>JAFBJR010000150.1:17451071-18199036 GCA_016785285.1 Brachirus orientalis
TCGTGAACTAGAGGCTCATATGAAGACCATGTACATTTTACACCTGGGGTGTAGGAGCATCTAAGGACTTTTACCCCTGCACAATTTCAAATATGTTTTAAAAAAAAACAAACAAAAAAAAACATTATTTTATAAATATTCAAAAAAATTACATTAAACCCCTGTATTTGCCCAAACTCAGTGAACTGATACTACATCTGGGGTGCAAAATGAAGAAGTGCAAGAATGGCAAACTCGATGTCAATGGCCCCATTCATACCTGGTTTTAACCTCCTGGCATTAAAATGTGTCCTGGATGTATCCCCTGTGACCACATGAGATCAGATGTGGCTTCTCTGCTCGTTATTCACTCATTATTCAAATACACACTGACACCATCTCAGTTTGAATGCAAATGCAGCGAAAGACACAGGAGGAGCTCAAGTCAATCAAAGCTCTACTCGCGCTGCTGTAATCTGAAATAAGATTTGGACGATTAGAGAAAAATATGGTCAGACGGTGAGAGGATGTTTTTAGGGTCAGATCTGAGGACACATTCAGAATAAATTTGGAGCGTTCACACTTGTACTTAGCACGATTTGGATGTAATCATATCCCTCAGGACGGATGTCCATACCAGGTCTGAATGGGGTCATTGACGGATCAACACCCCTGATCATGCACAGATTACAGCAACTGCTGTGTTTCAACCAACATGTCTCAGTTCCAACATGCACCTCATATCAAGAAACAAGGACCCACAGCAGTTACAGAGGAAAGAGAGCACAGCGAGATACTAAATACACCAAGGTGAATGCACAGACCACCCGAAACGAGAGCAGTGTGTTTATGTTATGGGCATATGCATGAAGACTACATGTGTTTACATGCATGCGATGCACTCATGCTGGATATGTATTGTATTTTTGTGTGGTTGTTTGTATTATAAAATGCATCTCTCGCTCTCTCTTACCGTGTGTATGTGTGTGTAACTAACCCTTCAGATGATTGAACTCCTGAGCATGCCTGCATCTGCCTGCTATTTGTGAATGTTTATGATTTGCTGTGTTAACAGCAAGAATGATTCCACATGATGGCTGCTCTTTCCTGATATTTTAACGTTCTTGATACAGAGTCACTTTATGCAGAAATGAACCAAATTTGAAATGAACAGAAATGTTTTCAGTCAAAACTGTAAAGCTTGAGTAGGTGTTTTATCTATAAAGTGTGTGTTTCCATGTTTGAGTAAGATCAGTCTGTGTGTGCCATCCATCGGTGCCTTCCCTACATTAAAATTCTCACCTACAGTATGGCTTTTGCACTGTATCAGCAGAGGTGAGATACTGTAGATGGGGAAAAAGACGTGACACCTCCAAACAGAGCAGGATGTGTTGTATTATTACAAAAAAGCGTGACCAAGCCCAATGAATGACAGAGTTTCAGAATGCAAACACCTCACAAGATGAATGGAAGAATGGTTGAAGCCCCCCCCCCCCCCCCCCCCCCCCCCCCTTCTTTTTTTTTTTTTTTTTTAAACCCCCCCCCCCGTGTGCCATTTTCATCATGCTTATGATAATTAAGACTGAATTAAAAGCACATTTCTTGGCTTCACAAGAGACCATTCACTTTTGGTTTGCTGTAAAAACTTGCTGTAATAAAAATCTGGCACACCAACTTTAAATATCAATGTAAGCTTACACAGCTTTAAACAAAGTGCAGACATTGCTTTTTATGGTGGAATCCCCTCATATTCCAAACCTGGTGCCCAGTAGCAATGCCTCTCTAAAGATCTTTTAATGTTCTTGTCACTTATTCTCCCATCAGTGGTCATTTGGCAGGTTGTTTGTTTTATTGGTTTTTTTTTTTAACTAATAGATTGTCTGGGGAGATGGAACACTCCAGTGTTGAACCACAAGTGGGCCTCCCTCCACCTCTTTCTCTCCAGACTCTGTGGGGGATTTTAACTGGCTGTCTGTTTCCTAATCCGGCACACCAAATGTAAAAGTGCATTTTCTCTGCCGTGAAAGTAAGACAGACAAGGACATATAATTTGGTAGCGGTCGATTTTTGCGGCGTCCCCCTAGCCTAGTGTGGGTACAGCAATAATGACATGTTGGCTGACCAGACCTTGACACAGCTCTGGCTCTCATCAGAGCTGCGGTAATAAAAACACTGAGCTTATCAGCCACTACCCAAATCAAACTCAAAGTTAACAGCCGCTGAAACCAAACAGCCGCCTCACCAGTCTGCTCTGCAGATGCAACTCCTAATTCTGTAACTATGTTTTTCTTCATATGTCTTGCTCAACTCACTGAAGCTCACATTACTATCCCAGCTTATTAACAATGTGAAGTACTGGATATATTGTTTTAAATGGGCTCGTACAGTAAGCAGAAGCCATTAATGAGACTGTGGTTAAATAGGCAGATAAAATCAAGTCCTGTCATTCATCATGGCTTAACACTAGTTACTCACAATATCCGGTGTTTTTTGCACCTGTGGGTCCCATCTGATGAAAAACTGTCCTTCAGAGCGACTCAATGTGCCCAAGCAGCTAAATGATTTTTACTCAAGTCAACTGAGGCAAATGCAGATAAATGCCAGTGGAAGGTTAGGTCATGTGTGTGAGTTAATCCCTAATGTGAAGCAGTAGAGAAATGACCCAAAGGCTAATAGATAGTGTGTGTCTGACTGCATGGGCGACAAAACAGAGGAAAAGGGGAGCTGTTGCGGTGTTTAGTGAGGAAGAGGAGAAAAGAAGAAACACCAAAACAGATGCAAAGACTGAGATGTTACTGGAGCAGCAGGAGCAGCACAGTGGATGGTAGCTTTTTGTCCTTGTATGTCACAGATCAAGAGAAAAGGCTAAGGCATACAACTACTTAACAAGGCCTGCATTTCACATTTAATTTTATCACCATAAACCTCATTTCAGATGTTAATTAAATTTGCTGTTGGAAATTGGATGCTGAGCTAATCACTTATGGGTCTACATTTTCTAATTTAAAAAACTGTTTCATTCCTTGCCCTTGGTCGTTGTATGGCGGTGAGGTGACTCACCTACACAAGTCTTTCCATCGCTGTGGAGGACGAACTTCATGTGGCAAGAACACTTGGGCCCATGGTCTGTTTCCTCGCAGATGTGCTGGCATCCTCCATTACCATAGTTACACGTCACTATCAAAGGAAAAATTAAAAAATATAAACTGAGCATGGAAGGTAAGCACGTGTTTTACGTTTGATTTAATGGTTGACGACAGAGAGGTTGGTGACAGGACATGAAGGTAGCGAGAGGACACACACATACAGGAAAAGGCATATATTACAAGATCAATATAAGAACTGTATGAATCTATATCAGATATTACAAATGAAGATCAGCAATAATCATTTAAATTCTGAAGTTTTTAAAAAAATTATTGATTAGTCTCAAAAACTGCTTAATGTCTAACATCCTCTAGATATAATTTTTGTTGCGTATTTGATACAATTGGGCAAGGTTTAAGGTAAAAATATGTGCTTTTTGACATTATTAAGAAAATAACATTCATTGGCATGGCTTCAACCACACTAAATCTTTTCATCCTCATGACTAAAGACTTACACTGGATTCACATGGGATCTGAGAGGTCACGGCAATCTTAAGCAAGAGGACAAAATTACTCACGCAAAGTAAGTCACTCAGAAGAGTGCAATTTCTGGTCTAAGTTTCTGGGTTTCTTTACAAATCTTTAAAGTGCAAATACATTTATATGCTGGTGGGCGAGGAGAGCATTGACCTTGGTTCTTTAAACACACCTGTGATGACAGAGTGAAAAAGAGCACGAGCAAGCGAAGCCTTCACCGCCATCCTGTCTGCACCCTACCATCCCAGCGCCTTTTGCCCTTTTCCTGGGCTGTCACAGAAAACTATAGAATAACACTTCTGCAATCCTTATCCAAACACAGACAAATCCCCCATCAGCCCTGGCCCCAGCTCTGACAGGATGATCTCTGTTGCACAGCAACAGGAAGTGTGTGCTGTCCATCAGAGCAGTCCCCTTCGAGTAACCTCCACACTTGCCCTGGTTGTGTAAATGATCAGTTCTTATTTGATAAACATGTTTTTCCTTATAAGAACAGTTCAGAAGATTAGTCAAAGCTAATCTTAATGTCACGTAAATATCACTAAACTATGTCAGATCTGTTGTAAGGCATTTGAGGAATGAGTGCAATGATCCAACATCAGCACATTTCCAACACCAATCACATTTTCATGAGGAGCCTGCAAATCCTCCTTCCGTGTGTGCGGGTGAATGTGTGTTTGTTTGTCTTGCACTGTGCTGAAATTACTTACATTTGCAGTCCTTCATGTTACGTGTGAGCTGGAACCCAGGTCGACATTCGCAGGAGATGCCACCCTTCTGCGTTTCCCTACAGATGTGTGCACAGCCATGGTTCTTATCCATACAGGTGGGTCCCTCCTTTGTGCCCTCTGGTTGCACTGTGAAGGAAACAAAAGAAAGATGAGAAAGAGTTTAACTCCTAAAGCTGTAGTAGGAAGGATTCATAAAAAAAAGATTGTTGATTAAGAAATAATAAAAAAAAAAAATTAAGAAATGTAAGCTTAAAAGTGAAAAACCACTGCACACTAAAATGACAGTGTGAACCTGTGATGGACTGACGACCTGTCCAGGGTGTACCCTTTGATAGAAAACTGAATGAATGAATGAATGAATGAATGAACCTGAGGAAGCCACAAGCAAAATGTGTTATTAACTTAAGAATAAAACTAAGTAAAATATTTCAGTACATGTTTTATTGCATTTACTGTCAGAGTCTCTTTTAGAGTCTTTACTTCTCTCTCTGCAGCATAGACAGTGTTTGCCAATGCTGGAATAGCGACAATAGAAGTAGCTTCTCTCTGAATCATAAACTGAATCATAAGTTGTAGTTGAAAAATGGACGTGGTCTTCCGGTTTGAAACGTTACGCCCAGGAGAAAGGACAGAAGTAATCATTTAGCCACCAGGGAGCCACTCAATTAGTTGCAATTAGTTTCCTTCTCAGTTGATTTATTACATCAGAGTTTGTAGAAGTAGTAGTTTCAGGTCTTCTATAGAAAATTATGTTGATTTTGTACATTATGTTCTCATTTAGAGGAAACTAGACAATAAAGTTGAGCACATGAGTGGACACCAGTGTGATTGAAAACTGGTATCGGGTAGGTGAAGCAACCACTAATTTACATTTTTTGATTTTTAAATACAGTACTCTGAACAGACCTCTAATTGGTCAAACTCTTCTGTCATGGGACAGATTTCCCAAAGGCTAGAAAGAGAGCCAAGAAAATAATTTTGCTGAAATGTTAAAGTTATTTCTCAAAATGTTGGTTTTTAATGCAATAAAAAAATGAATATGTGTGAATAAGGATTAGTCAGTAAACTTTTAGATATTATAAATTACTATAAACTATGTTCAAATGCCTGTCATGCATGTTGACCCTCACGATCTCATACTGTATGCCTACACTGCCGGTGACATGATGTGCCCTATGCCCCACTACAAATATTCAAGCACTTGTTGGAACATGCTCACTTGTTTCAGGCTATAAAACGTAGGCTGTCTACAGAAAGGATAAAACTCCCAGCAGGAGCTGATCCAGTAGACCTGTAATTTTTAACTGAGGTAATCCCCCATTTAGAAAGGAAAACACAGTCCTTTGGTAAAATATTTTAGTAGACACTGTGTTTAAAGGGGTATTGCATCAAAATAAAGGCATCTTAAGTCATGAAGGCTGAGGCACTTCATTTAAGAGTTGTTATTGGAAAAAAGGGTTTTAATGATTTATCAAACATGGCACACAAATATGCATAGTTTCTGTGTGATGCATAAATGCTTGATAAAGAGGTATAGTAGACTCCCAGCCTGCCTTTGACTTGGGACCTCGTGAAATGAATTACAACATATTTCTTTCACTTTGCTCTGTACTGTAATAAAACTGCCACCTTTGTGGACAAACACTGATATTTAACTTATTTGTTATGACATACTGCCACCGTTCAAGATGCAGTGACAAACCCCAGCACTCTGGCTGATTAAAAACAAAACAAAACAGATTCTTTTCACTTCTCTTCTGGTGGAAAGGGAGGCAGTGTGCAGAGAAAACATCTCCATTAATGTATCATTAAATCTGCTCTTGCATTGAAGGGTGTTTGAAGGTCTAACATTCTTAAGTAGCAAACATTTTTTTGATACAAGTTTAAGCATTTGCATACACGTTTGTAAATGTCAGACACCTTAAAAGGCTTAAATAACTATGTGAACTTTTGCTCACAGTTTAAATATCCTGAATCCTTTGTAACACAATTTGACAATCTATAATTAAGCTCATCTATACAGTCACAGAATATAATTTCTGCCTGATGAGGTCTCAGTCAAAACAATAACAGATGGATTAGTTCAAAGGAGTCATGAAGCAGAATGGAATCACAATAAAATACAAACCAGCTGTTATATACAACAGTATACAAATATGGCTGCACATTTCATATGTGGTTTATGGTAGACATGGAACTAACCAGAAGTCATGCCGCAAGCACAGTGTAATTCTATGACACAGAAGAGTCATAGAGTATGTAGTGTGTGTATGCTGTACATGTTGTTGCCTGTTTTGGCACTCTATATATTCAGTCAAAGTACAGCAAAGTCTTCAATGTGATTTTAAAATAGCAAACACGGGAAAAGAGTATGACATCATTAAAAGGTGACCAATTTTTGTGGATTTAAAGTTTTAGAAATCAATGACCCAATAGACCAATAAATAAGAAATACATGAAAGAAGATTCCAAATGTTAAAATATTCAAATTGACCATCATTTAAAGGAAGCACTGTTATGTATAGAAGCCTAATTGCAGGAGAAAGAAATGACTTGGAAACTGATGAGCTACTCAAGTCACACACTGTGGACCCATTAAGTCTCAGAATCCATCCTTCATGGAATTCACATTGTCCGTGTAAGAGACAATTCTGTCTTCCTGTATAAATACTTTCCATCACTTTAAGTCACAAGGTCATACAATCCTCTCAGACGTACCCTGCCTGAGATCTTTTCATTCATGCAAACAGTGTGAACCTTCAGACGCTAACTGCAGCAGCAGCAGCATCCCCTGCAACACAAACACTGGGCTTAGTGCCTCGACTCTGAAGGAAAGTAAAAAGCTCAATGTAACTCAGTGAAGTGTGAATGAGCATCAACAGAGCAGCAGCTTTAAAGTGCTGCAAAATTCACAGTGAGCCATGTGGATATTTAAGTAGGATGTGGAATTCAGTGGTCCCTTTTCTTGGCCTTGTGTCAATCTGAGGCCAGCACAAGAAACACACATCTGTAAAGTTAACCCCAGAGGACCAAAGATTACTTGCTAAGGTTGTGTTACGGATCCCAAAACTCACTTCACTCCTCCTTCATTTTTATGCAGCCCCTCTACTCGAATGCTGCAGACCCATCCATCAATAACATGTCGAGCTGGGGCCAGAACCTGGGCCTTCATCTCTCTGAGGACCAATAAAAGCCAAAGTGTTGACACAATGGCCCTTTTCTCAAGGCCAGACACGGCTATCATCCACCGTGTACGGTTCCCTCCAACTGGCTGCCAAAGGCCTCCAGTTTTTATCATTACTAAATGATGGGAAGCAGAGGAAAAAAACTTTCATTGATAGGTGGAAACAAAACAAAATATATATAGTGTGTGTATATTATACATATATGCGCCACAATCAACTAAAACAATCTTTTGACCCATAAAACATAACTCTAATGTAGAAACTAATAAAAATATTACAGGCCACTTTATAGTTAGAGAATTGGACAGGAAATACAGTCTAAAATCTTGGAATTCAGAGGTATTCCTGTCAAATAGCTACAGAGGGACAAACCAGAGTGAATATGGCTTTCACATAGCTCACAGATGCATTAAAATTAAAACAGTGAAAAAGAGGGAACACTTCAATAAAGCAAGAAAAAGAGAAAAGGCTACAACTTTATTCTACCAGGACAGGTCATGACCTCTGTGCACACCAATTAAAGGCTATGCTCATGCCAGATTCAATATATACCACATACACTGCAGGAAATGTGCATCTCCACAGAAGGTATGCATATTCTGGGAAATAGTTTTGGTTAGATGAAAATCTACACACGTCATGTGAAGTCACTACAGCCAGCAAGTCTGGAAAAATAGGAAATGACTGACAGTGACTGAAAAGAAACAAGTGTCATCAACTTTTTTTTAAATGAGCCAAGACCAGAAATTTAGCAAAAGAAAAAAAAAATCTAATAATAAAATTGAAATCTCAGGGATTTAAAAGCCAATTTTAGTTGCTCGTTGATTTTGCACTTAGGAGAATCTGAGAGCCTTGACCTCAAATCACTGTATGAGATCATTAATTAACTAAAACTCAACCTTTCTTAGAAACAGACCAGCTATACCTATTTGCTAAAATCTACTGAAAACCATATTCAATATTCAAAACATTTTGAAAAAAAGAATTCTGCTGAACAACATGTAATGAACAAGAGCTACAAGTTCTGTAAGACTTCAGTCCAGGGAAAAACCTGTCTTCCAGATATATGCTTTAACCGGACCTTAGGATCTGTGCAAAAGATGAAAAGTTAATATTAGTGCCCAACTAAGACACCAACTCCTGTAATCCCATGACAAAAGGTCCAAGTAGGCCACAAGGTCTTTACCACAGTCCTTGCTAACTCTCTTAAACCTCAGAACCATGTAGTAGAGAGACTGAAACAATGGGGCTAAAGTAGTGGAAGGTATGCCAAGGGTTTATAGTCTGGTCTGAGAGTTTGGAGCAATCAAAAGAGGGCTCATGGTCCAGGTTGAGCTTCTGTCATATGCCTCTCTGGGGGGAGACAGTCCCCTCTTTGCTTGACACTGGCTGGAGAACATTAAGCAACTAGTGTCGGTTAAAGAAGGAGCCTAAGCATGGAGCCACCACACCATTAAAGCAACATTCCTTCCTGTTAGATAATGGGCCCTTAAAAGTTTTAATAGGAGGATAAAAATGTCAGCGCATGGAAAGGAGATTGGGAAAGGAGCTGAACCGGATTGGGCTGAGCTGCAACACAGATGGTCAGACAGAGCGATGGGGCTGGTCAAGAAATTACTTCCTCCCAAATGACTCTGTTCATAGAGATCAGACAGAATCCATGAAAGTGCTACTGTTTGGTCATGTTGTGAATTTTCTCCAGCTCCAAAGGTTGTGTTTGAGGCCTGTCAGGTTTCCTTCTGGAGACTGGAAAATGGAGTATGCTGTACGTAATTTCTGCTGCCAACAGTCCACTTTGTTGGTCCACACGTTATGCAAGTTTGATATACTATTTCAATTTTCAGGCGGTTTGGTCACAAAGGTAAAACTCAAACACGCAGTAAATTGTAAACAATGTCATGTGCACAAAAATACCACTCAGTTCACCATCAGACAAGCAGGCTGGTAAAAGACAAATCCCTCAGAATTTCTACATCAGAAGCATCAGAAGGTTAATGGATGAATGCAATCTGCAAGGTCTGCATCTTCCTAATGTCCCAGTGAAGAGCTGGAAGAACCGGGAAGAGAACCACTGATAGTTGGAACAGAGTCAGGACTTTTGCATCCATCCTTCTTGTCTGCGAGGTCCCAGCTCTTCCTCCTTCAGCTGGGATCATCCCCCCCGGTGTACCATAAAGCTGTTTCTCGGCCTCAGGCAGCATAGTCCTGTGCACTCACCTTTTGAGCTGTGTGTGACCTCCTCATGGCTAAGCAACAGCAGCAATTCAATATCTTTGCAGCCCTCTTCAAAACGCACACTCTGGCTGGATTGTCTATGTGGGTTGCTGTAGAAACATTGCAGCACAAGATGGTGTCTTATTTGATGCAAGGCCCTTGACTATAGTACTATATAGTTTGCCTTTTAATTGAATTGCTAATAATTCAATCACTCTCACTCATCGTCTACTGCTTTATCCTCCACATGAGGGTCGTGGGAATGCTGGTGCCTAATCCCAGTTGACATAGGGCGAGAGGTGGGGTACACCCTGGACAGGTCAGATCGCCAGTCCATTGCAGGGCCACATAGAGAAAAACAACCATCCACTCTCATATTCACACCTATGGACAATTTAGAATGTGCAAATGGCCTAGTCCCCAAATCTGCATGTTTTTAGACTGTGAGAGGAAGCCAGAGAACCCGGAGAAAACCCCCCCACACACGGGGAGAACATGCAAACTAGATGCAGGAAGACCCTTTTTCCGACCAGGTTGCTAACCTTCTTCTTGCTGCAAAGGCAGGAGTGCTGACAACTACACCAACCATGTGGCCCTTGAATTGCTATTTATTTTCTACTTTATTTACATTGTAGCCTGTTTTGTGGGTGTTTACTTGTGGGGTTGCTATAAAGGCTTATTTCAAAGGTTAAAGAAACAGTTTTTATGTTAAAGCCACACCACACTTACTAAAACATAATTATGGGTGAAATATTTATATTTCTAACAATAAACCCTCCTAAATGTTACAAACTTGACCTTTTTAATTAAGTACAGTTTCTTATGAATGTAGGCATGTAATCACACCTACACTAATGTATGTATATGCATTTTCATAGATTTATTTGCATAATGTATGCATGTCACACGGGCATTTGTGTGCCTCTGCCCATCTGTGTCACTGACAGTTGTGTAGCACCTGCTGGAGACGTTGCCAATCTCCCCTTCCCTCTTGTTCTATCAAGGTCACCTCATTGTACAGTCCCAAAGGAGACGGGCATCGTCCCAGCAGAACAGACAACACGGCAGCAGAGCACAGTCAGGCCACTCGCTGTCTTTAATATATAGATACAAAAGATATGCTATTACAGAGCCACATTCTTTCCAAAAATCAAAGGGTGAGGCAAGTGAAGAAGGAGTCTGTGTGTACAGAGCTCAATCTTGCCCTCTGGATAAAGCCATGACAGCCAAGTGTTAGTGGAAAAACCCCACTGGCACTTGGGCAATCCACAGCAGTATGCTAGGATGACCATCTTAGACTTGTCCTTCGAAAAAAAACCCACGAGCAAAAGGGATGCCCAATTCAAATGAGGTAAGGAGAATTCAGTGGCAAAGAAGCCAACATTTGCTGAAGCCCAAGCCACTGATGCATATTTGTACAATGATGGGGGTGGGAGGGTTAGGGGCAAAGGGCCTGTGAAAGTCTGGGCAAAGAGGGAAGATAAGGAGTGATAATGTATGACAGAGACAGACAGTTAAAAAAAGGAGTGGACAGAGAGAGAGAGAGAGAGAGAGAGAGAGAGAGAGAGACACGAAAGTGTCCTGTATGTCCATGTCTCTACTGCTCGACTTACGTGGAGAGAATTAATAGGTAGCAATGGAAGCATGAGGTGTTCCTTTCGGTCCACTTCCCCAGAATAGGAAAAGAGTCTGGTTATACGGTTGGGCTACAGAGCAATGGAGCAGCGGCTTGTACACTTGTAAAAACAGTTTTGTGGCCAAAGCACAGACAGACAGGCAGGCCTGCTGAGAACCACCAAGAGGAACACATAAGAACCATGTCGGCTCCTGCACAGAGCAACAACCACACAGCACAAGACAAGAACATACAAGAAAACCCATTAAGTTAGCATTCACAAACACAAATACATATTTGACTTCATAATGTCAAACACAGCATCATTATAAGCTATACGTAAGTAACTGCAATATTAAAAAAACAGGCAAAAATAAGATTTAGTGACCTTGAGTCTGATTTTACACTGAAGGAATGTCATGACTGCAGGGGAAAAACTAACTGAAAAATGATGTGGCAAATGTATTATGGATCTGATCATATTTATTGGAAAACTACTTGCACTGCTGCAGTTCTGGCCAACATCCTGAAGTCGACATGATACGCTCTGCATCTAAATGTCATAAGAGAACGTGCCTGAATGTGCCTCCAGCAGGATTAAATTAAAAGTTATTGAGAGTGTGTTTGATATTGTGTCCATCATGTCTACTGTCCAGAGAGCAAGAGAGAGAGAGAGAGAGAGAGAGAGAGAGAGAGAGAGAGAGAGAGAGAGAGAGAGAGAGAGAGAGAGAGAGAGAGATAAAGAGAAATTAACTGCACGATGGGCAACAGCTCCCTTGGGAAACTAATGAAAGTTGTAAACATAAGAAGACATTTACATTTTCATTGACAAAGTAAACAAATATGGAAAGATAAAGTCTACTATACAAAAACAAAACAGAGCTCCACTGATATCTTCAGCCAGGTGGCTAATAAAGAACAACTATACTAATTTTTAAGGAAATGGTTATATCGCACTTTCTAATATGGTAAAGATCGTAAATGAAACAAAAATGATTTCACTTTAAACATCTACTGCAACTAGAGTTTATTTATCTAATCACTTGACCATCACATTCACATTCAAATGTCCAGATTAAATTAGGGATAAAAAGGTTCATATACAGTATATAAAGGTACCTACAGTATGTGTGCCGTCTCATCATTATTGGACCCTCCAGTTAATACCATTTTTAAAATAGGTGCTGTGATGCATTTTGACAACATCCGGACACTGATTGCACACTCCTGAGGATCCAAACTAGGAAATGAGACACACCAATTGCCCAGTGGCCACCTGTCAGGCAATGTGACCAAGGCCTTAGAAAGGTCAAGACATGGCATCCTCTGCACGGCAGACTTTCTCCTAGACTTCACTTCAGTAATCAGTGACTCTGCACATGCAGACCTGTGGCAGCGGTGGAAGGTGTAACTGTAAAGATTTCCCTGCAAAGAGCTAAAAGGCTGAAGTAAGTCTGTGCTGGCAGATGTGACTTTACTCACACTTTACTCACAGTAACGGTCACATATTGATTGGCAGCGTGAAAGGGAGGGTGATGCAAACACTTCTGCACCTTGTCAGATCTATATGCATCACTTACTTGCCTCATGCAGTACATGTTCTACATGTACTGCTGCCTCATGATGAATGTTACGAAACAGATTTGCCTTTCATATTATCATCATATATGGCATTCTTTGTTGAACACAAAAGGACAGAATGCATGAGTTGCTCTATGTGACTTAAATAACAACCCATCATTGAACACTTATGGTAACTGCCCTACTGGATATTCAGAAATGTAGAGGACTAAAATTATGTGTGGGTTGAATATGCCTGAATTTCCTGAATTCCACACACATGCGTCCCTGTTACCCTTGTATATAAAAATGACAATAAATCAAATGCAAAGCAGTGGAACCTTTCTTGACCTAAATGGCATTCCTATGAACCACTAAGCACCTTGGCTGGCCTTTCAAAGGCTTTATTTCCCAACCGGAGGAAATGTTTGTGGAGAATAAATGAACTGTTACATTCTGGCCAGTGAGACAATGGAGCCTTCATTTGGCTGGAGTTATTCCTGTTCATGGGGGCAGGGACAGGTCTAATAAGAGACAGGCCAGCAGCAGACGTGTCATTAGCTGAGAGGCTGGCAGACCCCTGCTGCCTAATTGGCACAGGCTCACAACTAACAAGGGCTTACCAGCAGGAGAAACATGCTTGTATCACTAGGAACTGCAGTGACCAGTGCTACACTGTCCTTGGAAAGAGTCACAGAAGTCACCCATGATACACCTGACCCATTCATAAAAGAAATGGAAAGCTGATGTCTTTTTAATGAGGACAATAAAGCTTGTGAGCAAACTGCACCCCAGGCTTTGCTCTTAAATAATACAGGAATGAGGGATGCATTAAAAGTGACTTGGCTGGGTGATTAGATCAGTTTTTATTTTCTAAAGGATTATTTTCCTTCTCTGTGCCCCCATGCATAATTTTTAGTCAGCAAACAGGGTAATATTTGCAACAGTTCTGCAGGCCAACTGTTCAATAACTTAGGCACTTCCTAACCACTTCTATTTTCCTTCACACACACAAACGGTTTAATACGAGCAGTAACAATAAGCAGATGAGTCGCTGTTGTGTCTGTTAGTCTTTTGAAAGTAATGCAACAATGACAGGGCAGCTATCTGATGAGAAAAGGATGTTTAGAGCATTCATCTCCAGATCAGAATGGGTCTAATCTGGAAGCAATAAAGGCAAATGGATATGAAAATGGAAGATACTGTAAACGGGAACCGAAGGTGTTTATCAAGCAGGAAAGAGAAGAAAAGAAGTGAACAGGAGACCTGAATGAGACTGGATCTCTGCTCACGGTCTTCTACTGACACCACAGTTGTGGTGATCTTAAACACACGATCCAGCTTTTCACTCCACTAAAATAACACGGCATTTATGAAATGTAAACACTGACAGTTCACTAGGCCACACTGATCTCATAAACCACACTTCCAAGATCATCGGCTCACTATCCAGGGGAATCAGCAACATCACAGTCTAATGGCTTCCAGCACAAGAAGTTATCATACAAAAGACAGCAAGACAAGGAGGGCAGAGATGAAGAGACACTTGGGTCCTGCTGTACATGCTGTCAGAGCTCAACTGCTAACCCCAGCAACCACAACAGAGTCCCAAACCCAACTGTCAGGGCAGAGGAATCTGAAGACGGCTGGGTAATTACATGAGGAATAAATGCGCTTTATGATGGTGATGGCAACTTTTCATTTTCTCTGTTGTAACATTTCAGAGCAATGAAGAAATTTACTTAAAGTACAATGGGTAGGGTACGATGTAAAACCACAAACAGAAAAACATGCTTTGTACTGAGCTCCTTTAATTTCATAATGCATGAGTCTGTTCTGAAAATACAGAGAAACAGACATAAATTAGGCCAAAAATGTTACCACAATAAAACATTTTTAAATCAGTCGATATTCATGATTATCATAATTTAAAAGTCAGAAAATTAAACATGAAGTTGATTTAGTTGAGTTAAATGTGGTTTTAAAGTTTTTCATGGAAAAAACCAACAAACACTTGTTAAACACAGAAACATTTCACAAATCTCAGTGTTTTCACATGTCTGTATAAATATCATATTGACATACAGTACATAAAACAAGTGTTATATTGATTTTGTAGAAAATTATATATTGTTACTGAATTACTGCCCAGTCCTTTGTGTGATTTTAACAAACTAAATCTTCTACAAATTTCAACCTCTGTATTGTTTTAAATATATAATTCAACCATCTGAGAAACATACAGAAATATTTTTTTTCAACATCGTACTTTCCTTCACTTGTCCGCAGTGCTTCAGCATCTGATGAGTAAGCCTCAGAGAGAGTTGGGTCCATACTTTCTGCTGTTACGTCTCTGTCCCAAAGGAATGCTATAAAACAAGAGGTGTGTCTGCCCGAGGCTACACCTCTAATTGTTTTCTCTGCTCTAAGCACCCTGTGGGCCACTTTCTTCACGGTACCTTAAAATGCTACCAAGCTCTAGATTGGATCAATTTGAAAAGGTGGGTGGAAAACAAAAACTGATTTATCCCTGTTGTTTGTATTCCCTTCGGTCTGGAGACGTTTACTTTTGCCCACCTTTCTGTTGAGCCTATTAGAGCCCATGCTTTTCTGAATTTAAATGTGGACACAACTTGGGGAGTTAAAATGCCTTGAGCTGATGATCCAAATGTTATTTAAAATAATGAGCTTCTGCCACAGAAATTAATATCCAACCAATTCAAATTTGCCACCACTGAACAAAATGCATCTTGCTATTTTCCATAGTGTGTATGTGTGTGAGTGAGACAGAGAGAGATTAACCTTTAGGTCTTTGGATGCAGGTATGCTGGTTGTCACTCAGAAGGAATCCTTCTCTGCAGCGGCATTCGTAGCTGCCCATCATGTTGACACAGATCTGCTGGCATCCGCCGTTGCCCTCCGAGCACTCGTCCACATCTGCCAGGATACAGACAAATAAATTAAAAATTAATGAGATTACTTCAAGACGAAACAAATACTACACAGAATCCTGTTAGTCTGAAGACTGTGAGCAAATCAAGACCCATTAAATAAGTAGCAGTAAATCAAAAGCAGGTGTGGTTTGTGAAAATGCACAGTATTCTATCCAATTACAAGTATAATTATATATACTGTATATACATTATATATATTACAAAGTTTCAGTATATAATTATTTAATGTCTCAAATATTTTGCCCTAGATTTGTGAAATCTCTCTCTCTTTTCATTGTTGTCTTCTATCAGTAAAGAAGTTTAAAAACCAGATTTAACTTGTTTCTTCCACTTTCAGTCAGAAGCAAAATTTCATCTTTAAATATCTGTTACTGCAAAAAAATCGATGGTGACCGATTTTAAACTCTTTCCTAACAACAACTGTATTTACCTTATGTGAAAATGAATTAATTTCTTAAACATTTACTTTAGTAGATAAAACAACCAGATGGGGAGGTTTTCATACAAACAGAAAACACAGGTCTTTGGATGATTTGAAAAGCTAGAGGAGGTCGTGTTAAGCTGTCTGTGAAGGGTGAGTTTGTCCTGATGGTGATCAGACATGGCAGCACACCAGACGTGCACTGAACCATCCAACTGTGTGGCACTAAGCCATAAAAATGCACAGGATGCACAATCCCCATGTCAAATGGGGAACCCGATACACCTGGGTCAGAGTACCTGCTCATGAAGAGTGACGGTCAGCCCCATGATGAGAGGAATGCAGGCAGAGGGAGGAAGGAGAATGAGACGGGAGGAAAAAAAGTGGAAATGGGAAAGGAGGGGAGACTATTAGGGGTGCAAGGTGACAAGCAATTGTACAAATCCACCTCATGCCTGCCGCCCCAATCTGCCACAAAACTGACCACATAGGACAGTCGCTGCTTTCGTTTCCAATGATAATGAATTGTGTTTTTCCTCGTGGCACAAAACTTTTCCATGTCAATGTGTGACGACAAAAAGCAGATGAACAACATTAGCAGAGCAGCTGTTCATCTTATGCTATACATGTTTGATTTCAAAATGAAATAACTTGCACAATGTCTTTTTTTTGGCTGCTTGCAAACCTCTATGTCTTGCTGCAGCACATAGCTGCCCCCCGCTTCCCCCCCGAGACAGTCTTGTCCCTCACTATTGACCACAATGGAACCTTATCCATTCCTCTGCTGGATGCATCAATAATCTGCTGTATACACAAGCCTTTTTTTAATAAACCATCATGTGAGACTAATTTACTGTCTATTTGTCCAGTCTGAGAAGGCCTCTAGATTAAGTTTCCTTTCTGGGGAATTCTCAGCCCAGCAAAGTTAGAAATTAAACTTCACTCTGTCCTCTCTACTTATTCCACACTAAAATTCAGACAGACATGGATTCACCAAATATCTCAAAACATACAGTATGTACTCTGCTTGCAAAGTGGCACATGACATGATTAGAGAGAAACCTCTGTCACAGGCAGGTAGCACTTCAGGTCGTTTCAGGTGAGGTTGACTGAGTGAAACATCACTCTGCAGCCAGGTGTAAGAGAGCACAAAAAAGAAAAAAACTGTACAGCAAAGTTGAGATTCAGACTACAAGTCAGATCAAAGAGAGGGCAATTTAGAAAAGGAAAGTGCTGACCAGGTTTATAAGTTTATATTAACTCTGTGGCTGCTTTGGTGTTGACTCCATGGTTTCATCTCTCTATCATGAAAGTGGCAGCAACAGAGAGGAGACCTGTGAGCTGATGAAAGTTGCCAGCAACCTACAGCTGCACCTTTGCAGATAAACTGTTTACTGAGACCAAAAAACCCAAAGTCCAGAAAACATCCCAACACTTGCATCTCCCTCTCACACACACAAATGTCAGAAATGTAAACATGTACAAGGCAATGCAAATAAAAAAGTCCTCAACTAATGCACAAAATGCTCATGAGATATGCAACCACCTCCAGGCGGCCTTTTGGGAATTTTCTCTTTCATACTGTCAGCGCATCAATGAAGGTTTCATTTCCAGATTCCTTTATCCCTTCAAATGAGGGGTCTGCTTTTTAAATAGCTCCCATAATTGCCCTGTGTTGTGTGCTGGGCAAGGCTGGTATCCAAAGCAAATATTTCCAAGCGGAAAGGGGTTCTGGCATGGCCAGAAGAAGTGCTCATGTTATGTGGACTTAAAACACTTTTTAAAAATTCTCTTGAGGGTGGAAAAAAAGTGTCTTAATCAAGTTAAAAGGGCCGCCTCACATCTGAAAAATGAGACACGTCTTTGCCCTATCCTTGCTGTGCTTGAGAAGAGGAAGAAAAAAAATGAAAGGTTGAAATGGAGAGATTAAGAGAGATTGCCTGTGTTTGCAGAGGCCATGTCCACTGGTTTCTCAGATAGCCTTGACTGTATATATAACATTTGGTCTTTTGCAGAGCTTTAGAGCCATGTAAACATGGTGGTTGCTTCACAGAAACTCCTGAACATATTTTGGAAAAATGCTAGTCTCTCTCTCTTTATTAAAAATGTTGAGCAACTTTTATTTTTCCTTTTTTTTTCCCCTCAGTGAGGAGTGAAAAACTGCTGCTGTCTGTCATCAACCAACTAACCATGCATTCACTCCACTGCTGGGCTTTTGTCTGAATCTGACAGAACTGGCTCTGTCATCTAGACAGACCAGTGACAAGCAAGTGAGTGGACAGAATCCAGCCTCTTCAGGCATTTAATTACCAGGACTTAAGTAGGCATTCTCTAATAAGGCAGCAAATCGGATCCATGTAAAGTGACAGGGAGCAGAATCAGAGGGGCTGCAGGGACCGAGCATGCGACTCTGGTAAATGAACATGCACCAGCCTGGCTTCACTGAGCATCGGTGACTAACACGTGGCACATTACACTGCCAGCTTAAATTAAAATAAGATCCTCTCTCATTTTAAACTGGATTAGACAATTTCCTTATTTCCAGTGTATTTAATCATCTACTCACAGGCGAGAACACCAGGTGTGAATGCAGGAGTCTGCAAAGAAAACCCATAGATGCTGAAACCTGACTTAGTATTAACAAATATTTAGCTGAGCTTCTATAAATTAAAATGCTTCCAAATTTTCACCTGCAGAAGAAAAACACTGTCTTTAAACATGTGTATGTGTGTGAGCAGCAATAACATGCTGAAATTAAGACATTAACATACTGCTTATCCCATCTAACACAGCTGATTCACATTTGCTAAGCAAATATGAATAAAATCTTTGTTTATAGTAACATTTGATTCTTAAATCAGCAGCTACATTTGATTTTCATGCTGTTACATAAATACAACTTGAGCAGCTTTGATGGAAGTCAAAGCTGCCAGGTAACCACTTATATAAGCACAAAATTAGACACCAGGTCCAATCTCGTGCCGAGTTCTTTCCTAAATAAAAAAACTAGAAATTTCTCTGTTCCTCCAAAACAAGCCTGGAATTATTTTAAAGACAAAACACCAGGATAAATGTTTGGTGAGGCAGCCTTATGCCAATGAGACAAGACATCCTGTTCTGACATCTGATGGCTCCCCGTCTACTGCATGCTTGCATCCCTAAACCCAATTTCAGTCTCGAGTTTCCCCCCAAAACCCTGCCAGTGGCTGCAGCTGGAATTGTTCAGTTCATGGTGCATGAGAATGAACAATCCAGTGAGAAGAGATTGAGATGGTGTTGATGTAGACTAATGCAACTATCCTAAATCCATCCTTAAACTCATCACTTCAGCTCCTCTCTCGTGTCCAAACCCAATCCGTGCATGTCAAAGCAAAAAAGCAAGACAGCTCACTGGGGACGGTGCAGAGTGCTCTGCGTCTGCATCATTGAAGTGGGAAGGCTTAGTGTTCAGTCCCCAGCTGAACGATCTGTACGATCCTGAGTCCCTCTGGCTATTATAGAGGATGAGTTAACCAGATCATCAATACCTGGACTAAACCTACATATTCAAGAGTCAGAGTTGGACGTTAAAGGCAACTCCTCATCCAGACAAGGATGAGATATTTTCTTCTCAAGTGAGGGGTGTGGAGGTTATCGTCACTGCCATGGAAGAGTGGCCAATGCATTTAAAAGGAATGCTTTTAAAAGGCTGCAGAGCAAATCGGCGTGACACTCTTTGATGACTACTTTTCCCCTCATGCGAACCAGGTCAATAATACATCAGCCTGAAACCTCCTGTTTGATTGGTAAACCTTGCAACACAACCCCAAAGGACTATGAACAAGGGGACACAGGTTCAGAGGACGACCACTCAGAGCCTATATATGTGTGATCAAACATGCTAAGGATTTCCAGTCAAACAAACGGAGGGACATTCTCAATGTGATTCACAAAAACAATTTTATAAAATTACATTAATTAGCAAAATACTAACTTGTGCTAAGTGATGTGACTTTTTAGTTAATACATCAAGGTTGGTCTTGAAAAGCATATCTGATGCAAAGCAATGATTCTGCTTTCATGTTATAGGTCATGTTATGTCTTTGAGAAAGGTGAAAGTAAAGGGCATTCATTTCCCTATAAATTGCATGGGGAATAGAGCTCTGCTGAATCAATACAAACCAAATCAGTGTTGGTCAATAAAAATCAAAGGCACATGGTGTGTTAAGCCATCTGTGTGTGCATGTGTATGATGCATGTGCAGGCCCAAATCAGTTATCTAGCAAATTGAGCAGCATGTGATGAATGGATAATATAAAGTAACCAAACAATGCAATGATAAAA
The DNA here is from genome assembly GCA_016785285.1 of Brachirus orientalis. Taxonomy (NCBI): domain Eukaryota; kingdom Metazoa; phylum Chordata; class Actinopteri; order Pleuronectiformes; family Soleidae; genus Brachirus; species Brachirus orientalis. The sequence continues at coordinate 17,471,680 of JAFBJR010000150.1, forward strand.
GATCATCTTACAGCAGCTTCTATGTGGAAAATCCCATCTGCTTCAAGCCTGTCTCTCTCAGAGGGTCACGTTAATACGGCAGTGTTATTGTGTCCACTTTATGGGAGCATAGGAAAATAACTGTCTCTCTACAGCTCCAGATTGAAGTGAAATGTTGTGATTTGTGGTTACGAGGACAGGGAGTATTTGTGCAGATGCTTATGATATTAAGCTACTTGAGAGTTTAATGCACTTGCAATGATAAGAGGGTATATGGGTTTCTGTCGGACCTCAACCAAAACACGTAGGTCATAAATGTGGGGACGGTGGTGCTACAGTGGGGAACTAACAGTTTTCCTGCATCTGGTTTTCATTGTAAAAAGGATGTGTGTTTTGGATTATACTGACATTGATTCCTCTGTTTTTCCTAAGACGAAAAATCCTTTACAGCCTCACCACAAAAGAAAGAATGAGGTGATTAAATACCATCCCACCCTCACCCTCATGATAATAGTAATGACAGTTATAAAAGATGTAATCAAGTTCTTGTATGCTTCACTTCCTCATGTTAGTTTTGAGAAGTAACAAAAGCTCTCTATGAGGTAAATTATACAGCGAGTGACATCTCACTCTGCACAGACAGAGCAGTGTGCTGTGATATTGCATTGCTTCCACCTTGCTGACTTCCTGACATTGTTGTGGGATTTAAGGCAGGAGAGACTCCAGTAACCTGTGCATTCCCCCATGCGATGCACATGGCAGCATTCTGCTTCATGCTCTGCCGCCTTCTGTCACCGCCCCGTGTCATTATGCTGCCAAAACGTCCAATTACAAGGAGCGGTGCGGCACGTGCAACAGTGAGCAAACAAAGATGACATAGGGAGGGACGTATGTGCACCGACTTAACTCATGTCCCTGAGCTGACAGTCACAAAACAAAAGTGCCAACTGGCTGAAGGAAAGCCTTGGAGGGCTGAGAGCAGCAAGTTATGCTGTGCCACAAAAAATTTATACTGCAATGTTGCTATGAAAAGCTGAGGTAATAAAATAAAATAATTGGAGCTTGGTGGAAAAACAACAAGGGGTAAATATATCAAAGGCCTCAAACTCTAAACTCAAAGTGAACTTTTTGAGGATCAGGTGAATGTCTCCTCCTGAGCAGCCTCGGGCACATCTGGTTTTTAAGGGTTCTTAGGGTTTGACCTTGTCTGGGAACCAGCCGCTTAGGCTCTCCACCCCAGGACCAAAGAGAATAATCTTTTCTCAGGGGCCAAAATAGGAGCTTAAAAAATGGAAGAGGAAGCTGGGGCCTTAAAATTGAACCCCAGCTCTACCTCTTCCTCTTTCCTCTTGTGTTTGCGCTGGGGATTATTCCTTAGCTCAGCAGAGAAGGACCATTAGAATAAGATTTTTCTTTTTTTTTAAAATTAAGTCTTTATAGTCCTTTCAGGTCTCAAGGCAATACCTGAATATGTACTTGACAGCTGCAACTATTCAATTACACATTATGCCCCATATGTTGTGCTAGATGAACAAACAATATGTACTTGTCTAATACATAATAAGGTGTTAATCTTCAGAAAAAATAAAAATATATTGAAAGCCAGAGTTAAGACCTTTAACAGAAGTCCCTGTGCTCATGCATACAAGTCAGAGGGAAAAAAACTCTCTGAATTTGACCGTGTGTCTTTCACGGTGACAAATGATATGAAAAGCATCAATGGATGCAACTCTTTGATGCAAAGCCAGCAGCCACATAACCTTATATTGCAACTACACACCTGCACGCAAGGCAGGAGCTGTCCCAGGGTAAGCAAATGATCCACGCACAACTGACCGCTGTTGCTAAATGGATTGGAAAATAGCACCACTTTACAAGGATGAGTAATAGAGAGTGAAAGAAAGAGATGAAGACAAGGAGACTGAAATGTCACAAGAAAACATGAGGCATCGTCAAGTCAGAACAGGTTTATAATTGATCTCAAGATGTGTGATTTTCCATTCTTGTGTACCTTAATCCCAGCATTAAAATCAGTTCATCAAGCAACTGAGAGTCTGATATGAGTGTGTTGCCTTGTGCCTCTGCATGTAAAGGCTCTTTCACAGTGAATGATTAAATGCTGAGAGGTTTTTCTGTCATCACCTCACCTGCTGCAGAAAGCCGCCTGTTATTCTACAACAAATTCCCAGCAGGTACAAGGGTCTGCTGTGATTTCAGTATCAAGTGAAACATGTGACACTGAGGTTGTAACCAAGAGGGAGACAATTTCTGAGGAGCAGCACGGTGCGAATTTGGAGTTTCAAAATAAAATAAGTGAGTGAAAGCTGGTTGGATGGGGAACAAGCAGTAAGCTAGACAAAATGAATGGTATGGAGAGGCCTGATGATTTCTATGTTTAGCAGCTGTGTTTTTCTAAATGTAGAAAGAAGAATTAATTCAGCCACATGGGTGATGTCAGGCTGAGTTTGAATTTTGGCAGCTGCAGTTTAATGTACACACTTTCTTGACAAAACCCATTTATATTAGATTTTCCTGTATAATTAACACAGCTGCAAAAAATGAAAACATCTAACACACACACAAAGATTTGCACAGCTATTCTTCTAAGGCCCCTGCACTGATTTCCATTCATTTGCTCAGCCTAACCAAAACATTATTCCACACCTCAACCATAATCAGTTAATGCCTAAACCTAACCACAATTCAAATCCTAGCCCTAAACTTATGTAGTCCCTCAGAAATGATTAATCTATTGGTATCATTAGGACTAGGTTTGGTTTGTGTTTATGAGAGAAAAGGTGGTAACAAATCCAAGTACAAACACACTTATTATGTTAAATGCACATGTAACAATGCAATTTTTATGATAGCAAAATGTTTCAAACTCCACTTTTGAGGGGATCCCTAATTATAACGGTGAGTCTCCATGTTACCTCTTCCTTTCTACTATTCCATGCCTGCACTTGATTGTTTATGGGAGAATTGGTTGTTTTTTTCATCTATGGTCACACATACAAAACTGAGACTGCCTTTAAAGGCAATGCAGGCATCATTAGACACCACCGCCACATGCCGTATACTCACCTAGACAGTTGTGCCCATCATGTGCCAACCGGAAGCCATCATAACATGTGCACCTGTAATTTCCTGGAATGTTGATGCACTCGTGCACACAGCCGCCATTGTATTCAGTCGCACACTCGTCGACATCTGCAGAGAAATGAAACACAAAGATGTGAGCAGAGGCCTCAAATGTAAAACAATCCAGATGGGGAGTGGCAGGAACGGGGAGTGGCAGGAACACCTTCAGACGTGCTATTGCCAAAATTGCAATTGCCATTGACTGATCTAACACCTGATCTTACGCTATAAATCTGATCCTAATTTAGCCACTTGATACAATGAGACCACAGCTGTAGTTATAGGTTCACCTGTTACTGTTATCTGGTAGTAGCTTCTCTATTATTGTTTTTCTTTTAAAGCCTAATACTAACAGTTTAATATTAGTTTAATAATAAGACACTGCAGATTTACACCTGGTCATACTCTTGCCTTTGGAGCAAGGAGACCTGGGTTCCTGACACGGCCGGAACAAAGGACTTTCTGCATGGAGTTTGCATGTTCTCCCTGTGTGTGAGTGGGTTTTCTCCAGGTTCTCCAGCTTCCTAAAAACATCAAGATTTGGGGATTAGGCCAACTGGACATTCTAAATTGCTCTTCCGGGAATGGCTGTCTGTCTTTATATGGCCCTGCAATGGACTGGCGACCTGGCCTGTCCCTCATGTGGAGGATAAAGCAGTAGAAGATGAGTGAGTGAATGAGAGGTTTAAACATGGAAGTTTATTGTTAGCAGGATGTTAAATCATCTGAAATGGCACTGTGTCCAATGAAAACTAATTATATATATATATATATGAATCAAGGAATCAAGCAAACCCTAAGTGCTGGTCGCTACAACTGGACTAAAATATGGACCCAGACACAAACAAGCAGAGGCAGAAAGATAAAGATAGACTGCTGATTGGTATGACAGCCTGAGAGGAGTTGTCCGTTATGGTTATGATGATGGTTGAGGGGCCCATATACTGCGGAGACCCAGACCAGGTGGACTGAGAACACAGCACACTTCCACTCAGCACATTCTGTCCCATTTAGGGCAGATGATCCCATTTGTTCAGCTCCCTTCTGAGGCCATCTCTCACAGAGCTTAATTGGACTTGACAGCAGAAGGATAAGACTGCAACAAACACTTTGCTGCTCTCCGCCTCTTAACTTTGCACATATCTATGTGATCACTGCACACAATGGCCATTCACTTTACTACTACACCCTAAACCTGAAACACACACCAGGTTGATGATCCTCCAATAGCTTTGACTGTGATTTTTATTCAATATTCCGCTGAGTCACATCATTTTTATTCCCAAACTTGAATACACAACATCTGAATTTCTCCTTTAGGCACACTTATACCAAGAAAAAAAAACTGGATTCTATTTCAAATGCTCAAAAGTATTAGATGCAATAACAGTCTTTGCTTGAGTTTATTCAAACATTCATACATCGATTATATGCCAGTTTTTTTGTTTTGTGTGAAACAGCCAGCTAGAGTGAACAAACCAAAAATAATAATGGCCAGTATAAAAAACTACTGGAATGAGAGAGTGAATATAGTAAATAATACTTTTTTTAAATGACATAAAGATTACCTTAATAAATCCTCTAAATGGTCATTTATTGCTATATTTTTTCAGTCAAGCACCGAAGAAAAAACATTCTTCACAAATCATGACGACTTGAAAAGAAGACCCCGAGTCAAAAAAAACAAGAAGAAGAAGAAGAAGGAGACCACCAGGCTTTAGCTCATTCAGACAGATGCTGGTAATAGCTACGGTTTACACAGAACAAAGCTTTTAGATCAATCAAACTCATCTGAATCATTACAGACATGAAGGTTGGAGAGAAATGAGAAAATGAGTGAAATGTTTAATTTTACCCGACAGTCGGAAGGCCTGCCCCTAAGATCTTTATAACCATTCTCTTAAAAACATTTGTGTTTCTTTCTTGTGCTTTATCAATGTTTTGTTTTTTTTTTTTTTGATTTTTTTTTAACAACCAATAACAGCCTTGAGGATCCATCAGCCAAACATCAGTTCAGTGGAAACCCAACCTTGCATATATTCTACAATAGAGTCAGTAAAGCAAACTTTTATAACCCACAGGCAGGAGGCCATGAAAAACATGCAGTCAAGTAAATGAAAGAATAATAATAGTGAGGGGGGAAAATGGCACAGGGAAATATGGTTTTGTAATAATACTAATAAAAATTGTGGGATATAATGATCCGGAGGCTTTGGGCACAGTGAAAGAGGCAAGAATAACAGACTTGTGTCTGACAGTCTACGGGGCCTGCCTCTGGCTGTGGAAATATCCTTGAATACTTGGCAGAGCCTCTGACTGCCGCTTCAGCCACTATCTTAATTCTCTCCTCTAGCATGTGCAGGAAATTTACTGCTTCATTTCATCTTGTCACAAAGGAGCACTCTGCACCTGGCTTTCCCCCTTTCGCTGTCCACCACTTGCTCCCTCATCCCTCCTCCCTCTTTAAGAGAGTCTTAAAGTCTTAATAAGTTGTGGTGAGTGAGACAGAAGCTCATATCAAGCCTGTCACTGGCCCAGGGCCTGATGTGCGGAGCGATGTAGAAAATCAGCATGAGAAAATGTGGCTGTTAAGTCAGTGTTCAGTAAAAACACTGTTCGTGTTTCAACAGAGGGGAGCAGAATTGTATCCCTCCAACCACAGGTGAAAATGAGTGTGTTAATCCGGCTGCACTTTTACCTTCGCAGTGTTTGCCATCTCCTTTATAGCCTGACTTGCAGATGCATTTGTATGACTTCAGGGTGTTCTGGCAGATGGCATCGATGCTGCAGTTGTCAAGTGCCTCTGCACACTCATCCACATCTAGAGAGAGAGAGAGAGAGAGAGAGAGAGAGAAAGAAAGAAAGAAAGAAAGAAAGAAAGAAAGAAAGAAAGAAAGAAAGAAAGAAAGAAAGAAAGAAAGAAAGAAAGAAAGAAAGAAAGAAAGAAAGAAAGAAAGAAAGAAAGAAAGAAAGAAAGAGATGGTTAGTTGATAAACCTGGAACTGCAGTTTCTCAAAACTGCTTTTCCAAATTGATTTGACATTTGGAAACTGATTTTCCAAATGTCAAACATCATGTACAGTACTTGGCTATGCTATACACAGTGTATATATGTCCAATGTGATTATTATTACGTGAGCAAAAGACCAACTATAAAGACATACAATAACACAGTAAAACAGTAAAATATTAGGTACTGTAAAGACCTTTAACTGATCAACTGGAATCATACAGTAAAAAAAACAGAAAAATACATGAAGAAAAAAAATATCGCTAGTCATTAACTTCATAACAGTCGCAAAATAACTCTCTTCAAATATGAATTTGCCCCCAAAAAATTGTATTGAAAACTGGCTTCTAAAAGCCTTCACTGACTTCTTAGACAAATTGACTTATTGGACAAATTGAAATTTTGTTCAAGATCATTTTTTCAGAAGGTAAACACAAATGTTAGTTTTACATGTTATGATTATCTATGAAATATTAATAAAACAGAAAGTGTTTGTCTCAACGTGATGCTACATGAAAAGTCAGAGGATCACAGGAGGCGACAGGATTCATTCTCTGCCAGACAGATGGAGTGACAAATCTAAACTACATGCTTTTTATTAAATGCATTATTTAATTGTTTAAATTATTTCATTTCCAATAAATGTTGAAAAAAGGGCCCAATTTCAGTTTTCAATACATAATGTGGAGTACAGTCTACAAACTACAAACCTACTTACACTTGACTACCACTTCTTATCCTGAATATCCTATATAACTGCATAGAGATGGTATATAAAAAAGTAGACTTTAGGGTTCTTCCACAAGCCAAATAGGGAGTGAAAATATATTGAATAGCCACTAGGGAGCGACACCACTGGTTCCAAAGAGAACTCTGAGGAAAATACATCAAGTACAGCACATATGAGTGGACATGCATGTGATTGATAGCTGGTATTGTTCTGTCTCCTCCCCTACTTGCGAATGACTTGCTGTTGCAAAATGTCAACATGCCACTGTCTAAACTCTGTGGAGGCTTCAAAATGGGAGTTCAGATTCTTATGGGTGATGTCACAACACAACCAGTTGCCACTTAGGGCAGTGGTGTTCTGTTGTGCAACTGCTGGATTCACTTTGAATGATAAAGAATAGAATTTTATAGAAAAAAGATCAGGTTTGCCCCTAATCCCACCAAATCACAGTTAACTAGCACAGGTGTTTGGGATTAACGCCCTGCACAAGGGGAAGGGCATCTTAAAGAGGTTTACATAGCTTCCAGTATCGACTCTTATCACATACCCTCTGCAGGAGTCGGCTGATCCCACTGGGAAATGACCTGCATCTAAACCTCAGAGCTTTAGTACATTGACTTTATCTGCCTGTTCCTGAAGGACATGACAACAGCTGAGGAAAGGAGGACAGTGTCAGGGGCAGAATTCACTTAACGCTGGAAAATTTGCATCACAAACGCAAAATAATCCAATATGCCCATGACAACACCATTGGGCAAACATAGTGGAAACTTGAAAATAACAATTTTTGCAGGAGGAACAAAATGCATGGTCAGACTTTGGCCAGGGAGTCCAGTATGCATGTGCTTGTCCTGCTAAGACCCAAGTTTAACATTTCACTAAAAGGTTTGCAGATGTTTCAGCAACAGTTGATGGTTGTCTGAAAAAACACTACGAGTCAGAATCAAGGTTGGTTTAGTAAGACCGTCAGCCTGTACAACCAAGACAGTGGCTCTGAAAGACTGTGACTGGAGCCGAGGTCTAACATTTGCATGCAAACATTCTCAATGTTCCAATAGAGCTGAAAAGAAACTGGAACTCTGAGTTCTGCAACAGAAGTAATACAATCTCAATAAATACTCTTGATGGGTTAAGGTTAAACATCACAGCTTCACAAAAGAGTGCCTGAGTGTGTAAAGGAGGAACGGCTAGATCAGACTCATCGGTAAAAACAGCAAGACGGGGAGAACTGAACGATGTAAAGCAAGTGGCACCTACACAGGTGTATCTTTTAAAATTATTAAATGACTCAAAACTAGTGTCCACATTCCCTTAGATGAAAATTGCTCACCACAGGTTTGCTTTGTAACCTGCTGCATTATAATACACGATTATAAAAACGGTGATTTTGGTCCATATAAAAGTTTTTAAAAAGTTAAACTTTTAAATTCAAATAAAATACATGTCCCTGTACAGCCTCTTCCCTCACAAAATCAGCAGTGATGTACTGACAAAATGACATGTAATGTGTGTCTACGTCAGTAACTGACCCTCAACATCTTGGTGTTTTCTTTCCCAACAGTGTTATTTTTCTTCAGTGATTTGAATGATTTGTTAATTTTGCACTGTATCAGTTTATATATAGCGTTTAGCAAAAATATAGAACTGTATTCAAAATATGACTCTGTAGCATTAGTTCAGTTGGGAGGACGACTCTGTTTCATCTCATCTCATGCATTTGCACTGTTACTTCCTGGGGTGTGGACATGTTCATCCGCTGTTCTCGTCTGCTCAGTAGCACTGCAATGCACCTAAATCATTAACCAATCATCTCAGTGCTGTCCATATTAAATATGCTGTGTCTTTCCGCCTTAGCTCTCTGTTCTCTGCACTCTTGACTTCCTCATCGCCACCAAGTCTTTGCAGTTTCATCTGATCTATCATTCTTCATCCTTTATTGTCTAACCCTAATTCTGGACCCTAATTTTCAAATCACTGCTCAGAGGCAGGTGTGTTTGTCTTGGATATCCCCTCCTTGTATTCAGGGTACAAAGACTTTTTTTTCTGGTCAATCACCATATTACTTTGGTTTTTAGTAAATTGATTTTTATTCACACATCTCAGTATGAGTATATATATTTATAAAATAGGATTTTAATAGGTTGTTCCAAAGCTCTCCATTTCTTCGTTTTTGAGTCAGTCCTTGGGGGATTAGCTGGTTTCCAGCTCTACTTCAACTTTTGGAAAGAAAGCCTTATTTTCTTCAAGCACTCTTTGATACAATACAAAACCAATAGTTGAGCCAATGACTGCCCACCTGCCCAGTTCCTGAGGCAGTGAACAAACCCCAAATTTAATTTCATCACCACCAGTTGCACCAGTTACCAGCCCTTTTCTCCTTCAAACACACACTACTGTTTCTGTGGCCCAACAGAATCATCTTCAAAAAGTCTGTCCACAACACCATACATCAAATGCAGTCAAAATGTCTTCAGGGATGCAGCAAAAAGGCAAGAAATGCAGGAAAGTGCCTGAGCCTCGAGTCTCAGCCCTGAGCTATAAATGACACTTCAATTCTATAAATCGCCTTAAGTTTAGGAGACTAAAATGAAACTGTAGTCAGAAACAACAATATGCTCCATGTCCTGCCAAAAGATAGGACATAGAGTAGCAATGTATTAATCATGAAATGTATTTTTTCAGCATAATATCATCCCCTTCGGATACTTTTCCTCATACATTACTTGACCTGCCTGTCCTGGACAATTTTTGTTGTTATGTGACTGACTTTATTTCATATGATTTGAAAAACTTTTTAGAGGCCTTGTCCTGTATTTTGCTGTTATGTCAGCAAAACATAAGCTGCCAACCCAATATGTGACAGGCTTCGATAAGATGGGCTCTCCTAATAAGGAGAATCACGGGCACCTACATCTGTAACACCTCACTCTGCTAAGCTCTGATAAATGTTGGCATACATACGATTTTTTTTTACTATGTGACTGATCTATTCTTTAATTCTTTAATTAATAGGCACCGTTTCCGAGGATCAAATGGTTGCCTTTTCAAACATATTGAAAAAAATCAACAATTTCCATGGGGAGTAATTTTTCATACGACTAAAGCACCTGGGATAGTTTGAGCTCATTCCTTGCTAAGTTCCCACAAAGCTATTTAATGATGCAGGGCCCCTCTGAGCCCTCTATTGATTTATATTATGTGAGAACAATATCAATTCACCTGAAGAGCAGCGTGGGTCCTCCCTCCTTAAGGTCTGTCGTCCAAGATAAGAGCAAGAGAGGTCAGGTGAGGAAGCGTTTTCAATAGAGGAAGTATTAATCACAACAAATTATCCATCTTATTGGCAGGTTTCTTTGTGCCAAGTCTCTATGGTAATTAATATTCATTATGACAGAAACTCAGAGAATCCCTCCTTTTATCTTGTTATTTATGTTTGCATCTGTGGCATCAGTTCACTTTGGCTTCTTGGTCTGCAAGGTTGTCTACTTGCATGCTTTTACTCAGACACACACTTATCATACATGCCTGCAGTCATAAAATACAGTTAACGATTAGATTAACACATCCTCTGTAAGTTTAATGTGCTGTTCTCCAGAATGAAATATTACAGCTCAACAAGATCATAAAAAATACATTCTTTATATGATATATGATACTTATATTTGTAATGTCAATAAAATGATGACAGGGAGCGCTTTGTTCTACATTTCAGAGTGTAAAACTAACAACCCACTAAGCACCTAAAGCAGTGATATTATGTAACCGTGCAAATCCTGCTTCCTCCGCAAACAAATCCAGAGTCAATCAACAATAGCTGACAAATCTACACCACAACTGCATCTTTGTGCAAATATGGGTCTGCAGTGGAGATGTGTGATAATAAACGGCTGAAAGCAGAAAGGAAGTTGACATTGTCATCTCTGTATTTCCTTATTTCAACCACAATCTTGCAATGTTTTGATTTGGGATTGCAGTAACCATTTCAAACTATAAACGGCGCTGTTGTACATGTTTTTTCATATATCATGTTTAAGTTTTCATACATCATGTTTAAGTTTTCATTTATTTTTTTTTTTATGACTTGATACTGTTAAAGAGGGATGAAACATTGTGATTGACAGCTGACAATCACAATGAGTCCTGATTGGTCAAGAAGATGTACTGGAAGGTGCTATTTTCCAATATCTTAATCGTCTAAGTCGGAAATGTGGAAAAAGAATTAACTGATGCATAAGACATCAATTATATTGTCTTTGGTGCAAGCTCCACAAAATAAAAATTAAGAATTCATGGCCCACATATTACAATAAACCATGTCTGTCAAAGCATCGTTTTGAAAAACATCTACCCATAAAAGTTACTGGGAGTGTTCCAATGGACACACAGACAACAAAAGCCCAACGTGCTGGTTTTTTTGGAAATCCAAACTTTGCAATGGAAATAAACATGTCAGAATTAATACATCCTTTCTTTCAATCCAGAGGACACTCCTCTAAAAACTTGAGAGGAAAAAAAAAACTTGCAGCCTTTCCGTGATGCTGTACTGGTAATTGACTCATGCCCGAGATGAAAAGATTGTGTTTTTCACTGAGAGTTCATTTCATTTCATTCTTCTGTGCTGAGAAATCACTGTTGTTGGGAACAAGTTAAGGCAGTGGAGGATGAAGCCGGCGCTTCCAGACAAGGATGAATAAACAAAGTCAAAACAAGAAAACCAGAAGAAGAAAGAAATGTTGGGCAATTGTCCGATGTTTATAGAGTTTCTCCTGGAGGGATGTGTGATTTTGAACATTGCTGTTGCTTTCACTCTCCTCTGGTTCACGCAACGTGAGCATATTAAACCCGCAAATTGTTTGAATCTGTGTTTAAACCCAGTGACATTCTTGAAATATTGAGTTAAATGATTTTGTTGGACGGAACTGAGTCATATGATAATGACGCATGTTTTCTCTCTCCTGGAACTGATTTACTTTATGCTCTATTTGTATGCTCAATAAAACTTTAAATTTGCAGTGTGTCAAACTTCTACATCCCTCAGTGAACTGCAGCATTCGTTTGACCCACTACAGCAAACCTCTCATTTGCAGGGAGTGGAGGCTGGAGGGATACAGGCCCAAGTAGGCCTATAAATGGGATTTATTATAATTATATTACATATGTGGAATAAAACATTCTTATATTCTCAAAGGTGATGATTAGGAATGTTATTTTTAAAAGCCATTAGTACATTTGTTCCTAAGCAGCACCCATATTAAAGTCAGAGGGGGCAGCTACATGCTGCTGACCATGAAGGTGTGACCTTGTCATTGGTGCTTTCCTCCCTGATTAATGTGAAGGCCCCGGGATAAGCAGTGTGTTTAACTGGGGCTTGAGGGGGGTGTTAGCAGGAGTAAGACTCAAGAGGGGAGAGCGCGAGTGTGTGGGAGAATTGTTGGGCTGAAGGTGTGCAGTTCAAACATAGGGTAATGTTTACTTTGAGTGTTGAGACCCTCACTGTTTGCTTTGCTCCCCCTAAACCATCACCTTTCCTTTAGATACAGAAATAGACTGAGTGGTGCTGGGACACCCATAGGTGTAGCTTTCCTCACGACTGCCCGCAGCCAAGTCTGAAATAATGGTCAGAAGTATGGACCAATAGATGCATTTAACTTCAAGTCAGCCATAAAATATTCAGCTGTGTTTTCCTGACAACTTGTGCAGTTTCACTTTGGTGACAACATTTTCTTTATTGATGAAGTCATTTTCAGAATAAATGCTTTATTTTTATGAGAGGAGGAAGGGTGCTGGGTTCACTTCCATAAAAAGGTGTTCTTGGGATCATAGTGTTTGTCATACTGTGTATAATTACACAGAAACAAGAATTATAATTATCCATCTTAGAACCACACTTATACTATACTTAGGCTTGCGGTTGAGCAGAATGGGGTTAAGGTCAGGATAATTACTTGAGGTACAGAGCAGTAAAGGCCGATTGGATATTTGTATGAATGTCACTTTTTCTATTTGTTTTAAATTATCGGCATAAAATACTCTTGTGTTTCTGTACATTCAAATGTGTGATCTGTACAAAGACCCTCCACTGAAATTATTTTTAAGCATTAACAATACTGAATATTGCAAAAGAAGAAGAAAAAAGATCTAAAAATGTATGAAATTACAAACATTGTTGATCCAAGTACAACTACATGACAAAAGACACTGGCCAAATAGTCAGTTTCTCAGTTTCTGCACAGGCTTCAATTTTCCACACCTTACTTGTGGAAGGGGCACAGCTTCACGTGTGCTATGTTACAAAATCACACATGTACTGTATGTTCACATTGCAACCTAAGATTTCAGGTGAGCACAGAGAAACCACCCCCCCCTTGCAGGAGTTGAATGAGAAAATAGCCTTTTATTTCAAATCTATATCAAACTGCATAGGGAATCTTAAGAGAAGCAGGAATAAGGAAAACAAGCAGTAGGTAAACACTTGAATGCAGAACTCTGATCCCGTTTACATTAGTGTACTAAATGTGTGAAAATCCAGTTTTTTTATAGTCCAGAATAATGTAATGTGATGATTTTATTCCCTGCTTTAATCTAGAAGCCAGAGAGGAAGGAATGACAAGGATGGACAGGACAGAATCTATGGCTGCTTGTCGCAACATTATCACAGCACACTATGAAAATGTATTGGATTCTCAGGTTGTGCAGGACATGAAACCCGCCACCGCGACACCCCCCACCCCCCACACCTCAAAAAGTGGTTTTGATGAAATGCAGACGTCAACATTAACACAAAATTTAGCATCCCACCCCCTTCTACTGCCCAGATCCCCGCTCAGCTAATGAAGGGACACAGTGTTGGCTGTCCGGTGAAGCTCTACAAAATTGTGAATAAAAATATCAACTGCTTCCATTTGGGATATTTACACTCATCCTTCACACACTCTAAATGTTTGGAAATCATGACCACTGACTGATCCAGTGCTTTCAAAAACTCTGATCACAACTTCAAAAAACCTGGGTGCCTCCCTGCTTATGTCCACCAAGCATGAGGCCTCAGATTAATCAGAGAGTGACGGGAAAATGAATAGAAACAAGCAAGCTACATTTGGGGCGAGCAATAATCTGTTCAAACAAGGCCTCTGCCTATTAAATATGTCTCTTTAACACATTAGGTACAGTTGACATGAGATGAAAAAGTTCTACAACACCATGGAGAGAGTTTTTTCTGGTTTTCAAAACACATCTCTTAAATGAAAGTCATTTCATTTAAGGGGGGGGGGGGGGGGGTCAAAATAAAGATGCTATTCAACTAAAGGTGTGTGTGTATTGTCAAGAATATGCTGGTATGATGTATATCCTGATATGGGATATATTGGTATCCTACCTGCAATCCGACATGTGATCAGAGGCTTAAATACAACCAAACAACAAATCCTGCATTTATAATAATAATAATAATAATAATAATACCAACTAGATACAGCATTTCAAAGAATTGATACAGAGTCACAGCATGAACTATCATAATATTTTAGTGTCAACAAACACAAACATCTAACAATATGTTCTCTACTCAACCATATTATAGTTTAGATTTTTAAAATATGCTGGAAACGTCTTTCCCACTTTATTTTCTCAGTCAGCAGTTTGATCCTGATTATTGCAGCTTCCTACAATAGTTTCTGTGTGTTCATATTATGCACAATACATTTGCTTGAAGCACAATACAGTTTCTTCACTCAGCCATTCATTACTTCATTTTTACAGCAACCAATGCCAAACAACTGTCTAATCAACTGTTTTATATTTGTGGTGCACACAAAAGACTAGACTAGACTAGTTTATGCTCGGAGAATTAATAAAGCTATCTAAGTGTTTATTATGAAACTTTTTTTTAACTTCCAGGCAATCAAATGGGGAAATTATGGAAGAAAATATTAACCCCATAAAATTTACTCATGAGTCACGCTTCAGGAGTCCAAAACAACAATGCACTCATATTAATTTCTATTCAACAACAGTCACAAACTCCGGGGGGGGTCCTCATTACAATAGTTTGAGCCAACATATTCAAGTTCATTGTATCTACATCTTCAATCTGTCACCGACTTCATGCGTCTTTAATGGCGTGTGTGCTTTCCAACAACTCAGACAGCGACAGAGATGAGCCTGGGACCGAGCGGACTCACCTCGGGTCATTTATAAAACATCTCAGGAGGAAATTCAGGCTCCAAATCTCTGAATAAATGATGGCCATTCTCTGTGATTTTGATCATAGAGCAGAGCATCTGGTGCTGCGCCTTTCCTTAAGCATGTGTGGCCTTAATAGACTATGACTCACAGACCTCCGGACCACCTCCACAAGGAAAACACTTATTACAGTAATTAAGTGAATCATAGTGCAATACTAAGAGAGTGTGGAGTGAGGCCGACATGACACTCTTGAGTGTGGTCGGGGGTCTACTTCATACAACAGTGAATAATTGAGCGGAACTTGTATCAGTTACCATAGTGATAAGAAATGCATTTGTACCTTTCAATGGACATTTCATCATTCTTGGTATGTGTCCTTCACTGCTGATTTTTTTTTTGTCCCATGCAACATATTTTATACAAAGGAGGGGTGGCAATTAGTCCAGCTGTGTACCTTATATTTATACAACCAGAACTAACTGACATGACACTCTTCCCTTTGCACATGGCAATTAAATTCATTGGTGGTTGCTTAAGCCATATACAGTACTAACTATAAAGATGGTAACATAGCAATTTCAGCACAAATGCACTATTTTTAGATGTTTCCTGTGATGTTATGTGGGATGGAAGTGCGGTGTATGAATTATTAGAGACAGCACAATCACTCCAGGCAAACATTTCAATTAAACAGACATACTGAGTGTTTAACACCCTCTAAATCATTGTGCGTGGTGGATGTCATGGCAGAAAATTTAAAGTCTGAAAGGTTTTACTTTCACATGAGGAGTATTCCTAAAAGGATCATTATAGGATCATTTGAAATTGATTGCTAAGACAAAAGACACTATATGTGCATAACAGGTCAACAGCCAGCTGCAATTGTAATCATCATCTCAATTACTTACTAATGTGCTAATTATTTTATTATCAGTGTCTATGAAATGTCACAAAAATGTGAAATAAATGTCTAAATGTACTTTTCCCCACAACCAATATTCAAATATAAAACTGTGATTACTTAAAACTAAATTAAATGTGTTATCCTACGTTTACTCCTCAAATTCTCAGACAAGCTGCAGCATATTTCCCCAAAACATGGTTATGTATCGTAATCTGAAGCAAATTCAAACTCCAAGTAAATTGGTGCAGCACCACATCGAGTCTGGCAACACTCAGTAGGCTTACATAAATGCAAAAGTATAATTGTGCTTGCCTTTTTTTATTATTATAAAGCGAAGTTAAAAGGCTCAAGCTAAAGTTATTACTTTTACATTTCCCCCAACAGATGTGTCCTCTTCGAGTTGAAATTCCTTTTTCACCAAATGCACATGTCCTCATCAGTACAAAGCAATAAAAGCCAATGCATGACAAAAATATTTATACATATAAATCCCTTTTAACATAAGTTAAGACTCCTGACAATATTTCAGACAACTGGAAGTACCCAGTGTAAACATTCATAGTCAGACTATGCTATATATGATGCTGACAGTCAGCTTGATAGATTGATAAGGTGATCAGAAAGTTTAAAAAAGGCAACTCTTTTGATGATATTATGAGATTTTCTGGTCAGACGATAACAACACCCTCTGGTCCCAACTCAAATAGTCAGTCAACAAACTCAGATTTGACACATGATTACAATGACTTAAATTAATTGAAAATGATTTTAACCAGAATTGAGACAGTTTTATGGAAAAACAAACCTTGTTGACCACTGGTGAACATTTAAAAGGTTATTATTGACTATTAATAAAAAACAATATTATTTTTTTGGATGACAGTAAGAATTTTAGAGTTAGAGCTAGAGTTTACCAGTAGTGATAAAGCACTGCAGTGTCGTACCATTTTTCCCAAGACTCTGTATATTGAGGAAGTCTCATATTCATCATTTAAGTCATCCCTCTTTCTACCCAGAATGCATTGGCCAGGACACACCACATAAATAGCCAGCTTTTTTCATCTGGATTCCTTGATGTATTGGGTTGGGTTTTTCCATTACTAAGCAGAATAGGAGCATTTCCTTTCACTTCCAGCAGTCTCTAAAGCTGGCGCTCACCATCAGGAATGTAAACACACACAGTCTGTAAACAAGGCTCTCTCTGACCCCAACCCCCTCCAACAGCGCTGACCACTGCAGACCAGCCTAATGATGTCCCTCACTGACCCCCCCAAACTCTCAAATAG
The DNA here is from genome assembly GCA_016785285.1 of Brachirus orientalis. Taxonomy (NCBI): domain Eukaryota; kingdom Metazoa; phylum Chordata; class Actinopteri; order Pleuronectiformes; family Soleidae; genus Brachirus; species Brachirus orientalis. The sequence goes on from JAFBJR010000150.1 coordinate 17,488,914, forward strand.
AGACGCAGACCCATTATTCAGCCAAGAGGTCACGGGGGGAGCGGGGAAGAGGGCACAAGAGAAGGAAAGAAGCTTTAGAGTCAGTTATGGTCCTAAGAAAGTACAGACTAAGATGACAATCCTTGTGATATTTTCTCCTGAATCCCACTATCCCTAATCAGTGAGTAATGGAAAAGAAAAACAAATGTGCACTCTGTGGTGGTGGGGGTGTTAATGATCTAAGAGCCACTGCAGCTGCTGAGGGACAGCACTGAGGTTCCTCGGCGAACCATCAGCACTCGTGAAGGGGGCTCTAGACTGTGGGGTCAAAGTGCTGTTGACAGCGACTCCAACCTCCCCCGAAACCAACAGGGATGTTGTCAGCACAGAGCCGCATCTGCACAGAGAACAAAGGCCACTGACGCTGAGAGAGGGAAAGCGAAGAAAGAGATGGGAACAGAAGAGCGAATTTTCTGATGTTCACCACAATGCTACAGTTGAGAGAAGCATCACAGGCCTCATTTGGAACATAATGTTCAGATTAAAGCCTCGACAAATAAACAAGGAACACACAAGCTCTGCACTCCAACCTCCTCAGTGTGATGGTTCGAATAGCCTTTGCCAGTAGATACTTGTGTAGCAAACAAAGCAGTTATCCTGGAGTTCTCGGGAAAATTGGGGGGGATTTTAATTAGTTTTTTTTGCCCTCATTTAAATTGCGGGTGAAATCTACAGCTTTGTAAGCCCAGCAACCACAGCAAATAAGTTGACAAATAGTGGTCACACACAGCAGCCTCTAAAGCTCCTGATAAAGTGGTTTTCTGCTCAAAGAGGCAAGAAAAGGTAGGATGACTGAGGGATCACAGCAGCTGATAAGGTCTCCTGGGGAGCAACAGGGGATCTGCAGTATCCATACAGGCATGATCATTGAAGTGGGAGAAAACGGGACCGAATACAAAGGGCCCCAGTGAGGACGTGCCTGAAAAATACTGGAATAAAATGCTTGCTTTTATTTGCAAATAATGTCTTAACTAATTTCTTGCAACTGAATAACAGTGTTTAGAAACTGAACTTGGTGAAGGCTCTCTGACGCCCGCACTCTTTATAACAAAGGTGCAAAATGTTTAAGTCTTTCTGAACACCCTTCTAAAGCTATAAATATGCCTAATAAATCAAGCAGAATGACTTCCTGAGCTGAAGCATGTGTGAAGTCAGTTCTTCCCCCAAAAAAGCTAAATCAAAGTATTAAAAAGAAAAGAAAGCAAATGAAAGGAAAACTACATTTGATGAAAGTTTAAGAGTGGTGTGATCTACGTGGGCATATTGCACTGTATGTAAAATAAGAAAAATGAATCAGCCTTAAATAGCTACAATGCCAACATTGCACTTCAAAGAGTAACATCATGAAACATGTGGACTTTCAGTAGAGATCGATACTAAAATGAGCTGGATATGCTGAGGATATGAGACAAAGTGGGCTTATGAGGTAGTGGTAACTGTTATTATGAGCAAACATTTTAAATCACTGCGGCTGCAAGAGCCTTCAAAGAAAAAGATGAAGGGAAATGTTAATGCCAAACAAACTGCCAAAATTTACAGAGAATATAGGGCACATAAACCAAAACATGTTCCAATCATGGTGATAATGACGCAGAGTCCAGGTTTATTTCTTACTTTTAGATGGTCAAATTATATATACTGTATATATATATGATCTAATTCTAGACACACTCAACACATATGCTTTTTTTCAGCTTTCTTACAGGACTTGGAGCCAAAGTTAAACTGAAATTACAGAATTCCTTTCTGCAATTAAATACAATCTTAATGAAGTTGTGTTCAGTTCAGTTGTCTTTTGTTGTGCAGTATGCCGAACTGTTTTCTCAGCTTAGGCGTAAATAAGCCAAGATGTTTTAGCTATGTGCCTTAATCCCGAGGAATGATTAATACATAAAAATGAGAAAATTAATGTTTCATTAAGCATGATCTGATTATCTCATTTAACCTCTATCACAGACTGTTTTTGCTTATTTGAATGTGGTATAAACAGTTCATTAGAAACTAAATAAGTAAATAAGTGTTTCATTTGTAAAGAAGCTTTACTATAAAGTCTTGAGCATGGTATTGATCTTTTCATTTAAAAAGACCAATAAGCAGACCTTTTTGGCATTCTAATCACATAGTGGCTTTTCATCATCATGTAACACAACTGTGCATAACTTTAAAACATAAACAAATGCCAATTAGATTCAAACCATTGTCAAAATAGGTCACACAATGCTGACTAAACCTATCAGCTCCACATGACTCTCTGGGTTTCTCTGTATTATAGTGTTTAAATATTGTGTTACTGAGCGACATTCCCTTGCAAGATGTGATTTGTTTTCTGTCAAGACAGACTGGGGCAACGGAAACATTGCGTAAGTAAAGCGAGACAACTGCAAACAGATGAGTATGACTAAAGATACAAATAACAACCCACAAAGGTTTTCATACTCATTCAGAGTCCCAGTCATTAGTTTGACAGGATTTACACTTCTGGCCTTCATCTGCTGCCGTTGTACACACACAAACTCTCCCTCAGTCAGGTCTGATAGTACTGCTTTACACAGGACACAGTATGATTCTGACTATTCACCGGGCACTTTAGGCAATCACAAGGCAGTTCAGACAGTTACTGGAGATTTAAAACAATCAGAGGGTTTAGCAAGACATCAAGTGCTCCAATTAGATGTTACAACTACACTGTATACAGTTAGACGGGTCCTTTCAGTGAAACGACTGCTACATCAGCTCCACAAACTGTCCAAGCTTGCAAAGAAAACAGCACAGAACCAGAGTCTAAAAGAGAGTCAGACAATTAACACAATAAAACATGAGAATATCAGAAAAGAGTTTCAGACGTCGAAAGTTTGCCTTAGTGGGTCATCTGTCACATTTAAAACAAATGTGTCTGTCCATGCTCACCTGAGGAGACAAGCCAGGGACACATGAGCTGTGTAGTATATTACCAAACTATAAGTGAAAGTTAATAATCAACTCAATTAATTGGCAATTTTCAAATTTCAAAATGTCAAAGTGATCCTGCCTGATCCAGCTTCAACCTTGTGGTAAAACTAAAATAAATGCATTCCCAAACTGTCAAAGTAATCAATTTTGCACAAGAATTATTTGTTTTTTAGGCCATAGTAGCCTAATTTGTTGGTTCCCCCCAATAACTGATGCAACTTGCATATGACATCACTTTACTATAGTTACTTTATTTTTAAATCCTTCTACTGATAGCCAAGATTTTAGCTACATTCAAAAGTCTAAAATTCGACCAGTTACATACCAAGATGTTGCTTCTAAAACACCACTTTGTCCAGTATGGGCTCTTTTAAACCTAGGGTCAGTGGTAAAATCTACAAATCCACAAAAGCCCCTATAAAACTTTTTGTTTATTCTGTAAAAAAACCAAAGTGTAACAATACTTTCATGTGTCCAGAGATGAACAATTGGCTCAATTATACAAAAATACAATACAGTGTTGTGTAAAAGTCTTAGACTGACATTAGATTGACTATTTGAGCAATACAATTATTTCACAATCACTTTATTTGGAACAGATCTATAAAATACAGAAAACATGTATGCCGTTTTACCCAACCCTTACACTTGAACAATAGCATAACCCTGACTTTCTTAAACATGGAGCGAAACTCTGGTTAATGTTACTGGAAAAACCTCTGTTAGTCCTACTTTTAATGTTGAAATATAAGCTCTATTAAACCTTATTCAAGATTCAAGAGCATCACATAGACACGTTGTATGAGTTAAACTCTGACAGTTTGCTAATACAGTATATAAGCCCAATTTTCAGTGACATAATAAGTCCAAACGCCAGTAATCACACAATCATTGGCATTTGGGGCAGCCCATGGACAAGAGGAAGGGAATTGGGCTTGTAACAGAAGAATCGCCAGTTCAAATCTTGGAACAGGTGAAAGGCTTGGTGCCCCTGAGCAAGGCACCAAACCTCTACCCTTTGCTCCCCAGATGCAAATAAGTGCTCCTGTGTCCAGTTTGCATGTGTTCACTACTGCTGTGTAAAAAGGACGGGTCAAATTCATAATCACTAATTGGTGTGCATGCAAATAAAACTGATTTTAAATTTGACAGACATGAAAACAACTAAACTGCTGGTGCCCTGAGGCTTTTGCACAGCACTGTATATTTAATTGTGAACTTTAGAGTTAGGTGGTTTTTGTCATCTTTTGACAGAGCCAAAGTACCATTTCCCTTTGTTTCCAGTCGTTATGCTGAGCTAAGCTAACCAGCTGTTGGCTGCAGCCCTGTGTTTAACAGAGAGATATGAAATTATAATCAATCTTATCTAGAATCACCAGAATAAACAAATACAGCTCCCAACATGTTGAACAATTCCTTTGCAATAAATCTTGAGGACTTTTGTGTGTTGCTGCTAAAATCCTAAAGGGAAATGTGGCAGTAAATCTCTGTCCTATACTTTACAAGAGATTACAATAATAAATTATTTTCTTAGGGAAATATAGTCCAGCAAATATTAAAGAAAACCCAGATAGATAGACCCAAATAAATTGTTTGGCTGTGAATTATTTAGAGGGTGTGCTTGAAAGTCCTGCTTAAGACTTTGGGTGAGGAAGTCCGATTTTCTTTAAGGCTAGAATCTTTGACACTCTGCTGCAAAGAGGAAAAATGTCTTGGTTTTACATTCCAGCGGCCAGGATGAAAGTGAGTAACTGTCGAGAACGAAGCCCCTCTGAATCGCCTTGGGTCACAGTTTGTGCCAGACAGCTCTGACTTAACATGTGCCTGTAAACATGGTGCTCACTCTGTATGTAGTTGCAGCCTCTCTGCCCTAAAATTGAACTGAAATGTTTGTACAAAGCTGCAGCATGGCCACGCCAAAGCAAGGAATTAGACAAACCAGGCACAATAAGCCAGAAACATCCTGCTTTTAAAGGATTCTCAAAATGTAATAGAGCCTTATTTCAAGAAGTAAGAGCACTTCTGCCTGCTAAGTGCAATCATTAATATCCCGTCTAAAAATCACTCATCACAGTCGTCCTCATTCACTTACAACACGCCCCTAGATCAAAGACGCTTTTGTGAGTTCTACTGCATTGCTCTTGGACAGAATTGCTATCAAGTGTTTTCACCACTTAAGTAATGCCAAGATAATAATCTCTCTGCTCTCTCGGCTGCTCTGTAACAACATGTACAGTGGTTCTGGCACACAACACTTGTCATGCACAAGCTTTCTGAGTGTCTGCTGAGTGTGACTGAATGGGGGAAATACTGTAAACTGTATTAAAAGGTAAGGAGTTTATAGGGGCTGTATATAAGATCCATCAGGGATTTGTTTGTCCAATGCCAATGAATGAACAGAAGGTGATGTGTATATAGGTAAAACATCACCAAAGTGCATAGGAATGGAGTCTGCTAATATCAACATCAGCGGCCAGCACAACAGACTACAATAGAAACTCCACAAAAGCATAAAAAGCTAAATAAAGTTTTACCAAGTGCAGCCCATCAGGCTCTTTTTCAAAAGGGAGGTTTTCCTCCTTCATTTAACAAAAACAATCTGTCCAAACAAGCTGAAAAACATTTTTACCTGCACAAAACTACTGTTAAGTTATTAACAAAATACACTGATAGTTGGGGGTCATGTCAGACAAGTCATGAATCAGCAAAGGCAACATCGATGCATATCGATGAGGCTGCAGCTCAGCAACAGCCACAGGTGTTGCTAGGAACAACTCCTTTTGGAACTTACATTTAGTAGTTTAGTTTTAATTAGTCTCAGGCAGCAAGAATTAATATAAAATAAAGGCTGATATATGATTGGAGACACTCACAATGTCCCAATCCACAAGTCTGCACCTCATCAAAATGCAAACTCTTTTTTTTTTAAATGGTTAACCTGACGAAATCTCCCATTTGCTGGCTGTTAAAATTATGTTGATTAAAAAAAAGGTGCTGAGGTACCTTGGCAGACAGTTTGGGACTTTTGCATCTGTTGATTTTTAAGGCACACAGTCTCTGAGGGGAAATGTGTAGCAGCTCAACAAATACCACTGCAGGAGCTTGTCAGGACTCAAGGGCAACACAGAAACCATACAGTCTGAAAGAGTAACAACAGTAAAAGTGATGTCAAAAAGTTAAAGTGAGACGAGTGGCCATTTTCAAAGAAGATGGTCTCTTTTTTTGCCTCTATTTTGTTGTGCTACACAGCAAATGCTCATAAGTTCAAGGCCAAGGGGACAGACAAAAATAAAAAGAGCCAAAATTAAATGGATCTTTGTGTAGTTTTGTGAAATGAAACAGCACATACAAATTTGTCCCAATAATGCACACACACACACACACACACTGATGCATATGGACTTACACAGACCTTCATCCATCAGCTAACAAAATGGACAGGACAGGCGAGAGCAGTGAAGGGGCAGAGGGGAGGGTTGCACATCTTTAACGTTGCAAAAACATAAATAACACATTGGCTGACAGGGAGATTTCTGATACAGTGGGTGAAATGCAGTCGTTGCTTATGGCTGACAGAGGAAAAAGAGCCACTACTTCATTAAGTGAAAAGGAAAGGAAGCGAGAACAAAGCAAACAAAGCAAGAGTTGGGTGAAAAAGAAAAGGGTGAGCGGTTGTTGGGGGTGGGTGGAAAGAGGGATTTATCCTTCCCTTCTATCTCACTCAAAGTGAGAACACAGGCAGCATCTCTAGGTAAGCCTCCCCGTCACTTGGGCCTCATATTGCCAGAGCTGCTGCGTTCCCACAGTGTGCCCAGCCCTGGATTCTGCCTTGCTCCCGACTCAGGCAGCCCAGTGTCTTTGGACCTCGAGGCCCCGGAGCAGAGGTTACACCAACATAGCCAGCCACAGCAGCATGTCAGCCCCACACCAACCGTTGCCTTGGTGCAGCTGCATTAGCGAAGAGCTCCTGACTCTGTTCGAGGGAAAGTGATTTGCCATGACGTCTATGGCTCCCCTCTTTCCTTTCCTTCGCAGTTGTCTGCTTGTTGCTGATTGCTCACTAAGAAGCCTCTTCTCTCACTGTCTGCCTCTGCACCCTTAATCTCCCCTGTTCTCATTTTTCCCTTCTTTGTCATTCCCTTCAACATATCCTTAAATCTTCAGTCCCTCATTCCACTGCTCCTTCCCTTTTTTCCCTGGAGTAATGACTGATGCCTGAAACACAGTGCCATGATTAGACTGACAATGATGAAAGAAAAAGACTCCTGTCTGCAACATCTGCTTTGAATAAATACTGAGCTGCTAAACTGTTCTTTTATTTTTTCCTTTTGGTCATTGTTCACTTCTCAGTTACTGCATTTTTCAAAATTGTTCCCAGCTTGTCCGTGACACAGATTTGCCACCAACATCAAACACTAATAAAATAACTTGAGGGCCATTCATAGTTAATGTCACAGCAGAGCTGCTTGCTTTGCACTGATAAACAGGAACCAGCGGAGAAGCCTATCAAGTGGTCATCCACAGCGTTTCAGTGTGTGACCGACAAACAGGTGCACGCCACCGCAGAGCATACAGAAGCATTCCACACTACAATGAAGTGTGTAATCGATGTTGTGGAAAATAAAGTGAGAGAAAAGTAGTTCTAATTGCAAAATGTAAATATTGAGTTTTCCCACAAGTGGGGGCAGACCACCCAGGATGCAAAATAGTCACCCACCCCCTTTCTCTTTTTGCCTTGTCGGCTGCCTGAGAGATGTCTTTTTGTGTGTGCAAAACATCACCAACCACAATCAACACTCACACAGAAAGTGTGATGTATCTTTGCATGCAAATACTCCTGGCAGCTCCGTCTTGCCATCTGAGTTGTGGGAAAATGAAGCGGTGAAAACCAAGGGGAGTGGGGTTGAGTGGATCAGAGATTGAGTGTGTCACACCATGTCTGCCTTGTTCCTGCAAGGTGCCAGACTTTTTGATTCAGGAAGGCAGCCAGCTGAGCAGGATGGTACTGTAGCTGCAGTGTCTGACAGACAGAGGCTCCTCCATGTGTATGTTACAGGCCAGTGTCAAATACTTGTCTCGACTGTGACAAATACCTAGTGGTGGTCTCACTACAATTATACCTACTGGACCAGCAATGAAACAGAACTGTTCACACTGCTGCTCTTGCTGTCTGAAGATCAAAGAAAGCAACAGCAAACTCTTCATTTCAGCTGCATTATGTTTATTTTCTCTTCTACCTTGTTAAGTCCGTATAAATGTGAGTGAACTGACACAACAAAAAAAAAAACAATCAATTGAGTGCAAATCAAAAGAGGGCGCCTGCTTGAATTAAACTGAGAAGAGCTAAATTAGACCAGAGTCACTAAAAACTTCACTTAAACCCTCCACATTTCAAAACGTTCTTCCTTTGATTCACACGAATGCAGTTTTCACTCCCCCCCCCCCCCCCCCCCCCCCCCCCCCCCCCCCCCCCCCATACAACTTATCTCCAAGTGTCACCTTCTCAAAACGCACACAACAAACCCAGTCGACAGACAGAGGAGTCAAGCAGAGAGCAGATGAGCGAAATAAAAAAGCTACTCCAGCATAAGGTGAAAACTTACCTTGAGAGGTTTTACTTCCTGAAGCTGACTGCTGGACAAAAGCGACCAAACAGAAACCCACAAATCCAAGGCTTGCGCGAACCAAAGCGTGCACGACATACATGTTTCAACTTTCACCGTGGAGTTCAACACGAGCACTTCTCTCAGATCTGCGATGCGATGGAGCACAGAAGGGGGCGAAGAGAGCGCGCGCGCGTGCGTGCGTGAGTGTGTGGGTATATAAAGGTCTCTTGTTATTCCCTCTGCTGACAGGAGACTCTGCGATCCTCTTTACGCCTCGCTTGCGTGAGTTTCAAGTGATCGGGGGTTGAGGAGAGCCCGACGGAGCAGAGAGGAGGAAGGCTTTCTTGTTATCATGTTTCGAGCCAGACCGATGTCAATTTAAGAAAGGAGAGAGAGAGAGAGAGAGAGAGAGAGAGAGAGAGAGCGAGAGATGGGGTGAAGCGGCGGGGTCTGAAGGGGGAGGAGAGAAATAGAATCGTCCGCGCTGCGCTCCGAACTCCTCCACTGCTGCTCCTTCTCTTCCAGTCATCCCCCACCCCCACCTCCACCTCCACCTCCACCTCCACCTCCACCCAACCTCCCTTTTTTGTTGCTCGTATAGGAATTTGAACACAGGTGCTGTTTGGACTGAAGGCGGGCCGGGGTTACCACGTGCACAGTGGTTCGAGCTCGTGCGCTCACCTGGCCAGTGCGCAGTGGCACGTGCGTCAAAAGAATAATAATAAAAAGACACTAAAGTGTCCGGTCACGTCTGCGTGGACAGAGCATGGACGTGCACAGATAGACTACAGGTGGTGCTCACCAGGTAAGAGCCTCCTCTGAAGAACGTTTTTAATTCAACTCGTTTCCTATTTTATTTATTTCATGTGGTCCATGGCATTTATTCTAGAGGTGCAGGGGAAAATCCATATATTGTGATTTCTTACAAAGACAAAACAAAACCAAGAAATCTCCCACAGAATCATGATCAGGGTTCCCATGGGTCCTTGAAAGTTTGTGAATTCAAAAAACTAATTCAAGGCCCTTGTAAGTTTTTGAAAATCACCCTAAATAGACATGGGTCATTGAAAGTCCTTGAATTTCATGCAGGAAAAACATTAGGTTGATGTTTAGGTAAATGTGTCCCTTGATTGTTACAACGCCATCTACTGTTTCATGCGCCCTGCATTGCTTGATGTACATAGACTAGGTCTACAGAACAGTGAGGGAGAGCAAATGACGTGACGCCTGGGAAATGCAAATTCCAAGATCTCACCAAAGAAAATTACAAAGACCAGTTTGTCCAAGATCTCAAGGACAATCACTTGGCCAGATGCAGAGAGAGCTGCAAATCAATAAAAGTGGACGCCATGGGTGAAGCGGCTCTTACAAGTTGCCCTACCATCTTAAGCTGTGTCAGCATATTAGGTTCCTGAATTTGAGGTCCTGGAAAAGTCCTTGAAAAACCCTTGGTTTTATTGGCAACCAAAGTGTGTGAAGCCTGTATGATCTTTCTACTTTTTCTAGCATGATGGACAAGTAGCAGTAGCCAGTTTATCTCAAATAGTATTGGAAGCTCAATGGCTTTTAAAAAGACATTTTTAATTTGAGGATTGTTTCAAGGCTCACATTTAACAGGCTGTACTCATTTTGGTCTAGCATTTTATTTGATTTCTTTAAGTAGCTCAGTGAGCACTGTGTTGGCACCATTTTTTACTTGGCCTGACTGTGTCCAACAACAGTGCTAACCACTAATCTGCCATGTGACCCCTGTCCAAATCAATGTAGGTCACGCTCACATTCACACCTATGGTCAGTGTAGAGTGTCCAATTAACCTCTGCATGTTTTTGGACTTTGGGAGGAAACCAGACAAAATCCACACGCCCACAGGGACAACATGCATATTCCACACAGAAAGGCCCTCAGCCATGTGGCCCATGTTTCTTTATTATTTAATTTTTTCAATTAATAATCATGAGAGGTGTCCTGTTTTTCCCCTGCTCCCTCCAATTTGTGCACACAACTGGAAAAGAGTATTTGCTGAAAAGAAGACAAGAGGGTGAACTGGTTTATAAACTACACAGACGGAGAAAAGGTAATGGTCTCAAGATTGCATTCTGTTCTTGCTCCAGCAGATTGTGAGAGCTCCTGCAGTCCAACTAACGAACCAATTAACACATATTTTCTTAGGGTCATGAGTGACAGATGTGATGACTGTCTGCAATATCCAACAGTGCAATAAAGACGAGCCTAAACAAGCAGAGTTTTCTATTTAACCGCATAATTAGGGCGTAAGATTAAAATAACCTTCATTCATCCGGCTCAGCACTAGTTCAATGAGTGAAGTTGAAAGTTCAACAAACATGGGTAGGAACTAAATTGCAAAACTTGGAATGGAAATAAAAATGGAAAAGGAAGAAACACCTCTTTTTATTTTCCTCCTCATGCTTTCCATATTGTACTTATTCCAAGGTCAATTGAGGGTCCAACGCAATTTCATATTCTTGTTAGACGTGGAGCTGGCCCTGCATGAAGAACTCAAATCCAGGTGAGCTGAATTTAGTAGTTGTTGCATATAAAGGAAACTTTTTATTATATATATATATATATATATATATATATAAGGCTTGAAGAATGAATAAACAAAGGCAGCTGTTCAAAATAGCTGCTCTTCAGGGATGATAACTAATGATCTGTAATTGTTTACAGGAACATCGATGAAAGCGTTTTATAATAGTCATCTGGTGTGAAAAACAAAACAAAGAAATTTAATGCAAATTATTGCTTGTTTCATCTGGTTGATCATCCACCCATCAGCACTCAGAAACAAACTTATTGGGCTTTGTTCTGTAGGAAATTCAGCTCCGCTGCTACATTACCCATTCACTGATTTTTGCTCCTGGCTTTGAATATCTAAAGACCTGCTTGGTGCCATAAATCAGTTGCCATGAGGTTGACGCAGGTATTTTTGAAGAATGTCATGAAGAAACTTTCAAGATGCTTTTTACTTCCTGTCATATCATCAGAATTTCCTGCAAAGCGCTGATCATAATGCACTGCATGCACGCCATTACCCAGAATACCTGAAGAGGAATGAAGAATCATATGAATCAAAACAGATCTCTTGCACATCAGCAGGAACACAACCCACTGAGCTTCTGTACCGCATTATTAGGAAGTATCCTGCAGAAGAACTGCGTGTGTCACCTCACACCTGCTACCACCCCCCGCATTATCAACTAAATTAATCAACTGTGTTGATACATTTATGTCTCCACTTCAAATGTACATGCAGATTCTACATTGTAATTATCACTCCTGCGCCCCTGTGTAATTCTTTCTCAATCAAACATAATTAGGACCTCACAATGTGGCTGATTGGCGATGATAACTTTATTCAGAGGATGCAAAGAATCTGAAACCAGACATTCTAAATTGCCTGATACCAGAGCATTTTGCCACCGCAAAATGATAATTTTTTTTTCCATTATCTTGCATCTTATCAAAATATTACTAGAAAGATTACTTGTCACATTTTAACTACCTTCAAATTCAAAGACAGATTCTTCAGACACTGTTTTATTGAATATGGTTTTCCACAGTACCCCTTGTTTAGCCAGAAACTAAAGCCTAACTAAGTAAGAGCCTCAAACCAACAAAATAACCTGAGATTATTTTTGCATTCACAGCTCAGGAAGAAGAAAACATGTAAATCCACAGCACAAAGTCAAGGAGTTCAGTGTAATTAAAACAACATCCGTCAGGGATATGGAAATATCCCACGTCCCTGTGTCCAAATCTCTGGGTAATTGTGAGCACTTGTATAACCAAATGAGCTCAGAGTCACTTGGGGAGTTTGAGAAAGTCAGAACACAGTTGCCACAGAGCCTGAGCACAAGTCGCAGAGGAAGATCAGCTTTTTGTGGCAACACTTCATTAAAGACAAAAGGACTGTTCACAGGCGTTACACTGTGCACCAAACCAAGCTATTTTTTCACCAGCAGACACCCAGGGGAAGCACAGGCCATGTTTAATTTATGATGCTCGCCGTGGAAGGACTTTAGCTACAGTACACACTGGGTAAGAGGAGCCAGAGCAGCCAGATCTTTCATAGATAATAAGTCAAATCAAAGTTTATTATCCGTTTTTGTTTGTTTGTTTGTTTGTTTTTACAGAGAGAGGGGCAGTATGTATCATGTTCCCGAGACTTGCTGCAGAGTGACTAACCACAGCCTGTTGTGACACTGACTTGCACAGTCTTCTTTATGGCTTTTACTGAATTTGGAGGCGATGCCACTTTGTCAACTTTTTCTTTTTTGGATGCTAAAGTGTGGCACTATCTGGATGCTTGTGAAAAAATGTCAGAGATATATCAACTCCTCTACCTCCACTATCAGTTGTTTGGACACTTTTCGCTCCTCTGAAATCCAGAGGCAAAACATTTTTAGAGAGACGTGTTAGACAGCAGTGTCACAAGCTACTTTTTCACTTTTATGCAAAAAAAATAAATAAAAATAAAACCCAAGTCAGACAACATCTCAACAGCTGTTGCTGTAAGATAAATGCAAGTTGGGTGCATGTTGGGAGGTGTCTGTGGGAGCCACTACTGTACTACTCTGCATGCTAATGAGCTGAGGAGTTTTGAGCCCTGCAGAGAGCCTAATGTTCTCCTCCAGATGGCAATACACAGGGACATATCACCTCAGCTGCTCATTTACTTTCTTCCAGTTCGACATTTACACTCCCCAATTGTCTGAAAGATTTATGTGTGAAAATGCAAAGAATAACAGCCCAGAACCTCTCTTCTCTTTCTTCCCCTTCTTTCCCCTCTCTACTGGGGCTTCACATGTGAGGTTACCAACATCACCACAGGCCCAGCAGGTCTCTTGGTACTCACCATGCCAGCACCACAGGGGAGCAGAGTGGCTTCCTGAGTTCCACACTTTAGTACAGGCATCCCAGCGAACACTGTGGGCTTGCCCCAGGAATGCCTCCTGACCACAGCCACAGTCACTGGCACCAGCAGGGAGCATGAAAGGGAGAGTGGGAAAAAAAGGAAATACAGTTATCAAGTTGGGCAAAGTGGCGGTGAAACAATCTAACAAACTTGAAGATTTATTCCTGTCTGTCACAGATTAGGAGTATCATGGGTGATGACAAATCCAGTGACACAAGTGCATTTAAGTTCAATCAAAAGCCGTTCAATTTTACAGGGAGAGTCCATCCTTTATTAATACATGGATATCTTTAAAGATAATTCTTGTAACTTTTGGTGATTTTTGTTATTGATGATTTTATTATTCTGCCTCTGTTTGGTCTTCTCAGCTGGAGTTGGGCACCAGTGGATAAAGCGGTAGAAAATGAGTGAGTGAGTGAGTGAGTGAGTGAGTGAGTGTTTGGTCTTCGTGTAATATAATACTATTTGTATGCTTTGTCCTTCATCTGAAAACTGGCTCAAAAAAAAACCCACAGTCATTAAGCAGTTTGACAGGATAAACACCGCCTGCCCCAGTTTGCCCCTGCGCTGCTGATCGATGGTTTTTTTTGAATAGTAGAATTAACCTCTGAAACTCATCAAACATGTAGGTGCTTCTTTACCTTTTAAGTTATACTGCAGCCTAACTTCACTATGAAATGTTGCAGTTGCCTCCATCTCTCTTGACATAAAATGGCGACACATATCTAAACACAGCTATACTGAAAAACACAGAGGGACTGACCAAACTCAGTGGGTAAAATGTAACAGATATTTCTTTATACATAAAAGTTAGGTGCAACAGTTTAAAGCAGTGACAGTAATGGCTATCCTTTGGATCTTTAAAGCCCTTCAGTATAAATGACTGTCCAAAGACTTAATATACAAAAATATAAAGCGCTCATGGATATCTTTTAAAATAATTAATTAAATTGCCCACAGTTATTGCTGTGACTTTTGATTAGACTATTGTTCATATCCTTAATGAGCATTAATGACCACTTTGTGGCCTAATACAGCTCTCTCATTTGTTATTTCTTTGCATTTGATGCTCTGGTTCAGACACAAAAAACAAAAACATTACTTCACTGGCTTCGTGTGGAGCTGAGAGGCTTCATCAGCAATGAGTTAATTCTGCAGCAACAAGGAGCTAGACAAGATACGGACAGGCTTTTTAACTGTGTGAGTGAGCGTGGAAGTGCTAGAGGGGGTACAGGCCTGTGCACATACTGTATCTGGTGCGTGTGAGTGTACACCTGTAATCAAGTGGACCCATTAAGACTAAATGAGACAAAAAAGAGGGAGGCATTGTGCTGCTGAGATCCTATTTTTAATCCTTGCTGACGAGCCTATATCATTCAAAGTATCAATCATCATCATCATACAAAAAAAGTTGTATAACAACAGCACGCCACCACACAGAGGAGAGAGATAATACCCGTATATTTTAAGTAAACTCTTGATGACACAGAACTGGGCCGGGCATGCTTTAACCCCTGCACACTCAGCAGTGTCTCTGTGCCACTTTGTCTCCACTAATCCTCTATGATCAACTCCTATCTGGAGAGAGGGCCGAGGCTCTTGGAGGCCTCTTTCAGACAGACAATTTGAATGTGCACAATAAGTAGGTAAGTAAAGAACAGGACCAGGATGGTGGGGAAGTCCCATGAGCTCACTGTCTAGCGTGATAGTGCGGCAGCAACTACGCCTACCTCCTCCTCCTGCAAACTCTAGGGAGTGTCTCCAAGGAGGTTTGTGGAGCATCAGCTTGTGTGTGTGTGCCATAAAATACTAAATACCACAAAGCCTTAATCATTTTGGGAGTAAAACATCTAAACTTAATATCTCAATCAAACCATGTCAGGCTGCCTAAGGTTTGCACAAGTGTTGATTATGTTTGAGGGCCATCGTGACACTTTGATGAGTAAAACCTTCCAGCACATCGCCCACATTCACTTCTCACATTCTTTGCTAATACTCTGACCTGAATCATTTCCTCTCCAGGGAACAAGACAAAGCAATTTTGTTTGGAAAGTTAAAAACTACAACTCGGGGACCAAGTTCTCAGAATCACACGATACAGTCCTTGTTCCAAAAGCAGCACCAAAATCAATCAAATCAAGTAAAGAAGTCTAAAAGCAGCCAGTTATTTTTCCCTGTATAAAGCCTGTTTTAAGCAACATTTTATGGATCAACATTCAATTTAATTAGTGACTCAAATTTCATTGTTTCTGGCAAAATCTGTCAACATTATGAATGATCGTGATTCTTGGAAATGTCACGCAAATAAAATGGAAGCTGAGTCAAAGTCATTTATTTGGGTTCATGGTTTGGTTAGCATCTTTGGCAGACAAGGACACAGTCCAAAGTTATTTCCCCTTGGCTGAATTTACAGGAATTTTACTCATTACTCTCTCCCAGCTTTTGTCTGATGATAATAAATTATTATATTGCAGTTTATTATAGATTATAAATTCCTTAATTCCTGTCTGGTCTGGATGAATCAATCCCTGACTTTGATGTAACATCATGAACTCAGGTTGGAAGAGTTCACGTCAAGCCCCAAGGTGTCAAATGATGTTTCTTTGATCGGAGTTTGCTCTGAGCCACAACATGTATATCCTTCCACTGAAGAAGAGTCTGGAATGATTTGTTGATATGAACTCTGCTTTTTCTACATGAAAGTATAAGCACATACCTCAAGAGCCACAGTGGGGAAGTCTGGTTACAGCATTAGTCGGTGCAGAGGTGCACAGACATCAACGTTGGACTGCCCTCTAGTGGTACACCTGTTTTTACTGTTTTTTTCTTTTTTAAATGGAACATTGCTTTTTAATATCTTACACTGTAGGAACTGGGATAACCCAGAAAATACTACTCATTTCACTTAAAAGAAAAAATAAATCAAAATCGAATGGTTTCACACTCACAGTCCATTCCACAGTGAGAGACTGGTGGCTTGTTTATTATTAAAATGTTGCTGCTACATATTTTGTGTTGCAAGTACTTAATGAAAGTCTTTTATAACAACAACTCTACTAAATATCCTAACAACAAATGTATTGTATTTAGTTCTGAGCCAATAATTGTAGTTCAGCTGCACAATAGATACTATTTATATAGGTCTTTATTATATTATTTTACTTTATCATACTACTCATGTCCTAGTAAAATTATTACAGCTTCAACTAAATACAATTTTTTAATGTACCATTTTATTGTAATATACTATTTATACTGGTCATGAATATTAATATAGTTCTACATACTGACAAAAAGCTTCTTCCTCCTCCCAAGGACATGAAGGTTGCAGGATCAAGAACCAGAGCCAAAATCAGCTGGGATGCGGAATAATGAATGATCAACTGCTGGCGAACGATGTGGAATCGGAGGAACTGCTGGAAATAATGAGAATTACAAGAGAAAGTGACAAATTTCAGGTAGAACCAAGGTCAAAGCAGAAAAGGGACTGGCTAATACATCTCTTAATCCTGGCTCCGTAAAATAAATTTACTCTAGGAATGAAAAAGGGCAGCTCAGCATTATAGCTTCAGTTCTGCTTACAACGAAAGTGAATTAATCTATTTACATAAATCCAAATCTATTTATATGAGTACAAGGCTCATCACAAAGCTATTTACACTAAGGACTGGATTAGTGTGTAGTCAGTAAAATCTATGCAGCAACTATAGTTTACCAGGTATGAGTATTTTCTGCAAAATGGTGGTTATTATGTTAAGAATGACAGACCAGAACATGGTGGGTAATAAACACAGCATGTCACCTTAAAACGGCATCACATGTTGATCCATGGCAGTGGCACAGGGTCTGGAGTTGAAATTGTAAATGTGAGCACATGTGCATGAGAATGAGAAACACGTGCTATTTTTTCATTATCTGACAAAAAGCAAACACACCTTTTAAGACCAAACAATATAAACTGCTGAATATACAGTATATAACACAAGGGAAAACTAATATCAGCTGTGAAGTGTAAACTTAGGTGCATTCTATTTACACAAACAGCAGCACTGCTGTTTTATGTTTACAGGCCAAACATGGTGGTGCTAATTCAGTGTCTAAAACCAGAAGTACATACTTGACATACATTACACATATACATTCTACAGTATTCTTTGGAGCAAAATCATTCCTCTCTGCTTAATATAATAACCAGCCCCCTTAACTGTTTTATTAGTTCCAAGTGATTATTTCGATGCCTTCTTTGTTTGAGATAATTTTTAATATAATTTCTCTTTAAAGTGGAAATGCAGGCAATAAGTGAAGGTATGCACACGCATAGGGCACGCCATTAGTTACAGTGGATGTATGACGCCGACGAGAGAAAGAGTGAAAGTGACAGGAGCTGTGACGGAGTCCTCGTCAGTCAGGTCTGCTGACAGCGGCTCAACACACAGAGCAGGTGGAGAAGAAAGATAGCTCACATACCCACACACCACAGAGCAGCTCAAAGCAGTCGGTGTTGGTCTGACAGCACACAGCTGCTTCCTCCATCAACAGGTTTGCATTAAAATGGGGGGGGATCTAAATCAAACTAACAAGAATTCAGCAACCAACTAACTCTGAAAATACCTTCTGGTATCTTTTATGCCCAACTACTGTCATATTCATGTGCTTTATTTTTCAGAATCTCCAAATTAAATATTTTAATTTAAATATTTGTAAAACATAAAGATTAGACAAGATTAGAATGGAAATGTATAATTATAAATAAATGTTGGGCGTGATCAAGAAAACACAAAGGCTGAAGAAAAAAAGGTGTGCTGGGCAGGGCTCAAGGAATCCCAACAGTGACACATAAAATGGCATTTGGCACCAATTATAGTTATTTAGAGACAACACATATAATGGATGTGTGAATTTAACTGCGCAAGAGTAATGTACCCATGCTCTGCTGCAACACCATCAAAATACTGGAATATGACTTTAAAATGTGTCAAGTCTTCCAGCATTAAAAAAAAAAAAATTACTGAAAAAGTTATGCTGTGGGATTTGTGCTCTATGGTATATTATGCTCAACAACCTGACGTAAATGACTCAGAGACGTACAGTATCTTACAAACTAAGCTAATTTGTTACAGCGGTAAGAGACCTTAACATTAAATGGAAGAGGAAAGACTGTCTTGTTCACTGGCGATAAAATACTCTTCAGACAGTCCACTGGGTCATACAGTAAATGTGCCAGCAAGGTTTTTGCATAAAGGCTAAACCAGAAAGTGAGAAAACAGGTTGCACAAGTCTCACGTCATATCAGAAAGGTTGTTGAAGCAGAGACAGAACATCAGTGGCTCAACGTGTGATTTTACATGACACATGGTCACAAGGACATTTTTGACAAAAGCGCAGAAACACTACACATCGCTGCCATTAAACAAGAGTGTATGTCACTATGTAGCAAGACAAACCATACGTTTGCATGTGAATATTTGCCTTGGGTTTTCAGTGAACTATTGTCTAGCACTGCATATTTCTATGTATACAAACCAGTAACCTTCAGTTATGAACCAAACATTTTAGGATTTAGCTGCAGGCAACAGGACATGCTTAAGTCAAATTGAAAGTTACGTTTCTGCAGCTAACTCTTGAAGAGGACCATGACCTGGATGACTGACAACCTTCACAAATGTGACCCAAATTACACCAAAAAAAGAGGTTCAAGTTCAAAGAAACGAAACCTAATTATTAGCCAGTGTTAATAATTAAACTGAAGGTTTCACTGAATTTAACTCAAAGTATCAACTGAAAGTGTAGTGAAAAAGCAGAAGTAAAAATGGAGGAAGCCTCACTGAATGACAATTGAAAGTTTGACAATTGTGGTTCATTTTTCCTGATCACAAGACACAAACACATTTAAAATGACACATTTGGTTCTGCGCCTGTTACAAGTAACAGTATTTAATTTACAATAAAAGACATAAGCAAAAGTGAGAGAGTGAGTGATTTCCAAGCAGTGCAACATGAATGAGAACTGAAAACAATGTACATGAGGATGATATTAGTAATAAGTAGATGCAAATGTAGGTATGACAGTATTTGAGTCATGCTAGGCTCTGGTTAAACTAACTTGAAGCAGCAAAATGAATATGAGGTTAAGATGCTGTGTAGTGAAGTGTAAGATGAGGTGGCAAAGCATTAGAATTAGCATCAGTCCCTGAGCAGCCCCAGCTTCTTCAGGGCCTTACGACGGTCCTCTTCATTTTCTGAACGAGGACAGATCAGCACACTGATTCCCTCTGATCGAGGCAGCTTCTGAGAGTCTCTGGAGTGCTGGGAGGAAGCGTAGACATGCAGGGACCTCCGTGAGTCCTGCTCTTTAATGATGGCATGGCCCATTTCCACATGTTCTCCTTGAGAGCTTGAAAATTCTTTACCACTCCCCAGAGAGGCAGGGCGTGGCCGACTCTTTCGCAGCTGACCGGCGTTATTGAAGTCATGACTTGCTGTAGAGCTGCTTAATCCCAGGCCAGAGCGTTCCAGGGTAGCTGATTTGACACCTTTGATCTTGGGTGGGGTTAAATGTTTGGTCAAGGTAGGAGAGTTAAGATGAGCCATAGTGGCCTGCATATCAACATTGTCCTTTGAACCATCTTTGACAGCAGTCTCTCCATGAACTGGCAGAGATTCTGCAGGGTCACTGAAAGCAGCAGGTGCTGGGAGAATATCTGGGGATAAAGGATTAATTGATGGAGACACAGTGGGAAAAGGGACAAAGACAGGAGGTGGGCTGTTGACATAGGTGTTAGATGGTGTCAAGGGTGGTGTTTGTAGAGTCGGTGGGCTGAATGGAGAGAGAGGAGCTCCCCATGCTCTTCTAGTTGTGGGTGAATGTGAGGGAGATGGAGAGAATTTGGGGCTAAGAAGTCCTGAAACTGCCTCGTCACTTTTTAGCAGGCCGAGCTTTCGAAGAGCCTCCATGTGGACTCTCTGATGGTCCAACAAGACCGGGTCATTACTAGTGGTTAACAAATGTCCTGTGTTGCTGTCAGAGGCAGTTCCTGGTGACCTGCATGATTTCTGAATGTTGGCAGGAAGCTTCTTGGGCTTAGGGGCCACAGCAGGTGGACTCCTGGGCTCAGTGGGATCTGGAGGAGGACTGCTCAGGTAACCAGAGGCAATAGCCAGTGGACTTTGACAGGGAGACAATTCTGGTGATGGCATGCTTGGACTGGATGAAGTTTTCTTCTCAAAGGCCCTTTGACGCAGTTGTTCCAAGTTAATAGTTGTTACTGACTTCCTGTTCGATCTACCTGCAGATGGAGGAAAGTCTTTGATTTCCTTAGGGTGTGCAAGAGGATGTGGTTCATCCATGAAGTCTGAGGGAGGAGGAATCAGACTCAGATCCAATTCAGAAGCCTTACTGGACTGATCTGGAGAAAGACTGGTACTTGTGACAATTTTAGGATTACCATTTGCATCTGTAGTCACACACAGCACCTTAGTTGGAGGAGCTGAGGAAGGGAATCCAGTGACTAGAGGTTTTGGTTGGGTCTCAAGGTTCAGTGATGAGAGCAGATCTTGTGTGTTGGTCTCAGATACAGGACGGGACTTAGTCTCAGAGGTTTCATACAGAGTACGATGCTCTACTCTTCCCAACTTAGACATAAAATTGGAAGTGTCTAAAAAAAGAAAAGAAAAATGTCTCCAGTTAGTAAACAGGACTGAGCCACACAACCATCAAAGGCTACATCCATATTGATACATTTAATGTTTAAAGCAGCACTTTAAAAAACACTGGGCATGTGCGTGCCAATATAAACAGGAGTCACATTGTCTACTTTAGGTTTCTTAGATGGAGAAAACACAACTAATAAGAAACAGCAACAGTGAAAAAATAAAAGAGCTGTTTTTGTTTAGTCCATTTACCCTAACCCCTTTTTACTGGACCAATGGCAAGGTAGCTTTTCCTATTTTATGGTTTTAGTTGCTTGATAACTCCTAAGTAGAGTTAAAACTAAGTGTAAATGTAGCAGAGGTGTTGCATTTTAAAACATATTAGTGTGGATGTTGCCAGAGCAAAATATGCAGAGCAGAATATCAAATTAACATACCATTCACTTTTCTCTGGCCCATTTTTGCTTCCTGTAACCCAAGATCTGGTTCATCATTGGATAAGCCGCTGTCCTCCTGTACCTCCAGAGCCTCGATTGTTTCCTCCAGATACATGAGACATGCCCTCTCTTCTGCAGATAAGTACTCCATACTGTCTTCACTCTGCACACACACAACAATAGACTGTGAAATATGTATGTATGCCAATGCCA
This sequence comes from Brachirus orientalis, assembly GCA_016785285.1. NCBI lineage: Eukaryota > Metazoa > Chordata > Actinopteri > Pleuronectiformes > Soleidae > Brachirus > Brachirus orientalis. Next base: position 17,510,745 of record JAFBJR010000150.1, read on the forward strand.
CATTTTAGAATGTCAGTCCTCATGATATACAGTATGCAGCAAAAACTTTAATATGATTTTATAAAAGATTTGTTTATACTGTCAGAATTGGTATATGAATATATGAGTTACATCTAAACATGTTTTAAAGTCTGACCGTGTTTTTAATTTTTTTTTTATTATTCATAGAAAAATACTAAATAGCAATGATATTTTTTCCACAGTATAAATATATTTATCACAATATATTGAGGTCAAAAAGAGCAAAGACACATAATGTCCTGGTCATTGTTGTGCCCAAATAAATGTTTGTGCCATATTTGAGCACGTTCCCTGCAGGTGTATATAATTTTGACAGGGATTCAAGTACGGAAAAATGGACAGATGATTCAAAAACATTCTGCCTCGGGATTGTTATCACCAGGGTGGTGGAATAATAAACAACTGCAACACTACAGCGATCTCTGTCCTTTATTTAATTCATTAAACACAGTCACGAGACAGAAGAAATGAGCATTAGGTCAAAGTTGTTTAGGGTTCAAACAGCTACAAAGGAATGAGTAATCACACCACTGGTTTGCTCCTCCTGACTATCTAGATAGATTCTACATAGATATGTCTGAAGAATTTGCTTCAGGTGACTTCAGGTGGTTGACGTGAACAGCTCAAGAGCTTTTCCCTTATGGTCATTGAAAAAAAAACAAAAAAAAAAAACATACAAAACAAACTCAACTCACTGAAACCACTCAAAGGCTTCTTTAACAGATTTATTCCTCTCATCAACTCTCAGTTTATTCAGACATTGTTGCAGCCTGATGCACAAATATACTAGATTAATTGTCATAATGGGTTATGCAATTAACAAATGCTATAGAATCAGTGGAAAAGGTGAATGAAATGAGGTAACCTATAGCAGCACTTACATAGCCAGAGTTCACGCTGATTACACTTTCGCAGCTACCAGCACTGTCCATATTGCTCAAGGATTCCATGGCAGTGCCGCCTGACCACGAGTCACTCTTTGGCATTGCATTAGAAAGACGACAAGAGCAGGAAATAGTCTTCACAGTCCTATTTTTACAGTGTCAGACTCAGTCTGTGAAGAAAAAAGTCAGAACAGGATGATCAGACCACAGTGACATCAGATTTACACAATGCTGATTTCACTTAAACAAATTATGCAGGTAAGAATTAAAACTGAAATTAAGCCACTATGAGGATAAAGAAACCCATCAAAAAAAGGTACGGTAATTAAAGCAAAACCACCACATTCATTCATACAATGATTTATGAATAATTTCCATTTGAGTAATTAAAGCTATAAATTAAAGCTCATAGTTGAATGATCCTTATAATGCAATTATTTTCCTATTAACATAAAAGGCATTCCAGTTTTTTGAGATATAACCATTACAATAATTTAGTGGGTGAGTTAATAAAATGTTCACATGTGACATATGGCCTTTTACAAATTTATAGATGGATATTTGAGGGATACACATTATTCACTATCCCTCTGTCATACAATATGTATGTATGTGATACAGAACTGAAACACTAAGGTGAAAAATTTTACAGCAATAATTTTACAACAATAATACTGGAGTTTGACACTCCAGTATTATGATTCACTTATCAAGGGTGAAATGTTCATCTTAGTTTGTGAACATGCATGACATGGTCTCCATCATGTTCAATCTATGTAATGACAGTGGATATACTGGATTATGTTACAGCACTTGTGTTTCCTACTGATTAGTTGATGTCAGATCTGAGGAGAGTGTGTCAGCCAAAACCACAATGGATTAATGACAGATTCATCATCTGGTAGAGGAACACACAGATGGGGATTTTCAAACATGTCATCTAAAATCTGCATTAAAAAAACAAATGACATGAGGGGCAAGTGTATTCATAAGAGAAGGTAGAAAATGCCAATTAAGTTAAAGTTCATACTGTTCAAGTGCTTACAGTGCCAGAAACAAACAGCAACAGTTAAGACATAAGGAGAAACTATTACTGAACTATATAATCACTGATTAAGTTCAAGCACTATTAAGAGTTTGGTTAACACATTCAAACAAATTCAGTGTACAATCATGTAGCCACAGCTGCACAATCAGGTTTTGGGCGTATATGTATGAAGAAAAAAAAGACCAAATCATGCACTGGTACATTGTTATTTATAAAATTTTGTTGATGACCTTTGTTAATGTCATAAATAAATTAAAATATCCTGGAACTGATGAGTAAATAAATATAGACAAAATTCAATATATTTTAAAAAGAGTTACATGCATGGCAACAGGAGGACGAGGGGAATCAAAATAATGTGTTTTTTTAAAAATATTGTTTTTTAAACACATTTTTCAAACACTGATTTTAAAAGACTTTTTTGTGAAAACAAGAAATAAAAGACTCAAGTACAAATTATTTTACGAAGACAATTCCAGACTTACCCTAGAACAAGCACTGGTAAAAATCATAGACATTCAAACATGTTGAGATAAAGACACAACAAGGACACTTGTTAGGAAAACAAGCAGATTGCTAACACCCACATTTAAACATGTTTCCTAGTAACACAAGCCTGTTAACAAAGCAGCCAATAAGCACCAAGAGAAAGCTTTAATAGCTGCTAATTACTGTTACCTCCTGTTGGTTTTTCAGATCAGCAGAGCAAGACAAATGTCCAAACTTAAGCAGCCAACACCTTCCAACCTGAACAAGGTAGCAAACCTGTAGGGCAGTATGGAAGGATCACTACACCCATAGCTGAGTCAGAATTTAATAGTGACAGGAATGTCACTTTGCTTGCTTTCACATCTTTTAGATAAAACGGCTCTTAAAATCAGCCAAGTGCTCTGATGTGACTGGGTGTACAACCTCAGCAGGTAAAGCATTTTAACTATACAGGGGAAGATCAGCACTAGGCTATTTATTGTGTTTCCTGTGTGAACATCCGCGAGCATTGGGGAACAGACTTCCAGGCCTGGAATCTCATCCAGACCAGAAGTATCCAAAATGTTCATGTTACATAACTTAGATCATCATTAAACTCAAATGTAACTTCTTTTTTATGTTTACAGTACCTTTATTAATTTTATAATATGACAGATCTATATGGCTTATTTTAAGAGGTAGAAACATATTGAAAAAGAAAGCAACCTTTCAGACTAAAGGTGCTTTGGTAGATCGACCAAGTTGAAAACATTTGGATATGGTCCAACATGTGTAACAAGTAAGAATGTACAAGACTAAATATAAAGTTACCATAGAATTAACTGAAAATGTAAATTGAGCAATAAAACATGCCCTTGTAACAACATGCCTTTTAAGAAATTTGAAAGCAAGTGGATGGTCCAACCTGTGAAACCAGAGGGAATTTACTTGAGACCAAATATGATATTAAATGAGTAGGAATCGGAAAATGAGAAATGTTTGTATGTTATGATGATGAATGTTGTATTCTTTAAAAACTGCCACTCTCTGTCTACAGATAAGGCACACTGCTGAGGAATCAATTTCAATGAAGGGAAAAAAAATTGTCAACTGTTTTTGAATTTTCTTTTATCAGTTTGTCATCCATGTGCCTTGCACTACAGCGCTCAATTGTAACCTCTGCTACTCACTCATCTCATGAGGACGGGCCAAATGTGGGCCCCAAATTGGGCACCACTGATCTAGAATTTAAGGGCAGTCAAAGTTGTTTAATGATTAACAGTAAACAAAAGTACATGGTGAACCAAGTTGCGAAATTCTCAACCTGCTGCAGAGAACAGAAATATTTCATTAATGTTTAGCTTTGTAGACCTTCCCACTAAAGAAACTATTATTGACATTAGTGTGCAAATATTTAAAACCTTTCCCTGACCCAATCCCTGCTCACTAATTCATTAAATATTGAGTGCTAAACATTTCTGTTTATAATTCAGTTTCCACTGATTGTGAAAAGTGATTATAAAGCAGGTCATATGTGGAGGGACACAGTTCACGTCTTCCTCCATTTCTTTCCACCTCCTCTGGACTTGAAGGCTCATGATATTTTTTACACACGATGACACCATGATGTGCAAATAGGACCAACGGAAACGGATTCTCAGCTCTGCAGCCTCATCGAGGCTGAACTGATCAAACCATGTTCCTCCCCCCACACACACACGGATTTTACGCAGCCATTCTTGTTAGGACAATGCATTGACTTCTATTCATTTGGACATAAGACACAATGCCTAGTTACGTTAACCTAACTTTGACCGAGGTTCTGCTTCATTAGGACCAGGGTTAGGGTTAGGGTTAGGGTTAGGGTTAGGGTTACCCCCCCCCCCCAAAAAATACTGGTTTATACCAGAAAAGGTCTGAAAGAAAAGCAAAACGTCCAATGCATTCCCTAGCCCCTTACAGCAATCTCAACCATTACAGCAAAGTTTCTAATCCTAAAACCAAGTCTTAACACTGAGAGCCCAGACAAAATGTCCCCACACACGTTTTTCGGACTTCACCGCAGTGCAAATAAAACGTATGTACACACGTACGCAAAAGTAATTTTTTTCCTTAGAAAACAAAACGCAAAATTTGTTTTCTATGTCGTTCAACATTTTTACCTCATACTTTGACAAACTAAAAAGAAGAAAACAACGTCTCCACTTACTTGAAAGGATGTTAGAGAAAGGACGTTCACGGTAAAAGCTGCGGCTGTTCTTGAGCAGAAACGAGTTTCAGTTCATGGCGTCACTAAAGGTCACCTGTCCTTCCCCTCCAGACGACTGCGCCGCTCCAAACCACAGACAACTCCCAAGTGAAACCACAACAGCGTGACAGCAGAGGCGACAGGACACGACAGGTGGGACGTGATTGCAGCCAGGTGAGCCAATTAGCGTTCGGACAGGTCGGCATGTGACCAATCAGTGAACACCTAACCGTGACGTTTCCAAAGAGGAGCCAATACCTGGGAACGACGGCCGTGTCTCCGGTAACGCAGGCGCCTCCTTCTCGAACATTTAGACAGAAACTACCGAAAGGATTTGTTTCTATTTTTAACACATGTTATGTAACTTCTGGTGTATATGTGCAAACGATTTTCACACGCAGACACACTTTTTCCGCTGAATTAACACTTCCGTATTTACTCTTCTTCACCAGAACTCAACATGTTACACAGCAAACACTTGATGCCATCTACTGGTTAATAATTGTATAGCACACCATTAGGTTCATACATAACGTTCTAGATACAATATTTAAATTTGTTGTTGTAACCCTTTTCTAAATTTCAAACTACACCACACAGAATGTATAATAATTTGACTTGATTTTCCCCCTGCAGTGGTTATTTTATGATGCTAACAATGGCAAATGGTGACAAATGGTTTCAAACTATAGGCCTCATATTTACCTTTCAGCAAACATTGCATTATTTATCAAAGATGTGATGCAGCCACAGCTTTCTGTGATTCAAGTACAGTTGCATAACAAGACTAAAACTAATAGTTTTAATTTTTTTTTTTTTTTTTTTTTTTGTAATGCAATAAGCATAGTATTACATTTTATAGTGGTCTAATAATGGACTAAATGGTATAAAACTAACTATAAGAATTTAATAGTTATACATTTTTTTAGTGTGCTATAATATGTTCTTTTGTTGATCACAAGAGAATAAATAGGATTTAACCATCTACTGTATCAGTTATACTAGGGCTACAACAATAAATCGACTACTGAATTGTCAACTATTATGATTATTCAGTGTAAGAGCTTATCTTAAATAATTAAAACAAGCTTACTGATTACAGCTCCTTAAATGCAAATATTTTCTGATTTCAATGCTCCATGTGACAAATCATTGAAACTAAAACATTTCGGTGAAGTATCTGAGAACATCATTTCAAAGTTTGGGAAACACCATTTCTGACATTTTACAAACCAAACAAACACTTGATTAATCAATTATGAAAATAGTTGTTAGTTGCAGCCCTAATTTATACAAATGTATCATTTAGATTTTTCTCCACAGAGGCCACAATCATACAAAGTCATAGATGTGATCATTTTATTCTCCACACTAATTTTCTGGGGTAATTTGAAAGAAAAGTGCAATAATCTTCACATGGATACTTCAGTAACTGTATTTGAGAGAGTATTTTAAAAACTTAAAAAGGCTGTGTTAAACATTCATATTTGTTACTATTAAAGTGCCTTTAAACAAACGTACAGTGGCTTTGAGAATATTTCACCATCAAGGTTTGTATTTATGTGAACACCTGCAGAGCTGCTGTGCATTTCTCAGCAAAAATGTTTATGGAATGTAAATAGTTCCTGCTAGTTTGCTCTCTCCTCTGAAGGCATCAGACAAAAGCATCATCTGATCTATGCTTAACACCTACAGTAAATCTGACAGGCAAAGAGCAAAAAGTTCCATTATAACATTAAACAAAACCAGAATATAAGCAAAGAAGAGTAATAACAGACATTTCTAATTGCTCCATTTATTAGTTGTACAATTATGAAAAATATTCATATAAAAGACTGGAAGCCCAAGATTATTTACAATCTTTTTTCTGAAGTGAGGTCCCTCTTCTGAGTCATTTTCTCAGCCTTTTTTTTTTTTTTTTTTAAATCACAGAGTATTTATTCACGATATGTTTAACTTTATAAGACACAGGTCTTTTCTCTCTTTTGACAAACGTCAAAAATTACATACGTACATACATACATATACATATATATATATATATATAGAGATATCTATAAAAGCAAAAATCATTCAAGTATCAAAATAAAGACTGCTAGATTCATGTACAATATCATTCTCATCATTGTTGATTAGTCCCAGAATTTCTCTCTCCTGATCCTTAGCAGAATGTGCAAAAGCAGAATGGGACCAGGCTGATGGCTGAAGGTGCCGACACCCGCGAGCTGAAGACAGTGTACCATAAAATTGACGTACTGGCCTAAACAACGTACCACATATACAATAACAGTTAAATCAAAGGACCTGGCTATGTACCCATAAACACATGAGTGGACAAAAAGGTACCATTAACAGTCAACGTACTAAGACTTAGTTAGCAGAGACATGGTATGCTCTATTGTTCTGCTCTGCAGCTAAAATCTGAAGAAGTACCAGCCTGCATGGCAGGTTTGGTGAAAAATCTTGGCTAGATTACCTTAACAAAGACGTGGCTAAGGAGCGAGAGAATTAAAATGAACCACACCTGATCCATTTCCTGCATTAGGACACATCATTGTCCTATAAAACAATTAAAACTTACAAAAAGAAACAGAGAAAACCTTTAAATCAAATAAAAGCCACTCCCTGTTATGTCACAATAAAACGGTGTTTGTAGTGTCAGTTCCTTTGTCCTTTCTGAGTTTGGTTAAACAGTTCCTTCCATGCAAGATGTTACTGTTTTCACAGTTTTGGATGAGTATCAGATGGTTATAAAGAGACGCTACAGTGTTTAGATAAAGTATATATCCAGTTGGGAGTGTGTACATACAGTGTGCGGTCTCTTATTATTATTTTGTACCTTTGTGGCATAAAACAAAAATTATGTTCCTCATTTCAGTTCCACTTCCTCTTTGACATCAGTTTCTGCAATGAAACCTGCAGGTACGTGTCCTGATGGACAGGAAGTTAAACAGATGTACGAGTATGTGGAGCGAAGTTGTGAGGTCATGTGAACGGACTGAACATTGTTGGAAGCTTTGTTTGTCTCCGGGCCCGTGTGTTACTGTGGCGAGCAGCAGGTATGATCCAGCTGGTGATGTGATCTGCTGCACGGGGGCACTTTTCCAATTAAACTTCCTATGCACCATGCAACACAGCTCTTTCTTTTTGGCTGGGAGGGCCCACAGTGTTCAGCTATGGGGGAGGGACACAGACACATGCACACAAAAGAGTGAGGTTAAAAATAATAACACAAAACAAATGGACAATGAAGTGTGATGGATTAACCCTCCTCATAATGATCAACTCTTTTAATGGCAACAGTGAAATATTAACAGTGTTTTTTGGCAACACTAAAGGCAATGCTGACAGGATGAATAAAGAAGGCATTTGTTATGAAAAGAAGAGGAAAAAAAGACAACAGAGGAAGATGTACTTATTCTTACATATTTGGGGATTTGGTAAAAGTGCTTAGTTTTAGTAAGTTCACTCCACAGGAAGCATCAGGTTTAAGTCCTGATGCTCTGACTGATTGACAAAGGAGGGCATGCCAGTCTTGTAATAGTTTGATCACAGGCCACAAACATGTGGGTCCATATCATCCTCTATGCCCTATTTTGTCTGCATTTCCACACATCTGAAAAATACCCTTATTTACTACCCAAATAGACCACATCACAGTGCTTTGATCTTATCCTCCTTTGGCTTCAAGTAGACAGCTGACAGTGTAAAACCTCCCCCTTGAATCTCGTGAAACCACTGTATAACATAAAAACCTGTGTCCCATTCCAACTGATGCATAGAATTACAGGACCAGCTTCCTGGTTCATGGGAAACATGTCCATCCAGGTACAAGGATGGGTGCTGCGAGTCACTCCTGGCTGTAGTAAATCAAGGTTTTCCCAGCACTCAAAGGGCCAGGAGTTGAAAGAGCAGTGACAAACCTCAGAGTTGCCGTCGCCTAATTGAGCAAGGAATGCACCAAGAAAAAAAAGAAGATCTTATCACTGAGCATTAATATCAGGAAGCTGGGGGGGGGGGAGGGGTGAGAGAAAGCAAGGTGAAGAGAAACGTGAGCAAACAGTGGCAGTGAAAAGGAGGGGGGGTTGCACTGGCAAAGTGTTGTAAAAGTAGGGCACGTGATATGTGAGAGGGCAGGGGTCCGGCCCGAAGGCAGAGAGAAAGACAGGCAGCGTCACAGTGAAAGGCACACAAAAAAGAAGGGTAGGAAGTGGAGTGAGACCAGGCCCAGGTCGAGAGGTAAGGAGGAAGAAGGGTCCATTCAGAATATGGTGGTCTCATACTTAGTGCTGATAGTGCGCTTGGATTCCTTGGGGTCCACAAGCCACGTGGCACTGCCCTGGGGCTGAGCATCTCCCTCCTGGTCCACAACATCACCCTGTGAGTGCAAACAGCATTTATAAGCAATATACAAGCATTTTGAAATTAAATGTAAATGTGAGTGACCAATAATACTTTTTGTTATCAGTTCCTCCTTCGGTCACCCACAAATACAAAGTAACAAAGTAATAAAATTAATAATTAACAGGTAATGACACATTTTAATTACGTAAAATGCCTCATAGATATCACTTTTGAAAAACTATAACATAATTTTTAGGGCATTGTGATTTCATCACTGTCCATTAAAACCTGATCTGTCTTACTACCAAACTGTCTCAAGAGGGCGCCCAAGTCAAAAGTAAAATATTTGGTCAGTTGACATACTGAAGTTATTATTCCACATGGGCTTACTAATTAAACTGAGCCAAATTATTGTTTAATCACCTTCATGAATTCATATATATCTCATGTATTTTATTTACTGTACATCATATTTTTTTCATCTAGTATGTGTAAATAAATGAAAACAAACACATTATAAATATGACATAATTTTTCAAAGAAAATGGGCAAAAGACAGTGGATTGTGGGCTTTCCAGGGAACTGAGAGCAGTAAAAAAAAAGGGAATGCACACAAAGAATGGAGGATGAGACGTGACAGGAGGAGACGAGCACCTGAGCAGCAGGATGGGAAGAGTACAGTGGTAGGAAGGAGGGACGGTGGGTGGTGCAGGTGTAACAGTTACAGCAGCGACTGTCGAGAGGAGAGTCCTGGGAGAGATAAGCGCCACCAGGAGGAAAGGGGCGGAATAGAGAGAGGAAAATGAAAATGATGCGACACAGGCACAAATGTATCAAAAAAAGTCTCAGAAGGGAGTTTGTGGAAAAGTTACTACGTTGTGCGGAGCCTCACTATTTGTCATTTAATAAAGGTTGAAAATGTTTGTATTAAAAAAAAAAAAAAGATGGAGCAAATAAAGACGGGCAATGAATTAATGTATTTAAGTTTTTAAGACTAAAAGACCAAAATCATAGTGTGCAACTCTATGACGTATACATGTTAAAGTGACACCATGTAGTATTTCAACCTTTAAACAATGTCTCCAAGTATATTTTGAACTTGTTGTCTACTTATAACAGTTTGATTGGTGCCCTTGTCAGAGCCTGAGAGGGTGTCCATCACCTGTACTGGCACCATGGAACTTTTTGGTTCGGGTCACTCCCAGAACAAAAGCGAAACCGACTTCTACTGCTTTGACTCTTTACTGCATACATCACAGTGCTCTGTGCGAACGAAGCTGCTGTTAGTTTGGGGGTGAAATACCCAAGTTGCTCTTTCATTGAAAATGGAAGAGTCAGCACAGATACCAAAGAGTTTGAAGATTTTTTTGGAGGTGTCAAAGTGGGAGAGTGATACGAGGGTGAATATTGGTCCTGCTTTCACTCGCCGGCGTCAGCTGAGAGACACCGAGGGATGTCGGAGTGATAGTGACCTGGCTCTACTGTTAGACTAGTAAGTAGACACTGTTTGCTTACAAACTAAACATGTGTGTGTCAGCTGGGGTTACTGAAGTCATGTCGTTCCCTGTTCATGTTCAGAATTCAAAGTTATTCACGCAGTGCAGTGGTTTTTCCCCTAGCTGCTATGGCTAACATGCTCGTTGAAGAAATGGCTGGAGTTCTCTGGTATTGTAGGTTTGTCAACAAATACGCGTTACCACAGCGTATGTTTAACGACAGTTGCAAAAGAAAGTACTGTTTTCCAACTTTTGGGGGATCCCAAGAACAAAAACTACACTGTGTCCTTTTAAGTTTAAATAGAATCAGGAAAGTCTTATTTTATGAGATCAGCATCTTGTGGTCCTTGGCCTTTTCACAATCCAGACAACTCCCAGCAAATCCTCAGTGACCATTGTATAAAAGCAAGTACAATTTTCTTTTTTAAATGTTCATTGTTAACATTGTGCCTTAGACTTAATGATTTACACTGTACTCATTAATCATACATTTCTTTTCTTGATTTGTAGGCAGATTTATAGATGTATAGTGTTGTTGGCTCATGCTACAATACGTCTGATGTCCAACTCACCCCTGACTTGCGCACACTGCTGCGTGGTCTGGGTACAGGTCGGCCGGACTTGAGCTCAGAGACCTCTGACCCTGGTCCTGCAGGGAGGGTGTGATGTTGTTTATTCCTCTGGGCCTGCAGAGCCAGCTGATAAGCCACCTCAAACGCCTGGCCCAGGGTCAGGATAATCTCATAGGTTAGGTTCTACACAGAAATAAAAAGATAGAGGGAGAGGCAGAGCAGTTAGGCCTTGTAAATATTCACTTTTGTTTTCTGTAAGAACATTGTACAAAAACAATATCAGTTTATTTTCCCAAAAGCTCTTTCAAGACAAAACTGTAAAACACAGAGGTGGCATTAATCTCAAGAAAACTGCGCAGAACCAGCAGCTTCCCTCAGTAACTAAGCTGGTATTAAGTCTGCTGCTGCACTCATGCGTGATATCCTGAGAGTATGAAAATGTAAAATATAGTGCCTACAAACCCAGGATTCAAGATTAAAGCAGCTTTTTTTGATTTTTCTTCCTGTTGTTGACGTTATTGTTCTGCCTCTGACGCCTCTTTGTGTTTTCAGTCATACTCCAACCTGTTTGCAGTCGACTTGCTTCAGGAACACAATGTTGCATTTGCCTCTGTTTGTTTTGACATAAATAAATCACTTCCTGTGTGCAGCATGTGCAGCATGTCGCCAGGTGACATGATATCTTAACACCACTATACTGAGAAATACAGAGAGTTGATAGGCCTAATGACAGACTTAATTGACATTGTGGGAAATTATTTGAGACTGGTCTAAATGTAAAAAAAAAATTGGTTTAAAAATAAAAATGAAAGGCTAAGTAAAACCTTAGCCTTTACACTACAGAGCATAGCAAATACATATGCAGTTATATGAAACGGATGTTGACTCACAATTACAGAGCTCTGAAAACATCTGCATATTACTTTTACATGTTTTCTTAATGCCTTGATTTGTGCTCCTTCTTTGTGAGGTGAGGAATGTGTCTGGTGGATGATTGCAGCAGCAGCAGAATGTTCCCCCACATAGGAAATCACAGAGCTCAGAGAGCTACAGTAACTACAGGAAACTGTTGTCATGCTGTGTGCCGTTTGAATGACCTAGGTGTGTTATGAAGCAGATTAGCAGGATAATAACCAGATCACTGGTGGGGATAGAGTGGGCAGCAGAGGGCTAGTTATTATGACCAGTGCGGCAGTGTTTCTTTGAGGAAGGAATCGAGAAACTCAGCTGAAGCATGACACCTTTAAGAGATAAGGCAGTCTGTCTGGAGATAACGGCAGCCCGTGCAAAGACAGGAAATGATGTTGGCAGTATTCAACTGAACCAGACAGGAAAGTTTCCAGTTTCTCCTTCAAAAGTTTTCAGTCAGTTTTGTGAGGATAATATCTTATGATAAAGGTTTAAACACCGTTGCTAAGATTAAACTCAAGCACTTTTGTTGTGCTTATGATATAATACACACATTTTTAAAATTATTATTTAACTTTTAAGGTAACATTTAAAAGAGACGATGTCCACCACTGTGAGCAACTAAATGAACATATAGCTATTTATTGAGGGAAAACAAATGTTACATTTCGACACATTTTTAAGCACTATCCAAAATTGAGGCTCTTTTCAAAACTTGAGAAAAACAACATTAAAATTCATAACATTTTCAAGGATTTCAGGCATAAGTGGACAGATAAACCACTGTGATTTGAGCTGACCACAGCAGGCTGGTAACTGAGTGCATACTTACCACATCTACTGTACTGAACACATGGCAGTAGTGGTGGCTCGTCTGCAGGTCCTTGGTTATGTAAGCAAATGTACACAAATCCTCTGGGTCTTGGGCTGCACACGAAATATTTCGGATCTCATGCTCTGCAATGATGTTCTGCAGTAAGGAGAGTTGACATGCGGCTCAGTAACAGACTAACAATGACACTTTTTCAAAGCAAAAAAAATAGGTCAAGCTTCATCACACGCACAACTTGAAATACACAACAAGTGATGGCGCATCATGAAAAACATGAGCTGGAAAAGAGACAACCTGTAAAGACGAGGCATGGAGGTATAATGGTTTTCACTGCAAGGAGGAGAGTGCAGTCACGTAAATAAAAGGAAGGCTGAGCTTTCAAAGGCAACCTTAGTGTCTTTTTTATTTAATTTCAAATGATGTCAATGTCAACAGGAGCAGACTTTCTTCAGAGAGGAAACAGCATGTCTGAATTAAATATTTTATTTTATAAACATTATCTCAAAACGTGCTGCAGTAAATATGCGCTTAGAGTTAGTTCAAAATTGTTTGCAATACGTTTGTAAAAATGGATGTAGCATTCAAGTTTCAGGCCACATGGTTGGTGTAGTGGTTAGTACTCTTGCCTTAGCAGCAAGAAGACCCGGGTTTGCGACCCAGTTGGAACAAGGACCTTTCTGCATGGAGTTTGCATGTTTTCCCCATGTGTGGTTTTCTCCAGGTTCTCCAGCTTCCTCCCACAGTACAATAAAATGCAGATTAGGCCAATTGGACACTCTGGAGTTAAAATGTAAATGTAATAGTGATTTGTTGTTTGTCTCTATGTGTGGCACTATGATGGACTGGCAACCTGTCTCGCCCCATGGCAAATGGGATTAGGCACCAGCGGCCCCGCTACCCTCATGTGGAGCATAAAGCGGTAGAAGATGACTGAGTGAGTGAGTATTCCACTTTCAAAGGTGAAGTTAGGAGGGAAGTAGTAATTGACCACCAGGAGGCACACTGGTGGTTGCAGAAATAACATCAGTAAACATTTTTCCGACAAGTTAATGAGTCGCTAGTTTAACGTCTTTTACAACAGGGCATGGTGTCAATTTTTGTAACCTATGATAAAATTATTATGATATAGTACAACGGATATGAGACTGTAGAATATCAGTGTGATTGATAGCTGGTACTGTCCAACGAATGCCTGGTTGCAGGTGATGTCTGTGAATTTGTGGTTTCAAAAACTCACATGGCACCAGTCAAATCACATATCTCTAGCCTTGGGAGTTTGTTTTATAAACAGAAGACTACATGCATTTTTTTTTTCCATACAGTTTATGGTAAAGGTACACAGTGTTAAGGAGAATGTGTGTAGTAGCAAACCTTATTGGCAGCGTCAATGAACTTCACACCCTTGTAGGTGATTGAAAGCACAATGGTTGGGACTTTTCTCATTTGTTCTGTCGACCTCTGCGGAAACCACAAAACAATGCAGAAAGAACACAGTGATTTACTGTTCATTAATTCTTATTTGTTCATATAACTGGAAAAAAAAGAGTCATGTAGCATACCCTCATTTTGGCACAAGCATCCTGTGTAGACTCAGTACCTCGAAGATTCTTAATAAGCATGGAACCAAGATACTAAACAGGCAAAAGAAAAAGGAAATTCAGTGTTTTGTATGTTTGGTGAAAATATGCATGACTAGTAAGATGAAATGTATAAAATGTACATTAGCTTCATAAGCGCAGGACTCAAATATGAGTTTCTCAGGTTGGTGATGCCAGTTCTGGACAGGGGTGTACGGTGCTGCCAGACTTGGAGGCCGCAAGGTTAGACGAGGCTCTCGATGTTGTTCTTCATACCGTTCCTGGAATTATTAGAATAAATGTTAGAATCACAAATACAATCATTACATCACAAAGAAATGCTTGCTTGGGAGCAATAAAGATTAACCTAAACATACATGAGTTCTGTGTCGTTCACTGCGGTATCTTTGGGTAACGTCATAGTCAGTATCTGGCACATTTTTTCCCCCCATCTCTCCAACAGGCAGCAGTGGGTCCATTGAACGTCCTGTGTAGGACTCCATCTGACTGAGGGGGGATGAGGTCTGGGATCCAGGCAAGTCTTGGCACTGAAGAATCAAAAAAACAGAGTTATTAGCAATTACAAACATACTGAATGAAATTGAAAATAAAATAACCAGAGGATATCTCATACATCTCAAACTAACAGGGAATAAAACTAAACACGTGGGTATGAAGTTAGAAAAGGTGTTTGGGAAACCATATACAAGTCTGTGGGATCTTACCCTGATCTGAGACAGACGAGGAGGCTTGACTGGAGGCTCCTCATATGGTCTCTCTGCTAAGGAAGCAATGATACGTTTCCTGTGACCAAGTAAGGTGATCTTTAGCACCTGGAGAGAAAAAGGAGGAAAATGTGGAGCAGTTGTTGAGATGTTTTCAAATTCTCAAGCTTTTAGAACCAAATGAGACCCTAAAAGTCTAATCATGTACAAGACCTCATTACTTTGTTTTAACTCTGCTTTACACCTTCAAAAGGTCCAGTGTGTAAGAATTAGTGACACCTAATGGTGAAAATGCTGGCTGCAAAAAAAACACCTTTATCACCCCTTGTGTTCACAAGCACTTCAGGAAACTACTAAGGTCTTTGCATACAAGAAAGAATGTAGTCTTCTTCATTTGCTTAGTAAACTTCTGCTTTTACATGTGAAACACACACTGCTGCAGATACACGTTAGCACAAGATGGGGGCCTCTGTAAAACAAGACCCTTGCCTTAAGTGTATATAAGGCTTTTATTAAGGCTATATATAAAGCCATACGTTTGGTGTACACCACCAAGAAGACCTGGGCTTTCTACGGATTTCTTCCCATGGTGGAAAAACATACAGATTTTGGGATTAGGCAAATTGGACACTCTAAATTGACCATAGGTGTGAGAGTGAATGGTTGGTTGTCTCTATGTGGCTCTGCAATGGACTGGTGACCTGTCCAGGGTGTTCCCCCGCCTTTCTCCTTATGTGGGGGATAAAGCGGTAGACTGAATGCAAGAGGCCATTAAAACCATATTATTATTAATATTTTAAACCTATTACAAAAACACATTGGACTTTTAAGCAGCTGAATCACTGAAAACTACTTCTAGTGAACTGTTGAACTTTCCCCTTATTTTGAATAAATAACTAGAAATATAGAAAAATAAAAGAAAACTACTATCAATATCTGCTACTACTTATAATCCATGTATAGAATGTCACTGTGACTCACGTTGACAATCTCGAGTTCCCACAGGTTTTTTACACAGTCTAGGCTGCGGTAGCCACTGGCCAGGAAGTTGTGCAAGTACTCGTGTAGTCCAAGATTCTCCAACCAGGAGGACAGAGAGCTACTGCCATCACAGCCCAGCGCTTTCACCTGCAGATGAAACAAACACTGCTGATTTAAGTAGTCTGGGACAAAGGCCATGTCACTATACAGTATGTACTTCCGTTTATAACATATTTGCTTGTCTGGATAATAAGAAAATGGCTTCAATAACCCCATGCAGGGATATGAAGGTGTAAACTGATAATAGATTGCATTGAGGCAAGTAGTTTGACCGTTAAACAGTTAAACAGAAGTGATAACATCACAATGTAAAAATACTGAAAATCCAACATTAAAAAACATCTCTGTAAATGATTACATACTATTTGCTTGAAGTCATTTATATACAGGCAAGTCAAGTCCACTTGCTCCTAAACTAGCAGTCAAGCATGACAATTTATCATCATGAAATGATGTGGATGGAAAAGCTGTCTTGTTTTTCCCCTCTACAGAGAATTGTTGAATAATTTTATATAAATAAATAAGCTAGTGACAACACTAAAATGAAAAAAAAAGACCATTTCAATTGCAAGATTTAGAGAACTGAATAAATGAAAATTCACAGATGGCACAAAATATCATTTGTAACCTGTGTAAAAATATTTCCAATTCTATAATATACATTGTTTATATTTTGTATGTAAGATATTAGCTTATAAGAAAACCAGAAATATAAATGTTATCGTCTTCCCTTTGAATTTCATAGAACAAACAAGTACTGTATAAAAAAAAATACTGAATTTTGCTGATATAAGAAATGTAGAAGTCACCAGTCATTAGTAACCTTAGGTAATGAGCGTGCTGCATGCAGGATCTTCTTTCTGTGATTCGGGTCTGTGATTCCAATCTCTCTCAGGTCATGATCCTCCATTACATTGCTACCCTGTACAAAATACAACACAGAGCATCAAAGTTTAAAGAATAATCAGGTGACATTGTGTACTTAAAACATATTAACAAATGTATTAGTTTTTTTTAAAACACAAGTGTCACATTATCAGAGAAAAGAGTGTGTGTATGTGACCTGTAGGGGAAATATTGATCACTAACAGTGCTACCGTTGCAGAAAAAGGTAAATTATTCCACAGTGAGATGTTCAAACTCCTTTCTGAGACCAAACTGACTGCAGGACTGAGATAAGGTCGATTTCCCCCTTAGATGAGATGAGAATGGAGTATGTGGGGGAGAGAAGGCCAAGAGGGATGAGAGTGAATGATGGTAAGACCCATCTTTGGTTACACAAAGAACCACCTTTGAGACCATGTGTCAGGTAATGGGTAATGGAGAATGGAGAGGTAAATCAATGTCAGAACTGCAGAGTGGTCATAGATATTAAGTGGATGGCTAGAGAACTAAAGCTTTGATTGTTGCCTGTAGATGTCTGCAGTGGGTTGGGGGAAATAGAAATGCCCCAGCATGTAAGAAAAAGTATTAGTAATCAAAGACTGCACTACTGGTAGCAATACTGTCGCAAATATGTATCTTCCTGTAAAATTTTGTGTCTGTGCAAACACTAAAGTGACTTTCATTCATTTGGACAGCCTAAACAATGCATTAACTCAAATCCCAACCATAACCCGGTTAATGCCTAACCCCAATGTTAACCTAATCCTAATTTAAATCTTACCCTTAAATTTAACCAGTTCCTCAGAAATGAGGTTCTGCCTCATTGGTCACCCTGAGGACTACTGGTCCTGACAAGGTTAGTGTTTGTCAGAAAATGTCCTAAAGAGGTAACAGATACAAGAACACATACACACAGCTGTGAGGGGACATGGGAGGAACTGTCTGTAGGTCAAACCTGACAGCCTGTTTTTCATGCAGGACAGGCAGATGTAAACAATTGGTAGAAGGATGTGGAGCAAATATGCCAGTCAGAGAAATACCTACAGAGTAAAACTGCCTCTGGAATCACAATCTTCATTACAATTCACTGACACTCACTCTCACTCATTTTCTACCGCTTTCGCCTCCACTGAGGGTTGCAGGGGGCGCTGGTGCCTAACTCATATAGTTTTATTTTGACAGCTATTTTGACAAATGAGAATATTCAAGGAAACTTGGCACCAGGACTGAAATATTAATTATTTCAAATCTAAACTGTAATTTGAAACAATGCATTTAAGAAAAAAACTATTAAATTATTAATTGTAAAAAAATAATTTTTGTAATAATTTTATTCTTGATTGTTTGTTCTTTTCTAGTTCATTAGAAACACAAATGTTTGAAACAGTTCGTACTCTTGCATTAGAGTATGACAGTCAATATTTTTGATACTATTTGGGGAGCTGGATGTATAATTGCGCTTTCAAATCATTGCTTTACTAAGATTAATGATAAATGGCTCTTGGGGGTAAATACAACAGTAAAAGACTGGCTCCACAAGCCTTTTTTCTCATTTCTAAACTACATTTGGCTGCCTGATCCAAACCAAACTTGAACCCCTAAAACGTGACGTCTGTGAAGAGGATCATCTCGTTTTTGAAAGGTAGCCGAGTTCGCCATAAATATTAAATTCACCACTGCTATATCTTGATAAGCCATTTATCCACACGCACAAAGACTTTGAAAAAGACAAATGGAGTCGCATGAAAGACTCGGGGGTGACAACAACCAAACGATTGCAGCTTTTTCCTCGACACAGACTCGACAGGTCCAAAAGTGAGAATGAATAAGTTGAGGAAAAAGCTGACATAAGCACAACATGGGTAAAAAATAATGCATTAAAGTAGTGTAAGCTAGGTGGTTTCTGTGCCTGTGCTTGTGTGGCCCATCCATCTCTGCTCTGCCTTGTCCTCTCATTAATATAATGCTGCTGCTGTGGCTTCTGCCCTCTCCTCGGTGCATAGAGAGTGGCCACAGTGGCCCCTGTGCTTTAAAAGCTCTGTGGATCCAGGACAGAGGCTCGGGGGCATGAACCAGTCATTCTGACCATCTAAAGGACAGCTAACAGCAGCGTTAAAGTCAGTGCTTCTTCTCCATTACTGATTATTATTAGCCCACACAGTTCTGTAAAAAGATACTGTTATGGACTGACCAAAGACTAAAATAAAATAAATATATATATTAACCATGTATTATCTAATTCAGTGCACAAGTGTTTTTTAAACATGCAAGAAAGAGCAATACATCATAAGCATCTGCACAACAGCAAAAATCTATTTAGCATCGCCAATATTTTGGTTTCTAATGCATGGGGCCATTATTGAATTTTTCTGCAGGCTTTGGTGGTATTGACTTGTTCCAAAATAACCACTTTAAATGCTTTTAAATGGTAGACCACTGGAGTATTGAATGGAGATGGTACTGTATGTGTTGGGACGTATCTCTCTTGTGAAACCTTTTGCTTTAAAATCTAATTATTTCTTAGTTCTATTATGCACCCAAACTCTTTGTGCAATTCTAATCTTTCAAGTAAATCTGTTCCTCTCTAGAATAGATGCTCAGTGAACAAATGTTTGATGAGCTGTAGTCACATTTCCTCCAACACAAACTAACATGGAGCTCTGCTGTCTCTGTCACAGGTGATGACATATTCACCAGAAGCTGTATCCAGAGGGAGAGAGGGAGGGGAAAAAGGAGAAGTTTGTTGTTTTAACAAGCTTGTCAGGAGGACTGAGAACCGCATGGCTGCACGGGAGCTTGTTTCATCAGGACATTTGCTCCACAAGTCGATGAAAAGCATCTAATTTGTCTCAGAAGAGGCCTGATTCTGCCTCGGTGCTTGAACACAATACAATCACTGCCATTATCGATCCACTTCTAGCGAGGCTGCAGGGTAGACAGAGATCACAGCAGTCTGACCGGCAGAGTAAACACTGTTTAATTAGTAATCTCACTGCACAGTGTCTATATTGTCTAGTGTCTATATTTCTCAACCTATGGTTTTCTGCAAGTGTTTTAGATTATATCTACTATTTATCAATCTGAACCACCTGTAGATGTAGGTGTTTCGGCCCAGGACTTTATTTCTCCCTCTGTGTGTGTGGGTTCTCTTCGGGTATCCCAGCTCCCTCCCACAGTCCAGAAACATGCAGATTTGGGATTTGGGTAATTGGAAATTCTAAATTGACCATAGGCGTGATTGTGTGAGTGAATGATTGTTCATCTTTGTGTGTTGGCCCTATGATGGACTAGCGACCTGTCCAGGGTGCACTCTGCCTGAGTTTGTGTGATCTGCTTTCAGATTGTTTAGAGTTCAAACACCACATCAGGCTCATGCTTAACTGCATTTAACAAAAACATTTATCTAGTCACACACCCAACAATGCCCCGTCCCTGCTTTATCCACACAGTGCACATTACACACAACTAGAACATTTGAGCAGAGACAAGGTGACTCGGTGCATAATTGTCAATTTCATTTTAAGACTAAATTATCTTTTGTAAAAAGGTCAACATTTACAGAGAAAGGACACACTGTTTAAATTTTACAGCTCTTTTCAGAGACACAGACAGGGATTTGTTCTGAAATTACCTAAAGCAGATTAAAGGTTTTTCATTCAACTATCACTCTACAGTGACATTAGTCAGACAGTTGGCACCTACAGCTTTAGGATAAATCAATGCTTTATGAGATGAAGAAATGCTGAAATATCATTGTTTATTAGTGTCATATTTCTAGTCTTGTAACAGTAAAATAACTGACTCCCTGGAAGACACCCGACAAGGCTGATTAAAATAACACAAACAATGAACAAACACAAAAATAGTGTCACTTGTGACATTTCAACCTGTCTCTATTTCAAGAATCATAATTTAATCCTACCACTGAGAGAGAGGAGCTCAGGCAACTTTGCATGAAGATCAGTGTCATTTCTCTGCTGCCTGTCTGTGTTTACTGCACACTGAGTTCATTTCATTTCTCTAGTTTGTCTGTTGTGACAATTTACATAATATTTTTTCATGACAATAGCTCTGCTGTCAGTGTTTACAGATTAGGTGATTGTATTAGTCATTTGGTATGTCCCCATTTTGTCTTTCAAAGTGTCATGGTTCCATTACAGAAGGTGATCCATCTTCTGATGCAGCAGTCATTTTTATACTAAGGTTGCTGTACATCCTACATAATTTCTACCTTAAGGTCTTTAACAATAACAGCACTACAGTGGCACACATAGGTCAATTTCATTGCTGTGAAAATAAGGTATGTGCGGTGAACTGCAAGTCGTAAAACGGCTCAAGAAAAACATAAATTATTGTTGTCCAGAGGATAAACTTGTACTATGATTATTATTATTATTACTGCACACAGTGATTAAAGTGTTTCTTGAAATCCAATGTGAATGCACCTATATAATTCATTACTTCTGCCAGGAGGTTATGTTTGAGGGCACCTTTGTCTGTTTGTAAACAGCATTACTAAAATGGTTAAGGACAGACTGATGAAAAGTGTGTTCTTCTGAAACATAAGATGGCTGTCCCGCTTCCAACATCCCCGCTGGCTCAGGCTACCAGCTGGGTCCCTCATTCTCTCCTCCATCAGTCCTCATTACTGACAAATAAGAGAGAGCCAACTCATGGTGGCAGGGCTCTATAAACTTGTCGGCTTGGCAACAGCATCCCATTGCTCAGTGACACTCCTCCATTCTGGCCTGGCATCAAATGCATCTCAGGGAACAGTGGCCTCCTAAGCTGAGGGCAAAGTGTCTGGCAGACTGAGACTGAGACTATAGGATGGACCTGATTCAAATATGATATCAAACAAAGTTTGACAACACAAATCAAACTGCATACTGTGCATATTGTGTAGCTGAATGGAGATGAAGACTCCCAAATGATTAAAAAAAATGTCAACTAATAAATATTGAGAAGTTTGTAAAACATGGTGTGTTTTATAGATGAAAGTGCAGACAACTGTAAAGAAAATTAAGAACAATTTGGATATTATATGAAAGAGGGTAAGAACTCACCATGTAGTGCAGGTCGTCAAAACCGTTGAGGAGCAGCTTGCTCTCGTACTGCGGGAGCCCCACGTGCTCTAGCCAGTCTCCCACGGGCTGGTCCAGCAGCCGGCCTGCAGCACCTGCTGACAGGGGAAAGCGCTTCAGGAGGGAGAAACCTTTCAGCCGGTAGCAGCGGCACTCTGAGGATGAGACGTGGCATTGCCACATCATTCTCGGCCAGCAGAGCCGGGCACACCAGCAACAGGAAGGCGGAGGAGACAGTGTCCTCTGTGGACAGGGCGTCAGCTCCCGCAAAGAAGCGGGGGCCGAACCACAGTCACTCAAGATGGATTACAGTTCCCCTGAACTCAGAGGAGCAAGAGATAAAAAAGAGGATATGGGCTGGATGGCTACCAGTTAATATAAACAATCTGTTTAGCTATGACAGCTAGGGGGCAAAACAAAAACACAAGCATCAATACAACACTTCCTCTGAAGAAAGTGTGCAACAAAACAGTTCATTTCCAGTCAGGAAAAGATTCTACACGTGCCCTGTAAGCACTTTCTTTCCAAAACACAGCTGATTTAAATGTAGTGCTGTTTTGACATGAATAAAAACTCATACGATCGAGAGTGGAGAGCAGCCGTTTACAACAGTTTCATCCCAAGGGAAGTGATGTGTTCCCACTGAAGTTTTTTGGAAAGATGTGCCAGAAGCAGGAGACAGTTAAATATCAGACAGAGTCATCACTGAATCACAGACACAACATAAAGAGGTTATAATCTACAGGATAACTGCTGCACACATGGACACCAGCAGGACAGGTGGCAAATACAGAGGGATGAACACAAATCTGTGACACGACTGCAACGAGTCGTGATTGATCACAGTACAGAAGTGATACTGACGGGTATCAGCAGCCAGAGTTGACTAAGTCCACACTATAAACTATGATGACAGAAGATTTCCTGTTTTTACTGCATGCTACTGTTATTTTTCAAATGACTTTCAAAATAAAACACATGTGGTTAAATTTGGTCTATTTGCATTTAATTAACTCTCAGTTTGATAATTGCATTTCAACCATGCTTTGAAAAAATACTTTTCTGCTTATGAAAAGACATAAGGAAATCTGCCAACTTATAATAACAACCAGATTTCATGACCAAAGTAAAATGAAAGCATCTCCCTTTCAATTCGCTCATCATCTCATTGCTCAACCTGGTACAAAACCAAGCTTATTCCTGAGGAGATGTCCTCATCATAAAACTCCTGGTCCCTCTAGATGCTTGGAAATGTGTCAGGGAAAAATAAAATCCACTCAGGGATCCAATCAGTTACTTCAAAGAGCACTTTAGTAATTGCAGGTCCCGAGATTCAACTCTGCAGACTACGGAGCACTAAAGTGGCCTCTTCTCTGTCTGGCACAGTTTGTGAGACGTGGTCAAGTCCAAAGAAAAAGCTTGTATCATCCTATCCAGAGTGAAGAATGGATCATGTAGTCCTACAGATGCCGAGGACGCGTCCTCCTATTGTCTCGACACTTCACAATGCTGCCGCCTGCAATTCCTCTCTCTCTCTCTCCCCTTACTGCACGCACTTCCCCAACTCCTCCCTCCCTCTCTCACCCCCACCACCTCCCCACCATCGCCACTTCTCTCTGATACACTGCAGGTGGCTGCTCTTTGTCAGTGCGAGCTAACCATTTTCCAGCAACATACCCACCAACGCCAGTATTCTGCAGCCTCTGCAGTCTTTTTCACCTGTTATGTTTTCCTTTACCCTCAGTGCCATGTCCTTCACTCTGATCCTGGACTCAACAGTGGGGTGCGGAGAAAAAAGTTTAAGAGGCTGCAGCCACAGAACAATTCAGCTAGAGAAACCACAGTTTTCCTATCAACACTATACAAATCTAATTGAAATTGCATTGACATATATTGAGATTGATTTATAACTTAACTTTTAAATAAATGTTAAATTCAATATTTAATATGTTTAAAATGAGATGAAGCAAGAGATACCATCAAAATATTAATCAGGATACATTAATGCAAGAAGAACTTAATGATGTGGTGTTTGTAAAATGTATGTATTGCATTCTTTAGAAATGTCAAAGAGCATAAAGCAAATAAAAATAGAATCATAAAATTATAGCCATTGCAATTTGCTAACTACTTTGTTAATTGCTGATTGGGCTGCATCAGAGGAGAGAGGCGGGGGGAGCAATGGCGATACGGCTTCTCACATGTGTATCAAACACAGTTTCTTCTCTGGCAAAAGAGTTGATGGCACACACAGGCAAACATACTGTATATACAGAGGGAGTGGATCCAAATAACTAGTTTACTGCAGAGGTCTTGGCTCATTCCTTGACTTACAGTATGGGTGGGTAAATATTTAAACAGCTCACTCCAGTGCAGAGCATAACATACATGAGGAATAGAGTACGTAGAGAAAAAAAAAACTTTGTGCTCTGGAGTATAAGGATCTGCTGCACTGCTTTAATATATCATCATGCTGCTGAGGCAAACTGCAAACTGGAAGGGAATGTTGAATAATGTGAGAGGGGAAGAGAGGGAGTTGATAGTAGGGGATACAGCTGCAGTTCCTGAGCATCATCCATCAATCCTGTTGACAAGGGCCTTTCAAAATCTCACTGAATGAGAGGAGAACAGGTACAGAATTCTTAACACTACATAATAGAATGTAAGGCAAGATCATAAAATGGACATAGTCTTCTGGGTTCCTCTTGAAGCCATACAGGAAGTGGAAATGTATTAAACAGCCACCAATGGAAAAATGCTGCTGGTTGGAAAAAGAAATTTGTTTGAATGGAAGTCTATAGGAAAATAAGCCTTATTCCCACTTAATAGCAATCAATGGCACATAATGTCAATTTTGTCAATTATATTCCTGCTTAAAGTAAAATAAATGATAAAATATTGCACATAGGAGTGGAAACAGAGTGACTAACAGCTGGTATCATCAAATAGAAGTTTGTTTGCAAGTAAAACCTTTGAACTTCTGGTAACATAAAAATCAAAATTACATCAGCCAGTTACAAATCTTGAGGCTTGAAATGGGAGATCAGATTTCTATGGGTGACATCATGACCGGTTGCCACTTGGTCTAAATCTGTTATTGCATATCCAGGGCACTTAAAAACAAAAGAGCTGTTCCAATTGTAATTTAGATTTAATCTAATGACATAGACTTTCTCTTTATATTATTTTATACCCGAGTCTAAGTTGTTAACCAAATCTTAATTTGTTCAAGTTGCATCCTTCACTGACCATGTCTCCCAGGCACCTGTTTTATTTCCCCTGAGGTCAATGATATGGATAACATTACTTGTATATTATCCATCAATTACTATTATAAAGAAATTCAAGGCAGGTGTGGTCCAGACATAATAAGTAATGACTTCAAAAGAAGACAAGTGAAGTAGCCTTTGTCAAAAGCGTGTCCTGTGATAATTGGAATATGCATCACATACTTATTTAGATAGTCCAATTAAAAGGTTTGAGAAAATGCTGGTACTGAACTGAAACAAAAATATGGACACTGGAATCTCTGCCTACAGCCACATGGCTTGATTGGGTCTTTAATATTCAAATCCGTTGACCTCACAGTGGGATGCTCAAGAGATAAACACATGTAACATTGGTAAAACCTTGATGATTCATAAAAAAAAACTCCACTTTCAGAAATAACAAAATCTTGAATTTGAATTTCTAGGTGTGGAATTCTTGTAAAAATGTAATGATTTGAAAAATCTAAATTGCTCATACTCTACCTGGTGTAGCATATTGTTGATCTCTAGAAAAATCGATGCCAGCACCAATCAGTGTCATGATCTTCTCG
The DNA here is from genome assembly GCA_016785285.1 of Brachirus orientalis. Taxonomy (NCBI): domain Eukaryota; kingdom Metazoa; phylum Chordata; class Actinopteri; order Pleuronectiformes; family Soleidae; genus Brachirus; species Brachirus orientalis. The sequence goes on from JAFBJR010000150.1 coordinate 17,536,699, forward strand.
ATCTGAGGACAGTAACACAAGAGGGACAGAGAGATGAGAACTTGGAGCAGACATCATCTTTTAGCCTCCACCTCTCACCAGCAAAAACACAGAGAAATTTGCCCCATGCCTTAAACAATGAACCACAAAATGCAACAGCAGATGACAACTTTGAAGCTAACTTCAATGAGAGAAGTCAGTCACAGTAGTTTTATGACATCACATAAAAAATGTTGAGGGGTAGGCTTGAGCAGCTGCATCACGGTTGACTGCTGTTATGTCCCATTTATGGCCAAAGCAGCACAGTCATTTCTGTTGTTTCATATTGGGGGAGATACTGCAGGCAACAGCATGTCAACTGCTGCCTGAATGCAAAACAGACACATCACAAGGCAAAAGGTTCAAGAAAGCATTCAGACAGTGGAAGAGTAGAAGTCAGGAAAAAAAAAGGCATGGCATGAGGTTTGGCCCACTAACAATTATCTATCGTTTTAAGGCAACTGAGACTCATAAAATGAAGCAAACAGAGAGAAAAAAGAGAAAAACATAGCAGCAACTAAAACAGTGAAGATTCCCTTTTTGGTCTTGCAGTCATTTCATGCATTTTCTCCTAATGCATGAGAATATTACCTGTTACATTTATAGTTACTGATATCACCATGCCATACACATGCAAAATTCTACCCTCAGAATCCTATTCCAGTAACACTATATTACAGTACAGTAACAACATGGCAACAGTATTTTGATACGTTTGTAATAAAATGGTGATATTATAGTAACACCAGCCTATTTTTAATGCAGCTCACAGTTACCCAAGTAATAATGCTAATTGTTAATGAGAATTACTATAGACCATCATTGTAATACGTTCACATACAATTATCATATTAAAAAGTTGAAAATCATAAATTTACTTTCCATGTACAAAATTACTACCATACTGTTACTGTACTCTAATGCCAAGTGTTAGCCCCGTTTCCATTAAGTGAAGTCACACTGGACCACTGAGCTGCAATATGATACTTGTCACAGCACAAAAACAACCATTCCAGGATTGAGTAAAATGAGAAAAGTAGAAAGTGACAGCACTGCTATCAACCCTGTCAGGAACTGTCACTCCACCTGTTAAAGGATGACTTTTATAAACTGCCCTGAAAAGTTATTTTCTATGTTCTCTGTTTGAAGTTTTATATAAAAGACAGGTTATCTGTACCGTGACCATAATTATATAAGAAAGTATAGTGCCACCAGGTCTACATTTGTAAGGCTCTTTTAATCCATCAGAGCCTGGTACAGTGAAAGTGTACAGTTAAATGGTACAAAATTATTGGAGAGATGTCTGTCAGAGGAGCAGACGCAGCATCTGTATTTAAACGTGCTGCTGTCCGACCAGAAAGTTAACAGTCCATTATCTAGACTAGTAAAAGGAATGAATACTCATTGATATTCCTCCAAAATGGTTTATTAAGCCTGGAAGAATCCCATCTACACCTAAAAAGAATTCACCTGAAGAGGACAGACCCAAGCCCCAAAAAGGACCATGAGATATTGTTTATAAAGATGGACGTCTTACGCTGTCAAAGGAATTAGATCTTCCTTGTTTTGTGGTGGGAGAGGTCGTCTGTGTCTGCTGAGAGAGAATTCAGGGTTTTGTTTTGCCTTCCTTCTGGCCATCTACTATACATACACAGTGCCAGCAACACTCCACTACAGTTTCATTACAATCATGATACAAAGGTCCTCTAACACAGCCAAATCTGGAAGCATTCAAGCGAATGTGACTGAAAGAAAACATAACTTAAAATCAAAAACTGTGCTTGAATTGTGCATCAGGAGTGTGGTGAATTAAATCACTAAGAATTAATGGCAAGAAAAAATTAAGATGCAAGAGCAACAACAGAAAAGAAAGCAAGATAATAGACACACACACACTTGCACTGGTAGGTACAATACATATTCATAATATTATTTTTATGTTTAATCATAATCCCCAGCCTGAGAGAGGGGCAGAGAGAGAGAGAGAGAGAGAGAGAGCGAGAGAGCGAGAGAGCGAGAGAGGCGCTATTATTTCAGTTTTATTTCGTCTGCCTGATGTTACTGCTCCATACTGTTGATTAAAATCCTGCCTATTGACCAGATGGTGGGTTAGTCACACACACTCAACAAATAACCTTCATTGATCAGCACCAACAAAGACCCGGATGAGTCAGCAAAAAAGAAACCTCGCTACTGTGTGCGGTGTTAGTGCCAAACATAATCATCTTTCTTCCTCCCGACTGAATTAAAAGAACAGTTCCATATTGTGTTATTAGGTGTTTTGGGAGTTTTTTGACACTCTTATAGCTCTTATTATTATTACTGCTTTGTGCCATTTGTCCTGGCTTAGCTGCAATTTTGTGCATTTTTTTATTCCAACAAATCACTGCAACTGGCCAAGAAATTGTCTGGCACATAACTAACAGTGGTGAGATTAAACACATGAGATAAAGCAGTAATTAATGATTTTTACCCCTGGAATTCTCCATGTTAGCTGCCCTCCATTTGGCTTCATGTTTACCATAATCTGTAAGTGATATTGATTTTCTTATCTAAAGTGTATTCTCAGATGATTCTTTTAGGGACTGTTCGCATAAGGACATAGCTGCTTTCAATCAAGGTGCTTGTGGGGTTGTGCTTTTGTCTTAGCTTTCATTACCGAGCACCAAAATTCTGGGAGCTGCAGAGATGACTGAAGTTGTAATGCATTACATTACATAAAAAAGACAAAATGAAGAAAATCAAAACACTCACCAAAGATTTAAAAATGGACATGAGTGTGGAAAAAAAACCCTGCATGGCTGGGTTATTCCAGTCCTTCATAAACTGATGTAGGAGATTTTTCTGAATGATGGTAGGTTCAGAGTGGACAAAGACCGGTTTAAGCCATTTTATTGGCCCAAATACAAAAAGATGTGCAGGGAAGCACTTGCTGCATTCAAAAGGTTGAAATATTTTCATCTCTGTGCAACACAAAAAAAGGTACAATGCAATGGATGTCACACTTTTAAGCTGTGAATGTATCTGAGGCATGTCTTTACTGAAAATAATTTACTTGTGCAAGCAAGAGATAGTGCCATGTGAAAAGCTCCTGAAAATACCCCCCCTTATGTACAAATCATCTTAAAAAGCATGATTAATAATTTAAAGTCACTCTTGTGCCATTGAGGCAGTTGATGTAAAAATAAAACTGCATGTTAATCTTCTTAACGGACTCACTGACTGGTGCTATTTTAACTCATGTGATGAGTGCAGGGCAATGCTCTTGTCTCCTAAAGTGGCAGAGCTCTGTGCAAAGAGATCCAAGCAATGGCTCGTTGCTGAGCAGAGGAGAATCAGCATGCAGCTGCAATCTCAATCTTTTTTGGCCCACATGGGACAAAATACGCCCGTGTCCTTTGAATACTGAAGCAGAGGTTGCAATAATCTGCACTTCCGACTGCTGCATCTATATTATCTTCAGATTCCGATTCTGAAAGTCTTTACCTACTGTGTAAAAAAGAAATCAGTAACTGGCTACATTTTAAACACGCTTGCACTGCAGGTAAATAAGTTGTGTCACTTTGACACAATGAATGTGTGTGTAGATGTAACAGTAAAAAAGCAGAGCTGCATTCTGTCTTGGTGTATTGGCTATACCTGTCCGTTCTAAGGGAAAAGGAAGAGAGTCCAGGGAAATTCAAGAAGCAGCTGCCGTGAAAGGCAGGTGTGATAAATAAAGAGTTGGAGCTGGAAAATATATCCTTATCAAGGAACATAGTCCAGTGATTTCCTCAAGGTAAAACGCATCCACAACAAGGAAAGCCTCTGGATTTCATGGTTGAGGACTAAGAAGCTCAGTGCCATGAGGATGAATAGAGCAGCGAGAGAGAGGAATGTGTTTTTGTGATGCAGGATTGAATCAATACAGAGACCCCAAACAGAGAGGCATCCATTGTGCGTGGGGCTTCTAGAAAAAGGAGAGACAATGAAGCGGGTCAGAAGTCAGCAGTGGGGTGGAGGTCAACAGCTGAAGAGCTAACAGTGATGAAAGCTGGTAAGGGAGAGATTAAAGACACATGAAGCCATTTATCATGGTTCTCACAGCAGACGTGCCGCGCCAGGACGACAGCAGTGAATAATTCCCTGAGATTTAAAGATAGTGTTTGGTTTTTTTATTCACAGACTTGAGAATATGACTAGAGCAATATAGAACTGGGGGTCGATGAGGAGGTACAATGGAGAGCAAAACTAATGTTTATATTCACATAAAGCACCTCTGCAGAGAGCATATGCACTAGAAGCAGCCACAGGGGCGTTTATGGTCAGTGTGCGACGCGTGTCAGTCCGAACCACAAGGTTGTGTACAAAGAATCTAGTCTGGATAAACAGGAAGTCTGTTTCTTTAAACACTTTATGCTTCTCTTTTCACATACTGTATTTGAATATTGTTGTCACACAGCTCACACATATAAAACAAGCTACAGTGAAGCATTAAATGAGTAAAATGCGTGATGTGGAAAATCTCTGTCCCTCACACAGCATTTGATACAACTTAAATGAAACTTCTTACTATGCTGCTTTAATTACTCATAAAAACTCATCTCCAAACCTCCTGAAGCTTATAAACACAAATCTACCTGGCAAGTTTTCCCATGGGTGCATCCGTTGCAAGCAGCATGTCAGTGGTTACAAAACTTCAGAAATGTGTTGCATAGTGTTGTGACAACTTTCTGAACCCCCACTCCCAAAGCATCATTTGTAATGACATCATTTCTGGCGTGCAGAGTCCCATGCTGGACTCGTTTTGGCGAAAATAAACCAAGCTTAAAAGGATGTCTGGCAAAGTCAGTGCTGTGTGAAACAAAAGGCTCCTGCAGGGAAGGTGTGCCCAGACCACTGGAAACAAAAGGACTGGAATCAATCCATGGAATGGAATCAAGGGTAACACAAGCCCATCATCACCTAAAGGAGGTGCCACCAACTCAGTGCCACAGGGAGAGAAAGCACTGTTAACTGTCCCATCAGCAACCTCTTAAAATAGCACAATTTCATGCTTGTACTTTTGGGGACAGTTAAAACAACTCTGATAAGTTTGTCAGCTCATCTCCAAAGGATGTAGGAATATAAAGTTTTGGCTGCATGTCTGAGCTCCCCATGACTGTCCTGGGTTTTCCCCAGGTAAGTGAATAGATAGGCTTCCACTGCAAGTCTGTGACACACCCACAGGTCAGTTTGATCTCAGCAAGTCATCTTCACCGTATCAAATTCAAAGGCTACATTTCTCCTCCATAAAAGAAAAGTTAGTCAAAATCCACAAGTTTGATTACATGGCAAAACAAGAAGGAAAAAAAATATATGAAGTCTTTAAAGGTTAAAAAACAATCAATCAATCAAAAAGACAAAAACCTACATTAACTGTGTCACAAAAGGTAGCAAAACATTAACATTCTAAGGCAAACCCTTTAGAATGTAAGACAGCACAAGCCTTTTCTTGTCTTAAACATGAAAGCAATAGAATATCCACAGATGTGCTAGAAAGCATCAGTTAGGTTTTCGCTCAATTCACTCAATTAGTTAATGGCAGGTTGAAAAAATTAATGAGCCTCCACTAGAGCTGTAGCCTTGAGAGGAATTAATACTCACAAAAGCTGGTTTCATAATGACTACTGTATCGGTGAAGAGAGAATCAAAAATTTAGTAAGAAGTGAAGCGGCTGTGGATGGTGGCCCTCTCCTCTCCTTCTGCCTCCCTCTCTCTCCTCCCATCTGTAGAGCTCAGTTGACTGGCCCACTCAATGTGCCCACCGGATTGTCATCTTCAGTCTGATCTCAAGGACCAAAACCACGCCACATTAGCATGCACTTTGCACACCAGCACGCACATACAGGCAGACTCAGAGCTCCTTAAATGGAGAGATGCATAGGCCAAGACCTCATGCAAGTCAAATCTCCTTGTCCTGAAACCAGAGGCGGTGCATCTGCGGTGAGGGTGTAGCTCAAGTGAAAAAAAGACGGGGGAGAGAATGAGTGAGAGAGATATGGAAGAAAAGGCAAGAGGGTGTGAGAACTGGGATGTATAGCACACCATTAAAAAGATGCTTTTCAAAGAAGCATGTGCATGTTGTGAGAGGGTGGACTTGATAATGTCTTGGGACCATCTGGGTAAAATGCTGTCTCACAGTTCAGCAGAGTGTTGCAGAGCAGTCATTTCATGAGAGGCAAGATGGCTGCCACATAGAGAAACAAGAGAAAGAGAGCAAAATCCAGACACAGAGCGAATGGAGAACGAGAGTTTTCAAAGTTCAGTGTACACTCCTAAGATCATTAAAGAAAGAGCAGTATGGGTTACGCAATCAAACTTTAACTACTTTCCCCACACACTCCCCTCATTTGAAATGCACTTTGTATCGCCAGGATGAATATTTCCATTTCAAGCAAATGCAGGCTGATTTCCTGAAAGGAAAGGAAGAGCGTTTTGGGGCTCTTGCTTTTTTCTTTCAGCGCTGAACTCCCAGGCATCTGAATCACTATTCAAGTGAGGAGGAACAGGAATCCAAGCTCATTAATATTAACTACAGCTCCGAAATTGGACAAAAGAAATTGGCTCATCAGAAGTGTCACATCTCATTTGGGAAAAAGTGTGAAAAGGTGCTACACTTTCCAATCATCCCCAATAGAAAAGGAGGAGTTAACTAATGCAAACTGCATACTAATAACATTATATTTGAGGCAGCAGATGTATTATGTTCATGGCAGCTAAAAGGCTTGTACATTGTGAATTCATTCTGTTGGTCTGCCTGACAAGCTGGTTCACACATACTATACTATAAAGCAGAGTTTGTGCTTCATATTCTATTCTGCAGTAGGAATTTTGTTTTTTTTATTATTACATAGTTTTTTTTTTATTATTACAATCGCAAAACACTTATTTTGTGCCCAACAGAGTGAGGAGTAAATAAGATACGCTCCCACAGGATCAATGAATAATTAAAGATGAATTGTGGTTGCTCTTTGCCAGCAGCCTACTTTAAGATTTCAAATACGGCTTAAGGCATTCTCATGAACTTGGCCAATTTACCCAGTAAACCTTGGCTCATATGGTGCGTACAGTAAATGAGGCCATTGTCTTCTTCGGTTAGGGGCCGTTCACATGCAATGTCTGTTGCATGCACAAACATATTTTCTGAGGGTGACACAGTCATGACACACATTCTTTGCAAAGTGCTTGTTTTTCTGGGCACGTCTGTGTTGTATTGATACACACTTTCTGTAATGAAGTGAGTGCTTTTAACATGACTTGATACTGAGGCCAAGGAAGTAGTTCAAGCTGGTTTCGTTCACTCTTAAATAAACTTTACGCCTCCATCATTCAGACAAAGGACCTGAAACAGGTAGGGGGAAAAAAAGGATGCACCCAGAGACATTTTATTTTTCCAAACATACATGCATAGAACAGCTAACTTGCTGTGAGGGAAATGCAGTGCTAATAATCCATTGTCTTTCTTTTGATTATTTCACTTAGCTTAATGTGTAAATTAATCTAGTCAGGCCATCATCTCAGCAGCTAACAAAATACTGCTTAGTAATGGTGGACACAGAAGAAGTGCATTGGTAAATTAAAAACTCCTGGCTCCTTTCGTGCGCTTTTCATGTGTTTTTAAAAGCTGCATGTGGACGGCCCCTTAGAAGCGAATAGTAGTCCTCTTCTTCACAGATATTAAATGTCAGAGTCAAAGTTACACTGACAGTGCACAGGATTGAATGAGTCATGCTGTCAAGGTGCTGCCTTTTATCTTCTGGTAAGACAAGTGTTTTGAACTATATACTGTGCAAGGTCTTGTATAATAGCCGCTCTCCATCTGAGCACTGACGATTCTATTTACAGACAGAGCAAATATCAGGGACAACTTGCCATTGTGCATAAATAAATAAACAATCCCACTGCTTAAAAAAACCTGATTAAAAAAAAAAATCAATCTCCGTTTATGGTGTTACAAGTGAAAGACTTCATCAAAGAAGCAATATATATACATATATATATATATATATACATATATATATACACATTTTATATGTAAATATATATATATACATATAAAATGTAGACAAAAAAACAAAAAATAATTTAAAACATTGCAGTAAGGATACATAATCCAGGCAGTCATGGGTTGTGCAGTCAATAACTTATCTCAGAATAAGCCAAATGAGTAATCTCAGCAAGTAATGTCTTATAGACTATGGTGCATTATGAGCAGTGCAGCAGCGTAGAACAGACAGATTGTATTGTGTTGATTTATGACTTTTTAATAATTAGTAATCTTAAATTTTCACTTGAACAGTGATGACTTTTACGAGGGCTGCTATGTAATTGTTTGTTTTCATGGTGTTTTTCAACGTGATCTACAGTTTGTTATATACTGCAAAGAAAATTGCCTCTTGGAGGTCATTACATTTTTCTTTTAGTCTAAGTTTCACAAAGACCAGAATACAAACATTACAAAGTAAAGGGTATTGTATAAGTGTACTAAGTAATATTGTATGTAAATAGTGATCAGTGATCTGGGAGAGGGAAAATGACACTTCTGCACTTTCTCAATCACCATCAATTCTAAGAGAGAGGATGCTCCTGTGAGCTGATCTACTACAACTATTACGCTGGCCCATGTTCATCTGATGAGAGTCTCCAGCACCAAACAGCCATTTATTTTATCATAACCCTGCCTCTGGAGCTTTAAAACCTAATTAAAAAGCTTAGAGAATATCATTAACTTGCCGACAGTAAGTAGAAAAACAATTAAAGAGCAAGTCCATTGCTCATGCTTATACAAATGTACACCCCATTGCTTGCTCATTGTTATATACATGAAAGTTAATATTATGTTTGAGAATATTCTGTCTAAACTCTGATGCTTATTCACTTATGTCATAAGCTGCAAAATACTGCTACTCTGGTATCCTTCTATGCGAGACATGCAGGCTGTGGTAAGGATAATTGGATATTTTAAATTGATCACGGGTCTTTGCTGTTTGTGACCCATCTATGGTGGTGTGTCCATCCTCCTGCTCAGTGTCAGGTGTGTCTGGACTCAGCAACACCATGTTTCTTCAAAGGACAAGCTGGATAGATAGATAGATTGGATGGATGGCCAATTCTCTTTTTTCAAAGTGGTTTTATATCCTAATCACTGTGGCTCAGCTATACTGTGTCAGTATAGAATTTCCTATGAAATAACATTTAGGTGCAGCAACATCACCAGCAAGGACAATTTTCCTAAAAAAAAAAGGACAACTAATGTATACACTTCTGTTATAAGTGGATCGTTTATGACTCCCAAGATGACAGAATTTGCAAGATGGAGACATCTGCAAGACATCAGTCTATAATTAGTTTCCATAACAAATTAATAAATAAAGTTGTCCAGATAAAAGGACAAAAACAAACAAAATCAGGCATCTGTAAGAAAAATTTGTTTGGACATGATAGACTACAGCCCTTGTCCCAGTGTACAAGTGCTTGCGGTGAATTTATTTCTTAAGTGAAGTGTGTCCACCTACGCTCCACTAGGGGGCGAAATGTCCCTTTTCAACTTGACAGTATTAGGTAGTTTCCAGTTCAATGAGTGGCTAGTTGTTGGCATGTCATGTGTCAATTCTGTCTTCCTGCCATTAACTTAGGAATATCCAATTCCTAAAGCTGACAGAGTGTCAAATTGAGCTCCTCCAGGTATTAGCTGGTTTGGAAAGTGTGGCACATGTGTGGAACACTCAGACTGACTGAAGGTACACATGCATGCAGTTCATCAATTGCCAGTGACTTCCCCTTGGAACAGGTGGATTTTGTGTTGACATGGTGACAGTAGTCTGGGATGACATTCACTACAGTCAACGCAGTTTTCATTTTCATCAGTGCTACAGTTGTGACCAAATGTCTTGTGGCTGCTGCATAAACATAAGCAGACTAAGGCCCAACAAGGGAGACTTTGTAATTTCTCCTGCTGAAATAAGACATTTACACATGAACTGGTGCATCTATGTAGTTTAGTGAATCTGTGCATGATAATGAATAGTTTGCTTTCAAAAGCTTTTCTTGAGAGGCTTGTAGAAACAATTCCATGTGCTTTGTAAGCATACCATGGGCTCAAATGTTTTGGTTCCACCAGCTGTTTAAATAAACAACTTTCATATGGGGAAATACTGATCTGTAGTCTTCAATACAGCACTGTATTATAGAAGCAAAGACTAAAAAGTACAAAAAGTACACTTACCTCGTCCCATTCTGAAGTGAAAGAGGGAGATTTCTCAAGCCTCTTCTTGCCAGTACTACAGTTAGATACAGATTCACTTCGGTTACCCAGTCCTCCTTCCTCCTCATTTGGAGGCGACACGAGCAAGTCTGAGTCAGACTTGGAGAGACTGCGTGCAAGTTTCAGGTCCCCAGGAGGGTGCATCCTAGAGGCAGACGCTGCCCCGGCCCCCGAGTTCCTGTGCTCTTTATTCACAGTTGCATAAATCGCTTTTGGGTCACAGTCCGTCAGGATGGCAGCCATACTGGTACAGGTAGGCGGCGATGCAGCTGCTGCTACTTGCTCTTTTACTTTGGCAGGTTTACTTGTTTCTTGCTGACTTTGGGCAGGTGGCACATCACCTGGAAGCCTGAAGGGCTCCTCGCGGCAGTCGAAGACGGGAGAGGATCCGTGTAGTAGTCCAGTGAACTGTTCTGGGACACCTGCTTCCGGATCCTCGCTGAGCTGGGAGTTATCTGGACACAATGAAAAAGAATGAACAAAGTCAGGAGGGAGAAAGAGAGCAGTTCAAGGCGGGAAGGGGCACTTCATACTGAGGGGCAGATCCTCAGAGCACAGCTAATAAGAAGCCGCCCACACAATCCCTGAAACAGATCTGTAATTGTTTCCTGCCGGGGTGACGGAGAGAAAAAGAGGGAGAAGATATGGAGTGAACAGAGGGTGTATGTTGGCTGGAGAAATAACAGAATTCCAAACCCAGCTTGTAGTCGTCTGACAGCTATCAGCTGGTGCCTGTCGGCTGTGTTTTGTAACAGAAAGTTGAGGCTGGTCATCTTTGTGACTTGCCTCACCTGACACACCCACTGGTCTGTTATGTTCCCTGGCACAAAATGGCATGACACTTAAAATCCCCCCAAGGGACATTAAATACTCAGCAAATGCACCAGAATATAGAAAAGAGAATCACTAAAAGAAAATGTAAATATTAGACAAAAAGAATCAAACTTACATTGTCTGGCTTCTTCAATGAAAACAACTCCTTAACGAGACCAAAAAGCAAGTCTAAATAAAAACAATTGTTGCTACTTTTCCACAGTCAAATGATCCTTTGCTCGACAGTGCATGCCATTGTCAGCACTTCAGAACAAACGTGAGCTTGTGCTGTGCTCAGTCCTGCATTCATCCTTCTCTGCGTTGATGCCTGTTGTCTGCTGTGTGACCAGCTACTCTCTGTGTTTTTCTGGCTTCTAATTCTAGACCCTAACCGTGGTTCAGGAATGGAAATTTGAATCACCCCATCCTCCTGCAGCCAGACTGCTGATAATTAGGGCTGTGACACATGTTGAAGGAGTGTGTATGTGGGGAGAGATTGTGTGTTTGTGTGTGTGTGTGTGTGGACATGTCTCTCAGGGTCAGGGTGTTTGGTGACAGGGAATCCAGGGCAGTCGCATCACAGGAAAAGTAGTGACCAGTTGCAACACTTAGTTTGTCCTTCACAAAAACACTTCTTGCTAAACATGTTGTTTGCCTTTGTCCTCTCTGAAACCAGCTGTTCAAAGAATGAAAACATTCATCACTCAGGGGGTGAAAGTGTTAACTGTACAGTCCTTTAGGGTCTGATCTTACCACTCTTCAAACTGCCTCATTACAGTTTCAGGGGCCATTTGCAGCAAAGGCTTGGGCCAACGCCCTCAACTCCATTTTCACATATTGCTAACAACTTAAACATCTAGGACAACTATGTGGGTGTTTGTAATGAGGGGTGAGTGAGTGTACTGTGCACACAGCCAGAAACCCACCCTCGCTTTGGCAGTGAGGGAGTGTGAACGCCCTATGAGCACATCAGCGTGGTTCCAACAATCTCACACTGTGTTAACTCTTACCAAGATCACTGCACCCCTTGCTCATACTCTGCTGGGGAAGATGTATATGGACAGACACAGTCAGTGACATCACCACTGAGGTCGGTTATGTATTTAATTTGGTGAGTTACACACTATATCTTACTAATGATGTCATGTTTGTTTAACAGACTCTGCAGTGTCTGTGCTGGCTGTCATGCCACTGATCTGAAAAATCCAAAGTTAATTGAAGAACTGCCTGTGGAAAAAGTATAAAACTATTTTTGTTGTAGACAAAAAGAGGTTTTTGACTCATATCCATATCTGTGTTTGTTTGCTGATATGAAAACAGCGAAATGCAGAAAAACACACCGGCTTTTGGAGTTACTTTTTTTTTTAGATGTTTACAATAATGTTTGCACAAAAGATGTGGATGTATGTTTTTCTCAATAAAAAACTTAAGTGTTTATTTTCTAAATTAAACTTCTATCAAATGGGTTGTATTTTTTAGGAAATATCTAAATATCGCACAGTAAACACACCACCATTGTGCTTATCCTTAAAGTCATTACACTGTCATGTTTACGAACATGCAAAATTGCATAAAAAGGGTACAGAATTCACGAGCTAAACTGGTGCTAGTTATAACTGACAAACAAGCAAACGATGATGCTTAAAAGACTTGTGGTCAAAGGAATCGTTCTGGACAGTTGAGTTTATTTTTGTGCTCATTGCTCACATAATATGGAGACTGGCATTCAGAGTCTTAATGCCAAACAGGTGTTTCTCTCCTTATCGCTTTTTTCTCCATCTGTTGCCGTTCCACTGGTTGACAGCAGTTCAAAACGGCAGTGCAAACAAGAGCGCATTTCAGAAGCAAACAATCAAAACTTTGGTTGAAGCATGAGGAACTCTCGAACAGAGAACCACAGCTATAAATGTTCAGACTCCAGTGAGATGAAAAGAATGAATGACACTGAAATTGAACCAGGCCTGTGTAGTGACATCAAACTTTATTATGTTCTGTGTTTACCCCTTTTTTTTTATTACTGCCACTAGAGAATGATAGGATGGACTACTTGGAAGAATTATACACCGGAAAAACGGCATAAAACAGTAAACAGGGGTGAAAATCTGTTGAGAAACGATGTCCTGTCCTGCTGACAACAGCAGTTTGTAACAGATGATACACTGTGTTGATATCGCTGACCATGCATGTATCCTCCCACCTGCCACAGAGTGTGCCGAGGTCTGATCCCAGGGAGAGGAAATTAAAACTCAACCAACATGACAGCAACCCTCAGGCAGAACTTTACGTTTAGACTCGGCCTGTTGTCCTGGTTAATAATGAGTGCAAAAGAAGGAAGTATCAGCTTAACTTTCTGAAGTTAAAAAAATATATATATTTATACATATATATTTTCATATGAAGCAAACTTGTGGTTTTTGTGGCTTTAGAAAAGAGAAATTAGAATTTAGCTTGAGAGTCAATAAGGAAACTGTCTAAGAAAACAGGGAAATAAAATTAGTTTAAGGTTTTAATTATTTATACTATTCATACTTATATTTAGACTGTCAAGAAAAATGTCAAAGTTACACATTTTTTTAGATTTATTATATTAGAGTCCATCTAAAATAAAATGTTTTTTTGGAAAAAACATGTACAACCTTCCTGCAACCACAGTGAAAGAAGAATTAAACAACCCCAACATTATGAGAAAGGCAGTTCCTCTTGTGAGTAACAACAGTAAGATCAGCTTGCCTACCATATGCTTCTTTCTACAGTTTATGCTACAAATATTAAACACAATAAAGACACCTGTACAAAGTGACCATACGGCTCACTTCCACTGTGTGCCTCACAGAATTACATGATATACCGGCATTCCTGCATGTTTTGGACATGGAACAGGAAATAGGAGGAGCAAAATCTGATCAAGAAGTCGGTTTTATAATGGCTATGAAATGGATCTTGCTCACATGCCTGTGCGAGTCTTTCAGCCTGTTCTCTGTGAGCCAAATCCACTCTGTTGCTTGCGAATGCCAACCATACATTCTTCCCTGGTAGAACAATTCAAGTCCAAGTCCATCCCAGTCTGCAAACTCAAATGCATTGCTCCACTTTCACTGTAATCCTGCAATTTCTCAGGCCAGTGTGTCCAGTGCATCGTTTCTCACCCTCGCAGCATTGCCAGCTGCAGCTGCTTTTTCTCATTATGTGCTAAAATCTGAGGACTGAGGTCAGACTCACCTCCCGAGAGCCGTGGTCCCACCAGTCCAGGAGGGTGCAGGGTGTCTTTTGTCTTGCTTGGGGCTCTGAGGTCATTAGGGGCAGTGGGTTTACGCTAACATGAAAAGAAAGGAGGACAAAGGAGTTAACACAGTTCTGCCCTTCAAGACACACCTTTCTTAATACTTTTCTGTATTCTGTACTTCCTCTGTATCACCCAATATTGAAAATGTGTTATAATTGTGTTATAAAAGGCTGAAAATTGAAACTAAACAATTTTGCCACAATGTCTAAGGATTTATTTTGCTAAAGCAAATCTCATAAAACTGGTATAGCTACATTTGTTATTGCTTTTCTGTGTCGGCAGACAACCATGGTAGAATAGGTCCAGTGTATAAAATGTAGGTGAAATGTTGTAACATGTTGTAACATGCAATTTCAACAATAGAGCTTAAGTCGAGATAAATACCTTTAATTATCCAATAGTTTAACATGACTGTTAAACTAACAAGAAATAAAGATGCTATCATTCTGACATCTTGCACTAGAGTGATGATGGCAGGTTTGACTTCACCGGCCATTACGTGCCACTGTTCTCAGAGCACAAAGAAAAACAAGCTGTTCATTTATTATCATTGGACAGCTGAAGAGCACGACTAACCTAATAGGAGCATGAATTAAAAGATGTGACAAGATATTATGGGCAGCAGGTGAGGTGGTGGATGGGTGGTAGGAATAATAAAATCTACCAACTGTATGATGAATAATAAAAGGGCGATAAAATAAGATACAATAGGCCAATAAATAGAAGAGGTCTTTTTACAAATGAAGGCAGTTATGTAGGCCTGTTCTAGACACAGTCTGACATATGCCTCATTCCATTTTTTATAATACTTTCTATAAAATTTGTACTTTTGTTCGGATCCCTCTGTAGCAACATTTATCCTAGCCACTGAAAGTTCTACACTGAGAACACAGACAAAAATATATTCCCATTGACAATCTGTGAGAGTATGTGGAGGAATCCACCATATTAAAAATAATGTATATAGAGATACTAATAATAATAAAAAAAACATACCTGAGGTAGGACATTAGTGGAAGACTGTATAGTGGCTTTCTCATCTAGAACAAAAGACAGAACAAATGAAAGATCAATGAACAACAGATGAGGTTAATCACTCAACATAACTTGAGATATTTCTTTTTGAAGGCCGAGACATTATATGAAGGAATTGTGAAAGTAATGTAGAATTAAATAATGTATTATGGACAGCAACATTGTTTGGGGCTACAAGACAGATTTATCTTCCTGCCTTTTAAAAACAGACAGAAAATGAATTGGTCAAGGCCTCTATCAAACTCAAGAGAGAAAGCAGCAAAAACAGAAAAGGCTCTGTTTCTAATGGCCTAATTTATCTGCACAGGGGAGTCGTGATAGTGACACCGGTGATTTAACTCCGTCCTTTCAGCTCAGTGATGTTTGCTACTCGTGATCATGAAGCTGATAAAGTTAGAAGGCCCAGGGGGATGGTGTTAAAACAACCATATCAACAGCTAGGTATCAAAGTGGCCTCATAATTTAATCCCATTTAATCCAATTACATGCAGTGCCATTCACCAGACACAAGTGAGGAGTTTCTGTTCTAGTACAGCACACACAGTCCTGGTAAGGACTGACAGTGGGTATTAAAGGCTCTGTGGATGAGCAGAGTAGGAAAAGTATTCAGTTTATTAACGAATATCCCTTGAAAATATTAACATTTCCAACACCCTAAGAAATACTGAAATTGTACCAAAGCATTTTTAAAAAATGAATACATTTACCTTTACTGTACTGGGACTCTTGGCTTGGCAGTGGGACTTTGGTCTGAGCAGTCAGCAGCAACTCATATGTGTGATCTTCATCCTCCTCCTCCTCCTCCACTGGCTCACCTCTTTCATCAATGCTGCTGTTAGTAAAGAGGGCCTGCAGGAAAAAAAACAAAGAGAGCAAAGAGAAGGGTGAGGAGAAAGAAGCTTTAAAAACCTAAATGCCTATTGCTGGTCATATGGATGATATGGATTTGAATGTCTCCTTCATTGAGGACAAGGAAAGACTGGAAAATACTCTTTTTTAAATGTTGTTTTCACATTTTCTCCTTTGTCCTGTGTGTACTGTCTGCCACGCACACAAAGCAGAGATATTATAAATATAGTCCCTGTGCCACTGTACAAACCAAATATGTCCAAAATGTTTTCAGGGTGCCATACTACTGTGAACATTTTCTGTGAGATGGAAACACAACATCCTGGATTGATGATCTTTGATCCTCACCTCTGAACTCGCCTCTTCTTCATGACCAGCACCAGAATGTGATGTGTGGACCAGGCGATCTTTCTATAAATGATAAGAAATATAAGTTATATTAGATATAAAATCAATGTTAAGAAATGCAATGCAAAAAACGACAAGTGAATGGACAGTATGCTATTAATACAGTTGCAATTAATAGGCAACTGTTTTGATAATCAATTATTATATGCATATAAATGAAAGTGTACGGGTGTTTATGGGTATACGTGTGTATATTTGTTTATTACTATTGTTACAGTCTTACGTATCTCTATATTTATTACTATTATAATATTTTAATGTCTAATTTTAATGTTAACGACTCCTGTACACAATGACCAGTTTGAAAAATAGTTTGTTTTGGTCTTTTTTATTTTTTTACTTGTTGTTGTTTTTCAAGGGGAACAATAATGGATGGGCTTGGAGACCGATGAATAAATTTTGGTTATAAAAAAAGAGTAATTATGGTTTCGTGGACAAATCAAGAATTGGAGAGCATCATCATTTTAAGGTTTGAGAAACCCCAATCACCATTTATCAACATTTCCTTACATTCTGTCAACCAAACAACGAATTGACAAATAATTAACAGGTAATTCAATAATAAAAATAATTGTTATTTGCAGTCAATGTGTGCTTCAATCAAAATCTGATAAATTTCTGAAATCATGCTGCAGGTCACATGGCGGTATAGTGTTGTCATTGTTGCCTTTCAGCAAAAAGAACCACAGTCCAAAACATGCTGAAGTGGAGACTCTAGATTGCCCATAGGTGTGAAAGTGAGAGTGAATGTTTGTTTATCTCTGTGTGTTGGCCCTGCGATGGACTGGTGACCTGTGCAGGGTGTCCCCTGCCCTCGCCCTTCGTCAGCTGGGATAAGCTACAGTGACCCTCGACCCTCATGTGGAGGACAAAGCGGTAGACAATGAATCATTTGTAGTATTAAATTATGTTTCATTTAGTTTTCTTTCATCCATATTTTTTTTTGTTATGTGGATTTCATAACTAATCTCGTTTCGTTTTGGTAAAATGAAAACTATTATTTAAAAATATGCAATGCAATACCCACTAAGTACCACAAGAAGTGTACTGTTGAAGGGGTTTTGTGGTCAGGTCTTTCTGGTGAGAGGACCGCTATCACCCTCTAGTGGGAGTTCTGGATTTCATCTCACATTTAAACCATGTGGTGAGCTTTTTATTCTGCTGTGTGGTATGCGTGTCTTTTAGTTTAACTTTTGCTAACCTTGCCAGCTTCACTGTCCGGTCGTCCAGAGTCTCTGTCAGAAGATTTGCCGCTGGTAAGGCTGTCCAGAGAGTGGCACGAGGTGGCTTCAAACAGAGCCTCATACGGGCTCTCCTCCTCAGGCCCAGGGGCCAGCCCCGAGATCAACTCACTCACCTTCTCAAGATCACCTGCAACACACGCCAAAATATACACAGATTTTAAAAAACATCTCTAGTGACCAGTTTTATCACCAAACTTTGTTAGGACATCAACCATGTCTTACCTTTTTTCCGTGGGCTGGGACTCTCCTGAGAGTGAGGGGGAGGGGGAAGGTCAATGTCCGGAGGTTTTCCAGTCATGTGACCTACAAGAGTCGAACAGGAGATTGTATCACAGCTACCACAAGTGAAATCAAAACAAAACCTTTCACAATAAAGCTCTCCAGTTTCATATCAAGCCTTTACCTAAGATGAGAGCAGCTATTTCTCGGCTCTTCTGGGAGGGCATGTCCTTGACAGTGTCCAGAGCTGTCAGGCCCTTCTGGTCGACAATGTTTACATCAATGCCTGGCAAATGACAACACACCAGTCACCACAAGTGTCACATGTTTTTTTTTAAAGCTTATTAGATGTCGATTGCATGGCAATGAGATGTGACCTCTACTGAGAAGTTTCTGAACCACATCCGTCTTGCCAAATAAGGCCGCTTCGTGAAGGGCACTGCCTTTCTCCGTCTGAGCAGAAAAAGAAAAAAGAAGTTTAAAGAGCAAGAGGAACATAGAGAGGTGTGGGAAAAGAGAGGACACTGATGTGGTGATGATAATCATAAAAAAAAAACATTACAGCCTTTCTTTTAGTGTTATTTCTACATTAAATACTGTAGATGATTCAGATTTAGCTTAACAGTCTGGTTTCATCACTGTCATTTCAGTTTGTGTGTAAGTGCAGCTTATGTCCACCACCTGGTCCACATCTCTGCTAAATATTATGTGGTCCAGGAATTAAATTGCATAATTTTCCAGTTCAGAGAACCATTCCAACTGAAACCTACAGGGTGCAGCACCTAAAGGACAGTGCATACATATGCCAACCTTGATTCAGGGAAAAGTAGGACAGTAAAAGGGAAGGAGTACCTCCAGTCAGATGGAAGGCACAGCTTGATATAGCAGTGTCAGTGGTAGCAAGAGTGGCTCTGCTGAACTAAAATGCCAGTTCTGTGCAAACTGAGAGCTTAACAGTTTTATATTTAACCTCTTAGCTCAAGTAGGAAGTAGTGAGAGGAAGTACTGCAAGAACTGATTAAGTTACCCAATGATGTGTGCCATTACAGTACATTAAGAAACACTTTTAGAGCTTTTAGTTTCACATATATGTTGTATTTGTGTGGACTAAGGGCCCGTTTAATATTAACATCTGTCTTCAGTGATCTGATCGCATACAGACTGTTCACACCTGGCATTAAAAGTCACTGTAACTATTTGTAATTAGATCTGAGGACACATTCGGGACAGGATAGGAACCTTCACATTCAGGGAACATTTAAGACGTATGCTAATTCCAGGTCTGAACAGAGTGTAAAACACACCTCATAGTTGATGTCCATGCCAGCATCCAGCAGCACCTGCACCACAGAAAGGTGTCCATTCCGTGATGCCAGATGCAGAGGTGTGTGTTTCTTGGTGTTACAGCTCAGGAGGTTGGGATGAGCACTGAGAAGCAGCTTGACCACTTCCAAGCGACCATACAGCGCCGCCAGGTCCAGTGGAGTCTCAAACTTGTTGTTCCTCATGGTCGGGTCTGTCAGCTCCTCCAGCAGCAGCTGCACCACCTGGAAGTGGCCGTACTGAGCAGCACAGTGCAGCGGTGTCTCATTGTCATTGTTCTGTTTGAGGCAAACAAACAAGTGAGACACAGCATGGGGGAAAAAGGTAACAGAAATACAGCAACAGATAGATGAAATAAAAGACAACAGAAAGGAAGGAAGGGACACTTTTCCATGAATGAGTGAGAAGGTAGGTGACTCACTGGAGTTGTCATTAATCAGTGCAAAGAACCCACCACATTAGTAGATTAAGAGTCATGAAAAGCACCGACCAAACTGAAGCACATAGTGAGGCCTGTGGTAATATCTGGCAGAACTGAGTTCTGGAGTGGAGGACTGGCAGACATGCATGGACTAATAAGGACATGTTGGAGGTGGAACTAAGCACTGGGGCAATGGGGAGCTAGCAGAGGAGCAAAGGCTCCAGGACCAAGGCTATCTGGACAAATTTGGTTAATGTTTCTGTTGAAGTACATTTAGTGAAATAGATGAACAGGCAAAAATAAAATTAAACATATAATATATTCAATCAATGTGTAATCAATTAAACGTATAATATATTCACGATTTGATGTGTGTCAAACAGTCTGAGAACCATGACACTAGTCAGATCTATCAATATAAACCTTCAGCACTTTGGATGAACTCTACTATGAACAGCCAGCAGGGGGCAGACTCTTCTACTACAGAAGCTGAACTGAGATGTTAGCATGGGAGTAGTCTCTTGATGAATACAAACAATGTGGATCGGGGAGAAGCAGACAGCTATAGGAAAACATTATAACACCAGCCTGATTCCTGTCCTAAGGAGAATGTGTTAATATGGGGTGAGGAATAGTGTTACACTCACTGCTCACAGTCTCTGAAGGTGAAACATATGCAAACATGAATCTGAGCAATCTGCAAACTGAGCCCGTATGATGTGACAGCTCTTTGGCTCCTTATAAACCCGTGTATGTGTGTATGGACGGGTGGGACAGAAAATGTCAGCCATTGTGGAACCAACTGCTCCAAGAATCAGTCATTCTTGACTCAGAGAGAGTCACCTCCAATGGGGCTGACTGCTGGCATGAGATACCACACACATAGCCACACCCAACATGGACGTGCACGATGCCAGGTTGAGCGACTCTCAAAGGAACCAGCTGTGGAACAGGAAACAAGGTCACTGTGTGACTGGGCCAACAATAGTTTTAGTCAGGTGAAAGTTGACCTTTTCACCCAGTTCACAAATTCTACTGCAACTGTCACTAGATGGGATCAACAGGTATCTCCTCCACACAGGCAAAGAGGGGAAATTAAGCGGGGGACACCTGGAAACAAGAAGGACACCTGCCTGCCTAAAGACACACTCAAAACACTCCACTTGGTTGAACTAAAGTGAACTAGATGAATGAAAAAAAGAAAAGCAAACTTTACTAAGAAGTAAACCAGATCAGCTGATCCAGGAAAATCATTTCATACTTTCATTTTCATTGTCTTTGAACTGTCCATCTTGTCCTCTAAAATCTCAAATCTGCTGCCCCTGTAATCAATATTTTGGAAAGTGCCCTAAAAATAGTAAAAATAAAAATACTTTCATACATTAGATTTAGGATTTGGCTACTAGCTCCTCCTCTTTGCCATCAAATGATGTATTGACATTTGTCAAAATGTTTAACTCGATTTGGGATCTGTTTCTTACATTGACAGACATTTTTTGAGATTTGATTATTAACCTGTGATGGCAAAGCTAACCAGGTTACCTCTCACATTTATAGATTTTTGAATTCCAAAAACTTGACAGGTTGAGTTTTCGGATTATTCTGACTTGTCTATGACATTTTTGACTTTATTTTGATATTTGATGACTGAGATATCATCTCTGCTACAAATCACATATGCACATTTTTGCACGTCAAAAAAAAGTGCCATGTTTTACATTTACTCTTGAGAATTAAGATGACCTCTGCACACACACAATTACATTGGCATGGCTCACTTCCTCTAACATACAGGGCTGCAGCCGCACAAGTAATTAATTTAAACGTTGCATGCAGTTATTAACACAAATCATCCAAAACGCCTGATCTTAACATTAAGTTTCCCCTCGCGATATTAAAAAAGAATGCAAAAAAAAAAAAAAAAAAAAATCGCACCCAACACTGATACCGTGAACGTAGTGCTTGTGATCATGTTGACACGGTCAGTGTGGTGAACAGTCAGTGCTCTGTAGCCATGTGCCAGCCAGCATCTGATCAAATTAAACATGGCTGACCAGTCATTTGACTCAAAGATAGGAAACAACCAGCTGTGACACCCGGCCTGGCTTTGCCTCCTCTGATGCAAGGTATGTGAAGCATGTTACTCACACAGCAGCCACCGCTCCCTGCAAGGAACACAAGCCATTTTTAATTTAAAAGAAAGACCACGTCAGCACATCACAGTGGGTGTGAAAGGTAATTTCAACTACAGCAAAACAAATGGTTTTCAATCAAAACCGCAACATAAAAGAACAATATTAGCAAATTGCAAAGGCTGCAATTTAATCTTTCCAATTGTTCTATGGTCTATGTCAATTTAAGACAAAAGTAAATGCTAGAAAGAATTCATACCACCCTTGGATTAGAGAAGTTATTGTTTTTATGGTATCTCATGTAGCAATAATCCATCTTGTTTTAAGTCTATAGGATAGTAAATGTTGACCTGATAAATAGCATTTGCAATATATGTCACAAAAAATGCAATTAGAAACTCTACCTAAATCTTTCAGATTTAATTTCAACAGAGAAAGACCTAGGAACATCTTTCGATGTTGGATATAATTTTTACTTATTTAAGTAATTGTTAAATTCAGCTTTTAGATATTTTGAAATACAATTTTTATGTGCTGCTGCATCCACATCTACAGTATGTGAGATCTCAACCTGTGTCTTTGCCTCCTGGGAGTTATTACTTTACAAACAACCAGGCCTTTTCACATTTGCAAGATTTTTACTGATTTAATTATTATTATTATTATTATTATTATGTTACAATTCTAAATGATTTTTTTATAGATATAATAGCTAGATCTTAAAGAAGATTATAATATATGTGTCCTATACACATATTACACAAAAACTATTATTTGATGATTTCTTATAGAAATAAGATGGTCCTACCATAAGTTACTTCCCTAATTCAAAAATATATTACGGTAAAGTGTAACATAATTTAAAGACAAAAAGTGTGCACTTCAGGTTTATTTATTATATAACCTGAATATTCCACTTCAAAACATTGTTATACCAAAATAATTTTTGATTTTAATGCAACAATTTCATACTCTTACATAAAAAGGGCACAGTGAGATCAAATCCCACTATATAAAGACCATGACCAGCAGTGTAAAACCTGGGCCACCACATGTGCAGTCAAACAATCACGTGATGACAAGGCCTCCTCTGAAGCCTATCAAGCAAAATGACACCAGTGACTGACAGCCTTGCTTAAAGGAAGATTAGAATCCATACTGTAACAGACAAGATGTCCTGGACTGTGCACATTTTTGTGAAAATGCTGTCTTTATTGTGGTGACGCTGCTGCAGTGCAGACTGCATAAAACCTCATCCTGATTTAGACCCCGTGCAGGACGAACAAGCAGAGATTAAGATCACCACTGGTGTGGAAGATTACGCTGCATTGTGTTTTCATGCTGCAGAATATTCTGACAGGGGAAAAAGGGAGAACAGGGTGGAGCAAACAAAGGATGTTCTAGGTCTCACAACCTGGAGCACGGAGATGGTAACACAGTTTGCTCGGTGACCTTCGTCACGTGACGCACTGGCTGACAGTTGAGCCAGGCAGAAGTTCCATCTCCTTCGCCCCCGGTGGTGGTGGTGGTGGTGGTAGTAGTGGTGGTGATGGGGTAAAGCAGAGCAGCTGTTGTGACCGGTGTGGTAAAGAGCTGCCCATCCTCCCAACATGCCCACTGTGAAAACCTGAAATCCCACTAGTTTGTGTGTATTCAAAGAAAATGAAGTTCTCTTCTACATGCATGGAAGGATATTTTCAAAAATAAAATATGGATGAATTTTTTTTTTATTAATCATTCAATAAATGTAATTTGCACCATCATTGTGTATGTGTTTACGAGTTGTCAAAACAAACACATTTGTGTTTGTATAATCATTCAGTATCTGTGTTAAACACTTATGTACACACAAATTCCTCCTATGGGTTCTTGATGACATCAATAATCACTTTCATGTGTTTACAACAACTTTACAACAACAGTGCAAATTCAGGTGACTTATTACCGATGTCATTATTCTGCATGCTAAGTCTTTATGAACAGAAACAATGGCACATGTGTATGCTGCATCCTTCATCGGAAAATGGACTCTGTCAGGCAAAACTATCAGACCTTTTGTGTGTATACAGCAGCAGTGCAAGAGGCATTTTTTTTCGTATCAAATTGCTAAACAACAAGATGTTTTGAGCAGTAGAATATACTCCTACCCGGATGTCTTCACTTTACTAGTGCTATGCTGCAGTTGCCTCTGTCTGTCTTGGCATAAAACAAATCAGTTCCTGTGTGCAGCGTGAAAATGTTGCCGGGCGACATAAGATGCAAACACCACTATACTAAGAAACACAGAATAAGTTGTAAGGAGCTGATCGGCTTAAGCAGCATTGTGTGAACTTATGTGACAATTGCTTGAATGTAAGAGATTTGTCTGTACATCATCCATTGGTTGATTTCATTTTCAATCTGAATTTTGTTTGATACATTGTAATATTTTACAACTGTATGAATATAAAAACTTACTGTGTGTTTCTCCACATTTCTTAAAGAGGCCTGAAAGTGCTCAGTCTGAGTGCTCAGTATTCTTTGCATTAAATAGAGAGCAACCATTAAATTGTTTATGCCAACTCTAATTATGGATTTTTACTTGGAAACTGTCATTTCACAGTAAACAGGGTTTGTAGTCCTGTAATGAAATGACTGACTGGCTTCCTGCCATACACTGTAACTCTCTGTACAGCTGACTTTTTGCTCCCTTTTACAGGAAAGATCAGTTTTACTTTCAACATTACCCTAGTCCGGTAAGCCTCAAAGGATAGCTGCAATTGCTAATGGATGGATTAATTAAATGGTACACACTTTCCAAATGCTACTTCATAAAAACTTTTTTTTTTTTACAGTGGATGCTATCGCTGCTCTGTATCTCTTCCCCTCCAATACCAATAAAGTTCCAGAAGCGGACATCATGCAATCTATAGACATACTGTGGATATGTAGCAGCATACAGTATAAAGCAGACAATACAGTATGTCACACAACTTGTCTATTTGCTGGTTTTATTCATAAACAGTGAAGATGATATGGCCCAGAATACAAAAACACTTGAGGACAAGCAAGAATCTTTTACCAGATCCAAAAAACATCCTGAGAGACAATAGAGGTGAATCACTGCTTTAAAACAAGCACAGTAGACAGAACTATCGGAACCCACAAGCAAAGGATTCTGCAGTTTATCAGAAAGGAAAATGTCGGAATACATCAGGTCCACTCTGGCTGTTTCCATACTGGTGAAAAGAACCAGGGGGCAATATAAAGGGTCAGATATATTCAGTCTGTCAAGTTTTGCAATATTTTGGTCAATACCTGTGCATTTTAAATGCAGTGTGGACTCTGACAGCTTGACACTGGCACTGTTAATTTTTGCAGAAACTTTTCCTACCACCATGACATGGTAACTGTTATGTGACATTCGGAGCTCTATTGGCTGCAACTGACAAATAAGGCACTTGAAATGTGCAAGTATCAAGGCACAATGATTAGACATCATGATTATTTTTGGGGTTTTTTCTTTTATGAAGGACACATCCCCCCAAGCACAAAATTCTTGGCACAATATTTTAGGTTGGACAAGCAGAGAGCAGAAGGTACAAGTCGGGAGAAGAGCTGGACACTGACATGACACACAGAGGGGATAAATGAGCTAAATGAGCATGCTGGCAGAGAGTGAACACTGTGCCTTGAGGAAGGAAGGGAAACTGCTTCACTTGATAATGAGGTGACCATGTCCACAGAAATTACTTCTGCTGCCGCCATCAGAAACTTTTCCCTCTGTCAGTGCTCTGAGACACAGCAAACCGAATCTGACAGAAAGAAACACGATTCATCCACGAATAACCATTCACCCATATTTTTATTATATTATTTGGCTTTTCTGGAGATTCAGTTTTATTCTGTTTGAGTGCAGGGCATGATGCTGTGTGAGCTCGTGTTAACTGCAGAATGCGTGCACACCTGAGTCACAGGACTAAACTAAACACATACTGTGAAAGACATTTGACCTATATAGAACAATGAAGCCTGAGTCAAGATAGCATGATATGAGTCAGAGCAAACCAAGGGCTATATCTTATTATAGACTGGAAATATGTTAATTTAAAACAATTAGGTCATTTAAAACAAAAGACTCCTGAATTTAGTTTTCCTCAGGTTGACTTTTTTTTTTTTGCTCGTGAAATCACAATCAGGATATGGATCACATGGCGGGACTCTTGCCAATAAACAGCCCTGATTTGCAATCATAAAGCATTCAATAACTTACGATTTGCAATTGTAAATCATTCACCTCAAAATAGTTGTAATTTTCTGTGGCTCAAATCTTAGGTCAAGAGTCAAGTATGTGAATGAATCTATAAAGCAGCTTTAAAATCATGTGATTAGTTGCCAATTCCTTCTTAACAAGATCTTTGAAATATCAAATATACTACCCCCCCCCAAGGACACTATCAAGGAGAGACAGCAAAGACGTGTGATGCTCAAACATTAATCTGACTGACTGGACTAGAATCAGGACTGGACCTAGTCCAGGCCAATTCGCTTCATGTCCTCGACAGGGACCAGTGATGCTCCAATTCTTCTTGCCTTTAAAACCTCATCACACACCTTTCATGTCTGGCTATAGCTCACACCACACAAACACCACCCCACAACCCACTGTACCATGTACAACCAATAAGCCGTGACACTGTTACTATGACAACATCCTGCCTCTTTTTCCCTCATCAGCAACGTAAGCTCAGAGGCACAAACTGGCAGGAGGAGGAGGGGCAATTCTTCCCATTTACACACTTGAACAGAAATGCATAGCATGGAAGTCTCTTTGATGCTGATGCAAAGAGACCGTTGCGTTGAAACTCTCCCATCCTCTCTGGTCTTGGAGTGCGATGAGAGGGAAGGTATGAGGCACTCAGCACACTCAGTCATATGATGCCATCAACCATGACCACAACCACACCACAACCCATGTTTCTGATTTATTCATAACCAGGCATCAATTACTCAGGCTCATGGTTGACAGGTAGTAGTAGTTCATTATGTATCGCCCATAAAATTAAACTACTCCGTGTTAAATCCATCACATACATGCAGTGCAAAAGACAAAGTAAGAAAAAAAAATCACACAATGATTAAAAAAAAAGATTTCAGCATACTGGTTTGTTCCCAGTAGGAGAAATTAAATTCTTTAATTCTTCTGTTATAAGTTGCAAACTTTCAGGGTAAATTCCATGAAACACCAGAGTGGGGAAGGTAATATTCTGTATGCCCATTATCCCTTGCTGCTCACAAACATCAAATGAGCTTTATTGTTAATGAATGACAGACCCCTGAGTGATAGAAATTACACACTTATTCAGAAAGCATCAGAACTCATTAACTTTGTTGACGTTTTGTCTCTTAATCTTTTTTCTATTCTGTTACAACTTTTTATATGTTATAATTTTTTCTTCCCATTGTAAATTTGGTTTAGTTTTCATTGTTGTTTGTTTTTTAATTTGTTTATTTTTCTCCATTTCCATAAAATTTTGTGGATAAGCAATCTGTGTTATCTTTTCTTTTTCTTCACTTCCTTTATTAATCTGGTCTAGATAGTGTGGTAGTCTTAACAGAGATAAGCAACTAATACAGAAATAGGTCAATACTACTTATATACTTATTCAGCAGAAAATGAAAGTATTAAAAATACACATTAATTATTGTCAAACTGGATCGTAAGCGGCAGCTGGCAGCACTGTGGTGGTTTTAAAGACAAATTGCTGTAATCAACGCCATTCTTTAAACTTCAATTGTTAATGTCTTTTAATAAAAGCCATGAATAATCCTAATGTCTGTTGGGAGTTTTAATTAATAGCGCAGTTTGAGTCAGTCAATATTTCCTCCTACCAACTCACATGGGGAAAACATTTACCGAACTTTCTGGGACATTTCCGGCCAAAGCTTAGTTTATTATTTCTGACCCTGCTCACGAAAGGGCTTGAACATGAGCAATGTCACACTTCACAGAAAAAGATTAACATCTCTGGTGGAGGGCATGCTGTAATACAGGGTCATTTAACATAACAATTTGGAGATCACAAGCAAACATGAGCAGAAAGCCAGAGGACAGAGATGCATTGATGATAGCCAGTGGAATTAAAAGCCTCCCCATATCTCTGCAGTAATGAGCAGCAGCAGCAACAAACCAAACCCAAGCACATAAAGCCAACACAGCAGTAAAGCAAAGAGGCACTGCAAAAGGAAATGTTTTTTTGGCAGCAGCACCATGTTTACACACCTTGGCATTAATATAGGGGTCAAAGGGCCCACAGCGTTTGAACTCTTTATGGTCTACAGAGCTCTGGGAGGGAGAAAGAAAAGATAGGCCAATGGCTTTGGATCAGACAAGCAATGAACAGATGATGATAAAAAACTTAAAATTAAAAAAAAAAAAACAGTTGAGTTAATGTATAGTCAGTTGTCATGGATAAGCATGGAGAAATGACACAAAATGAGACCAAGACAAATGTTCCTCCTTTTTTGTGTTTTAATCTGATGGTCTTCTGTTGCATTACACAATGTGTAACATTATTATTCATGATGGGTCATTTCTCCTCAAACCACACAGAACTGGACAGAGATGATGTTGGAGGGCTGTCTGTGCAGTAAGCAACCAAACAAAACATCTAACACATGAGTTAAAACAGTTAAAATGGTTGAAGCAAACAAGCATCACAGCGTTCACAGAATCGCCTAGTACAACGAGAGAAGCCACGATGCAGTTTAATGCACTCTTTCTGTCCAAATACAAATCACGTCATGCTCTAAGAGACTTTTAAATCAAAACTAATTAATGTTTTGCTAAAAATCAGGATACTATACTGATATTGCAACCTTCCAACACTGACGTTATATTGTCAGTCCATCTTTTACCTCTTCTAAATAACTTAACTGTTAAAAAAACATTTGTTCTGATGCATTTATCACTAAACTATGACTAGTCGTAGATAAGTCACAACATCTCTCTTTACAGCATGTTGCCTGTGATTAGTGAACCATCAAAGTAATATTTGAAGTTGACAGCCTGAAACTGAATTTGGTTTGTCAATCCAATGCAGAAACTGAGAACTGTATCAGCTAAATCCTATTAACAATGACGTCTAACAAGTGAAGAAATTATCAACTTCCTTTAGGTGCCGACTAAACCCAGCACTGCAATAATTAAACTACAAGAGGTCAATGAATATGTTTAGAAGCTCAATTTGAAATGTCTTCACCATAAAAAAAGTTGTTAATGTGTTTCCTGCAGACGCACAGACTCACATCAAATCACTTCAGTACCAGCGCCATTTCACAACTCATGATATTATCAACAAGTTAAATCTACATGGAAAACCAAAAGTGGAACTGTTAAAATCAAACCACATGACTAATATACATATATGCACAAGCACACACAAAAGAAACAAGGCAGAAGAGAAAATGCTGTGTCAGACCTGTTCGTTGAGTTTAGGGTGCGAAGGTCCCTGGTGAATGAGCAGTTTGACGATATGTTCATCTCCCTTCCATGCAGCCAGGTGGAGAGGGTAGCAGCCCTTGTTATCAGCAATGTTGGTTAAGGCCTCGTTTCGTAGCAGTGCTTCCACCACCTCACTGCAGATCATTTTAAAGAACACGGAGGGTCAGAAAACAGCAAGAGTATAAACCACACTAAAAAACAGAAAAAGCCTCAGCCCTAACAGTCAATCATTTAGTTTAGTTTCCCCTATGGGACAATAGTCTGTGAGGGAAGAGCTCATTTAATGCAGACCATAAAGAGAGGGACTGAAGCAGGCTGCAACAAAGACATCTCTACTAATTCCCATACTTTAGCCTCTTTCACAGTGAAATAGTCGGGTATACCTGCAATTTTTTAACCTGGCTGAATCTCCTTAAAAAATGATTAACATTCCCATTGCCAGTGGTTGTTCTCCCCACTGATGTTTTTCTCACCCTTGTATCTGTGTGTAAATTCGGCCACACCATGGAGCTTAGTAACATTGTTACAGTGGTAACTATTTTGTACTTAAGTCCCTCTCTAAATTGACAGTTCAATTGACCCAACTGATGACAAAATACTGACCTCTGTCTCAAGTTATAAAAAGTTTGGTTTGCCACAAAAATACATGGCAGTTATGCAAATGGACAGACAATTAGTACACTTTGTAGTGTTGTACCGAATATGAAGAAGATGAAAAAGAAATTATCATCTTCACCTGGAAACTGCATTCTCAAAAAGACTTTCTGGTACCCGAAGCCGGTAAGAAAGCCATGTCCATTGCAAAATCATTTTACTCTGGAGTGAATACCGATTAAACACATACCAATGTTAAAAAACCATTTAAAGATGTATTTAAATATTTTATTTGTTTTTTATCGGTTGGAATGGGTTATTTATCTCTGATCTACCTGTGTCCATTGAGGGCAGCGTGGTGGAGGGGGGTGTATCCAGTGCTGTCCACACAATTCACATTGGGGCCTCTCCAGATGCTGTTAAAAGTAGAGAAGATTTTTATTGTTATGCTTCATTAAACCAAAAAAACATTCTCGTACACACTGAGCAAACAAAATCTGCTTGTCCCTGTGTAAAGTCTCTCTCTGTGAATGTGACCAAGCCTGTTCTGATCTCTATCTCAGCACCTAGTCTGCGTCTACAGCTGTTCACAACACACAGCCCAACCCCGAGAGACGACAGGACTGTATGAGCACAACACAGAGCCAACAGCAAAAGCATTGAATGAGGAAACCAGGCAGAGAAAAGAGAGAACACCACCCCTGAGCAGCAGTTGATAGATAAGCAAATTTTGTCTCGTATATAGTAACTATGCAACTTCAGTCTGATTATTATGAGCCAAGCACTAAATTAGAATGGGCTTTTGTTATTCAGCACAAGAAACAACAAACAAAGCCTGGAGACTGAGTCAAAAAGCATTAGAGTGGCGTAACAACTGTAAACTTGGCCAACATCAGCTGAAGTCAGCCGTCAACACCGATTGGCTTGTTTCTTTTAATTTACTAACAGCACTGTGTGAGGAATGAAAGAGGGCAGTGATATACAGGGGGAGGTAGAGAGTAAAGAGAAATGGAATGAGTAATTTAAGAGGCTAAAGGATGTCAGCTGAGATGGAATGCCAGCCTGAGATGCGAGGCTCTCTGAGAGGCCTTAACACATCCTAAATAAATCATGTCACATAAAAATCCCAGCTCGAGTGAACCAAATATCAGAGACCAGAGCCATTTGCCATACAGAAAGAGAATAGGAGCAAAACAGTTAGGCCTCACACAGAATCAAATATGATTGGAAGAATTTTTTCTTGAGAAGAAACTTTTTTTTCACTCTTTACTTATTAACAGCACAAAGTCTGAGAATCCTGGGTTGAACTGCTGACAAGTGTCCTGTCCCTGGCCAAAAAAAAAGGTTACACACTAATATTTCGTTGGACAGCCTTAAGCTTTAATTACGGCAATATTACGAATATGCCCATGCCATCAGGGAAGAAAAAACCCATGGATGGAATAACCTGGTCATTCGGTGTATTCAGGTAGTCAGCTGACCTCATTCTTTAGGCACATAATGTTGCTGAACCCTAGACCTGACCAACTGCAGCAACCCCAGATCATTGCACTGCCCCCACAGGCTTGTACAGCAGACACTGCATGATGGGTGCATCACTTCATCTGCCTCTCTTCTTACCCTGATGCTCCCATCACTCTGGAACAGGGTAAATCTGGACTCATCAGACCAAATGACCTCCAGAGTCCAATCTTTATGCTCCCTAGCAAATTTAAGCCTTTTTTCCTATTGGCCTCACTGATTAGTGGTTTTCTTAGTCCCAATCCCTTGACCTTCACATTGCGTGTGTGGAAATGCTCTTACGTTCACTATTAAACATAGCTCTGAGTTCTACTGTTGTTTTTCTACGATTTGATTTCACCAAACATTTAAGTGATCGCCGATCACGATCATTCAGGCTTTTTTTCCAACCATATTTCTTCCTCACGATGGTTCCCCTTCTCAAACAGACTAACATCTTTTCCACGACCACAGGATGTGTCTTTCGACATGGTTGTTTAAGAAATGAGAAGCTACTCATTGCATCAGTTGGGGTTAAATAACTTGTTGCCAGCTGAAGGATAATTGCCCATATAGTAATTATCTGATAGGAGGCTCTTAACTGTTTGCTTAGTTAAATCCAGATGGTGATATTTTTTGGCCAGGCAGCGTAGTTTTATAACTACTTAGATCACAAAATTTAAATTATTGTGAAATTAAAGAAGCTAATCGAACAACCAACTAGTTACATTACCAATAACATAACAAGTGTAGGAACAATCAAAAATCAAGATTATTGTTTGTTGAGTCTAAAGAAATTATTTAGTTTGACTTATAATGTGTAGTATGTCTAATATCTACTGTCACTTGCTAATATTTTGCATTGGGTGCTGAGAAACTTCTAGTAACATTTAACATCTTGTTATATGTATTAAGTTGAAATAGCTTATGATATGGAAAGTAGTCTGAAACCCAGATTTGGCACCTTCATAAATTATTACTGGGTTATTCTGCTGGCAAAAAAAAACTTTGCTGAATTAAGCCTTTGGTGGGCGAGAACTCTGCCACCAAGAGAAACAACAAATCAGACCACTTGCTGTTTGTTTAAGCAGTTGAACACACTCTCAGTTAGACCCAGATGAATTGATCGATCTTTCATCTGGTGTTGAAGGAGTGGCAGCAGCATGTTCACCCTCATCATATCAGCTTCAGTGCAACTCTGTGACTTTGCTTCGCACGTGGCTGGATTTTGTCGCAGTAATGGCCATTTTGCCCCCTAAAAATGCATCTCCCATAATAGCTCAGAGCAGCCTGCAATTACACAGTCAGAGCTGTCTCATTAAATGAGTGTCTTGGAGGGCTTGAGTGCAGCCTGCAGAACAGTGTGCTTGACGGAGCACAGACACACAGGGATGCACTACTCTGCTAGTCATAACCTAAGCCTTTTATTTCTTAAAGCGTGCCTTGTGGCTCTCACCTCAAGTTGAGGAGCCATGAAGAGATGAGATGAGATATCAAAAGCAAAAAAGGAAATACTCGGCTGGGAATATGTGGTGTAAGGAAATGGAAGAATGAAGAGATGAGATATCAAAAGCAAAAAAGGAAATACTAGGCTGGGAATATGTGGTGTAAGGAATTGGAGAGAGTATTGGTGTATTTTCTTGGGGCAGCTATTGCTTATGATTTCCTGAATTATTTTGTTTCTGATTCCCCATTTGTGTCCCCATTTGATTCAGAGATATTTTAGCCTCCATACCAATTTTGCTGGGTTATGTAAGAGATTATCAGAGAAATAATGCTGCAATTTGTACAAATAACTAATTTTAGTTCAAAAATATCCAACATAGAAGTGTATCAGACAGCTTGAAATAATTACCAACTTGTCCAGCAGAGGGCGTTGTGAGCACACCTTGGCCTGCACCCATTCTCTCTTTGCTTATCAGAGGAAGAAAGCAGTCATGTTAAATGGAGTGTGTGTGGAAGTATTTCTTGTTGTATAACATAAATAGGAAACTAACAAACACATTTGCAAATTCAGCTGTTGTACCTGCAGCTTAAAAGCGGAGTTGCCATCATGTTTGTCACTCTCAGCAGGATGGTTCACTTTGTAGAAACCAACATTGTAGTGCAAGAATACCACAGTCATGTCTCACATGACCGCAATAGTGAGGTTGTGCAGATGAAGCAAATAATGATATATATTATTATTAATAATACTGATCGAAGGATTTTATGAATCGATATTGGCTCTTTCAAATGAAGAGTGATCTGAATTGGAAAAATCATGTCAGCTTGAATGGCTTTACAAGTACATACTTAAACTCAATTTCTTCAGCACCACTAACCAAAAAAAAAAAATGGCTTGCACATGGGCGGTAAACATCAGAAGTCAAAACAGAGACAGAAACAGATCTTCAGCTGCTGCCCTAGATAAGAGTTATGTAAGAGCTTACGGCAAATCCCCATAAAGAAATGGACATAAACACAAACAGAGCAGTAGCTACTACAACTTTGGAATTCAACAAAGTCAGACATAGGGCAATCATGATTATCATGTCATGGGTTTTGGCCAACAATTAACAGGTCTGCTATTATTACTTCGATTGTCATTCCCAACCAGTGAACATCAGGATTTACTCTAACTGTGCTTTTCAAGCACCGTTGTAGAAATGTTGTGGTATTTTTAACTATGATTTGCTTAGTTGTGCAAGACAAACCTCCTGATGCATTCACAAGACACGTCGCTGTCGGTGTGACTCTGACATGACACTGTCAGAAGCTTCACAAATGCCACTAAGAAAACACAAACATTCAAGATCACGTCAACAAAACTCCAACAGAGGGTGCAATGCAACATAAACTACGATATTATGTGGCTCTGCGTTTTTTCCATAACATTATAGCACTAATGGATGATAACAAATAACATCAACTCTCTGTGCTGAGGAAGTGAAGCTGTCTATTCAATACATTTCTTACAGTCAAATGTGTGACGTCCTCTCAGCATTTTGGCAGCATGTAACTCAAGGGCATGAGTCAGAATGCTGCTCGACAATCCACTTCATCCTCTTACTGCAGCTCCCTACCAACCTATCTGGCGGCTGGGGCTTTGGCCCATAGCAGGAAGATGGGCAAAAGAGAGATGATTTGGTTTGGTCGGGGACACATTCATGGCAACTGGCTGAGGAATTCCTGCTGGAAAAGATGAGCTAATCCCTAATTTCCCTGAGGGAATATCAGCAGGATGAAGCTGAAGTTTAAAAGAGAATCAGGGGGGCTGTGATTCTGTGATGTGCTATGCAGAGCCAGTATGACAGAAGGAGGGATAACATTTTGCCTTCTTTTACACATTACCTGCACTTATTTGCAAATATTACCAAATTAATTACTGAAGACATTTTAATCAAATTCACAAAAAAACATGTTATACATTTATTTCCTCGATTTTGTTTTTTTCCCCCCATTCTGCAGTCCAGAACTTCACAGAGCTCATTCGCAAACCAGAAGAGACTAGTGTTGTTTTAACACTGACACATCTTTTTAAGTGATTAAAGTATGAAGTCAATTATATGATCAATTTAAATTGATCTGGTATTAAGATTAAATCTTATTTGTATTGATACTTGATTTCATCTCTTGAAGAACCCTAACCCTAACCCTTCATCTCTATGCAAGTAGCCCTATAGAGCATTTTGTTTATATGTATGTACGTATATATAGTATATTACTGCAAGCATGAAGAGAACAAATATCCTTCTTTATCGGACAATCAAGTGACCTTGAAAATCAGGGATGAAGCAGATAATATCATTAAAAACGTTGGTTCATTTCTAGATATTAATATGAGGACTAACCACAGCATCTGTCTGTGTTTATTTTATAGGCATCCCTGATTTCAGAGCTTCAAAATCCAGGCCTGACACCACAACCCAATTATTACAACTATTATTATTATTATTACTTCTTACACTATATAGCTACTCATTACTGCTAATGTTAGTAGTATCCTCATTCATCACTCAACTATGGCTTGTCCTTTTATGAGGGTCACATGAGGAGCTGGAACCAATCACAGATGGCGTTGAGGCAAGAAGCCTGATGTCTCATCCTGGACGAGATGATGACGATGATGATGATGATGATGATAACAGTGATGATAATAGTTGATATCTATGTTATTGATTGGTTGAATGCAACTGTTACACAACTGTTCTTGGTCTCTATCTCTCCTCTTCCCTTCTTCACTCCTTTCAATTGGATTCTTCTTTTCACCCACCTCTCCTTCACTAACTTCCTTTCCTTCCTTTCACTTCCCTCCCACTCTTTTATCCCAACCGGTCAAGGCAGATGGTTATAGAAACCATCTGCCAGTTCTGTCAGTTTTTTTCTTTCCACTGTTGCCAAGTGCTTTCTCATTGTGTTCCTGTTTGGTTCCTCTACAATAATTAAAAAAAAGTGCCTAGAGATGATGTATTCTAT
Organism: Brachirus orientalis; assembly: GCA_016785285.1. Lineage (NCBI taxonomy): Eukaryota > Metazoa > Chordata > Actinopteri > Pleuronectiformes > Soleidae > Brachirus > Brachirus orientalis. Next base: position 17,572,764 of record JAFBJR010000150.1, read on the forward strand.
TATATAATCTATTCAGATGTTCAAAGTTAATGTTTGTCTTTTGCCCATATACAAAAAAACCCCACAATAATTCTACTGGAGCTGTGGAAGTCAACATGAAAGGGAAAATTCAGTAGTAGGTTTATGCAAATGAGAACCCAGGTGAGTGTGAATCGGTACAACATAAACAGATTTGTCCTCCAGCCTATTAGTGGTTTGACCACACTGCCAGGAGGATTAGTCTACCCCAGGGATCTGAGCCCAGCAGTGACTGGCGCATGTCAGCCACTGTGGAGGAAACTGGGCTTAATTATGCCGACGGCTGGCGGTTGCTGAAACCAGATGCCCTGCTGCCAAACAGTCAACCTGAGCATCTGCTCCTCAGCAGGGAGAGATCGAGGTATCTGCCAGAAACCTAACGGGCAAATGGAAACTACTGACTGAATGAGCTAATTCTCTCCCAAGATGCCATGTTAGGACCAAAGTACAACAACTGTGATAAAGCAGCACATGCTCACCATGTAGGTTGTAACAGAATACAGTAATGAATGATACATTCTGAGATTGGAAGCTGTACCACGGGTTAAGTCACGAACAAACTGACAATCTATGACATATCTATGACAAGGCCTTAACAAATTCACCTCTGACTAACATTTCTTCCTGTTAAAATAAAAGTGCATTATGATTTAAATACTAGTAAATGTCCAATATATTTAAGTGAGTTTACCCAATGCCTATCAGCTCCATACAGCTCTCGGTGTTTCTCAGTGTCTAGATCTGGACACACAGGAAAGGATATGTTTTATGTCAAGACGGCCAGATGAAAAAAGTCAGCAACAAAGAGAGCTGCAACTAATGATTATTTTCATAATTGATTAATAATCAACTGATGTTGATTATTTTCTCGATTAATCAAGTACTTGTTTGGACCTTAGTCAGAAAAAGAAAAAAAAAGAAAAAAAAAAGATTTGTTTGGTTATACGGAGAAAAGAAACAAGAAACTATTCACATTTAAGATGCTCATACTCAAACCAATTATCAAAATTGTTGACAATTAATTTAGTAACCAATTAATAATCAATTAATCAAATATTCATTGCAGCCCTAGTACACACAAATGCTCCATCAGTCAGTTTTGACAGTATTTTTCTGTTAGCTAAGACCAAACACAACAATAAAAATCCCCAAATGTTGCACTGCAAATTTAACTTCAAAACAAAACATTGATCATGTAATTGATAGTTATGCCATATATACTATAGGTCTTGATTTTCTGGAATGCATGATAAGCCATAGATTTACTGGGGAGACACAAATGTTACACAAAGCAATCAAGAGTCTACAGCAACGCTTTTTGAGGTTGGTCTTTTGAGCTGTAGTGCACAACTTTTAAATATAATTTCAACAGTGCTATTAAAGACTATCAGCTCCGCGTGACTTTCCCTCTTGTACACTTTAACATAGCAGTGCCACATCTGCAAAATACAGCTGATGCTTAGAGACACAGAAATCCCATTCAGTCTCAAAAAAAACCTTGATTGAGTCATCAATGTGGCCCACAAACTCACCATAATGAGCATCTTGCAGAGCAACTGTGTTGCAGCAGGAGGTGCGAATAAACTACATATGCCAACAGTGTGATGAGAGAGCAGTCCAGGAGGCTCCAGCAGAATAATCAAAATGATGGGCATGAAAAAGCACTAATGGCAGGTTGAAAATGTGCAAGGAAAAAAGAGATAGAAATTGATGAGAAAAAAAAGGAAAAAGGAAATGAATGTGTTTTCCAAAAAAAAGGAAAACACATTCAGTCACATCCTGTCTTCCTGTCTTAAAAACCTGACATTTCCCACACCAACACTACAGAACAGCTAGATCTGACTATTTCACATCAGTATCAACAGCGGGCATTTTGCTTTAAAGAGAGGAGGATTCGGGTAAAGCTAAAATCCTGTAGAAATGATGGGTAGCTATATTGACAACCTACTTCTAAAAATGCCATATATCTGTCAGATATAGTTTGCATATCGATCATATTCTCTTGCAAGCCTCTTGTTAGAAAAGTGAATGTTTAAAGTGTTTGTAAAGCGATGAAAAAAAAAACATTTGTCACACCACAGGAAAATGCGTTACTACCCACCTTGCTAAATTTGAAAGATTAAAAAGTGTGTTTATGAGGATTCATTGACATTCTCTGCTCTGAAATGCTGGGGTGTTGTCCACTGGACTAAAACAGAGTAATGTGGATGTAGTGCTTAGTCATGGTAAGGAAAGATCGAGCCCACATTGGGCTTCTTTTTTAAGGATGCAGAAACAGCAGAGTGTAGGGGAATTTCAGAAAAGACCCTGGCTAAACAATTTCCTGTGAACATACTGAGGCCAGAACCATAACTCTGGCTCCAAGTGCAACATGTTTGATGTCTGGGGGTGGAGTGGAGTTTGGCTTTAGCCCAGCAGGTGGGCAACAAGTTTGCTGAGAGTAGCAGAAAGTGAGAGAAGGGAGAGAAAGACGCCAGAAAGGCTCAAACATCTGGGCCAAGGGCTGCTAACACCTGCACAGGAAAGAAGGTTGTCATTCTTGTACATCTTCATATTAATAATCATACTCGTACACAGAAACACAGGCAAACACACATGACTTGTCTTTTCCATTTGTTATTATATGGCTCACTGACTGGGTTGAAACAGAGTTCACATAAGCAAGCACATGGAGGAGTCAGTAAATATGTACAAATGATACTGGGAGAACAGAAAGATGAAAACTGTGATTTTGTGGCAGTGTTTCTCCTCAAACATCTGCGTGTTAGCTCTTCAGTCAGTTAAGCTTCAAGTGAATGTTCACTTTGTAATAAAGCGATGGAGCATTACCACATGACAATCAAAACATTAACTGCTGTATCTTCTAAAAGTGAGTTACATTTTTTTTAAAATTTGCATAGTTGATAGAGGAATCCAAAACAGAACTTTGAACTGCAGCCTTTACCATTCGCTAAGTGCATTGTTCCAAATTGTGATTCTGATCTGAAAATTATTAACCACTGAGCCCTACTCTTCATCTCTATTTACAGTATGATATAACATCATCTCATTATTGCACAACAGAATACTGTAGATTTTCTACTTCAGACAACTCCTGTGGAACCTTGTCCTCTGCAAACCAATCATGAATCCTTTAACACAATATTTTCAGCCCTCCACCATTAGTCTAAAATAAAGCAGGTACATACAGGCTACATGGATACTTATACTGTATTTGTCATTTTCTGCTCACACCAAACAGACACACACACACACACACACACACACACACACACACACACACATGTGGAATTCATCAGTACTACTAAGCCCTTGCTCTCAGACTAGGCAAACACAGGCTGTAAACATAACATGCACAGTGGAGCATCCCAAACTCAGATGCTCCAGGAATGCTAACACATTGGTGTTAAATTTCCCAGCTACCACTGCTCCCTCCTGCGTTGAACCAGCTACGGTTTCTTTCAGTTCAGAGGTCAACAACAAATGAAATGGGAATTCCACACTGGGTGCATGGTAGCTTTTAGCTACAGAGTCATAATGTGAGGCTCTCGTCATTAATGTAAACTGCCTTGTAAACACTGTGGCTGCACATACAGCGAGCAGTGAGACAGTTTGCATTAACACTAATAGCTACTATGAAAAACAACTCAAGCACGGTGTCAAATTCCTGCTGTGAACCTGACATCTGCAAACACACCATCACATGTCCTACAGTGGGCCTTTTGATCTTTTACTTTTATTGTTCTTAAAAAGTTTCATGGAAACATGACATGGGTTCAAGAAATGTTTTCGTATACAAACAAACTTCCCAAAGCGACTCTAAACACTGTAGTATGTATACTAGGCTTGTATGTGCAGTTGTAAAGCTCCAAAAATGCACTTAAAAGCATGAACACTGTGTACAAACTCCAAAAACAAGGAGAACGATACAGATTCCAACAAACAAATGCAAGAGAGAGGTGGGGCTATGACATCTTCATTGTCCAAAAATTGTGTATTGGTTGTATATACAAAATCACAAGAGTGGCATTTTGTATATAATTAGTGTATGTGTTTGGTCTTCGGTCTACCAGCTTCTTATATTATTACTGGGTCAAAGCTCTGTAGAGTATGCGCAGAACACCTAGGTCAGTTTGGATCCAGTGGTGGTATAAATTCATTGTCTACCACAGTCCCAGCTGACATACGTGAAAAGGTGGGGTACACCCTGGACAGTTCGTCTGTCCATCGCAGGTCAAACATACAGACAAACAGCCATTCACGTTCACATTCACACTTATAGCCAATCTAGAATGTCCAATTAATTATTCATGTTTTTGAACTGTGGAAGAAAACCCATGCCCACACGGGAAGAGTGGTGGTATACAGGCAATAGTAATTTGACTAATTGCAGTATCTGGGTGTGTTAGTCCAACTGAGAATTTTGATTCAGGTAACTCTCACCCAGACTAAAATGATAATATGTATTTTAAAAGTATGGTTTTAGTCAGACTAAAACCATACTTTTGTTTTTTGGAGAATCATGTCCATTCCTTTTTTTTCTACCACCATGTCAATGTAATGAGTAGATTTTATACCATACACACAGGCCATATTAACAGAGAAGCTAGAGAAAGTGCTTTTTGTTATGCAGCAGATATAATTTTTCAGCTGACACCAGTCTGGCAACATGGCTTTTCCAGGGATGAGCCAGAAAATGTCAATATAATGGGAGGGAATCGGCTGGATTTTAGCCCGAGCCTCTTAAAATGCAAACCAAGTCACCACATTGACAGAAATGCATTTAGAAAAAGGCAAAACAAAATTTCAAGAGCCACAAAAATTATGAATAAGCTCTACTTGTCTCTGTCTATTGTAGTGGCAAACATTAGTCTAAATGACGCTTCTCAAATCAGCAGGTCCAATTCTAAACAAGTGACAGCTCAATTTTCTACTTAAAACTAAAGAGTATATAATAGTCTTAAAGGAACTAATATGAATATGAAAAGATATCATTCTGTGCTTTGTCAGCGGGACAAAAGACACAACTGTGAGGCTGGGAGATGAGCCCACATCGGGTTAAGCTCTCACAGTGTATGTCCAGTACCCCATGCATTCCTCTGTTAATTTCCCCACAGTGGGCAGACACTTTCCCTGCCAAGGACTTGTCTTACCTCCGGTCTGACCACAGCAGCTGCCTGTGTTTGGACAACCTGTGCAAGGAAGTGCTGGTAAGAGCTGTAGACCTCTGGGTTCAAAAAAATGGTCTGGAGGTCTGGCAATCATCATCATAGTGAGGTACACACAGCAAATGTTTGCCATTAAATAAATCATAAAACTGACAAAATATTTCAATACAATATTGTTGTTGCAGGATGATTTTGGCATCAATCGAACTGTAGCCACCACTGCATGGTAGCATTATGAAGTTTACACTGTGACCGTACAACTTTGGGAGGCCCTGTCCAGCTCATTTTGGCGTTAATGGAGCACCTCAAAACAAATGCTTTGGGCGGCGACAGTGTGAAACATGCAGGGGTCAATGATGATCCACCCGCTTGGATACAGCCTCCTGGGAAAGCAGGCATTCCGAAGAGCAGAGCTCTCCAACTGCCTGGTTACAAAAACATTACAGGTCTTGACATGCAACCCATTCCAGAGCAGGAACACTAAAAATGTAGTGCAAATACACACAAAACAACACACCCTCACAGACTATTAATGAAGCTGATTAAGTTAACAGCCTGTATGGTGATAAATAAGGCCTAATTCCATACTATACATAAACAAGTCAATAAAGATTTCCTGTAATATAGTGAAATACAGCGGGGGCCTATACAATTCAACACAGGCTGTAACTTTACTGAAGAAACTTGTCCTCCTTACAGATCAAATCTCCTTTGATAGGATTAGATTATAAGCCTACATTTCCAACAATGGATGATTAATAGGGTACAAAGAGATTGTGGTATAAAACACACACACACACACACACACACACACACACACAGTCCAACCCAAAGCCAGCTGGTGCCACTGTAGAAATCCACTGTGATGCCTATACAAGTATTGACATTTTGATAATTCAAGGTAAATCAAATGCATACAACGGCAGTCATCCCTAAGGCTTTCCTGAGGTCAATAATCTTACAATGTTTTTTATTCTAATAGTCTGTCCAATAGTCCTAAAGTGTCTGAAAGGCCTGTTAAGTCCACCTACCATTAGTTAATTCATTTCCTGGCCAATAATTTCCGAGAGCTATCATTGCCAAACAATGATTGCTCAAGCCCTAGCAGATGACACAATGGGCTCTTCATTCCACCTACAGATCTGAGAGAGACAAAGACCTGTCCTTGACTATCTCTGAAGTGGATGTTGGATTTCCAACTGTAAGGGTTTCATTTAATTAGTTTGAGGCCTGCCCTAAGTAACATGGTGCTGCATCACCTTGAGGAATGCCTTAACACTTAGCCCAGTAATGATGGCAGCTGGAAAATAGCTCCCACAGCACCAAAACTCTGTTTTGATTGACATTTGTCCATCTGCATGTCCTCAGTACTAAAATAGAGATGATATGTAACACTATCACCATAACTTTACCAGCCATTGTTCATTTCTGCAGTTCTATTTATAGCACAACAATAGTTTGTAATTCTTAACAATGAGGCTGCTCTTCTTTTTCTTGTTGACTGTCAACATCACATAAAGCACAGTGGCTGCCTCAGTTATGGATGCATGAAACCGCATCATATCGTTTTGGAACAACATGTTTGCAGCCCAAGGGAAATTAAACAACTCTGTTGTGGGGGGGGGTGTATTTAACTCAGATAACATCTACTGGGGCCCCATGGTTGGTGGAGTGGTAAGCACTCTTGCCTTTGCAGCAAAAAGACCTGGGTTGCATGTTCTCCCCATGTGTGTGTTTTCACCGGTTCCAAAAACATGCAGATTTGGGGATTAGGCAAATTGGACACTCTAAATTGCCTGTGAATGTGAGAGTGGATGGTCCTGCAATGGACTGGCGACCTGTCCAGTGTGTGCCTCACCTTTCGCCCTGGGATTAGGCACCGCGCGACCCTCATGTGGAGGACAAAGTGGTAGAAGAAGAGTGAGTGACTGCACATCTGCAGGACTAAAATAAAGGTGATCAGATCCGTTTCATCCAATTAATTGACATTAGTCGGCAGCAGAGCATTCAGGAGCGTAGGTTAGAAGACATCCTGGCCAGGCTGCTCCCCCCAGGATCGAAACATGGATCAAAGCCAATTCTAATATCTGCTATTTTAGATTAAGGAGTCCTGTTCTGTTTCACCATCACGCTAAATTACACTACATACTGTATTGGCTGTAGTTTGCTTTCCTATCTGTGAATTAGATAGGTGAATCTCCTAAATGTATGTGAAAACCCATATAAAATGTTGACCTAACCAATTTAGCTTTAGCTTTTAAGGTAAACACCGTTTTTGTACCAAGAAGTGTTGACATGGTTCTTCAAATCAGTGCAGTAATGGTGTTTAAAAGTCAGTCTCTGACATGTGCCTTTCTTCTCCTCCTCCACCACTGAGTGCTCAGGTCTAGACTTAAGATTAGGCTATTAATTAAACATGTGTGCACCGGTGTGTAAAGAGACCGTGGGCGGCTTTATTTCACATGTATCCAGTTTAGTTGCATAATTATATCGCAAGCTCTTTATGCTCATTACAGTAACGCTGGCAGGGAGCTAACAAAGAAACATAGCACTGCCTCAGCGCTTCACTGGTTTAGGGCTGTTTGTTTGACAATGCAAAGCCATTACTCTGGAACTAGACAGTGATACCGAAAGTACTACAAATGAGCTCTAATTGTGAATAAAGAGTAGTATGATAATAGACAGGGACGGCGTTGGAAGGTGTCCCCGGTCAGCTATATCCGCGTCTCTTTCCCTTTCCCAGAACCTACCTGAGCAGACTGGAGAGAGTATGAGAGGAGGAGCCGTGGCCACCGCTGTTGCTACTTCCACCGGCTCCAGACAACACGCTCCCGGCGCCTCCCGACTGTCGCTTCCCGGATAAAAGCTTTTCCACAGCGGCCAGGTTCCCCGTGCGCGCCGCTTCGAGGAGCTCCTGCTCCTTCCCCATCACGGATCCAAGCAAAACACACACACACAGGAGGCGCGGGGGAAATAAGGAAAGGGGAAGGGAGGGGATTGTTTTAACAGGAGTGAAATTCCTTAGTGAGTCTCTCTTTTCTCCCAACAATAGTGATTCCTCGGGGTAGTTCCCACCGACGCCGGATCCGTCCACAGCGCTCCTCGGTGCCGCTGGAGCTCACAACGGGGAAAAGTTTGGTTCAGCAGCGCGGCACCACAATCGAGCAAACTTCCTATGACCAGTCCCCCGAGCCCGATCCGTCACTTCCTCAAAACTGCCCTTTCTTTCTGCTGCTCAAATCTGAAACCCTTCGCTATCACACACATACTCACTCCCTTGCACACCCGCCCTAGCTGCCTCACAGGAGAGGTGGATGGGCGTAAGCAAGATGGATCCTGAGCTACACTGTGTGAACTACATGAGGGAAAAGGCAAACGCTTTACACGTCCGGTGTGTTACCGCGGTCAAGCTCGTTTGTTTCTACGCAGTTCAACCAATCGGTCAGAAATTCAGAGTGCTCGCGTATTGTAGACGTTACGGTAAACGCACGACAACGAAGCCAGTTGATATTTGGGGCTGCCAGCGTCTGTTTTTCAAAATAAAATGATAACAGAAAATAGCACAAGGAAATAAAATAGATTAGATTATACAACACGCTTTATTATTTTGCATATTTTATTATTTTAAATATTTACAAATCAAACTAATAGTTATCTTCTTTTTTTTTTTTTTTTTTTTACCATTTTTGAAATTGCCCTCCTTAATCTTTTTTTTAATATTATTTATTTTATGGTTTTAACCATGTTATGAACAGTTTTTATTGAGTTCTTGCAAGCGTGTCTCTATGTCGGTTTCTCTCTGGAGCACCTTGATTCTACCTTCGTGTGTGAAATGTGCTCTATAAACAAAACTGCAGCATTAGTTTCATCTGTGAGTTCGGCTTATTTTCTGAACAACTCTGTCTAAAAAAAATGGCGAACCTGCCCACAGCCTGGTTTAGTACACATGGAAATCCTCCCAGTCAAAGCCGCAGATTTTCAGTTTTTTTTAATAGTCAAAGTTGTCCTGATCTCACATAACATCATTCATAAATTACGTCATGTGTTTTACCTTACAGCAACTGTAGCTGTAAACTATGCCTAAAGCCACTGATTTCAATCATAAGGGACACGATTTATATGTAGTATTATTGTCAATAATATAAATTCAATCTTACTTTCCGAAGGATGTACACATACGCAGGTTTAACCTTTTATTTTGAAAAAATGATGTCGCAATGCTGAATATCAGCTAGCTTCGGGTCATTCCACTGCGCTCCTCTTCTAGTACTTTCTAAACACCTGAAATACTCTTAATATTATTATTTCCAGTACTAATTTTTAAAGTAATCTGCATTCTTAGTTGTCGTTGAATGGCGTTAATTGTGTAACTTTTGTTAAATGTTTTGTGCTGACACAAAATGTAACCAGTGGTTTAAGAGTTAAATAGAACAATGTGTTCACACAGCCATGTTAATAAAGTTTGTTCAAAGCGGAAACGGAAATCCAAGTCAAGCGCTAGCCCAAAATTAGCCTTTGGGGTTATCGTTAAACATATGATTAGTGGTGTGCGCGGAGGGAATTCACAATATCCATTGAACTTTTGTCTCTCTCTCTCTCTCTATATATATATATATATACATATGTGTGTATGCCTATACATGCGTAAATGTGGTAATGCGTGTTGTTTAAATGCTTCACGCGTGCACAGCTTTACAACCCAGTGTGAATTACTGAGCTAATGTTAGATTAGCTCCACTGCTAACTTAGCTCTTAGTCTGGCTACCGAATAGGTAGGTGCACATTTTATTTTCATAATAAAATCATTTTTATATTTATTGTCTATTGCTGCTACTGTTTAGTAAAAACATGTATATTTTCAATCAGAGGCTGCAAAGAGAAGCCACAATGTCAGACAAACTGGTAACTAACAATCAAACCCGTTTACACTTTCCAGATTTTGAAATCATCGTTGGAAGAAACTGAGTGATCATGGCTGACCCTGCACGGATCAAAGTTGATGACACATCTGGGAGAATGACCTCTGCCACTGAGGAGCATCCAAAATCTGAGGAAACTGAAGATGTAACTGCCACAGCACCACTGACACAGGAAAACAAAGACACGTCCTCACAAGATCAGTCCAAACAGGAGGTTAAACCTGTGAGTGGTGATGCTTCATTGCTTTTAGGGAGGTGGGGGACCATTCACTATCTGCTGAGGCACACTTTTTTTTTAACAAAATGTATTCAGCAAAATATGCAAACAAATATACCAAATCCCACGAGATGTCACTGTCATCATCATTAAACTTGATTGTCCCACCAGGGGAAACTTGTTGACTGCAGCTGGGCAAAAGACATATAAACTTAAAAGTAAATTAAGTGGTACAAATAACATAAGCTTTTTTTAATTACCCTATTATCAAAGTTAAAAAGCCACACATACACAAGCAGCTACTGTATACAGAAAACTGCCCCAATATAGCCACAAGGTAAAATGCACAATATTCTATGTTCAATATTAATTAGTAAAAAGAGAAAGCTGAAACCTGCAGATCTCTATAGTCCTTACTTTATCATTGGATATCATGGTTGGATTTGTTTGTGTTCACCTTATTTGATCAATGACAATTTGTTTCATCAGCACATGACATGAGTGACTCTACAGCAGAGCTAAATTGGATCATTTTCTTAGCGAGATTTGTGACTTCCCATTTGTTTTTTTTTTAAAAAAAGGGGGAAAATTTGTATTTTAGTCACTCTAAACAACTAAATCTTCTTTTGTGCAGGAGACAGCAGCACAAGAGGATGAGGAGGAAGGAACTTCTGGTCAGCCTCCCTCCAAAAGACTGAAGGTGGAACCAGAGAAAAAGAAGGAGAAACGCCACAAGGTGGATGAGGATGAAATACAAAAGATGCAGTAAGACTATTTTATTTTCAACCAAATAAAGGATCATTCTAATTCTTTAAACATGTCTTGATTCTTGTGCAAAACTTGACCATCATACCTTGCTCCTTCTGTGTCTTTTAAGGGTTCTGGTGTCATCCTTTTCTGAGGAGCAGCTGAATCGCTATGAGATGTACAGACGTTCTGCCTTTCCAAAGGCGGCCATCAAGAGGGTAAGCTGTTTATAGATTTGTTCAAAGTGTATTTAAATGTATGAATTTATAAAATTAATTTACCGTCTCATTTTCCAGTTGATCCAGTCCATAACAGGATCATCAGTGTCTCAGAATGTAGTGATTGCTATGTCCGGTATTGCTAAGGTTTTTGCTGGGGAAATTGTGGAGGAAGGTGAGTGGCAGATGTATGAATTAATAAGCTGATCTTTTATTTGGACCATTTCCCCTGCACTTTAATCATGTAATCGTGTTTTCTTGTGCTTACAGCATTGGATGTTTGTGAGAAGTGGGGAGATACGCCACCTCTTCAGCCCAAACACATGAGAGAAGCAGTGAGAAGGTTGAAGAGTCGAGATCAAATTCCCAACACCAAGTATAAAAACATTCTCTTCAACTGAGGCACCTGAGTTTCAGATTGTGTTAGAATGATGGAGTCAGAAGAAGAAATTTGTGATGAAAACACATTGCAATTGAAATCCTGACCTTACTGCAGTCAACTTTCACTACCTGACCAGGCTCAGTATTAGCTGAAATTCTGAGGAGTAGTCAAAGTGACTCACCTGTAGTTGTGTTGCTTGATGTGACACACAGTTAAACTGATGTAAAGTTCATGTATAATGGTTGTAAATACAGTTTTATATGTGAAAATCTGAAATGTTTTGTCCTTGTGCCTTAGTTATTTAACAACCAGTGAACTTTGCAGAAATGATTTTCAATCTCATGGTTTTCAAAATGTATTTTTAAGAGGCCCTGATTCATGCCAAGGACTGTATTATTTTTTTTTATTTATTTAAAACATGTTCACAAACAAAAAGCAGTGAAAAAGATATAATCCAATTAGACTCATGTATAAATCATTTCATGTCTGACATACAGTATTAAAACTTTTTTTTAGCTTTACATGGAAATTATTTCTGTCATCACTGAGCTTGTCTCAGTCCATTGAGAGCCAAACAAATTCCCACATTAGAAACCAGCTGTAACGAGACTTTGAACATACCTTGTTTTTCCCACATCTTTAACATTGCAATTTTTTTATTACATTTTAAAAGACACTGAGAACTGTTCAGCCATTCATTTATTTCACTTTTAAAATATTCTCCACATACCAGTTTTGGTTCACAGAACCAATTTTATGTTAGTCTTAATGGAGTGTTAATGATGATACAAAATTCAATGTTATTCCACACAAATGACCAAAAAATACTGTCCACATGAGCTTCAACATCTACACCATGTAGTTAGACAAAAGGACTCCAGCACAATGATTAACATTTAAATGAGTGCAATTTCCAGTGAATTTACCACACGTGTAAGTAATCCACAAGGCTTATTCATGATTCACTTCAGTACATGCGCATAGAGAGAGAACAACACACTTGAGTCCTGCTTCACTCTCTGTCCAGCTCCCTTTCTCATGGCACACTGGGTAAGAAGGTACAGTAAGGAAACCCTGGAGTGCAAAAGGAAGTCCAGTCTAACATATCAGCACCAGCTTGTCAGCAGATCAAAAATGCTACTTCACACTGAGGCCTAACTGAGGAGGGTGAGATTGCTAAAACTTTACAGCTACATGTTGCCTACCACCACATCTTTGTTTACCAAGGCCATGCAAAAAAAAAACAAAACAGATGATACAACTACAAGTGACACTGAGGTTGAAGGGCAATATTTCTGCCCTATTACACTGACCGGCTGAGAATTTAATAAGTCTACATGCAGCCGAGAAGAAAACACCAAAACCTGACACACAAGTAAATTCGATTTCTTAAATTGTCAGTAATCTTAAAAATTTGACATAAAAATGTATAGTGTTACTGTTCTTTGTCATGTTTTTGGTACAAAGTGGTTTTTCTATTGCTAAATATATTACATTCCTCTTTATGAAATATGTTATTCATAGCTCTCAAAGCAACAAAAAAGATAAAAATAAAATGATTAAAAAAATATTTTTAATGAGCAGGGGCAAGTTGCAGCCACTAGGGGTCTCCCAAGTTCACAACGACAACAATTAATAAAAGTGATATGAAGATAAAACAGCTTTGTAAACAGGGAAAATAAATAAATGTACCTCCAAAGGGGAAAAAAAACACAAAACCACTGCATATTTGTGCAAAAATATTGTTAACAAGAAGCTTTAGAAATAAAGAATTCAAAAAATTAATGTTTAACTGTTAAATAATAAAATAAATCTACCAGAAAGGAAAAGTCAGGGAAATTTAAACTGGCCTTACTTTGTCAGATTAGAAGTGTGTATATTTACATTAGCAGTACTGTAGCTTTTTAAAATATCATGCTCTTTGATTGATATGGCTTCAATATACTGGTCAATTTAATCTCACAGGAAAGACATGGATTGACAAAATTAAATTATACACAAGTAAAGCAACATATTCATTATGTTTGATCAATAATCCTGATCAGTGTGCACAGAGATAATTTACACTCACTCAGTCTGAGTTGTTTCCTGGTAAGCTACAGAAACTACTTTTAAGATCAAGTATTCTATCTCTGATAGCCAGTATATTCCCCCTTAAAAAATAAAATAATAATAATAATAATAATAAAAAAAATACTAAAGCTACTATGTACCTGCTTGTCACCAATGCAAACCAAGAAGGCAAGGTGTGTTTGTCTTTGAGTGGATATTCATTCTCAGAAGACACGGCTTCACAGATCAAGTATGATCGACTACAACTTAGAGAATAACATAACACTAAGAAATAATTCAACCTGCCTTGTCAAAACAATGAGAACTTGATAAGTGTGGTGATAAAATATAAAAGGTAGAAACTGTAACACATCAGCCTTTTTTAAGTGTATTTTCCCCCACATCTTACAATTCAAAAACAGCTGATCATATTTTTAATAATACCTTTAAATAAAAAAAATAAACAAACATGTTGGTCTATTGTATTTTACACCAAAATAGAGGAGTTCTACTATGTTAAGTCAACATTAGAATATCTGTAAATGTGCTGTGTGTAAATTAGCACTGTTCACAAAGCATGCTTTACAGTAATTTGTGTTTCCTTGAAGGAGCTGATGAACTAGCAGCTGTCTGGGAGTGTCAGTGTGTATAAATAAGAGACTTAGGCATTTGACTAACTGAACACTTGCAAAACACTGATTCAAACCAGAAAATTAAAGCTAATATTTTTTTTACCCTTGCATGCTGTGACAAACACTGAAAACCACACTGTGAGTTCACTGCCCACAATGATTTAAAGAAGACAAACCAGAATAATTAGTGCTGAGTAAAGCAGTAAGAAATACTGACACTGTACAGTTAAAAAGTACCAATAATGTATTTTTAAGCTAGTTTCTCTTTATGTACCTGTAATAGGTATTCTGCTGTAATCATTATTAACATGATAAAAAGGAACTGACCCATGAAACCAAGTTTTCTTTTCAAACATACCTGATACACAGAGTATTTCTGATTTCCTGACATTCACTCTGGTGCATCTGATCACAGTCCCTCAGGGGTAAAGGCAGCAACTCAGAGAGTAAACATGGGGTCATACTTCCTGACTTCCAGAAGGAGGCGCTCTCTCTCACCGAGGGCCTGGATGAGGGCAGCCTTTGCATCAGAAAGCTGCGTCTCCAGATTATGTTTCTATAAACACAGAAGTATTACAATGATTATTCTCAGATGTGAAGATGCCTCCAACCGAGTGACAACAGCTGTAATTATAATAGCATTACACAAAGCTTGTGTGCTTTGATACACCTCTGCTTTTTCTGCCTCAGCCATTCCCAGCAAATAGGTTGAGACTTGCAGGACGATCATGTGGGTCACTATGAAAAATTAGCTGAATGTTTTTTCAGCCTTTATGTACACATTGAAAATAATATGCATATGATTATATATCTCTTGAAGTATTTGGTTTACCTACTCAAAATAACATTAGATATTACAGAATGAATAAATACTGTAATACATTGTAATTTATACAGTGAAATGGGCTATGATAAAAAAAAAGGGGGGTTCTCATATAAAAGGATTAGCAAACACTGTTCTAATTCAGAGCTTTTCTCAGACAGCAGATATTTTACATTCATACTGAATGAACAGAAATAAATGGTCTGTATTAATATAGCTCTTTAAACCATGTTTATAGCAATCAATGTATAAAATTTCATTTCATTAGTTTCTTTTTTCGCATTTGGGGAAAATGCATCAGAAAAGAAACCACAATGCTGACACTACTACTACTTGGATATTTTAAAGCATTAAAAAACCTCATAACTCTTGAACCACAAAAAATATACAGTCATGTTAGTTTTCTCCTACCTCAGTCTGCAGGTGAAAAGTGCAGGGGCTGTTTGTGTTCTCTGGAGCAGCCACAGGAGCACCTGCTGAGGATTTAAATAGAACGAAAACGTTCAAGATCACTTTCTGTTCATCTTTCTGTAAATATGTTGCAGGTGCTTTAGGCTGGAGCATTGTTGGTTTTACGGTTCTGGGACTATTCTGCTGATAACTGGGTCATTCCATAATATAGACATTAATTATAGAACACAAAATATATTCATTTTTTTCTAACCAACCTTTGAGCCTCATGATGCCATCGTCACTGCGTTCAAGCAGAAGCTGATCTACAATGAATGTGGAGGGAACAGGCTGAGGAGATATAGGGTAGTTTCTAGGGCCATCATCCTTTAAAAACAGAAGGGAAACTGTTACTTCACATACCTCAACACTGGCTAACTCCAAGACATCACAGTCTACTCAAACATTCAATTAAATTTCCTATGAATACCCCCCCCCCCCCATTGTGTCTACAATGTCATACGATATACAGTATATTAAAACTGTAGAGCCTAACTTTAAAATATAAGCAAATGTCTTTTAGATTCAAATCACTGTTGAATGAGTTCACACATTGCAGCAACTCTCTGTGTCCCTCAGTATTGCAGAAGGATCTCTAGTTCCCTGGCAACATTTCCGTGCTGCACACAGAAGTTGAAGGAGACAAAGGCATCAGCAGCATTGTGCTATTAAAAGTGAGACAGCTGCACATAGATTCGGAATTCCTTGCTCCCACCCTCCCCTGTGCTGCCTTTGTATGCACGAAAACATTCCCTCAGTCAGGTCTGATAGTTTTAGTTTAGAAAAATCACCAAAATTCACACCTTCCAGACAAACACAACAATTCAGTGGATCTATTCTGTAAAAACTGTAAAAACGTTGCTCAACTTATCTTCTTTCCTAGCAGTATAAGCAACCAACCTTCATGATGATAGTGACATTTCTCATGTGTAACTTCATTGGCTGACCATCAACACTAAATTCGTCTTCAAGAAAAGGGCCAATGCTAGCCAAAGTGGAGGCTAATAACTCTGCCTGACAGTCTTGCACTCTCATATCCAGAAACCCCAAAGACTCAGACAGAAGAGAGTGTCGTGCTGCAGAGGGACCCATTTCTGCACACAGCCGCAGCACCGGAGAGCCCCTGCTCCCCAGTCTATCCTGCTTTTGGACTGGTCCACCTGGAGCTGCAGACACATAGGAAAAGTCACATTTGTAAACATAAGCATTTTACACTGCAACCAATTATCATGTGCTTTCAAGATTGTACTGTTTTAGTTGTATGTGTGATGTAATTGATCTTTTGTTTAAAACATATTAGGGATAATTATTACTGATTTATTACTGAAACTAAATATGATGCATCTACAGTTATCCAGTTTACCTTGTATATGACCAGCCAGCAGGTCAGACACTCTGACAGTGCCCAGCTGCACAGGCCTCAGATTTTGGGCTTCCACAGCCACAACTTGGTCTTCTCCCTTTACTTCCATAGTAAAGGCCATTCCACTTATCAAGATTAACAACACTGAGGACTGAGAAGAACATAGTAAGTCACAGAAAAACCACTTCAGATTTACTCTAGTGAAAGGCTTACTTTATCTATCATATCTTTTAATTCATTAATATATTAACTTGTTCAGGTATTAATATACTGTTACTCAGTTCTATGAAATTTGTGTAAAAACCCACCATGTCCTGAGACACATCCTCAGTGCTTTGGGACAGGGAGCTGCTTAGGTCAGCTGATGAACCCCCCTCTGTCCCTGGGGCTGGACTTCCTCGGCTGCCCGCTGGGGTGTGTTTGGGATGCATGGACTCCATACCTGACTCTGGAAACATCAAACAAACCTTTGAAAAGATGGCACCTTTATAGTTTCGTGAAATTTTGTTAGTTAATTTTGTTAGTTAAGTGAAAAAACGTCACAGCATTTTCAGTACCTGAGTCCATCAGAACAACAAAATTGTCGCTGACATCACTATCCACAGAAAGATTTTCATCAGGTAGGCTGCCTTCCAAGATAGCACTATCGAAGGAACGCTGGGAAGGTGACTGCTTCAAGGATTGGTGCCGCAAGCTGGAGGCTAACGAGGGGAAGGACTCCTCTGAGCGTTGGACCTGTTCCCTTTGAAAACACACACATGGTGTAAAAACACACTAAGTCACTGAGGGTAACATCAGCCAGTG
Organism: Brachirus orientalis; assembly: GCA_016785285.1. Lineage (NCBI taxonomy): Eukaryota > Metazoa > Chordata > Actinopteri > Pleuronectiformes > Soleidae > Brachirus > Brachirus orientalis. The sequence continues at coordinate 17,590,557 of JAFBJR010000150.1, forward strand.
AAAGCATGCCGTGCACAGTGTGGTTTCTCAGCATAGTGACATTACTATGTTACCCACAGCCCAGCAGGTGAGAATAGGACTTACTTTGCCTGTGGACTGAACAATTTGCTCATCCCTGAGCCACGACTCAGGATGCTAAATGCATCTTTTGTTATTGAAAACGCCCCTTTTGTCAGGTCCAGCGAGGCACTAATGGCATCTTTGGTCACGTCCTTGGTGACGTTAATGGCACCCGACAGCTCTCCCTCCAGGCTAAACGTGGATGACTCGCGGGAGAGGACAGGGGTGTTTCCAGGTGACATGGAAGGCGAGAGGACAACAGTGTCCTCCTGAGCTTTAAAACCACCCCCCTCCAGTCCCTCCTCCACTGCCTCACATGCCTCCTCCACCACCCCATCTAGTTCATCCTGATCAAACGCAGTGACAGTTGTGTTGACAGAGGAGATGCCGTTTTCCAACCCTACAGCGTCATGGGTCGGGGAAATGTCAGAGTCCGTTATGCTGGGACTGTCAGTCTCTGGTGTGTTTGGGACCTCTTCCTCTGGCTCTGAGCTGACTGGTGGCAACAGGAGACCTAATTCTGCTGAGTCCATCACAAATGCAACACAAATAGTCGCAGGTTTTGTCTTTTGGCCATGAGTTTGTTTAACATCTTGTAAATCCCGGCCCAAATCTGACCCCAACCGAGCCATGGCATCCTTCATTCTCAACAATGCGACATACTGGTAATGGTTGAGCCACAATTTCAGCGGAGTGATGGTGTGAACCAGGAAGTGGACTGAGGCGAGTGAACCCTCTTCCTGTTCTGAAGATGGCTTTTGTGTTCTGCTTGGGCTGGAAGAGGAAGACAATGAAGCATTTTGAAAGGCATTAGGCTGACACATCCACACGGACATGGCAAAAGGCTCAACAAAAGGCTGGGTCCTGCCTTTGGGGAATCGCCGAGCTCCATCGAAACCTAGGGTTACACGGGAAAGACTGAGTGACCAGACATCCTGGGATCGTAACTGCTTTCTGCCCAGATGCTGGGGTTCTTTCTCTTGGGAGTGATGGAGGAAGGTGGAGGGAATGGGGTTAAAGGCACTTTGTTCTCTAGGGAAAGAACAGGGTGGCGTGGACTGGAAGAAAGAGAAGCTGAAAAACTTGTCATAGATGGAGTTAAGGTCAGCTCTGGAGCCATGAGGGCAGTGATGAGTATTGCTGAGAACCATCTGGGGAACAGTAATGCATAGGGACTGTGGACGCTCAGGATGATCCAATATGGAAGAGTCCAAGGGGATTATTAACTATAGAAATAAACACAAAGTACATGACTTTTTGAAATAAAAACAATTACTTTTGTTTTTAAGTGTAAATCACAAACAAAAAATTTTAAAAAACAGTTCTGTACTCACCTTAAGCTGAGCTGCATCCATGCGGATGTCTACATGCTCCTCAGCCTTGCTACTGTCCTGCAAATGGTAGAAAGCTTTGACCTGGTCCAGTGTGTGCAGCAAACCCCTGGAAAAAAGACTAAGCCACAGTATACTCACTGGGTCCACACACAGCTGCAGGTTGTTCAGCTGGGCATACAAGTTTGAGGTGGGCACTGGAAGAAAATCATGATCATAAATTCTACTTTACGTAAATGATGAGAACCACATATACAAAAAGAATTACAAAAATAATTTAGGAGGTAAAGAGGGCAATAATCACACAGAAGCATTTTCTGTACGTTATTTTTCTTCTTAAAATGTTTTCCGTAAACAAATGCATCTTTTCAATAAATGTCTCCATACACATGAAACCCTAAAAAGACTCTTAACACTGTAGTATATATGCCATATGTGATGCTGTAAGGCTGCCACAGAAATATTCTGAAAACAGAGAAGAAGTAGAGCATGTGCACATGACCTCAAGTGGGGTAAAGGATTACAGAGGTGAGGCTATGACATCATTGTTTTCCCAAAGTTACGTATTGGTTGTATACAAGAAAACACAAGAGAGGCGTTTTGAGATTTTTTTTCACTCTGGGACTCCTTTTCCAAAAATAATATTTTAGGGCTCCCAAAAAGGCAGCTCTGTGTGGGAAAAAAGCTGATACAATACAAAACCTTTGCAGATTCTCTTAAACTCATTCTCATATGTGTAGGCCCTTTAAAGTTGGAGCTTAATAGTGTGATACCTGATAGACTTGGGTTGTCGGGAAAGTAGTATTCGGTGAACTGCAGATGAACTGCTGGTATGCTGTCTGGAAGATGCAGAGCTTTACGGTTACAGAATAACAAAGACTGCGTCTTCTTATTCTGGCGGCCCCTCGTAGACACCTAAACATTGAAGGATAATGAATTTAATAAAATGTGGGGGTGTGGTTTTTATTCAGATTGAATTTATTTGCTTCAATCAACAGACACAGTAAATCAGTACTCAACAAAAGCAGAAGTATGCCACAAAAACAGATCCAGAGCACCTGTGAGTAAATGCCACAGGTGCCTTATTCTAGTAAATGAGGAACTACATGTTAACTTAAAAATAACCTTGACAATTACATTCCTTTGACATAAAAATGTGAAATATTTAAAGCAATAATGCAGAACTAGACAAAGTGAAATTTGAAGTGGCAGGGGATTCTTCAGTCTCTCATAATTATGATATATATGTTTTTGTCAATATTATCTCTGAGCAACAGCTCACAAAATGTGTTCAAAATCTGCAACTTTTTTGTCCAATGCTAAAATAATTTCAAGTAAAGGCTAACATTTAGCCTTGTAACAGACACTGACTGCTGATAAACCTTTCATTAAGGCAGGTTGAGCAAAACAACTGATAAAATCTTGCCTGGTGAATGTCCACGTCATCCATCCTAACCACGATACAGCTAGATCGCAGCCTCTTTAGTGATGAGCCTGTAGGAGCTGTCGTATGGTTCCTCCTGGTTCCCTGCTCTTTGTCAGTGGCATTTAACTTGGTACTAGACTGTCCGTCTAAAAAAACATACACAGGAGAGTAAACATAAACACTGTTAAGCATTTAAGATTAGGATCAAAAAATATATTTAAAGAGGACAAGATTTGATGTAGCTGAGTAACCGTACTAATGTTCAGCAGTGATAAAAGAAATATAATTTCTATAAAAATACAAGTCTTTTACATAAAATCTAGATCCTACCTTGAACAGTCTTTGCAGGAGAATCATTGGGCTGCTGAGGCACAGTGTGTGGCCCTGGGAATCCAGAGGCCTCTACTCTCCTGTGGTATTCCTGCAGCAGTTTCCCAGCCCACTGAGCCTGAGACTCCATGGCTCCACTGTGACGCTCCCAGTGTCGACATCCATCAGCTGTATTCAAAAAGCAGTTATAATTCAGCAATCGTCCTGTACAACTAATTTAGCAATTACAGTGAGTTTCACTCTGCAAATAATTTTTAAAAAGTGCTTGGGCCAAAATAATTTGAACTCAAATATGCTTTAGTTAAAATAAAATTCCAGGACATGATGGCAAAACAATAAGTACTTCACTCAAATCTGTAACAGTTAGATATATTAATGTCAAAACCCATGTTACAACCATGAAACACTCTTTTCAAACCCAGTGTTCATTTATTGTGTAGATTTTCTTTTTCCTACATTTAAAACAAATTTAAAACCCTAAAATTCACAACAAAATTAAGCTTTGTTAAAATTTTCTTCTTTAGGGGTGACTGCTGTTAACACAAGGAATTCTACAGAGAATCATGGTGCTGCACAAACTCTCCTAAGCCATTAATCTGCTAGGCCTCAAGATAAACTCCAAGTACATTACAGTTACACTTATCAAACTCACCAGGTCTGTGGATTGGATAGTAGTCAAAACCCAGTTTTTTGAATGTCAGCTGCATTGCGCCCTGCGAGCCTGGAGGGGGAGGCTCATCTATGCAATATTATATTACAGCAGTTAAAAAAACTCTCCATCACATTAATAGCACTTCACTTTAACATAAAAGGTTACCTTTGAGTATGTGTTCATACTGAAGATACAAAACAACTTAGACTTTGTTACTAAATTTTAAGAATTATGAGTTGTTCCTAACAAACCTTCATTCACTGTAGAACTATCGTTGCATATGTGTAAGTCCAAGCGAGATATGAAAGTGTGGTAAGAAGACTCCTTGACATCATAGAGTTCAAAGTACTGACTCGTGTTGCTGGTAGTGCCAGTAGGAGCAGGTGGAGGCTCTGACCACAGGCTGTGGAGGTTGGGGGATGAAGGAGCAGTCTAAAAAAAAAAAAAGGTATGAATATAAAATTTTATAGCGAAACAAAACAAACTTGAAACTTAGTGAAACAATACAGTATTAACGTACATACAACTGCAAACCAATCAAGTCTGTTGTTTTGATTGCACATACACTTAATAAGGGATAAACTCAGTGTATTTTAGATATATTACTTACATTTACTAATATATTTGTGAATACAATCCACAACCTTACAGAGCTTCATTGTGTAAGGCTGAAAATGGTCTAGATCTTCCATTAAACATACTGTATGAAGTCTAGTTTTGACAAGTCAAAGTATTTTTTTTTTTCAACCAAATATCAATTAAGTACCTGTAGAGATTCAGCAGTCATGCTCTTCCTCTGCTGGGCAGACCTTTCCATGGCCTCACTTAGGGATTTGGCATAATGAATAATAGCTTTCAGTTGAGAGTCTGTCAGCACCCACAGCAGGTCATCCAGAATAAAAAGCAGCTTGGATGCCAACACATTGCAGTCTTTTATCTGGATAAAACAATGAAGAATTAATGACTTCATATGTGTGATGAAACATATTCCACTAATGGTACATGACTGGTAGGAACACTGCCCTACTCTGCGTTTAAGTGCAATGCGAATGCGTCCTTGGTTGGTGATGAGACGTAGTGGGGTGCTACCAAGGTCCTGGTCATCACTCTCAATGGCATCTGCCTCAATTCGTAGACTCTGCCAGTTAATTTCTTTGAATGTCAAAACCTGATTGAATCAACAAAACAAAAAAGAATCATTCATCTATGATCAAACAAAAAACACCCTGGGACAAAGAACAAGACAACCGCAGAATTTTTCGACATTTATAGACTGACACAAAGAAAAAAAAGCGTTTCCTTTCAAGCGGATTACAAGTTGCATTATGAAAGGCTTTCAATCACAATCAAGTCACTCCAGCTAATAAAGACCAAAAAAGTTGGCTTGATTAAATGATTTACTTAAGTCTTAATGAGCACTCCATGCTCTGTCGTAGCACCATTACATTTAGCTTGGCATTACACACAGCTTTCAGACAGCTGAATGAGTAAGGAAGGTGTGTTGCATTGTACCTCTCCTCTCTTTGGGTCAGTGATGCGGGTGTAGCGGAGGTCACTGCGCTGCCATTTTGGGCTGAGGCTGTTGCCTTGTAGCTGCCAAAGCTCAAACGAGGCGTGGAATGCACGAGCCTGAACCTTTATGGTGATAGAGTTTATCCTAACTGACATACCCTCCACCACTTTTTCAGCAAAGCCATACTCACTGTAAAAACACAACATGAGCAAAGGTATTGTTCACCATGTGCATTACATGTCACTTAGTACGGTATTCATCACCACATTATGCCAGCTTCATTCAGTCTTAATGCAGGCTTACCTCTGGCCTGCTGTAATAGCTATAGGAGAGGGACCATTAGGTGGACGGGGCTCTTCACAAGTCCTCATCTCTACCTCAACCTTATCCAAGAACTACACAAAAAAGCAAGGTAAAACTCAGAATACAAATGTACAAGGATATATACAGAGGTAGACTTACACTGACTGAGGATAACAGCACAATGACTATGGTGTTGTAAAATAACAAAACTACTGCTAGTGTATGTAAAAGTTACAGTAAGCTTATCTACACATAAAAGGGGTGGGGGCATAATGTGAAAGAAATCTAGAGGAGAACACAAATAACTGTTTTTTTTTTACCAGGCAGATGGGGCTTGTTTTTAGTTTTGTCCATTGTATCTGAAACGAAAGGACAGCAAGGTCATGAGAATCACTCACAAACACTTGCCACAGCATTCTACACTGGTTATTATTCACTGTGAGCCCTGAGTTCCCAAAACATGAGGCAGAGAGTAGAACAATAACTCTAAAGCTATAATATAACACTATCAAAAGATAGTGATACCAGTGAACATGTGTACAACTGCTCTGACATTATTTCTTACCAGATTAGTGAGGGTGACCTTTAAGAGTCTGGATGTAAACATTTTTATCACTACCCTATTAGACATTACTCAGAAAATAATAATTATAATAATAATAATAATAACAAAAAAGGGAACCCAAGGTCACCGTACAACAATGAATAAAATACATAACAATTAAGAATTAAAGGACAGAGTAAGTATAATGCAGTCGATCAGATGGAGTAAGCAAGTTGGAACAGAGTTTTGAGTTTAGATTTAAACAGTGAAATGGAGTCAGTGTTGCGGAGATGAAGAGGGAGTGAAATCCAGAGCCGGGGAGCAGAGCGGCTGAAGGCCCTGCTCCCCATGGTAGTGAGGCGGGCAGAGGGGACAATAAGGTGGGTGGAAGATGAAGATCTGAGTGTGCGGGCAGGTGTGGCAATAGAAAGGAGGTCAGACAGGTATGGAGGGGCGAGGTTGTAGATGGCCTTAAAGGTAAGAAGTAATATTTTGTATTGTATACGATGCGTGATGGGAAGCCAATGAAGCTGCTGCAGGATTGGTGAGATGTGGTGAATAGAGGAGGTCCGAGTGATGATGCGTGCAGCTGAATTCTGGACCAGTTGTAGTTTATGGAGGTTTTTTGGTGGGAGCCAAACAAGAGAGAATTGCAGTAATCCAGGCAAGAAGTGACAAGACTGTGAACCAGTATGGCAGCATTGTGAGGTGTGAGAGATGAATGGAGACGGATGATATTACGCAAATGAAAATAAGCTGACCATGTGATATACTGTAATATAAATGTGTCAGTATACCTTACAAGGATTTGTAAGAGATGACATTTTGTGCCATTAGTTTGACCTTCAGCTTTGACTTTTGACACTCAAAATCTAACATGATAATCTTTGAGCCCTAGTAACTGTTTGAACCAAATTTAAAACAAATTAACTTGAGTAGTTGCTGAAATATGGAATTGTGTTTACATAAAATTTGGAACTTTTAAACGAAGCAAACTTTGGGCATTTCTAAAAATAGGAAGAAAATGTTGGGGTTTTTAGAAAAAAATTAAACAAATTGTAACCCTTGGTCCACACAGTCACCCTATTAACTGGTGGCAACATCACAAACCTAATTAGTAAGCTCACAGAGAAAAAGGAAATGTGACAAAAATAAAATAAAAGTGTACATATAAAATATAAAAGCACTTTAATAAAAACAATATTAATGCTATTACTTATTTTTGAATACAAAACTGGTTTATACATGCAGCATTGTTATGATTATCTGGAAACATAATCCAGCATCCCCACAGCTCAGTGTACATCAGCCAGTATATCTCAGGATTGTTCTTGCCTCTGGCCTTTTGTGTCCCTCTGAATCATGGCTTGCTGCCCTGTTATCTTCATCCAGTGCTGGGAGATGGAAATGTTGTAAAAAGTGTCTCTAGGAAAGATTATCTTTGTGGTAAGGCCTCTGCCTCTTTCCCTTAAGACTCTACATAGGGACCCCTGGCCTACTTTCAGAGGAACAGGAACCTCACTCGTCAGACCAGCTGCAAAATCAGGTTTGACTAGTAAATAAAACATACCCTGATGGCAGCTTTGTTGCAGTAGACCCGAGTGACAGCCAGCCAGGTAGGGAGGTCAAGCATGTTCTGTAGAACCTCTTCATCAAGTTCCAGGTTGGACAGCTGCCCCTCCCCCTTCAGTGTACTCAAATTGATCTTGTCTGGTGACAAATTCTTGGTGAACCTGACAAATGAAAGCAGAGCAAATTTTAAAATAAATGTATTTAAGGTTAATACACACTAAATAGATCTGGATGAGATTCATGTAACTACTTTTATCAGGGAAACACAAGCATATGTCACCAATGATAGGGGAGACAAAGATAAATTACGCAGCTTGACTAAAGTGTGTGTGGAAAACTGTTGTACCCTCCCATAGCCAAGTCACAGCTGCAATCCTACTATGGGATAAAACATGAAAGCTAACATAGAGACATCATACAAATCACCATACACAGGGTAAGTGTCACAACTGTGTGTCTTAGTAAATTGATAGGTCAAATTCTTTTATTTTACATCCATCATGTGACAAATATAAATGTGACATTTCTGTCATCCATTGAGAGGTAAAAAGCCACAGAACATGTATCACAAGAAACCTAGTGTGGCTCTCAGACTGGAGACAAGTAAACATGATCTAGTATGTTAAAACTGTTAAACACTGCTTGGCCTAGTAGCACGCTGTACTTGATAAACCTGATAAGTCAGTGAAAAACTTTCCTTTTGCATGTGGAGAGAAAATCACAACTCAACACGTACATCTATTGTTGAAAAACCTGGACCACTGCTTCACATTAACCAACATTTCATTTTAACCCACTGTCTCCCACACTCATGCCTATAATGAATCAAGCTTAAACTATCTAGTTTACAAATCTGAAAATACAAAACAGATTTTGGTCCACTGTGAATCATTGTCTTGTGGATGGGCAGAGAAGACAATAAAAAGGTGATTTGGTGGCATACATGATTAAGACCTACATTACATCTGAACAAAGATGTGTGAACTGTATTTTTAATTATCTCAAAACAATAGATGAGTGTGATTTAAAAATATAGTGCAGTACCCGCATCTCTGGCATCACGTGCATAGTACATTGCCTTGCGTGTCCTCTACTGGTATGACTGTCTGTAGGCATGCGGGAGCAGCTTATTTAGAGATATCTCGGTTGTATTTCTACCGCACTGCACACACTGGTGCCCTGAGAGGTTCACTGATCAAGTTTGAAGCCTGTCAAGCAGACTGTTGAAAATTTTTGTGATTAACAGATGGGCAGAGACAGACGTTCCTTGAAATCATGCTCTTTTTATTATCTGTGATGCCACATTTTGCATCAAAGGAATTTTAAGCAGTTCAAAGTAATCAATTGACTCTTGCCTGTGTACCTGCCAAGTTTGAAGACTCTTGAGCAAAACAGCTATGTGATTAACAGACGGATGGACAAACAGACATTCCTTGAAGACAAGGTAGGGACATATACTGTAAGTGTTACTCATCCTACTACTTTTCTGGCACAGTTCTCCAGCATGTATAGTACATTGCCTTGTGTATCTTCTATTGGCATGACGGTCAATCCTGCTTGTTTCAGTGTGCTGCTTTTTTTCCCTTTTCTCTTTTCCCCTTTCTTGTTCTCACCAATCACACAATGTTTTACTGCTACCTTTTTAGTAAACTTGCCTTGATTGCTGACACAGAGCAACAGGTAAACAGACAGACGTTCCTTGCGTTAATAGACTAGTGTCATACCCGCATTGGGCTTCAACTAGCAGTGGGCATCAGTAATGTTCTGCTGCAACATTTGTTTGGTGAAAGTCACGACTTTGCCTTTGATGCTTTGACACCTGTACAGGCGGGACGCTAAACCAAATTCAAAAGAAATCAAAGAATTCTTGCAGCTTCACTCGCCAACAAAGAATCTCAGGCTTCACCTAACTCAGCATCATGCATGGCAAAGTACACATCAAAGACACACTGTTGCCCTGTCATAAAAGTGACCCTGACACAGACAGATGTTCCTTTAATTAATAGAGATGTGCAGAAATTCTTAGCTCATCAAATAAAGGAAAGAGGCAATTGCATAAGCATGGTACAGAGCACAAACATTTAGCTTTAAACAATATCAAAAGTATTCTTCAAAAATGAACAGAAATTGATAAGCCTTTGAGTCACTGGTTTTAACAAAAGAATACCTAAAAGTCCATAGTTTCTAAGTATTTGGAAATGTAAGTTTACAGTAAAAAGAAAAATGCAAAATGGCTGTAAAGTTGTTAAATACTTGGCACTTACAGTGCCACTCTGTAGTCAGGAAAGGACCAAGGCTAAAACTGGCTGTACAATACAATCTTCTTGCCAACTGCCTGCCTGCATTACACTATTACTATCAAGGATGCAACTACACACTGAGTCAGCTACTGATAAAAATAGAAGAGGGTAATAAAATGAACTCTGGATGGTTTGATTTCACTATTTCTGACTTAGGATGCAAGAACACCAGAGATGATTGAATTCAGAATAAAAGCTAATTTTATGTTAAAGAACAGGGTACATGCATGACTAACAGCATTAATGAGTTTGGATGTGTAAATAACATGGATGTGTCTACTGTGTTCTATCTGGTGCAATTAATTGTTTTAATTATTTATTGACTAAACCGGAAAGGAATGAAATAACAGTCAAATAGAAAGCCTTTGAATTATCACACACTTTCTGTCTACAATGGCACATGATTAACTTTTACCCCATCTAGCTGGTGTAAAAGGGACCTTTCAAAATTGCAACCCAAAATAAATTTCTTCATTGCCAGCTATGCTGGACAGAGAGCAACAGAAAACAACACAGGCTGTAATTGTCTGCTGGGCAACAGCATTATACTATATGTAGAAAAAAAACAGATATAGAGACAAGGCTGAAGCAGACATCAGCTGACAACCTAGAAACCTAGAAGCCCAAAATTATAAAATTTTGACACCCAAGATAACTAATATGGTTGCCTGATTAATGCTCAACAACCCAATGATGCTGAACTTGCTATCTTTATAAACCAGGATGGCAAATACATTACATCGGAGAGAGGCCGGCACCAGTTAATATTTAAGAATGCTGACAAACTAAATGATCATAGGTGCTGTAGATTAGTCATTACCATGGACTAGATTGAGACCCCAGATGGGTCACAGGGGATTAACGTGTCACCAAAATAAACATGCTAAATTTCTTCCAGCCTTTTACTTTAGATTTACATATTTCAAAATATTTCTCTTGGAAATAACTGCTTCAGAAAACATTGTGATAAACAGAAATGGCAGTAGAATTGTAAGAAACGATATGTTATACACAGATTTGTTCTCCTCACAAACTACATAGTAAACTGGGTCACAATAGTTTGTCATCTTATAAAAGTGGTTCTCGTGTAAAAGAATGATTAAGGGATAGAAAGAAAACAAATAAGATAAATTATGCTACCTGAGTCTATGTCACATTCCTATTGTAAAATAACTGAACTATTTAAGGCCCTGGACCACTAAGTGAAGTAAAAAGACAGTATACCCATTGGATCTATTATTTCAACTTTCTAACGCACATATTAAGTATGATACACACTCACAGTTGTCTCTCCATAACTCTGAGGACACTTATGCAGGTAGATATAATGCAGTCCCTAACATTTACCTTAAGCACATCAACTAAATGTCTGACACCAACCCTTACCTTAACTACACCTAATTCTTAAACCAATGTCGTAAGCCCTTAAAACCTCACTTTATATTGGAAGGACATGCTCAAATGTAATCACAACGTGGATACGTCCTCACAGTGATGGTTTGACCCAACATTTGTCCTCAAAACAGACATTACACATACCCACTTGGGATAAGTAATCTAGTTAACCATGGTCTATCTCGGTAGAGATGATGCGGTGCGTTCACTGTACATGTCAAGCCTACTCTCACTGTTCACTACAAAGGCGACCAACATGTAAATCGGTGCAGCTATACGTAAATATCAAACACTAATGTCCGCAGTGAGAAGTGTTCCAACCATCATGCAGCTGGGCTAACCGGCTAACACAAAGCCAAAGATGATACTTACCTTGACAAATGTTTAAGAATTTGCTTTTTAATAATTCCGGCCATTTTCTTCTAGCGTTTGCTTCGAGCCGTAACACGGTTATTATCCTTAAATAAATATGTACCAGCTAACAGGCACCTCTATACCGGTTTGTGTACATCTCGTTAGCCACTGCAAGGCTAACCGCTACCTCGCTAAACACCGGACAGTAACCGAAATGAACCCCACATACAGATTCGCGCAGCTATACTCTGCACTGACTTCCATTCATTTGGACAGGCTAACCAAAGCCTAACATTAACCATAATTAGTTAACGCTCATTCCTACTCTTAACCTATCCACAATTCAAAGCATAGCTCAAACTTAACCAGTTCATTAGAAATTAATCGCTGCCTCATTAAGACCAGGTTTTGGTCTCAGTGAGGACTACTTGTCCTGAGAAGGCTAGTGTTTATCCAGGTTTATTTCAGAAAGCACTATGCTACCATCTGCTGGATGCGGAGAGGAACACCGGAGGGTGTAACAGCTCAGAGAATCAAGACAAAACTTGAGTGAAAATAAAATGGCACTACTGCTAATTCTATTTTAAACACTGTGTGTCACAAAGTTTATTTAGTCACGAAATCTTTGCTGACATGGTACAAAATAACAAATATAATATCATATTCTGTTCACAATGAAGTGGGCGCTTTGCACAACAGCCATGTTTTAGCAGTCTGATCACATTAACAGTGACTCTGTTCTGTTAAATATTGTGCATCCCTATACACGTGATTTTCCAGTGGTGAAATGCTTATTATGGACATTTTTTTATAATGTCCAAGAAAATGTGTCCATTTCACAGCATATTGTCATACCTGTCAGATCGTCATTGTAATATTTAATAGTAATGTCATCTTTAGTAATTAGTAAATTTAGCTAAATGTGCTTATAAACTGATGGTGTATGAATTGGTTAAGTCTAACAGTTAATTATATATCAGCCAGAAATAGTTGTAGTACGGAGGTTAGTGTGTCTTCTGTAGTTCGCAGGTAGAGGCAGCAGATGGAATCATGTGACATGCGCACTCGGCCCTGTTGTTGAGTTTGTTATGACAAGCCAAGGCCTCGGACTAAATTAGAAGCGAAGCCCCCGTGTTTTTCCGGGTGAATCCGCGATGGAGGGCATGGACCTGGACCTGGACCTGGACCAGGAGCTCATGCAGAAATTCAGCTGCATGGGGACAACAGATAAAGACATCCTGATATCGGAGTTTCAGAGGCTCCTTGGTTTTCAGCTAAACCCCGCCGGATGCGCCTTCTTTCTGGATATGACCAACTGGTGAGCTCGGGGATTCATGTGGCCTGTTGCGTGGTTCATATTAAATGATAGATGCAGTCTACAGACTAGCCTTCCACTTAGTGGTGCTTTTTATGCAACGACAAATTGTTTTAAAAAAGAAGCGAAAATATAATACATGTTATCCCTCGTTGTGACACTATGAGTTACGTTAGTTGTGTAAACACGGGGACAGTGACTGCTAAATACGTAGTACGTAACGAGCTGAGTCAGTGTCTCCGACTTATGACTTCCAGTGACGAATAAAGCTAGCCAGGTAGTTAAATTTTTCTTTTTAAAACATTTGTTTTTTTTCGACTTACGCACAGTTCAGGAACGACATGAAATACATTTTAATGTATTTTCTGTGGTGTGAATGTTTTTGTGGTTGTCCAGACAGCTAGCTAGTAGCTGGTCACCACTTTTATACCAAGCTAGTTATCAAGTAGTTACGTCACTGAGCTGATAATGAAAAGTTTGTGTATTTGCTAACATACTCGAAACTACTCATAATGTGTAGTTAATGAAGGACAGCAGTTACTACTGTTGTTGGTTGTTTATGTCTCCTTGACCATAATTGCCGTGACAACCATTACGGTTTATTACGTAATATTATGGAAGACCCTCGGCATTGTCTTCCAGCTTCACTACAGTATATTAGCGTTGGTGACGTCTTCACCTTTGTCTCCCTGCTCAAATATATAAGGGCAAGCTTTCATCTACTGAGAATGTTGCCCAGACGTAATTATAAGATACGTGAAGATGTACTTTATTAATCATCACTAAGAGAACTGACACCACAACACAGAGGGTAGCAACGATATATAAATAATGTAAAATATGCAATAAAAACATTATAGGTGACAGTGTGCGCATTGAAGCGAAGCCCCCGTTCAAAATAATCCTATAGGGATTGGGGTTGAGCTTTAGGTGCATTTTTTATTTTTGGATTAAATGTTCCATAGTTCAAAAGTCATTCGTGCAGTGTCCTTTTTCTGCAAATAAACCTATTTTGAAATAACCATCCTTTGTTAACCGTGCCAGTGTAGGGACCAAGTGTTTGTGAGCAGCAGCGCAGTGAGTCCGTAGTAGAACCACGTGATGTCGTGTAATAGCTCATCTGCAACGGGCTTTCTAAAAATAAAAAACTGCTGGTGTATGGATGAGCTGCGCATCACGTTGAGCAAGTCTCAGTAATCTCTTCAGCCATTACAATGAATGGATTAAATAGAATTTAAGTGAATTAAATTGATCTTTCTTGTCACTGTTACAAAAAGGAAAACATTTTAGCAGCTCTGTGGTTTCAGCCGCAGATAAAGCATGAATGCCACACAATGCTGCCATTCATTATATATTAACTTTGCACAAGATGTGAGTTTATGTGGTTTCAACATTCAAAATAATGAATTAAATGGGTATTCATTTTTCAAAAAAATTATTTTGTCAATATTCACTGATAGAGCTTCTATAATCACAATGCTTTAACATTATGCCAGTAGTGAAAACATATGGCTAAGGTTAAAACTGTTGATTTATGGTACTTATCTTATATGATCATAAATACAATTTATTTTGCATTTAGACCAAAACTGTGTCGCAGAATAAATACAATTATAATAACCCACAGTTGCAAACTATGCAACCTTAATGACCTTAAAATAAATTATGAGTAACACATGCAAAAAAAAAAAAAGTCTGGTCTTTGTTAATATTTGTAACTGCTGTTCAGTTTTGAGTTTTCTCCAACATAAATCTACAGCTATACTCAATTTTATACCAATCACCTACCCTCTGTTTTCCCAGGAATTTACAGGCAGCCATTGGAGCCTACTATGACTTTGAGAGTCCCAATGTTAGTGCACCGTGCATGTCATTTGTGAAGGATGTGACAATTGGTGAGGGTGAGTCCGTTCCACCTGATACATCTTTCACAAAGACCTGGAGAATACAGAACACAGGTAAGCCTGGTGGATTGCTAAAGCTCATTTCTAGATCTCATAAACATAAAATATTTGCAGTTACGTGTCATACCTTGTTCAGCATAGTTGTCTATACCTTCCAGGTGCAGAGTCATGGCCTCCTGGGGTTTGTCTGAAGTATGTTGGAGGGGATCAGTTTGGCCATGTAAACATGGTGATGGTGAGGTCTTTAGACCCCCAGGAAATGGCTGATGTCAGTGTACAGATGCAGAGCCCTGTTTCTCCTGGCATGTATCAGGGTCAGTGGAGAATGTGCACAGCTACAGGACTTTACTATGGAGGTGAGGAGAGCAGTCATTAGTAAAGACTATGATGAAGAACAGACTGCAATAATGACTCAGTGAATGCATGAGTTGATTAATGTAAATATAAGGAGGACTAAAATGATGCCTTACATTGCTGTTCCCAGCCTCCAAGACTGATTAAACTATTTGAAGATGTCAGCTTATACTTTTTTGTACTTTGTAGTTGAACAGTATTTTCATCCATAGTTATAATGAACAGGCTCACATTTTACCATTATTGTTACAGTTCAGCAGTGAATATATTTCAACTTTAAACTATGAAAAAATCCCTCAAACTTGTCAGGTAATCAGAATACTGCTGTTTATAAGATAGGTAGAGGGATCCTATTATTGTTAAATGTTAACAGGAAGCCTGTTAGGATAAATTATAGTAAGCCTTAATATTTAATTATGGTGTTCAATCCCTCTGCTAACACCATCAGTGTCTTATGTAACTTTAAGAAGATGATTTTAATTTGAAATTTCATGATTTAATAATTTTTAATCCATCTCCTGGTTACTATCATTTTTTGGTTTTTCTACACAAAACCTTTAAACTAGAGAAAGCACTCAGAGAGTACAAACCTCTTTCAAGGCCGCTCAGTCTTTAACTCAGTTTACCAAAGTATCAGTATCTTTTTAAGGTTAACATTTGATTGACAAAAATCCTCAATCTGGTCTGTACTTTACTTTTTTGAGTTAGACTGCTTAGGAAGAATAAACACACAAATGTGGCCAAAAACACAACCTCTTTAGTGGAGGTAACTAGAGAAGTCACTAAGGCTTAATTTCTGTATGTATCACCACTCAAAATTGAATAGTTTTCTGTCTTGGGCCATAACTTTTATGTCCAGAAATGTTCATCAAAATCTGCCCTTAACCTTTTGAGTCATCCTGCTCACAAACAACAAAACAAACCTCTTTTTGGACATAAATAATTATGCCTAGTTCCATCTTTTTGCAGAACAGTGTTGTTGGGATTTTAAATTTCAGCACACTATTTGTTTCTCTTGACAGATGTAATCTGGGTGATCCTGAGTGTGGAGGTTGGAGGCCTCCTTGGCGTTACACAACAGCTGTCCTCTTTCCAAGCTGAGTTCAACACCCAGCCTCACCGCAGCTTGGAAGGAGACTATAACCCGTTCGCCTCGCCGGAGAAAAGCAAGTGCCCTAACAGCAACAACAATGGCCTCCACGATGACAGCGGTCATAGGGTCGCAGAGGAACATTGGCAGGGAAGCCCAGACCAGCTACAGCAAGATCAGAATGGACTGTCACACAACTCTGTGGATATAGTAGCAAACAGTCTACAAAGCAATCGCTCACTAGTCTCTTATAACCAGGTAAGACACAGTCATGGTGGTTGGAGCCTCTAACCTTGAATCAGGGTTGGGGTAAATTTCATTCATTAGAATTCAGAACCTAAAAATAAATTTAATAAATGCTCCATGTGGTGCACGAGCACTGTTGATTTACATTTAAAATATTAAGCACAGATGTAGACATAGACCAGAATTGTGAACCAGTGGGTAATATAAAAAACTAAAATGTGCAAATATAATTAATAAAAGTTTAATGTAGAGTGCAAGTCAGCACACTTGTAGTGTTCTGGTGACAGAAGTTACACACTACAGCTTTAATGGCATAAATGGGTAATAGTGTTTTGTTTTGTAAGATGACAAATGATGCAAGTGAATTTACCCAGCGTGGGATCAATGAAATCTTAATCTCCTCTAATCTGATTTTATTACTACTTTTGATAGATTATATTCTCTGTCAATCAAATAACTGTATAAATGGTCAGAAAATCAGTTCTAACATCTTGAATGGCTTGTCTGACCGTCACTGTAAAATAATTTTTCCTCTTTTTGTTTTGATATTTTGAAAACTTAAGTGACCAATAGATTAGTTGCTGATTTAATTTTTATTTCAACTCTACATCCATAGTTTTGGCTACACGTATAACAAACGCTCTGTTCTAGAACTGAGTACAATCATGAGATGCTAAAAATGTCAACTTTACATCCTATGAATATGAATATATAATTTCCCTTCCTTACAGGGTATACAGGAGTCCTATCCTTTTGGGCACTCTTAGGTCATGGGACTTACACAGTACAGTAGCACCAAACCGAACCTCTGGAGTCTGTCACACCCTATTGAGGCAGTATCTGTGGGAAAGCACAGAGATCCAAAAGACTTTATGCAAATTCCAGCTGCTCTCTGAGAAACCAGAGGTCAACGATCCCTACGTGCAACTTGACTAACATCCCACTCCCACTGTATGCACGTGTGAATGCTAAGTTAAAATGAGTGCTATGAGTCTTTTGAGTGACATTTTTTTTTCTATTTCTTTTTCAGTTGTCAGAGTGAAAATGAAACAACTATGACAGTTGGGTATATTTGTGGAACTGTGTGTGTGTGTGTGTATTGTGTGTGCATTGTGCACTTGAAAGACTGGAGGAAAAGCCATTTTGTTTTGCCAACTGATTCTCTCTGATTCTTAACATATTGATTAGCTTCCTGAATGTTTCCTTTAACTAAATCTAATTATATTTTCCAAACAAAACATCAAAATACTTCCTCAGAATTGTTTAGATTTTTTGTGCTTGTTTCTTGAGAGGGGAAGCAGTCTCATCCTACAGGAATTTCTCTATGGCTCATAAAAGTCAGTTTTTACTTGGTTTTTTTTCAACAGAGCTTGTTCATAATGAAAAGAAAAAAGATGCTGTTGCTTAACTGTAACAGATGCAATACTATAACCCTCCAGTGGAGGGTCAGCTTTTACTCCTAGTAAGACATGCAGATCAAGAAACCTGAGCTTTTATTTTATAATATGGCTTCCTGTGATGTAGTAAGCTACAATTAAGACCCAGCTTTAACTTGATTTGGTATTAAGAGCTCAAAGGTCCTATATGTCGGTGAAGATCTTATACCTTAGTCTCTGCTGACACTTGGAAAATACATATTTATGAAAAATAACACTATAAGCAGAGTATTCATTACTAGCAAATGTGCAGTATTATAGATTTCCCAATCAGAAAATCAGATGTAGTCTAGTTTTGTGTGCTTGGATTAAAAACAAAAGAAATAGGGCTAAAATATGTTATCCCATAAACTACTGAATTCAAGTCGAATGGACAGTGTTTAAGATGAAATTTCACATAATAAATGAAATATTTCTGGTGTCCTGCTCTGAATTTACAGTTGAAATCTGCATTTTCCATATGGATGTCATAAAGGCTAGTTTTTTGGAAATGTGTTAATTTACCCAAAGATTCATACTGAGATTGGACTTGCATTTTTATGAGTGTGATTATGAGTATGCTTTATAATTTCAAATGCAAGCATAATCAACACCAGTTAAATTAAAGATGTAACCACAATACAATGTTTTCTTAGAAATTGTTACTGGTTTACCTATTAAGAGGCTGGAGTCATGTGACCTCCTTTTTCTGGTTTGTGCGTGCTGCCCGTCTCCACAAATACAGTTAAGCCCTGAAGGGTCTATCATCTCTGCGATCATCTGTCATCCAAGGCTGACTTAGACCATCTTGTCAGGTGAACATTCATTCTTTTCATTGAGGTGCTAACAGAAAGCCCCAGGGTTACATAGCTTTGACACCACGACGATACCAGCTGACAATACAACACGATGCAAAATTCTTTGGGTCTCTGTTCTTTCACAAAATGTTGCTTTCCTGTGCAAAATATAAATATGTGTTTCTCCCAACTGTCGCTGTCAGTTCATCAGGTGCTGAGTAAATTTAGTTTTTAGTGTAATGCCTCTCTTTACAGTCTCTTCAGACCAGATTGCAGAATGAATCAGTTGGCATTAGAATATTGAAACAGCACATTTATGCAAGTGAGCAAGTGCAAACAGATGAACAAATGAAAGCCTGTTTTTCTTATGAATGTCTGATGAATGTTTGTATGATTAAATTATCATTTAAAACTTGAAGTATTGGAATTTGCTTCATTTTTTGTATTGCAGCTTTATAGTTCACACTTCGTGGGAACTAGATTTAAAAAAAATCTTTTTATGACTTGCATGAACCCATCATATTTTAGGTTTTCTTATTTCCACATACAGTATCTGCAGTCACTACTGCCCACAGATCAAAGGCAAGCAAGGTAGATCATACACAGATCAGAGGCAATAACATAGTACTCATTGCTGAATGTGAACAAATGCATTTTGGGGGAAATCAACACGTTCTAGTTGAAAATGACTTCATGGTGCAGGTTTCAGTAACTCTGCAGAGCTGTGATTCTGTGTTTGTATTTACTGTGACAGGGACTAAATCTGTTCAAACAAATCACACATTTATTGGATATGGTATTGATAACTTGGAAAGCATAAATACACTAATTGATTAAGTAAATGGGTTATTTTTTTTTGGACTACTTTCATGTTCCATGCATGCACTTGAGGGTGACATGTGACATGTACAGTCTGTTCCTACTCATCAAACTTTACATGCAGTAAAAACAACTGATATGAATGATAAAAGAAGTTTTTTTTCATTAGTGCTAAATTCATGAAAACTATAATATACACTTAGGTGTCAGACCTACCAATGAGCCTACTCAAGTGTTTTAATGAGTAAATGTGTCCTGCAATGTTAAAAGAAATATGAAGTAATTGTAGTAAATGCAACATTAGCTGATTAATAAGTTTGTAAAGGTTCATTAGGTTTGAAAAGCAGAATTTATAACATTGTGTTTCAGGTTCAATGCTCATTTTAAATGTTCTAAATCTGACCTTAAAGGTTTCTACAGCTGTAATTCCATCGTTGTCATACAGGCCTTAAAAGATGGTTTGTGTGGGTGTATTCACAGGCAGCAGCTCTTTGGAATATTACACCTCAACCGCATAAACATTACAGTTTAGTTCAAGCAAATATTTACTCACTCTCACTTTCTTGTTCCCTCTCTAACATGTGTAATGGCTCCATGAAGTTTTTAACTTCTCTAATAGTTTCCCACCATTGAAAACAACTTTAACCATTGTTTTTGCTTTTGGATATTTTAATGATAATTCATGGTCAATAATGATCCATGGTTTAGATCCCATGCATCCTCAACCAGTCATTGTTTGACCTAGATAGTTGGGTTAGAATTATCCCCACCTCTCACTCTGAATGCTGAACTTTGACTAAGTAACCTTGGTATATCAGATTTGATAGATGAAACTCGATTTCACCAATGCTTTAGATTCTGCAGTTTTGTATTTTGAGTTCACAAATTTGAATAAAATCTTTAAAAACAAAAACTACAGGTGTTCTCACAGCTCCTCCTGAGGCTGTTAAGATCCAGTCTGTTAAGACTCACCAAGTTTGTTGACTTAAGGAACTCTGTATGAATAATGCCCCAAGTCATTATTAAGTAGGGACTTAGAGCAAACTCACTGACTTAGACACACCCTGTCTTTAAGAATTGATATGTCATGACGGTACTGTGTCCCAAATTAGTCAAACTCTTGCTAGTGGAACAAGTCAGTCAGCAGTGGTTCAAAGTGGGCTGAAGGGATCCAGTTCTAGGTAGGAGACGGGAAACTGCATCAATCAAAACCTCACCTGAGGGGAAGAGACACAGTCTCCAGTGGACCTGGATGTAAGTCCATGCTTCAGCCGAGAAGACGCTTCAGCACTGGAATAGTTATTGAATCCACTTATATCAAACACTGATAAGGTAAGACTGGATTTCACAATGGGCTTCCAAATAGTATAAACCACTGCGGATAGTGTACCACTAACCCTGCTACCACTTCTTTTACCTGTGATGATAATATGAAGATCTATGAGGTACCTTTTTTGTTGAATGTTAAATGATACTTGCAGGACAGATGTAACCGAACTTGAGTTAAAGAAATCATGGTAGCATAAAGAATGTGTTGCCTGCTTTTGAGTTTAAAGTCAAGTTTGCTGTATTAGTTCATACACAACAATCCTTACTCTCATAATATTCATTATAATATATAAGACCAACTTTCTGTCACATCATTCCAATCCAAATGGCGACTGCATTTGACTGACATTATATCAGGAAAGCTGGTGATGCCCTGAGAGTTTTATTGTCATACAGTGTATAATTTATGATGTATGTACATATATTATATATACAGTATATAATATAGGATGTTATACAATGTAAGGTAAACAAACATGCTAATAATGAGATCAAAGATGTGTCTCTTTACCTGTCTCACTTTCATGTTGGCTGGCCATGGCTCACTGGGACGCTTGAACAGAGTGGAAACATTGTTAATGTCATTAGTAACATGTATCTAAAGCAGAAAATGAAAATACACAAGCGAAATAACCTCACAATTGTAAATACATACAGATGTGTTGAACCTCATAATGTATGATTTGCATCTTAAGGAAAAATACTATATTAAAAGTACTTTTAATCAGTACCACAGCACCAAACACAAGTCTATACAGTCTATACAGTAATACAAATTAGAAAGAGAGAGAGAGTGAGAGAGAACAATTGTTTGTTCCGGAGAGTGAGCATAATCTCGATGAGCAAGTTTTTAGCAGTGCTTAACATTTCAACTTCTAATGCCTATAGGCAAGGAAAACCATTGCAGAAACATGGACCATGTGTGCTGACACTCAGACCATGCTCCCTGTTCACATTCAAAAAAAATGTATACATCTGTCTTTTTACATGATATTGTTAATGTCCTTGTGATGGCCCTTTTTTTTTTTTTGCTGATTATTCACTGTCCTTTTTTGCCGTCTTATTCATAATCACTGTTTGCTAAATCACAATCTGTGAACGACGTTCAGCATAATGTGTCCAGTGTGAACACAGTGAGATACCGTGCAAATGTTCACCCGTAAAATTTAAAAAAGAACTATGTCCATACATAGAAATTTGCCTTTAATATTGTTTAGAAACGTATTAATGTAGCAACTATAAAGCATTGAAATGAACATGCAAAAACTTTTCATTTTCACTTTGAAATGTGTTTTATTCACGTTTTGTTCTGACTCATCAGTTTTTATTTTGTCTTTGAAGACACATGAATATGAAAGTTTTTTATTGTTTTTTTTTTTTTATTGAAAACACTGTAAATGGACATACTGCATATTGTATTAGGTTTTCATACAGAAATATTGTCAATATTATAGCACCAATCCTAGGCTGGTGAAGTGTTCTCTTACTCATACTGAAATGAAAATGTTCCAGATACCTACTTTTTTGTGAGTTCCACATTTAATGCTGTGTTTTTATTAAACTTTCTTTTCAAATTTGATCCATCTTGATGGCCTGATGATATTATTTAAGGGTACTTGTGAGATTATGATCGTCTCCAAACAAGAATTTCTTTGTTTTTCTGTTCTGTTTATGATGTAAAAAACTGGAACTGATTGTATTCTGATAATGTTGACAATAATTGACCTCAATATTTTGGAATGAAGATATTAATAAGAAAATCTTAAATTAATTTCATAGATACTGGTTAAAAATAGGCTAATGTTTTGAGTTAAGGTACTTTTTGGGGAGTGAATATATTTAGCTGAATGAATTAAGCTGTCGCAAAGACTTCTGTGAAGGTGAAGGTGGAATAAATGATTCCTTGTTTCACAGAATGTCCCAGCTCAGTAAATATTAGAAGACAAATGTCATGTTTACTTTGGGATTCCTACTGTCTAAATATTGGGCATTTGGGTATGGTTCCAGCACAGCATCAATGCCACACAGTCTCACAAAACAATGTCACTGTTCAAAGGGATATGCAGTAAGTCTGTTATGAAGCCAGTGACAAAACTTTGTGAAAACATCTCTTTCTTCTTTCAGTGTTAAAGGAGCCTGAGCATGGGGAGTCCAGGTTGTGAGCACACAGGTTGCAGCGCACACTCGCCTCTATGCTTCTGCCACTCACACACTCACCTGAGGGAAGCCTGGCTGGATGATACAGAGGACATCAAACCGCCTCGCAGCATGTTGGGGCTCCCTGAGCTCAGCTGGCCAGGGGTCTACCTCCCCTGCTACGACCGATTCGTCATGGAGGAGACACAGACCCCTGCGTCTGCCACTCCTCCCTCCAGGACTCTGGAGCCCAGCCCACCTGTACCCAGGCAAGCTCAGGATTCCTCCTCTGAAGTGGAGGATCAGATGGAGGAACGCTGTCTGGAGCAAGTCCAGACCATGGTGGTGGGAGAGGTGCTGAAAGATGTGGAAACAGCCTGCAAGCTGCTCAGCATCGCAGCAGGTAAACCAGAGTACAGCAGGTGGACGTCATTTTTATCACAGTCATTTAAATTGAAAATACTGTAAGCTGTAATCACTTTTTTTTTTTGCTCATCCTGACATTAAATATCTGAAGTGACACAACTGATACCTGGTTAGCATCTGAGGCACAACACGCCTTAGGCAAACTCTTCTGTTTACTCAAGATCATCTTCACTTCTTACAAACTGTCACCTAATGCTTTAAGATGTACAGTACATGCAATGCATGACTATTTACTTTCCCGTTTGACTACTCCAGCTCATATTGAATTTCTATAGTATTGGGGGATCTGAATTCTATCAGAATGTTCTGTCACTATAATACATATATTCTGACACTATTTGTTCCATCTTTTGGTTTTGTAAAACCAGTTCCAAAGATCCACTAAACCAGTCTTCTTCAAATTCTAAGGATCTGGTTGGATCTGGTTCAGATTTACCCATAAAACAAACAGTTACCTGACAGGATGATTTGGTTGAATAAAATATGGCAAACAAAGTGGAAAGCTTGACAGTGATTGTTTTAAGTTAAGTTTAAAAACATAATGTAAAGAATGGGTAGGTTTTCCATAAGTTTGTTGCTTTTTGTTACTCCTTTCAGACACAGAATCATTTCTGAACTGTTTTCTGTTTTATGTTCATTTAGATTTGACTTCCTCCCACAATCTAAAGACATGCAAATTAGGTTAATTGGAGACTCACCTAATGTCAGCGACCCCCTCCACTCCTGTGGAGAAAGTGGATAAAAATGAATTAATTAACAAATTTTGTTGCTATTAGTTTTACTTAAAAATCCAATTCAATTTAATTGCTCTTTTGATTCAAGAAATACCTTGTTTTTGTATGTTCTCCTCTCCAGACCCGTTAGATTGGAGCTGTGTGCACGTGCAAAAGTGGCTGCTTTGGACTGAGCACCTGTACAGGCTGCCACAGGTCAGCACAGTGTTTCAGGAGCTGACAGGGAGGGATCTATGCTCCATGACAGAAGCAGACTTCAGACAACGCTCCCTGCAGTTTGGAGACATCCTCTATGCTCATCTGGACATCTGGAGATCAGGTAAGAATGACAGGACCGTGACAAAGTAACAAAATGACCCCGCATTAAAGGCCCAGTGTGCAACATTTAGGATGGATTATTGACACAAATTGAAAATGCTACTCATTAGTATTTTTATAAGTGTATAATCATTTTAAAAATACACAAACAAAGTTAAATGACATCCTTTTTTGGGCTGAGAAAGCACTCATGTGCTCCCTGATGCACATTGGAAAGAAAGGGGTGATGTTTGTTACAACCTGCAATCTCAACTTAAAATGTCACTAATTTGAACATACTGGACCTTCAATTGTAGTATAATTTTAGCATATTAGGGAAGGCCACTTGTGTGGAAAACTGTAGCTAAATTAAATCTGATTTGACTTTTTTTCTTAAGCTTCAGCAATGAAGGATCGCTGCCCACCAGAGGAGAGCAAATCTGGTAAGTTCTTTGTTCAAGAAATGCTGAGGTAACACTAAGAAAACAGTTCAGCCAAAATTAAAAATAAATAAATAAATAAATAAATAAAAAATAAAAATTCTCTTCGATGTCAGCAGCAGATGATGAATCCTGGACAGATGTGATGTGCCAATACCCCAGTCAGCCCATCCACTTGTGGCAGTTCCTTCAAGAGCTGCTCCTCAAACCACACAACTACAGCCGCTGCATCCGCTGGCTCAACAAAGAGAAAGGTAAAGTCACAGGCAGGTAAACATACTGCAGCTGTATATGGAGAAGGTGCCACCACCAAGACTTAGAAACAACTTTCACATAAGGAGCCCCTTTGTACGGGAGCTACTTTGACACGTTTTAGCAGGAAACGCACAGGTGTTACTGACCACTTTAAAGATGGCTTGGTTTAGTTCACATCAGTCTAGACGGAGGGTCTTACTATGTAGTGATTCGGTGCTATACAATTCAAATGCATTTGATTTGATTTGACAGTGTGACAGTTAACCAGCATGCAACCTGAAACTAAAGACGCTAAATGTAACTCAGCCAACATGAATTCAGTTATTTACTCCTGCTTTTCCTACTGTGACCTGTCAAAATGCTCCGCCCTTGCTACAAGTTTGTGACACTTTGTTACATTTAACCCACCTGCAATAGTACTTTTTGTAATTAAAGGAACCTTTCTTGAACACTTGGAGTATTATTCTGGGAAATAGCTCAGTGCTGTTTTGAAAATCAGAACAGTCATAGTTTGTATAAACAGTCACAGTTGTCAGATTAAAGGTTAAAATTAGAAATAATGGTTACATGGGACAATGGCTCTTTTCAGCACAGTGTGACAATGAGCAGGCAGGCACCCTGAAACTGATACAATGCAGTTATTTTCACCTGTGCTTTTCCTTCCGTGAACTGTCAAAAAAGCTTACACTTTGGTTGGCAAAGTTTGATTGTCTAGATTTGCCATTACAGATATCTGTGACATCATTTTGACTAACTACAAGTTTCAGATAGCTGCAATTCAGATTATACTAGTCAAAATTATGTCACCCTTGCCAGTCATGTGTGTGGGGTTTGTCATTATAGATATCTGTTATTCAAATATGGATATCTACAGTGTTACTGTCACCTCAGAATCCAGACTGAGCACATTTTCTGTCTTTTGTCTAAAGGGATTTTCAAAATAGAGGATTCGGCTCACGTGGCCCGGCTATGGGGCATCAGAAAGAATCGCCCAGCTATGAACTATGACAAGCTGAGTCGCTCTATACGCCAGTACTACAAAAAGGGAATCATTCGAAAGCCTGACGTATCCCGCAGACTGGTCTACCAGTTCGTCAATCCTGTATGATGAAAAAGGGATCAGTCATTCAGAACAGAGTGAGCTAACGGCCAACCCAAAAGATATGCTGGACATACAGAAGATGATATCAATATAGATCATAGATCAATATATTTTATTTGTTTCATGTTGATTTGTTAAGACTGCCTACAGAAACATGCAATCCTGCCTATGACAATTTCGCTCTACTTTATAATGGAGCTTATCTTATTTGTCTCATTGTCTTTAGCACTCACGTTTAACTCTCTGGTGTGATGTATGGTTTCTTAAATGTCTACTGTCTATTAAAACATTCCAAAGAAATATGCTTTTTCACTTTCCCGCAGAGATTAGAAGATATTGTCTGCCCACTGGAGGAGACAGCTCATTTGCTTAACTTAGCATAGGATTAAAGAAACATACAGTAATACGTCACTATAACTCAACATTAAGTAGCGGGCCACGTGAAGTAAACTGGGGGGCTGCACGTGTCCCACGGGCTGCAGTTTGAGACCCCCGAGTTATACTGTAGGTACATTACTTTCAAACAGAGTTGGACTTTCTTTGTTTCCAGTCCTTGTTCTGTAAGTTAAGTGTTGGCTGACTCCTCCAGCTATTTACTTATTGACAAAGAGTGCTTTCTTTTCTCCACTAGAAAGACGGTAAGTGTCATTCCTAATATTGTTGAACTACAATTATCTCATAGGAAATCCTATTATTCCCAGGGTTCAAGAATATTTAATTTAGAAGTTGCAGACTGATGCTATAGTAAGTAAATATTTTATTAAACCTAACGTGATTTTCGTTTTCTACGCTTTTCCTTCTTTGGGTTTGTGTTTTAATAAAGCAGTATATTCTTACCGAGTGTGGTCCATTTGAAAGTAACTTAAATCACATGTGTACTCCATACAAAAAACACACGGACACTAACTTTTTCAACAAACTTATTTCCCTTTCAAACCAATATCGCAATATTGACACCACCACAACAAATTGGCTTCAGGTTTGTCACCACTATCACGGATATTATCTGTGATCATAATCACTGTATGCATATTTAAATTAACTTTTTTGTTACATCAAGATGAACAGGCACTACACCAGTTAGGAGATAAAAGTACATCACTATGAACATACATCTTCTAGACCGCTAATAGGGTTTCCACAACATGAGTTGCTGTCCCCTGTGTGCATAAGGAAGAGATCATCAACATAAAAAAGCATTTACATGTACATCTTTTTACTGCCTCAACGTGGTTAGGTCTCATTTTCAACTCAACACAGTTGTACAGTTACAATAGAATATAATCTTTAAATTACATCATCATATACAAATCTGACAGCGTGGGATAATGTCACGCTTTTATAATACACTGACAATTCCATTGCAATGAAATTCATACGATATGGTACCTATTACTTAATATGTTTCCTTTGCTGTTCTTTAAATGAAACACATTTACATGTATAACACTACGTTTTTGTCTTAATAGTCAATTTTTTTTTAAACAATCTTTTTCTGTTACATTTACACAACTCATACACACTGGATGATGAATTTAATGTTTTCCCCAGTAATTAACCTGATAAGGTGGATTATGTGTTTGAACTTGCATGTAATTGTATATTTCATGAATGTGTATAAATGTGAATGTCTGTGTTTGTGTGGGTGTGCATGTGTGCATTGAGGATGCGGGACAGTTTGATGACAGGAGTCCTTTTTGCTATGCTGGACAGCTTTACTCTAAGACACAACTTGTGAGCTGGTGATGTGTTTCTCCTTATGTGCGAGTCCCAAACCTAAATCCTGTTCCAGACACAGTGCTAAACACATCTGACTGCTGTTGGTCCACTTGTATCCGCCAGGCCAACTAAAAGACATACATCTCTTGTCTAATCAGAGATTTAGGTTGAACTTGTGGCTGAACAACTCATTTATCAGCATCTGATAAGTTCCAATTCCTGCTATACTTTTAATTTCTGTAGAGCCAGGTGAAGACTAAAAATAACTGTGTAAAGCTCTGTGAAAGCATCAATGTAATGTGCCACGCAACACTGTTTCCCCTGTGTCACTTTGTAGTGTTTTGCAGACAACTGAAGCTTGGGTGAACTGGGAGGCAGCTGCAAGCTGATCTTCACTGATGCTATTTTATATATGTGATATGTGAAGTTATTGCATGGAGAACAAATAGTTGATGGTACTAGGTCATTCTTTGGCTCAGCAGGGAAATGTGCCACAAAACTAGTGCTTTTTGCAAGTTAGGGCCTTAAATGACAGTGGAGAACCATGTTTAGATGACATGACCTCTTTCAAGCCCAAACACTAGTACATTCATGTCCCGTTGAAGAGGCTTCAATCTTCAGACAACAGTCTGTGGTACAGAAACACATTGCCTCCATTGGCCCTTGCTCTGGAAGAAAAGTGCCCAGCACAGGCATTGTTCAAAACCCTCCTCTCTTACTGCGGTAGTGCCCTAAAAAAAGATGACTTGATCCAGCTTTGCTCAGCGGGAACCTTTCACTTGTATTTCTTGTTAGGAGTAGTGGATTTAAATGAGACCTGATTTACTGAGCTTCTGACGAAAACTGTATCCTTCCCATGAACTTCATGAAGATGATGTTGGTAAATGATTTGTGATGCTAAGAAAAAATAATCTATGTTCTATACAAACATAAAATCAGTTCATCAACAGGCTTCCTCGCATGAAAACGGAAGCATGTGCATGTCCAGAAGCATGTGATGCTAAAAAGTGACCTCTGCATTTGTAGTTGAAGTGTTGCATCAGGTTGTAGCCCACACAAGGCTGCAGGGATTCAGGGAATGCAAGTTGTTGCATAGCACATGCTGCTATGCAACCTTAGAAACAGTTTAGAACACACTGCACACACACCGGAAAAGAGGCTGGACCAAATCACAAAGAAAAACAAAAGAAAAGAAGAAACGAAAGAAACAAAGGGTACTGTCTGTGAAACTTTTAACACTACACAGCATTCCTGAAGTAAGAATGACAACTGACCACACACAGCATTAAAAATGCTACACAAAATGGCATCACACTGTATATACACAACGCAGGTTAGAGAAGCTCATCTTTGTCAAATGGTTTAGACTGATTATATTATCATCCCATTTTCACAGAACAGACTGCAGTATACTGCAAGTTTAAACAAGCTGCATTATACGTTGAATACAGATACACAGAGAAGCAATGTGTTCCTGCACTGTCTTGATGTTACAGCTGTGTGTGTATATACTGGAATAACTGCTGCTCTTGTTTTTTTTTAATGTGTAAGTCCACCCACCTTAAATGCTGGATAAAATATCTAATACTGATATATTGTCTTTTAGGTTACTAAGTTTTTATTTAGGCAAGACTGCTTGGCGCATCTGTTGGGCAAAGGATGTGTTGCTCTTAAGTCTCTGGCTATGTGCGGTGCGATTGGATGGGACAGTTCAAGCTGCCTCCAATGGCTTGTCCTTGTCCAGTAATGTGACTAGATAGGCTCGACGTAATTGGCCGGGTACAGTCCCTCTTGGCCGCTGTCCAAACGACCTCTACACCAGCCTTGCTCATCTTCATCCTCAGTCTTGGTCAGTTCATCACCTGCAAAGGAGATGTCACTCCTTAATCAGCACACACTTTTGTCAAACATTGACTGTAGCATTATATCTGAAGGGACATAGTGGATACAAAATGCTAGGTAACCCAGTTCAAACGTTTAGTAATGCAAATATCTAATCATCCAATCACATTTCAACAAGTCAATACATTTAGGACAAGACAACTGATTCTACTGACTACTTCTTATTTTGGATAGACTAAATAAAAGGAACCCCCAGGGTGTTTTTGACTACTACTAATGCCTTGGCATTTGTTTTATTTGTTCATATGCATGAGGATGCAAATGAACACACCCAGGCACAGCTGGGCGGCA
Organism: Brachirus orientalis; assembly: GCA_016785285.1. Taxonomy (NCBI): domain Eukaryota; kingdom Metazoa; phylum Chordata; class Actinopteri; order Pleuronectiformes; family Soleidae; genus Brachirus; species Brachirus orientalis. The sequence continues at coordinate 17,620,908 of JAFBJR010000150.1, forward strand.
AGGCCCTGCATTGTGTCACATTATTTCACTGATCAACAAGAGACAGGGATATATACTAAGAAAATGCATGGTAGACAGTTTGCAATCCTGAGGAAAGGAATGTACTGGTTATGTTTATCGAGCCTCAGGGAATTACAAAATGCAATTTGGGTAACAGACACATCCAGTATGTAAACATGTCTTGTTTGTTTGCGAGGAAACTTGATAGGGCACCTTTATATATATATTTTTTTTTTAACAGAACAAAGTCTCATTTGCATGCAGCTTTAAAGACAGCCTCCAGTTTGTTGCCAGACCTAAATGCATCAAAACACAACTGTGAGGTTAAAAAAGTGCCTGAGGAAACTTGATGTAGAAACACACAGCTGTGGATCCTTGCTTAGTTGTCTTTCTATGTAATACTTGTCTTTAAATAGCTTATTGTGTCACTGTGGGGGCCTGTAAAACACTTTTTTTAGACAATTCCGTCAACAGCTAGGATTAATTGGTGGTAACTGCCTGTAATTTGTTTTCCATGTGGCCATTATTAACGAATCACTACTTTTATCTGAAGAGGAAGGGAACTTTAGAATAGGTATTAGGACAGCGTTGGTGATTTTTGACCAGATGGGCGATGCTATAGCTTGTCATCATATCCTAATACTCCTCACCTACAGTGTCCCCAGCCCTTGCATGTGATCTTGCATGACGGAGGGAGAAACTTTGTTCTGTGCTATGATATCACTGATATTACCTGCTTTGAAAGAAAGCTCATCCTGTTCCTGGCCCTCATAGTCATAGAGAGCACGTACACGGACGCCTTTCCCAGTGCTGGAATCATCTTCGAATGAATTCCCGTTCCCGCCGTTCTCGTTGCCAGAGTATGCAGCGGGCTGCTCGTCATCGGACCATTCAGTTGAGTAAGCTTGATTCTTATCGTAGCTGCTCACACTGGAGGTGAGAAATAATGCAGGGAAAAGATTTGATGCAACGTGACCCCAAAGGCCAAAGATGAATTTTGTTGATACTCTAAATATCTGCATACATATACAGTGTGTGTCCCTATTTATTATATTTTTGTTTATTTTTCTTATTGATAAATCTCATGAGATCAAAATTAAACATCAGGTATTGCTTGTTTAGCAGCCATAGACTTTCATCATTGTTCAAAACAATAAAATACATTAAAATGAACCACAAGATGGCACTGGATGATAGGCTCCATTATCTCTTTGATTTAAAAATTAAATTACCTGATGAGACAAATTGTGATGTGATATATGTGATGGATGTACAGTACATATAAAGCATTTATTACATGAACTAACCTGCTACGATCACCAGGTGGAGCCACATGGTCAGTGCTTGGAGTGGGTGGGGCTCCGTCTGGTTTCTTCTTCTTTGGAGGAGCACTAGCCTGGTCTGGGTTGTATTCCTGGCAAGGAGAAAAAAACAAAAACAAATGAAAACAGAATAAAAAGCAGTTGTGAATATAGAGAAGGAGTTTCCATTTTAAGTATATTTTCAGTTTTTTTTTTTTTACCTCAAATGCAGGCCAGTTCATATGCATCCCAGGTCCGTGGTTGTTGCTGAACCACTTCAGGTCCTCTTGAGTGTTTGCAGACAGGATTGTGCGCTCCAGTTCTCTGTATATTGTGGCATAGCTGAGGAGAAAAAAAAATGGAACAGTGAAAGTGCCAGAAGGGACCTGGGGGGGACGGGGGGATGGGATGGAAGGGTCTGCTAATTTGGCATCAGAATCTACAGTGTGGTTAAAGTTCTGGGTTGAGAGAGCCAAGAATGTGACGTGAAGAAGTAAAGCCCCGGAGTCAGTGAATGGCTGTGAAGTTAGATGAGTCTCAATGGCTTGTTTTAAGGCAATAATTTATTACTATGGGCACTGTTCCTGTAACAGCTTTATGAGAAAATAAAAGACATGAAATTCACACATATTTTGTACAATTTAAATTGAGACACATCTGTGAAAAGTAAAATCATAAATAAATACATTTGAGAAGAAGCTAAAAACAAAATCATACATGAACATACAAAACAAACATTTTGTTTTTGCTTGTAATAAATCTGAGCAGGTCAGTTTGTTGTGTTTTTAATTTCAGTTGGTATTTGCATAGGAATCATTATAGTTGTGGTAAGACAGAAAATGCGAGGAAAGTCACAACTGAAACATCCAAAAATAAAATGGAGTATATTATATTTACTGTACATATAACTTTTTCTTTTGTGTGGGTAAATATACAGTATTTGATTACATTTTCTAACAAAATGTTTTCAGGACTGAGGACGAAATTGCATTAGATCCAGTGATAAATTAAATGGAAATGACATAAAATTAATACATTTGGGAGGGTTTGGGTATTTTTCTATGTAGTGTGCATTATGGACACCCACAAAAACATTTTGTAATAAAACTAAGTTAGCTTCATTTTACAGAGTATACATGGCTTCACAAAGTCCCCAATCATTGAAGACCAAACATGTATGAAATGTCTCTGGTATTATTATTTAGGAAATATGAATACATCACCTTCAGACTGACTAACCTTTGGTTCTCAGTGAGGTTGAGGTGGCGTTTGATGTCCAGCAGGGCCTCCTTCAAGAAGGTCAGCCTCTTGACTTCATGCTGTTGGCACTGGTCAAACACCTGCTCCATGCTCTCCATGTACTGTGGGGTGCACTTGTTCAGCTCCTCCAGAGACTTCTCATACTTTTCTTTAGCCTTCGACAGAGAAAAGAAAACACAGATAAACAAAGTGGCCACAAACAACCAGCATGATTTTTACAATATCTCGCATTTTATTAACTCATTCATCTTATTTGAAACTTGATATAGTGTAAGTCAACGGATCACTAAATCGTATGTGCCTCCATAGTATGACAGCTTATTTCTGAGAATTTTAAACTAAGTTATAGTGCTGTAAATATTTTGTCCAACTTATCACAGAATTTTTTTTTAAAAAAAAACACACCCTCTCTGCAAGCACCTCTCAAAAACAAAAGTGATCAATTAGCCTAATCAATAGCAATTCAAACCAAATGCACCACAGCAGCAGTGAGAAAGAGCATGGACTGGTAAGATATAAGAGGACACTGGCCTGTTTGCAGAGAAACGTGCATGGAAAGGTCCAAAAAATTATGTTTTTAAAAATGTGTGTGAACAAAAAAAATCCTCTATAGATTTCAGGTAAGCATATTTTCTAGAGTAACTGTGTGTGTGTATTTGTACATATTTCTCTGAACAACAATTCTTTATTAAAGTAAAATGTTCACTTGTTTTGTCGTTTGCTTTTAAGTTTGTTTTTCAGTCGGTTCCTCACCTTCTGCACATCCTGTTTGCATTTGTCCACTTTCTCGTGGAGTTTCTTCTGCTGGTCTGGTGTGACAGATGCCTCAGTCTTTCCGTTGGCCTCTCGGGCTGCAGCCAGCTTCTCCTCTTTGCAGGCCATGTGGTATGCTTTCTTGGCTGTCTCCATCTGTATGTCCAAAGACTCAGATCATCATTTCAAGTAGATGAACTGACATGACCAGAGGAACATTAGGGACTAACATTTTCTCATCTCAAAGCAGGACATTTTGTTGTTCTTAGTTCACTGTAAATGTATTTACCAAAAAATATTATTATTATTATTATATTATTATTATTAATTACTCAAAATTACAAATCAAACAAGGATTGTTATTATTGTGTCCAAGCTTCTGAATGCTATATTTACATCTCTGCTGTGTTATTGTGCATGATGAATGAAATGGCATAACAACCAGAAACCCACAACCTGTTCTTACACTCAGTGGTTTTTGTTATAAAAAAAACTATGACTGAATGATGGATGAGGGAAGAAGGCTATGTGCTAAGCTATGCTGTCTGTCTATTTTCCAACATAGAGGAGAATGACAGTAAAGATTGACTTGGTTCCCATGCTTCTCACCTCCTTGAGCTTTTTGGCCCACGGTTTCTGAGCCTTCTTGAAGCCTTCCTCCGCCTCTTTGGCCTCTTTGAAGCCACCAATTATTTGCTTGTGATATGCTTCCTTCTGCCAGTTCTTCACCTTCTCAACATCCTCATTCATCAGATTGTTCTTCACATCTTGGTGCAGCTCACTCACCTTCTCTGCCTCGGTCATCACAGCCAACCAGGCTCTCTCAACAGAACCGTATTGTGGTCCTGAGGACCGGAGAAAAATGATTCAAATGAGTTTAATTTTGCTCACACAAATATTAATTGAGAGCGCAAAAAATGAACTGTGTGAATATAGCTCGCGCTAACTAACTACTCAGCTTTTTATTTTATCAACCCTAAAACTTACCTTTCTCAATGAGCTGTCTCCATCTCTTGGACCAGGCAGTTAGTTGATCACCGTAGGCTTTTTCTATCTTGGCACGTTCCTGCAGGCAGCCCATAAGGTCATTGCAGAGTCGATGGCCATCATCAAATCTCTTGACTGCACGTTTGTAGTTCCCCACCTGAGAACAGAGAGACAAACGTGTTAAAGGGAGAGACTTGCAACACATTTCTGCAAAAAACACAAGATAAATACTACAAATATACAAACTGGCAGAATGTCTTTTTTTATGTAAGAAAAATATACTATGGTGTAGATCAATGGTTCTCAAACCTTTTTATACCAAGTACCACTTGAGAAAATATTGAGCTGTCAAAGTAACGTTATTATCATCAAGGTTAAAATACAGTGGTGTAAATAGGTTGAGCAAAGTCAGCTACAGACTACAGGAGGCAGATTTATTCCCAATATGATAATTTGCTCTCTCATCATCCTCCACTTCCTCACATAAAAGTGAAATTAGATTAGGATGGTGTGAGAGATAAGGTGACTCTAGATATTACTCACTCATTTTCTACCACTTAACCCTCCACTGAGGGTCGCGGGGGGTGCTGGTGACTATAAATATTATTATTTAATTTATTAATATTATCTTGTTATTTGTTTTATTCTCTACACATATCCGATCACATATCCTTGTACAGTAGAGCTCGGAAGCTTGCGTACCACTGGTGGTACATGTACCAGTTTGAGAACATGGATGCATTTTATTTACTTAGTTAGTTTGAATTTGGTTTCAGTGTGAATTTGCAATGAGTTGGGGGCATACTAAACATAGCTTCTATAGTGAATCAAAAAATATATGCTAATAATTTAGTGTTTTTGATATGAACACACACAGCACAGACCGCTTAAGGCTTCATGAGGAGAACTGGTCCAAAAAATTACAGGAAAAGGGTCCTGAAGCAGTAACATATGCAAGTACACAGTATTGACAGTTATTGCATTCAATGGCTTCTCTTTTAATGTCTCCACCTTAAATGAGACCGCCTTAAAAAAAGCAAAGCCAGGCTGTTTGGCTCCACCTCTTTGGTGTCTGCAGGGGGCGTGAGCTCATGGTGCATGATAAAGGGAGGGTAGTAGAGAGGGTTGCTGCTCGTGTCTGTGCATGTGTAGTTATGCAATGACAGGCTTGTGTATGTGTATGTGTATAATAGTGTGTGTGCACAAACTGTGACTCTTTTAATCCATTTTGAGTGGTTTAAAGTGAGCTGATTCTCAGGGTTAGACAACGAGAAAGAGAAAAACATAGAAACCACAGGCGTTCTGACTATATGACGCACATAAAAACAGTCTCCGCCATTTACATGCAGACTTGAGGAGCATGTGTGGTGTATTTGCAGCACTGTGATTGGTCCTGTCAAGAGCGAGCATGTGTGGTTGCTGTGTTGGGATGAGAGAACTGCAGGGATGCGGTGAGACAGGTGTGTAACTCTATGAGTTTTGGTCACACCACCAGCACTCAGGTGGACTGGTCCTCCATGTGGAATCACACACAAGCTCTTTCCTTTCAATAGTGTTGATGATCTCATGGTATATATATATATATTGGATTTGACTGTTTGTCAGCTCAGTTGCATATTAGAAAATGATGTTTCTAATGATAAAATTTGAGGGTTAAAACTTTTTTCTGGCACTTATAAACCATAAGCTGACCTGTGCTGTGTTGCTACTATACGGATGGTAAAGGCAGGTGCATTATGGTGAAAGGCCATCTCAGAGCAACTGAAGCTCTTTGTCTCGATGGGTAAGAGCCACGATACAATGAAGACTCTGTACTGAAGGAATTCATTAACATTAATTTGGTGGTTCTGAAATGCCCGCATGTGAGCACACCCACCCCCACGCACACACGCACACACGCACACACTCATGTTGATTTTGCATTCTTTGTGTGGCCCCTCAAAAACAGAATGCATTCCCTAGGCCCTTAACCGAACCTTAACCATCACAACTAAATACCTAACCCTAACTTGATTCTAACCCTAACCCTAAAACCAAGTCTTAATCCTCAAAAAGCCAGTAAAAGTGTGAGGACCAATGAAAATGCCCTTGCAAGGTCAAATTGTTCTCACACAGAGAAGTTCGCTTGACAATTGGTCTATTTATGACATGTACACACAGACATACACACATACACTCTAACCCTAACCTCAGCCTAACAAACATATCTTCACCTTAAAATTTTGTAATTTATGTAATGGGGACTTGATCTTTGTCCTCATAATGTGACTGTGTAAATAGATTTTGTCCCAACTCACAAAAAACACCCATACAAGAACACAAACACTCACAGGTTTGAGGATCAAATCTTACACTGTGTGCCCAACTATTATGGAAGCTAAAATTTATTTTATTTTATAAAAATGTAATCGTAAAAAAGAAGGTAGGCGTCAGCACCTTTAAAGTGTGAAGCACATCTTAAAGTGTTTTCTCTGATGTGGATTAACGACTAAGTGACATTTAGAAACATCATTACAACGTACGAGATAAATTTCCTTCTAAGGACCTAATGACAGTAATCTCATTTCCTTGGCGTCAGTGGTGACTCAGTACAAGACAAAGTGATGGGTTAGGGTGAATGTGTTGATTCTAGCTAATCAGAGCAGATGTGGCAGATGTGTCTCTTTACCTCCCAGAAACTGTCCATGGTGTCGTCAACACCTGCACTTTCATCGTAGGAGCCAGACATTGTTCTGGATGTTGCAAAGCACTCTAATGACGAAACGTGTCCTCTGTAGCAAAGCTGGGTTCCTCATGCACTGGAAAAAAATAGAACAACATTGTGAGACAGAAACACTGCACAATTACAGCAACAAAGCATAACAGTGTGTTTACATGCATGTTAAAAGTCTGACGTTAGTCATATTAAGACAATAATTCGGTTTTATTAATGGCTTCTTTTCCTAATTTTTTTAATGCCACCTACAGAGGTGGAGTCAGGCGTACATGGCCAATAAATAGATTTTCTACTCCAACTTTATAAGCATGTTGTCCGATTTGCCCGTCTTAGTCGGACTACGGCCTTAGCACGAATAAACTGTGCCTGCAAACGTACTGAGTGAGTCCTAGCAGACATTCATAGGTAAGCATGGCCAAGCTTGCCTTGATGCCATACTAGAGAACAATTTTCTCTTGGCAGCTGGAGGAAACCTTTCACTGACAGAGTTTCTTTCAGAGACGACATTTGTAATAGTGGAATAAAAATAGCCTCCTTTGCCATACCTACTGTATAGCATTTTGCCCTGAAGAATGAGTAGAGGCCATATTATACTGCCTTGTCCTAGAAAATACGCTGGAGCGAGTAGAATGTGATGCAGCCCTGACCCTGACTCCTTCCTGCATCCTTCTGAGATATCTGACAGGAAGCTGAACAACAAGCACACAGCACACGTGCTACTACATTCATGTACATGCATCATCACATGTTTCAGCAGCCCACAAACACAATTAACGTGCAACTATAGTGTCATTTAATTTCAACACTAAAATGGAATGGAAAGAGAAAGACCAACATGCTGATTTGTACACATACAGAAATCCTTAAATGATGCGATTTAAGCACTTTTACTCTCTAAAGCCACATAATACACTTCCTGCTGGATTTCCGCAAGCATTTAAGGTGATTTATATTTATTTGTTTGATGTCTGGTCGATATCTTACCACCAAGGTGAAAAGAAAAGAGGCTGCTCAACGCTATATTGGTATTGAACCCTGTTGAAGTTTAATTCATTCTGCTCTCATGACTAATGCTTTTCCCTTGACACAGAGCTCTTCATTGCGCTGCATCAACAAATATGACAAAGCAATACATTCTATGTTCCTAATATTAATGAGGCCCTGTTGGTGGTGTTCCTGCTCTCACATGTCTTTGTAACTAAAAGCTGTTGGTTATGGTCATTATCTACCTCTGCACATAAGTTACTGATCCAGTGTGTAAGAATTAATGACATCTTATGGCCAGGTCATACTTTCTAATGCACAAGCACACCTGCAATGTGAGTCTGCATGGACTGTACTTGCTGAATGCATGCATGCATCACTTTCCAGTCCAGTTGATGGCACGCACTTATTTCAGTCAGTTAGTCAGTCAAGAGACAATGAGGGCTTGAGATCCCGTGAAGAGGTCTGCTGGTACCCAAACACAGACAACTCAGTGTTCAAAGAATACAAATACAAACAAATGAGAACTCCTGGTGAGAAATCATTGCTACTGGAATTTGAAAGTGAGATTTAACATAGACCCTTGTTTAAGTATGAACAAGAATAGAATGTGGAAATCTGGGCCGAACGGTGAAGGTGCAGGTTGCATCAAACTGAGGACTCCTCTGCTTGCCCTTCTTTTCCCCCAAGTGCCTCAGGGAACTACGGTGGCCTTTGCAAAGGATGTAAACAGACTTTCACAACTCTCTCCCAGCCTCTCAGCCATTTCCTTCTTATTCTTTTGTTTATGGATTGGGTTTGTGTAGGTGGAGCTGTTCTTTGATTCCATGGTAATTTGCACTTCACTTGCTATATTCATGTCTGTTTCGGCTACTGTGCAAACATGGTGGCACAAAATGACAACCTTTGTAAAGCCATTGTCAGTGCAGATGAAAGATGATTTGTCGAGATTTCAGACAGTAAAAGAGTCAGCACTCTTATGTCTGCATATTTGGTTCCAACATTATCAGTGTCCTCTGTGATTCCTCTTTCACCCCTCTGTAATCAAGTGCAAATCAACTCCTGCAACATCCTTTATCCCTGGAATGACTCAAGAACAATAACTTTGTATGTTAGACTCTGTTGGAACAGGACCGGCAGCACTTCTCTTATCCACAACATAATTGTCTTTGTGAGAAAAATAAGAACTGGCTTATAGTAGTTTTCCAAAACACATTGTTTTTTCATGCTAATCAAAATGCTGTCTAGGGAAAATGTATTGGTTTTTATCAAAGGGCTCGGTTACGGCCATTATTCTGTGGGCATGCAGCCATAGCTTTCAAAGGGTAAATATTTCAAGAGTGCACTCTGCCCAGAGGCAACACAAATTACCAAAGAACAAGAGCATATTTTAACATTTTTTAGTGGAATCATCATGTGTTTTTCTGGTTAATCATCTTTTGAGACTTTGAAATTGTGAGAAAAAGACATTGATTATCTCAACCCTAACCCTAACCAATGTGTTTTTTTAAGTAATCTAAATATTGTCAATAGTGTGTAGTTATTTAGCAATAACAGTCATGCATAGTAAAACATACAAAGAATTGAATGATATACCTGCATCTTATCTAGTATTATACAGTATATCTTTATCCACAGGTTCATAATTCACATTTGGCTGACCTGTGGACCTTCCACAGAATACATGACTGCACATCAGTTGGGACACACAGTCAGTAATCTTGTGACCCATTTCTGTCAATCTAATGTGAACAAAATATTCCAGTAGCCCAACAACCTACACACTAATTAAAGAGCCAGATATGTCATGCACAACTGGTATTGGTAAAAACTATTTCTGATGACAAAGACACTTCAGCTACAGGACATCACTCAATAGATTACTCACCTATGCTGAGGAAAATGTTAAAAAAAATATCTTCCACACTATTCTGTCATCCTAAGAACATACAGTTAAATTTACAATTTCACAAAAGAATTCAACGATACAACAGAATAATTAGTTCAAGGCTCAGTGTGCAACATTTAAGCAAAAAATAAAATAAAATAAAGATACTGAACACAAGCACTGTATGTACTTTATATGTACTTTTATATTTACATGTACTTTAAGCTGGGGTTTTGCTTTACTGAGACTGCCATCTTATACTGCTATGTTTCTACACTGACCAAGTGAACAAAGCAGCCAGAGAGTGCATTTCATGTTTTGAAGTGGAAGCTTGGAACGCACATGAAGAAGAACTACTGGCAAAGTCGCAGCTGTACTATTAACACTGAAATTCTTCCTGTTGAAATAATGAGCATGACTTTTGTAGTGTCTAGTAAAAGACCAGCTGTACACAACAGTAACATACAAATGTCCTCCATTTTTCCTTTCTCCCCAACCAGTCGAGGCAGATGACTGCACATATTTAAGTCTGGTTCTGTCAGAGATTTCTTCCTGTTAAAAAGGAGTTTTTTTCTCTCCACTCACTGTGTGAACTGTTGGGTTTCTTTTCTCTCTGTAATATTGTGAAGGTTCAGCCTTATGACATAAAGTGCCTTGAGATAATGTATATTGTGATTTGGTGCTATACAAATAAAATTGAATTGAACTGAATTGCAACAAACCATCCATCCATCCATCCATCCATCCATCAGTCCATTACAGGGTTAACACACAGAGACACCCTAACCCAAATGTGTATGTCTCTGGAATGCAGGAGAAAACCCAAGCAAACCTGAGGAGAGCAGGCAAACTCCAAACAGAAAGGCCATGACCAAATAAGAATCCAAACAAAGAACCATGTCGTGATCTCATTGACAAGGACTTCTCAGTAAAAACAGACTCCACACACAGCAACACAGTGAGATACCATTTATGACACAATAAAATACAACTTCATGTAACCCTGGGGCAACTTGTTGCACAGCAGCCTATTATATACATTCACAACCTTTGATCATGTAGAAAAGACAAATACAAATACAAAAAAAGAGGAAAAGCTGGTGTAGATACCACAAAAAGAAACCAGAGAGTAGTGCAACCAAGTTCCATAGTATTATCATAAGTTGAGTAAGCAAGTTGCTATGGCAAGAAAGACTTGGACTGACCTCATTTCTATGGGCAGGTGATGTATAGCAATGCCCTGATGTAAGCGGGGAAAATTCAGCTGCCACTATGTATTCAGATAAGTCAAGCTACCAACCAATTATCCTTGTCATCCAATGAGCTTCAGGATATGTGACTACAACAGCTAATGACATCAAAGCCAGATAAAGTCCAGCATGATGCCCGAAACCTATCTCACAACAAACCAGTTTGTCCTACAGCCATTTTAAACAAAATTCACAAGTTTAACTTATACACTTACATTTGACATTTAGAAACATTTGGAGCAATAAAACAAACCCTGAACCTGAGGCAAAAAAGTGCACTGGTGCTGACTCCCAGATCGGTTGTCTATTGTGGATATGTTAATATCCTTAGGCTTGCTTGATACATAAGACGGAGTTGGGCTCCAAATGGGGCGAGTCTAGGGTGTCCCATCATGGATGAGGGGTAAGGGGGTATTCTGGAGAGAGGCTTATACTACACTTATTCAGGTCAATCCAAGTGAAAACACTTTACATTCCTTGGTGTACTGTCATAGTAAAGAAGAAGAAGAAGAAGAAGATAGAAAACATTTTCAACATTAGCCCACACACTATAGTGTTTATCAAAGAAACACCAAAGTATTACACGCAGTAAAATTAGGAAAGTAATAGCTGGTCCATGCAAAAAACATTTGGCTGCTCTTTTACCTAATAACCCACTCACTGACCAAACATTTCAGGAGTCAGGAGGTATTCCTGTCTGAAGCAGACTAACTAAACATTTTTAACCACATTCACTCACCACTGTTGGCTCCATCATTGCAAATTGTAAAGAAGAAACCGTCCCAAAATGTGTGATCATGCACAACTCCGGATAAATGACAGACTCCTGCTTTGAATATCTCCTGAGTTGTTGGTACTATGAATTAAGGGTGTGTTGCAGCTCTGACCTCTGTGGCTAAAGTAAACCTATAGAGAGGACGATAAGTCTGAGCAAGCCAGCATGTCTCCAAGGCTGAGGGATAATCCTGCAGTGTGCCACTTGAATGGCTTTAGAGGGGGAGGGAAGCAGAGCAAAGATGTGGATAGGTTGCGTGAGACAAGAGGGATAAAAAGTGGGAAGAGGACTAAGATATAGACACAAGACTGACTTAACTGTGAAAAATGCACATTGGTACATCAAGGCTTGTTTTCTTTTTCTGATCTGACTCATTAAACTCTTCACTTGTGTGAGTGAGCTCACAGCAGCACAATATGACACAACTTAAGACCGCAGGTGCTTCATGAACAGGCGTGCTTTTAAAAGAGTTAAAGGGAACCAAGATGATCGAAGTTTCCTTACATACGAGTTCCGTGTTGACAAGCCTTTGACAGAATTGAATGGGAACCACAACAATCACGTAAGCTTGTTAGAGTAAGAAGATTTTAGAGGGACAAACTAACTATACTTCAGCACATTATCAAGCCCACAGTCTCCTGCCTGAATGGACAACAGCAGTTAAAAGACAAAGTTGAAGACAATACTTTTTCTAATAATCTGCAGCAATCAAAAATAGCTAAGGTTGGGCTGGAATCTGATAAAGCTTTTCAGAAACCTCTCTTGGTTGTCTGACAATTCTGTCTGATAAGCGCAACAGAGGAGGATACACAAGCAAAGTGACAGGTATTTTATTGCGATATGGCAAGAAGTGTGACAGAAACAATTTAAGTGAGACAACGCCAGCAGGGAGGACAAGATGGAGGCCAGGATGGAAGTGGCAGAAGAGGTGATGGGGAAGAACGCTGGAAAATGAAGCAATGGGCTGGGGCCATAGTGTGGAGCTGGTCAGACACTTCCTGAGTGAAACAGAGAGAGCCAAGGGGTCAGGACAACAGCTGAACACATCAGGACAGAGGAGTGATTCATCTCATGGTGCAGCACAACATACACAGGCTGGTTGGATGTTGCCAGGAGACGGAGCTGCCTTGTGCAGATTTCACACACAGCCCAGGCCGGCATTAAGATGACCATTGGACCGCTGCTTTAGTCAAAACAAGAGAGCTGGTTCACTGACACAGTGTCAACTGTCACAACACTTGTGGGACATCTTTGATTACAAGCATGCACCAACACATGAAGGAGAGGATCTGGTGGATTGTTAGTGCTTTGAGCTGAATGCTAATATCACATCATGTTCACATGCTTACAGTGAAAGTGATGTTCAGGTGAAATGTTTACTGTGTTCTCTGCATAGGTAAACCATTTTCACATGCTGATATTTTTCATTATGTAAAACAATCAAGCAAAGAAAAATCTTACAGTAAAGCAAAATCATATAGCAATATTTAGTAGGTCCTAATAAATACAAAAATACAACCGAGGCTGATGGAGATCTGGGTTGTGTAGGAATTTGGGCTTGTACCATGTAGATAAACAACAACAACCAAACAAATATAGATAAATAAAATCAGGGCCATCAGAATTTTTTGTATTAAAACTCAGAGGAGCCTGAATGTCTGCATTTAGTTTCATTACAATTCAAGAGAGAAATCACATTTTGACATAACAAGAGATCTGTCTCCTTTGTTGCACTTATAGTTTGATGCCCTCTAGAAGATGTTTTAGACCCACTTAAATTGTTTGGAGACAAAAAATTGCCAAGATGAATGAAATAATCAGCAATTGAACTCCAAATGTGACAGTTACTGGCGCAGCTTAACTGTGGCTTCTTTGTTTGTTTGTATTTGTAATTTTTGTCTCATTTTTAATGTGGACAATGATGCTTAACTTAACCTAAGCTAAGGTAAGCTAACCTAAGCTAAGCTAAGCTATGCTAAGATAAGCTAAGCTAAGCTAAGCTAACCAAATTTACCTAATCTAACCCAACCTAATCTAAGCTAAAATAAGCTAATCTAACCAAACTTAACCTAACTTAACTCTTTGTTGTAATAGTACCAGACAAAACATTACAGTGAGTCTATGGGTCTGTTCACTCTCTGCACTGCCTACCCAAAAAAAGAAGTCACCATTTAAATAAGCAAATATTTAAATTATGCAAATAGTTAACAGCCTCCTATTGGATAATAAGCAAATAGTTTACAGCCTCCTATTGGATAATAAGCAAATAGTTTACAGCCTCCTATTGGATAATTACTGCATGGGGGATTATCTTTCAGTTGGAAACAAGTTATTTAACCCCAACTAATGCAATGAGAAGCTTCTTAACCATGTGGAAAGACACATCCTGTGGTCGTGGAAAAGATGTTAGTCTGTTTGAGAAGGGTCAAATCAATAGCATGCATCAAGTAGAGGAAACATCTACGGAGATTGCGGAAACTACTAAAATTTGGTTAAGAACTGTCTAACGCATTATTAAAAACTGGAAAGAGAGTGGGGAACCATCGTCTTCAAGGAAGAAATGTGTTCGGAAAGAAATCCTGAATGATCGTGATCCGCGATCACTTAAAATGTTTGGTGGAATCAAATCGTAGAAAAACAAGAGTAGAACTCAGGCCTATAATGAAAGTAAGAGCATTTCCACACACACAATGCGAAGAGAACTCAAGGGATTGGGACTGAACAGCTGTGTAGCCTTAAAAAAAACACTAATCAGTGAGGCCAATAGGAAAAAAAGGCTTCAATTTGCTAGGAAGCATAAAGATTGGACTCTCCTTCTCTCAATGGAAGAAGGTCCTGTGGTCTGATGAGTCCAGATTTACCCTGTTCCAGCATGAGATCATTTTCACACATGGATTGTCCACCACAGACTCCAGACCTTAACCCCATTGAGAATCTTTGGGATGTGCTGGAGAAGGCTTTTGCGCAGTGGTCAGACTCTCCCATCATCAGTTCAAGATCTTGTGACATTGCAGAAGCTTTTTGAAACAATGCTACTGCAAATAGGTGCCGTAATCAAAGCTAAAGGTGGTCCAAAAAAATATTAGAGGTGGCGACTTTTTTTTTGGCCAGGCATATCAGAGAAGGTCAAGCAAAGGAGGAGCAAGCTTCAACACAGGCTGAGGTCAGTTCTGGAAGATCTGACTATTATAAACTATAGCACTAAGACACTTTCAATCTCTGATCACAAGCACAACATGTTCCGTAAACAAATACAGCTTCATGACAACAGGACGTCTGATGAGCCAACACAAATTTCATTCACCCTCTCACAGTCTCTCTGCGTGTGTCATGGATGACATAGCTACAGTATCTGATCACGAATGCATCCTGATCTTGAGGTGCTGTGGATTGGGTCACTTTAAGTCAGGAAGGGGATGAATTTTAAATCAATAATTATTTTGTGTGACTGCATGAGTCAGCCACATGTGATATTGCTCGGCTCACAGATGAACAGACCACACAAAGGGCCTATTATTACTGGGATGCTGGTAAGTTAATGACACTACGTCACTGAGAAATTATAGATAAAACTTGCTTAAATGAAGTACACTATAAATGCATGGTGTTATAACAGAGTAAACCTAAAGTGACTATAATTTATTTTTGGATGTTGTCTTAGTGTTTGCCAGATGGAGCCTTGCAGTTATTTTTTTATTGATCAGTACAACAAATTCTATCTATGCACTCAATACAGGCAAAACTAAAATCTTAAAATTTAGTTAAAATACCTATTAACATTGAATGGGAATCTTTGTCTTGAAGAGACAAAGATTATACTAAACAGTTTTGCTCTCTCTTCTCGTGCTTTTGTCCAAACCTACTGTAACTGAATCAGTCTATTTGTGCGGTAACGTTTCACTGCCTGTGGCTCAGAACTGCAGCATTTCTCTGGTTATATCATCCAATAATGGTAAAAACATTAGCTGCTTAAAAACAGCAAGGACCTGCAAATATTGGCCTAATTGAGGAATTCCCTCAGTGTGGCTGATATCACAATCTCTCAGTCCTTGAACAATTTTCAAGTAGTCTTAATAAAAAGGTTTGAAAAAGTAATGGTTCAGAGCAAACTACTGTCTGAAAAGGCAACATTGTTCTTTGATTTGATTACAGGTAACAGTATTAATGTTGTGCAGAACATTGTGGTGAGAAAAAACTATGGTTGTAATCACCTGCACTGCTAATGACAGACTGATGCTTTAGGTTGAGCTTTGTAGAAATGATTAGTGTAATTCAGGAGCATTAATTATTTTTGCTTCTTTTTAAGTCACCATTGCTCAAGGTTACGAACTGCGAAGTCAGTCTACTGCTTTGGTCACAAGTGACATAAATCATTAAATACTGGATGGATCACCATTAATTTCTGTAGATTCTTAGTCTCCAGAGGATTAATGTGAATAACTTGTTCTCCTTTGGTGCCAGTATCAAGTCAAAACATCACTTTGATCAATAATTTGTACAATCAAACTTGCAAAAATGTATTGTTAGAATTATTATTATTATAAGCTAAACATTATCGACAGAACAGATATGTGGAATCGGAATTATAGTATATTCACTTTGTCAAACCAACATTTTTCACTTTTTCTCTACAACAATCAAATCAAAATTTCAGTTTGACCATTTTAATTTAATTTAAATTTTAATATTTAATGAACAACATGCCAAACTAAACATGGGCTAATAATTTAGGAAGCGCTCACACACTATCTTACATTAGTAATGATACAGTTTAGCTGAGCATCATGAACATTAGTGTGTGCTTCTGTTAAAATGGAGCTCTGGTCCGTTCAAAATAACAATTTTGTTAATGCCATGATCAACACATACAGCTACACATCTGAATGGAGATATAACACATTCCCTGCTCTGGAGCAGATAAACAGAGTGAGGCAGTGGGAAATAAACAGATAGACAGAGAGAGGAAGAGAGAGAGAGAATGAAGGCCTGTCGTATTCATCCATCCATCCAAACACACACACAGAGCTGTGATTTAACACTGTGTCCTGAGCGCTGCTGCAGTGGTTATGTAACTATCAAGCCTCTTGCCACAAGCTTCCTGGTGACAGTGTGGTGAAGACTGGAAAAAACTGCAGGGGAAGGGGAGAGAGAGAGAGAGATGGACAGAAGAGGCAGCGGAGCGGAGGAGGGGGAGACAGACATACTGTGATGGTGTGGATATGAAATAATGAACTGCAGAAATGCAGCAGTGACTGTGAGATACAGCAGCATGATGGTGAACGGAGACTCTGGTTCCACTCCAGCTTTTCCTCTTGTCCAGGCAGAAACAGGAAGGGAGGGAGGGAACCAGCAAGGCAACATTCGATCTAAGTAACACACCAACCTTCCACCTCCTTCCCATCATGCTGCCTGATGCTGCGCTGAATACTGATGGGCTGTGCTTGTGTGTGTGTGTGTTCTTGTACTTGCTGCAGAGTGAAGACCAAAATTCGTATAATTCCTACAAAGTGAGGACATTTTGGCCGGTCCTCACTCCTTTTCACCCCTTAAAATGGCTTTTTAAGGGTTAAGACTTGGTTTAGGGTTAGGGTTAGAATTGGGTTTTGGTTAGGGTAAGGGTCAGGGTTAGGCATCTAGTTGTGATGGTTAAGGTTAGGGTAAGGGGCTAGGGAATGCATAATGTCTATGAGGGTCCTCACTCTGATAGAAGTGCAAACATGCGTGTGTGTATGTGTGTGTGCGTGTGTGTGTGAGTAATGGGGTGAGTGGGAGGTGAAGTTACAGAGAGGGTGACAGTGCTACAAATGATTTTAACTCAGGGATGTTTTTTTCTATATGGATATTAATTATTGCATATATAAAAATGTATAACACTATATCCTAAAATATTACCATTAAAAAATAAATATCAGATTTCTAAATGGTATGATGTAACAGGAGGTAAAACTTCCAAACACCTGTTTTTATGTGTCTTTTTTTGATTTGCACATAAATAAACCTTAATGGAACAGAAAAGTCTGAAACGTGCTGAAGTATGGCATTAACGGGAGGTTGATAAATGTTTGTATATTGATAAAATGTAAACCTAAATGCGTGAATTGGAAACAGAATCAATTTCAAAAAATGGCATTTAGAAATGACTGCCCAGCTTGGGCAGAAGACAGCGATGCCACTGCAATTTCCTCAGAAATTGCCACATCTAGTTACAAATGTCTGTCGCTGAATGTCTGTAAACAAGAAATGACTGATCTTCAATTTCAATTTCAAATTTCATATTCCTTAAAAGTTACCACCAGTAAGAAGTAGTTTTTTTTTCATTATAATCAACAGGTGACTGCAAGAGAACTGACACTGTACGTCTACACAATATCCAGACCGTAATCACCTTACAACCCTATTTATACCCACCTCTAATACCCAGAGGCCAACAAGTAAGAATGAATGACTCATTCTTCTGCAAGAGAAAGTCAACTTATAGCAAACATTTTGATTTTAAAATAAAATAGCAACAAGAAATAGCTAATTTAAAAAAAAATCACTGTGCCTTTTATTTGTATTCATATCACTTTGACTTGGCATACTGTATACTGGAGATATTACTTGAGCAATCTTTAAAACTTACGTTGCCAATTTGGCTCGCAGGGTGATGGACGTGTATAACTAACCATGGGCTGAATCTGTGCTTGTTGCTAAATAAAGTAGGGAAGAAAAATAAATAAGTGTGGTGCAAATGAATGTACTGGCTCACGATCCTAAAGGAATAGGAAAGCAAGGAAGTTTGGGTGATCTCCTCAGTTGGCACCAGCAGAAAACAGTTAACAACTCTAAATCTGACTTTAATGAATTAGATATAGAACTAAACATTTAAATAAGTTATCATTATCTTACACTGCAATTTTTATATACCATGCAAAGATGTCGTTGAGTCATTAAACTTATTATTTTTTTCATCAAATTGTTTTTTTTTTTGTTTTGATGACCTGTTTCATGTTATTTTAAATTGTTTTTATTGACAATACTGCACAATTGCACTGCAATACAGGATTTAAATATAAATACATTGAGAAACAGATAATTAGTGTTGTTCAGTAACTGGTTACTTTATCTGTTATCATTATACTATTTTCAATATTTTATTAGATGGAGGAAAACAAGAAAATTGGCTAATATAAGTATATATAAGTGCAAAAAATATTCTGCATCAGTTATAGGTCATCGGTTGCCCAGATTTCTAAAAATCAGCATCAGCCATCGTAGAAAAACCCCTATTAGTCAACCTCTAATTGTAATACACAGTTTCTGACTCAATAATTTTTTTTTTTTGTAAATGCTGCAGAGTAAAACTGATTTTTTTTTTTTGAAAAATACATATACATATATATATATACATATAAACATTCAAGCTATATTTGTCTGACCCAGCTACCAAAATGCAACGGATCCCTGGAGAAGCCTCAATAAATTGGGCCATAATTTTCTGATGAGTCTTTCTCCGACCTCACTGCTTACTCCCTGCCCTAGATACTTAACACCTCCCCGCTGCATCGAGGTTCTGTCAAAATGCTCAGGAAACAAAGAGATCAAACAAGGAAATCAATAACTTCCCGTGTGTTATCATTCTTCACCGCGACACAGTAGCAACTACTGAGACAAGGTAAATGCTGAAGTAATATCCCCTTAAAAAACATATGAGTCAAAATACATGAGGATATCAGGGGAATATGATTAACTAGTGAATCCAGAAAGCTGAAACACAACCTTCCAGTATCACTGTAACCCTAGATACAGCCTCATGTCATATATGCTCATGCACATAGAAAATCACATGAAGATCAACATGAAATACAGGTCTCAAATATGCAACAACCTCCTTTTAGTCAGCACTTGGACAGACTGGGACACCCTCATGAAATATTAACAGCATTGACAAAGAGCTATTAATTACCTCAAGTGATGTGTTTGGTATTAAATATTATTATCTTAAAAGCATTTGGATCTGTCCTTCTAGAGTGCCTGTGCAACTTCAGACTAAAGGAAGATCAAGGAAGCAGGAAGATTTTCAAAGGGAGGGAACACAAACTAACCTTCTCCACTGATGGGAGGTCAGGTTTCCATAAACCCTAGACAAAGCTGGTTCCCAGCAGGAGATCACCTGTGGCAAGAAAAGATGAGAGGTAGACGTCACTGCTAAGATTTCAGCAATACTGAACTTAACATGGTAATTATGGTAGAAACCTGTCAAAATCTTTACAGACGCTGAAAATGTTACATTAGGAAATACATTTTTCTAAATATCAAAAGCAAGAGATTGTGACATTTAATAAACCTGACTACAAGTCTTGATATGGTTGATATTAAGTAAAGAAAGCTCATGCACTATGGTCTAAATGGAGGGATAAAACAGTAATATATTCATTCTAGACTAGTTGTGAGTCGATGTAAATGTTCAGCGTTCGATTAAAAAAGTGCAGGTTTTCTGCTGTGTGCAGCCCACACAAACTTTAACACTTACTGCTCACCCACACTACTAAACACAACTTTGACTGCTATATTGCTGCCATTAGGGAAGGTGGTGGCAGTGGGTGCTCAAATCAAAAAATAATCCTCAGATAGGTAGAAGCCTATTTTCAGCGTGGTTGCATTTAAACATTCATAACATACATTTTATTCAAGGTAAACACATGAGTGAATTTCATTTAACAGCATATGTAATAGTCCATAACTGTTGTTTATTTGACCTGGGATCATTCAGTGAATCACATTGATGTTCAACGTAAATAATTCTCTTACGAGGCAGTAGAGTTAAAAATGACAGAATATAAAGAAAAGGAAAATAAGCCATGACTCAATGTTGAAATCTGGAGTTTGATTAAACAAGAAAACACATGGATTATAGCTTATTTTTTTTGTTAAAATAACTGTTTGATGAATTGACAGAAAATATGAATAGCATGTGTATGATTGTCATTTATCAAACAAATTTCCAAATATTAAATTGCTTTTTTCTGTTTAATGCCACCGAATATCTGTTGAGAAATATAATCATTTGATTTGCATTTTGAAGCAACTTAACCTAAAAATCTTTTTGCATATCATCAAACAACCATCTTGTCTCATCTGTAATGCTCAGAGTTATTCTGCCCACATATTTAATTTATTTTATATCATTTCCAAATGCAAAATGACTGACTCTTTCTCCCTATCTAGGTTTCCACTCATGATGAAGCTGCCCACTTGTGGAATGAAGCAACCTGAGATGTGGGCACCATCTGATGGATGAATGGAATGCAGTAAATCTGGCATGAATTCATGTTAAAATGCTGAGTCATGTTGGGTTTGTGTGCTCCCTTTAGAGCCTTTACAGCTCAAAAGGATACAGAGACTCCCACAGAAAAAAATCCCCGCAAGAATCCTCATTGCTTGCTACATTTTCTAGTCCAGATTCATTGACTACCAACTCCACAGTAGTTTAATCAGATGTTGATAACGTGGGTAGATAACTTTTAAGCAAATTGCTCGGGTCCAGGCTTTTAAAAATATAAATATTTACTTTTCCACTTTTAGTCTTTCTCCGGGAAACTGGCGTAAACATCATTTTAAGGACAATATATTAAGTGTAAACATAATAAATTGACAATTAACATCGTGGTTAGGTGCAGCCATATAGCTACACGCAGCCATAGTGACCATGATATGATGGTGGACAGTTTAAGTAGAAACACACTATCCATTCAAGTGGCCGCGAGGAAGTCATTTGTCTTCTCTGTCTCCAGCTGTCTCTCTGAATATGTCCATGAGGAACACATCCTCCAGTGTCCAAAGCAATGACCTGAAACTGCTGTATTCATAGATGCTGTCACAACTCATTACACAAACAAAACCCACTGATGATGATGATGATGATGATGAGGATGATGTTTAATAATTAAAAGCATGAGTATCGATGACACACTCAGACTCCATTTTGAATTTCCCAAAAGATGGTGACGGCTACACACTGCGAGGTTACTCTGCCTGAGGCCGAGCCTCACACAGCAAAACAACACTGACATGTTGTGGTTGATGCTGCACTAAAAGGCAACAGGTAACACAAATCTCATTCATAATGTTCGACAATGAGATCCACATTTGTTGTGTAAGCAGAGATCTGGACAAGCATCACCCACTAATGAGTGGAAATTAATGTTAAATATTAATATTCTTTCTGGTCAGATCACTCCTAGTAAATTGAATATTAACAGCACCTTTGTTTAGCTCTCTGAGAGAAATAAACAGATTGGAATTTTTTTTTATTGTTTGTGTTATGTCAAACGCATCATGTATATACAGTATATATAACTTCTAATGCCATAAATCTGCCAAGCATGGAGTCTTCCCCTGTGTGTGTGCGTGTGTGTGTGTGAGATAGTCAACACTCTGGCTGCCCTTCAGACTCTGTGTTCTTACGCTGTCTCTTTTTCACACATTGTCAGACACCACTATGTCCTCTTTTAAAAGAGGAACAGCAGTCTTTAACCCTTTCAGCAGCAAGCACAGCAGCCCCACCATTTCACAGATTGTCGTCTTTCCCTCACAGATAGTATCTCAGCCTCAACCACAACCAGGTAACAACAACACACAGGTCAACAACACAAGGAAACACCACATTCCTTGCATGTGGTGTACACAGACAGGGTGTATTCTGCACCATGCAGTTGCTGTACAAGTATGTTTTCTTAATGTACGCATTTCAAAAAGGATTTAAAAAACCAAAACCAGTGACCAAGAGATTCCTGATCATACCTGAAATAACTCTGTGGCTCTGAGTTAAACTATGTTTACAAATAAATGTATTTATTATTAATAAATGTTCAGATTTACTCTGATGAAACTCTCACTTACTTACTTACTCATTTACTAAACCTATTTTATATGAGAATAACAAACCAAATGGCAGTAGCTTGAACTCCACAAAGAAGCTTGAGCTAAAAGCCTAAATCAACTAGGAAACTGGCTATATCTGTTTCTGACTGGAGCACATTATCCAACATTACATTGCCTTATTGTACTTAAACATTCATGACACAACTGTTCACATATTATTTATTAAATAGTTATATAAGTGAAAATCATAATTAACAAACCTCCTGAGCAGGAAGATGTAGCCACGCTGCAAAAGAATAACAAAGTAAAACCAGTCAAGTGAGGATTCATGAAAAGAACAGGGCTGCAAAATCACTATTAGCACCACAGGAAGTCAGAGAGGAGATAGTTGGCTTAGGAAAATTAGACCAATCACTTAACCAGTCTCAAAGAAGAGAAAAAGAAGAGTTTAACAATAAATAGTGCTTTATCTCTCAAGGATGCAGAGAACCATACATGAAAAAAAAGATAAAAGATAAGATCAGCTCTGCAATTATTTTGATAGCAATACTGTTGATAGCAGAATGATGAAAGTCCCAAATTGATGAGCATCATATCAGCTATTGAATGTTATTTGTCAATATTTGGTGCTACATTTGAGAATACCAAATGAGAAACCTCATTCATCAGGCATGAAATTTAATCTTAAATCTAGGCCTGAATATGCAACTCTAGATCTGTGGTACTCACCTTGGGGGCCAATAAGAAAAAGCAGCAGTGAGACTAAAATAAATGAGAGGGTTTAAGTGAGGCCAAAGATCACAAGTACAGAAGGCTGTATGGATGACCTACTGTATGCCCAAATAAAAACAATAATTGTCAAGAATGTTATGACAAAAAGGTGGATTCTGACTTTACATAAAAAAATCAAGGAGTTCCTTATGATGCTATTTTTATTTGGCTCCACAGTGAGAAGATAAAATTAAAAATATTTAAGAGCAAGTGGGTTTGCAGAAAAACGAAGCAACAACAATTCAGTAAAATCTAAAAAACAAATTAAAAGATGTCTATTCAACGGTGTGAGGCTAAGGTGCAAGTGCACTCATCAAGTGACCTGTCACTGTTCACCAGTTTCATAGTTTCTGGAACAAACCCAGACATCTTCCTGTTTATTTCACATAGAGGTTGTTTATAAGTGTATTGATGATGGCAACAGCTGAAACTCTTCATAGAGAACATGGCTGGGATCATTAATAATCTCATATGCCTTTCTGAGGACTTATTCAGGATAAAGCTGCATGAAAGATCTTTGTATGTGGCCAACAATTCTCAGAAAGGGATTAAACCGGAAAATCTTGCAGGCGATCCTTGTCTTTTTGACAGACTGCAGAGTCAACAAGTAAATAGCAAGTTCCCTTTAACTGCACAACACGGTTAAATGAACCCCAGTTCACAGTGCTACCCCATCCCTCTGACTGTATCATCATTTCCTCTCTTGGGGGCACCTTGGCTGCTGACAGACACGCACTCCAGCCAACAGTGGATTCAGCACCACGGACAGCTCTGAACAAGACATGCTGGATGGAAGGATGTTGTGTGGCATTGTCCGCAGAGAGGTTGCATGATTTTAGACACGAGTGGGTGTTTTAGTACAAAGTAAGAGCTGACTGAACGGTTTAGCAGGAGACCAAGCTTCCATAAAGCTGTATCTGAAACAAAACATTATTATTATTATCATCATCTAGAATTGTGTTTCATGAAACACTTTCTTCTGGCTGGATGCATTTCAGCTCGGGAGCAGATTTAATGAATGATTTAACAGAGAACACATCATGTACCTAATGCCACGAAGACGTCAGGAAGCTCCTACTTTGTTGGTTCATCAGAGGGAAAGGAATGAAAAAAAAACAAAAAAACAACAACGATGACGCTAGAGATGGTTCATCTCTGTGCTGTGACAACCAATTACATAACGTCAGAGCTGAGTGCTTTCATTAACATCCGCGTCCATTTCACTAAGACACCCTCACATGCAGAGGAGGAAGATTCCTCACTCCTGTCCACCTTTTTTGCACCAGTAACAAAAAGCATCGTGGAGATATAACGACATCTTTGCTGAATGTATAGTTCATATTATTAGTAGTGTTGTTCACGCATTGGGCGCATGGCAATGAAAATAAAGTGACAATCCTCTCTCAGCAAAAAAAAATATATCTTCATTAAAACCCCAATTTCACACACAGACATGTTTGCGCTTCATTCATAGTAAGGACCCTCACAGAAATAATGCATTCCCTAATCCCTTACCCTTACCTTAACACCACAACTAAGTACTTAACCCTAAACCGAACCTAAACCCAATTCTAATCCTAACCGTAAAACCAGATCTTAACCCTGACAAAGCCCTTTAAAGAGGACCACACAATGTCCTCACTTTGCCAAAATGTCCTCAGTGTATGGTTTACACGCTTTTTTGGTCCTCACACAGCTACAAATTCAAGAACTCACACACACAGCACTTGAAAGCTGAGGTCAAATTTGTTCATCCTGACAATTCTTATAGAGCGACTGGAAATGCTCGGAGAGGGGAAAAACAACAACAACACCCTGCATCCTCCCGTAATTTCACCGTGGTTTAAGATCATTGTATAGACTGCAAAACCAAACTACACAGCTCAGTGATGTTGATGCTGCGATAGGAATCCAAGATGATGCAAACGTCGCGGTCCCTCTTCACCCTTGTGCACGCAAACAACGATACAGCATAACAAAAAATGACGCATGCATGATTCGCAATTACCACAATGGTGCTAATGAACTTGCATCGCAGCAGAGGAAGGCGAGGTATTACGCAAACGATGGGAAATGATGCGAGGTTCCTTCATCCCAATTAAATCGCCCGTTGCTGAAGCTTCTCCTCAACGCGCACTGATGTGGCATCAACACAGGAGGACTTACCAGAGATGCTGCTGCTGAGGTTCACCACTACCCAAGAGTCTGTGCTGCAAATAATTCAGTATGTGTTTCCCCTTGCAATGACAGAAGGTGACCCTGCGTTCTCTGCAAGACTCTGCATCCGCTCGATCACGATGCACGCAGCAAGGGGGAGCTCCACAGCACAGGCGCGCGTCAGGGGGATGGCCCAGCCATTTAATTTCTATGGGCGACCTTAATGAGCTGCGGGGGTGGGGTGGGGGGGGGGGGGGCTGTTGGGGGATATAAATGATATTCACCACCGGTAGTTTAGAGAAGCTTTACTAGAAGCATCTGTATGCGCAGGTGGGAGAGGGTCCTTTAGTGCAATCACGTTTGTGGGGAATTGTCTTTCTATATAGATCAGCCTAATTAAAAAAAAAAAATTAAATAATGTGGGAGTTTCTGTAGTAAATCCGACTTCCAATTTCCAACCAATAAAGAGAGTGGCAGGAAAAAGGGGCGTGTTCGAATGCAATGTTTACTTAAATTATACAATGCAATGCTTAATAAAGCTTTAGATTTAACTATAAATATCCATGCAAATAAGGCAGGTGTGCTCCCCTGCTTATATCTGTTGTTGTACAAGATGCTCACGTTCGGCTCCATCGTTTCCTCTAAATATAAAAAAAAGCCATGATCATTTAAATAGAGTTCAAGGAGCCAATAGGCAGGAAGAGAAAGAAAACAACAGTAACATCTTTAACTGCATTTTTTGTCACTTTTTAAATTTTACATTTAGCAAAGAATTTGTCTTGTCGTCACAAGTTTCTACTGACATCTAGAGGCAAATGATTGACAGCACAAAAACATTATGAGCTGAAAACATTATATTATATATGGAGCTATTCTACTTGTATGTTGTTAAATATTTAACCTCTCAAGTATTCGGATTTAACACCATAGCCATAATATGCAACTACTAAAACAATTTCAGAATTTTATTACGATAAATTGAAATGTGAACACTGTGAAGGACACGTGACCTGCTCAGAATGTACCATGTCTCTCTTCGTCTTCTCATAATGTACAGCAGGCTGGACACTGAGACGTGTAATGCTGCCCTCCACAGTTCAATGTTCTTTACTACAGCTCGAAACACTATATTGTATTTTGTCTTTTTGGTGCAGTTTGTCTGGCAAATAAAATAGGCAAGACATAAACATGAGAGGAAGCACAGTTTGTGCTTGCATGTGGGTGTTTCCACAATGATTAAGGCCCCACGTGAAAAATTTTTGGGAACAAAATAAAAAAAATATTGTTTTTTTCCATCTTTTGTTCCGTCTCCCACTCCTCTTGCCTCTGCCTCACCGCATTTTCTTTGCAGTCACTATATTATATTTATTAACCCAAAGTGTTATGGTTGAGAATTTAGCGTAGACGTTATGCTTTTATTGTGACGGATCCACAGCGGAAGTAATGTTGCTTGTTAGAGATACCGCTGTTGACGATTGAGGAACCGCATCATAACGTTTGTCGACAGAGGCGCTGCACGTCACACAGTGAGTGTGTAAAACTGTTGTTTGCTAAAAATTAATAAAGGCTTCACGTGAAGCCCGGTAAAAATAGCTTCGCGCTGACACAACTTGTTTTTTACCCTGACTCAAACACCTTGTCAGCGGCGGCGGTACAGTATTTCCCTGGCGCAGCTAACGGTTGCTATGTTATTGTAGCTAGAAATGCTGGCTCATTGGTTCACGGCTGCGAGGACCTTTTTAATAGTAAAGTTCAAAGACAGTTTATCTTCTGTTACTCACTTTATGGTTAACGGTTACACAAGCCTCTAACAGCAAAAACGAGCGAGTGAGCGAGAAATACAATGCTGAATGTTTTACTGCATGGAATTTGAACATTTGAATGTAAACTCAGTTTAATACGACGAGAGGAAACGTTCAATCACGTGTCTTATCTGCCGATATGTGACCCTGCAGCGTTCTCCCTAAAACTGTGCAACTTGTATCCAGTCCGTGTTCCATTGGGTTTCTCGCTGATTGGAGAGGGCAGTAATACCATGTGGAAGTCACATGAACGGCAAGGATGAGGCACAAATAACAAGGAGGCAGTTTGAAGAGAGAGGCGCTGCTCACTGTCTGTGGTAGGGAGGGGGTCTGCTGCTGGAAGAGCCTCCTGCCAGGCTGTGGCCCCAGTGTCATACGCTTATGCGATGAACAGCACCACTCCTCCCCCTGCCGTCATCGATGGAGATGTGGCAGTCAGCTATGTGTTGGTGCCGTTTTTCTTCATCACCATCATTGGAATAGTTGCGGCTGTGGTAAGTTGTGGACTGGATGACGACTCACACAAAAGTTGGAACGAACGATTTGGGGGGAAAATGTGTCTTTTTTTTTTAACTTATTGACTGGCAAATATTGTGAATTACGTTAAAAATTAAATTGCAGTCATTATCAGAGTCTAGGTTGGGACCCGTTGATTGCTCACAGGTAAGTTTTTGGGGTTCACTGGAGAAATCTGTATATACAGTGTGGAGGATTTAGGGACATCTTATTGGTAAAGCTGCATGTTGCAACTGAAAAAACGTGATAGCCTTCAGTCATCATTTACACTTAAAGATGTTTATTTTTGCCCATTAAAAACGTGACTGTCCAACATGGTGGTCTCTATAGAAGTGACCCACTCCTGATTTAAATGTAAAGTACTCATTCTGTAGTAATGAAAACTACAATTCATAAATTCAGCTATTTGTACACTAATATATAAGGAAATCCTCCTTTAAAAGTCCAGAGTGTAAGAATTAAGTGGCTACTGAACAAGATTCATAAGAAATTGGAACCTGTAAATGTGAGTTTTGACTGCTGCCATGTTAAACGATTCACAACCAGAAATTCATTGGTGTCATCTACAACCAGGCTCCTATTGGACGTACCAGCTGTCAAGCACACTGGTGTCATTTTGTTGTTTGCTCTTTTATGCTACTATTGCTAATATACAGTTGTGATACAAATGTGATACCTTAAAAGCCACGATTGATCATCTTTTTATTCACAGTTGATTTAATACTCTTATCTGTTTCAGGTCATGTATATTCGAAGGAAAAGGAGGTAAGCCTTTATCTACGCGTTGATTAATTCCTTTGTTATGAATGTGATTGCTTTACTTGTGTTTCAGTGTGAGTGGTTACATCACTGTTTCATTTCTGTGATTATGTTCCTCAGAACTGACAGACTTCGTCATCAGCTGTTACCAGTTTACACCTACGATCCATCAGAGGAGCTTCACGAAGCTGAGCAAGAAATGCTGTGGAGAGAAGAGGACACTCGGGTATGATACACCAATGTTTCTCAAACTTATGACATGTTTTGTTCTCTGGGGCTATTTTACCTTCTTGTAGACAATCTGCAATGAAGTCAGAAGGGAAAATCCAAAATTCTGGCTTAAATTAATATGGCAGTTTTAATTTCATGATATTATCAGTATAAGATTGGCTCAAACACACTTGAGGTCACTGCAGCTGACCACATTTTCTACAAAGGGTTGGGACATTTCTGTTTTTGCCTTGTTCATTTGTACCATTCACACTTGCAGAACAGCAGTTCCTCAATTTTACACTCTCTTCCTCTTCAACACAGAAGTGTAGCTATAAATAATAGTTGTAGTAGAGTAGAAAGGTTTAACTTCCTGTTTGATATACAAGTCCGATACCAGAGTAGTTACTGTGTTAGTTAGAAGGTATAAAGTTTCCATGTTTCATGATAAATTGTGTGTGCTTGTATATATCTATGTTTTTATTTGTAGTTTAGAAATGATTGGATTTGGCTGTGAAACACGTTTGAAATCAAATCCTAACTGAGTGGTGAGAGACACTAGGTGGCAGTATTTACCATGGGCAAATTTACAGAAGACTTAGCCCATAGTTGAGAAAATGTGAAACTGGGAAAACAAGGATATCTTGTTAAGCTATGCACTGAATTCAGATACGTTAAGACACTCAGTTAATATTAATTGGATTGCTCGCCCCTGAGGTTTCTGCTGCTGCTAATCAATTACACAAAAATGTAAATTAATTTGTGGTGCTCATATGCAACATTACTTTCTGTGCCTGGGTTTAAAAATTATCCACAGAAAACTTTTTTCAGCACTAGACTTTTCATTGGGACTACTTCTTTGGCAGAAAGTACTTTCAATAAAAAGTATTTATTGTTACACAAGTGGACAAATTTCCCAGGTTAAGTTTTTTTTAAGTAAAACATAAGTTGGTGTAGTTTGGGAGAATTTACTCTTTACCATTGTCAAACCAGCATACAATTCATTGTGCCTTTTTTAAATTATGATGACTATGGTAGAGAAACTGAACTGTGACCTCATTTTACAATTTGTCCTCAGATTGTACAAGGTTGGGCCAGAAGTTATCAACAGCGATACCCTCTTCTGGACAAAGACGTCAGTGCATGACAGGGAGCCAGGGAGCTGATCATTTTCAGCAGGTTGCCTTTCAGCCACAGAGATCTGTCATTTTCTTTCCTTCATACCACTTGTGTTTGCTTTTCTTGACCATTGTCCATCGTGTTATCTTTGAGTACATCAGCAAGAGACATCTTTTTTATGTTCATAATTCTTAGGTTCTGATGCCAATCCCATGTGCCTAACAGACACTTATTTATTTAAAATTATTTATTCAAACTTTTGTCTTACTGTGGTATTCAGTGACGTGACACAAAGTCAAGAAAGGTGCTATGTGTGGAAGGATCACTTTAATGTATGTAGACTGAACTGGTGGCACTGTGGCAGGCGGTCACGTTCCTATAGGTTTGCACAAGGCATTTGTACTACTGATGTTTTATACACTGTTAGGCGTATGGGGGAAAAAAATCAACTCCTGCTGTGAGAGGGTTTGTGGTCATTGCCCAGACTGCAAAGGTTGTATCATATTAAGAAAGGTATGTTGTTTTTTATGTAATTCTGTTAAATTACTTTTTTTTTTTTTTAACATCTTTTTTAAACTCTATAACATAACTTCCAACAACAGCTTAAACTTCAGTTTTATGTTGATAAAGTTAGAATTATTTGTTGAGTTTCTGTTTCATTCTGAGTTTAAAGGTTGAACACACCCCTTTGTTTTTGATTTACCCACAGACAATTCTCCTTTTTTGCATTTTGGCCAAATCCTATGACTCTTATCAAAGGAATGACAAGCCAGATACAAAAGTAAATAGCACCATCCTCCTCAAATCCTCAAAATGAGTGGTGACTAGTGCCCCAAATATGTCCTGTCTAAAAGGCACGGCACCAACATAAATGATTCCCCAACAGAGGAATCTGTAACAGATGAATGCCATAGGTCTGACAAGCACTTAAAAACCTGTTTAAATCTGTTTTTCTCTTTGATAAATTGTAACCTTTCCTGACCTTAATTGCTCATGTATGTAAACAGAACACCACCACTCTCACAAATTTACACACATCTACCACTTTTTCCTGGTGACAATCCCAGTAGACATAGGGCAAAAGGCAGGGTACATGCTGCCAGTCCATCACAGGGCCATTCTCTCAGTCCGTTAAGTCCCCAAACTGGAGAACCTAAGGGAAAAAAACCCCCACACACACAAGAGAACAGACTCTATGCTGAAGGGCCCTTGTTCTGAATGGGTTACAAACACAGGTCTTCCACTACAACAGTGTGGCCCAGAACAACATCCACAAATCACAAATTGTGATGGACAGCCAACACTCATAGTTCAGGACATGAGAACACTTTCAACCCAGAAAATGCTTTGTGGTCAAGTCATTTACCTTTTGTTAATTTTCTATACATTGTTTTAAATTATTGGTATGAGATGTACCATGCAGTACAGATGGTACAAATATTTAAATCATAGGACTTAAACTGAATTTTTCACAGAATGTATGGGTTTTGTTGCAATTGTTGACTATAAATTAAAAAGCAACACATTTGTGAAGTTTTGGGAAAACAGACAAAGGTTGAAGTAAATAAAAAGTTCCTTCTTAAAATGTAACTATGGATGAACACCATACAACAATACACAAATGACAAAGAAAATTCTCTTTATTGACCCTTTCAGATACAAATTGTTGTTGGGCACCATAGAAATATAGACATTGTACATTTATATATGATCCCATCCTATCGAGTTGACAGTATATAAATGAACAGATGCATGTTGTGTGGACATAGAATGACACCACTATTGTCAAGAGTAGTCGGAGGATGCTAAGGAGAAAAAAATAAAAAAATGACTGCTGTATGTATGTTGAGTATGGTGATGGGGGCTGTGTGTGTGGAAGTGCCAAACACACAATGTCCAACATAACAGTTAAATGGAAAGAGTGCCCAGTCTATCACAAACATTTGTCCATGAAAAATGAGAACCAACATTTCAGTGCACCAGAAGAATTTTTTTTAAAAAGGATAAAAACACACCTGCTAATCTACCACAGTCAGCGAACACAGTTGTCAAGCTGACAGGTCTCCCTGACTTGCTTCACACATTAAACAAAAATAAAAAATAAAAACTAAAAACCTGTCTGCACGAGCCAAGACGTGTTTGCAGGTGCACACAATCACAAACTTGACATCCAAGTTATTACAGTCAGGAAGTTGCACACACACTCGCAATTACAACATCTTTCCATCTCATGCCAGAGGTTACACTTTACAAAAGAAAACCAGTTAAATGCAATTATATGGTAAAGTAAGCTGTTGAGTGAGGTATGAAATCCTAGGCCTTGTCTTGCCTGTTTGCAGTTTTCCGGGTTTTGTAACTGAGGTTGTAGCAGCTTAGGTGTGTGGAAAAACCCAGTTAAGTGGACCGTGACCGTGGGTTCCCTGACACTTTGAAATACACAAACATGTTTTTTTTCCTCCTGTAGCAGACATACAACACACGCTCAGAAACACTAAGAAGTATATTACTGCACTAATAAATGACAGAAAGACCAAGCTAAGTGAAGTAGTGAGAGCTAGATGGAATGAAAACGTACAGCCCTGTTGGGACAGCAGTGCCACCAACTGTCTGGCATTACAATCAAACTCCGTGTTTGACCTATCGCAGTTTGCCTTGTGAGTGACTGGAAACTGGGGACCATGTGAAGACAAAGACACTAATGTAACAGCATTTGTAAAAGCTCCCTGAAGAAAACACTGATGCTCTCAGCCTAGAACTCTGCCAACCCTATCTCTAAAAACACACACTATACCAAAAAGAGATTTGAGTTTTATTATAAAATGAAGCAGCACACAAATGGGAGACCATTTGTTTTTTTTAAATGGTATGTAACCCAGATAGATAAACACAGTAAAGTCTGATCCAACTAAATTGATGACTAATTATACACTAACATTTCCCCACTACACAAAAGAACTGAGTAGGATGTTTGAGAAGCATAACTAAATCTTATTTGTCCTACAGGAAGAGGGGAAGGTGATTATGCTCTACCAATGAGACAAGGTGAACGCCTTTATGCAGATTAGACATTAGGAGGAAAATACCAACACCTTCAGTTACCTATTTTCATCCTAAATGTTGAAGCTCAACTCCATCAATGACATGATGCCAAAGTTAACCACTTCACATGAACACACACAAAAAAAAATCCCTAAAGAAACCAAGTATAGGTAAAATTCACCTTTGTCCAGTAAGAAAAAAAAAACAAAAACAAAAAACCCTATATGCGCTACTATCTCAGATGCGGGTACAACAAATAAGTAACATTAAGCAGAGAAAAATGTCCTACAAACCATCTTGGGGAAAAATGGGAACATCCAGGCTACTTAGAGCACACCTTTGTCCAGTATAAAAGACTTGTGATTACATGACATGTAGAGAAAAGGGCTGTTACCTGTCTTGTAATTCTTAGAGCTATGCTTGAGCAAGGTCCATCAGTCTATCCAGTGCTGCTGCATGATATATGTACTGTGTTTAACCCTCCTTTTTCACAAAGGGGGCTTTGTCGTGAACAGTGGTCATGTGGTGGCACTGGTGTTGGAGATACAGCCCAGTTCTGGTTAACAGTAAGTCAGTATGTTGAGTGAGGTAGCATGCGTTGTGAATTACTGGTCCTCTTCCTCTTCCTCCTCAGATGATTCCTGGGATGCTTTTTCTTCCCTCTCCTACAAGAGGGATAAAAAAAACCCCCAAAAAAAACAATCAGATATCAAATCCCAACTGCCTCAAGTGCCATCATTGTTCAAAAACATCTGCCTTTGATTCATGTCTCAAACGTGACTAATTGTTCTTAATAATCCAACTCCAAGAATCATCATAACAAATATGCTTAGCATACTATTGTGGCACTAAGAACTCCCAGGGAAGGGCAAGACATCTGGAGTGAAAAGTGATTCATATGAGGGTGAGTCACAATGAGACATCCTGCTTTTTTTGCTCCCTTTCCTCCTGACACTCTGTTGCCAAAGATGTTCATTCATAAAAATGTTAGAAGGGTAAGTTTGTGTCATTCCTTTCTATGACTAATGCAGCTCAGACTTCTTTGAAGCATACGCCCTGACCACATATGCATGTGACAGAATGTTACTACGAGACCACAATTTGTTTTGAGATTAAGCTCACATTTGCGCCGGCTAAAAATGGTCAGTTGCCCAATTTACACAGTCAAAAACACATAATGGCTTTTTCCTTCCATAAGTGTTGAGTTCAGACATGCATCTGTACAGCAAACAGGTTGAAACTTTGTGTGACTAAATATATTTTTAAAAAAAAAACCAAAATATCCATGCTGACTACTAATGAGAAAGCAAGGGGATTAAGGGAATTATGAAAATGCAATTTTGCCCCGCGAAGCAGTCATACCAATCATAATTGAGTTAGAAGAGGAATGGTTTAGCACTGATGATGCACTGTTTGTGCAGTGTCAGTGTAGATCTTACCTCCTTCTTAGGTCTTCCCCTGCGTTTTCCCCCTGCAGATGGGGCTGCCGATGCCTTCTGTGAATGATAGCAGTGTCCATGAGCACTGTGGTCCAATCATGAAATTTGTTTTAAACCTAATTCAAATGTTCTGCTCAGAATTAAAAAAAAATAAAAAAAATAATAAAGTGCTGTTTTGAGGAGTCAGCTGGTGCAAAAACAAACAAACAAACAAAAAAACTGGTGTAAACAATCCTTGTTTCATCTGCCTCTAGCTGCCTGCAGATGGCAGTAATACCTCTGCAATGAGACAGATGGAAAAGGGGGCACTGAGTTCATTGGCTATTATCTGGAAGGCCGACAGGAACTGCTCACAGGGCACTCCAGTTCGCTGGCCACCTGGTCTGAGGCTCAGAGACAGCTGGTGGAACTGAGCGGAGACAAACCCTCTGCAGCTCGGCCCTCACTCCTCACCAAAACTATCATACATGCTCGTATTTACGCTTCACCCTCTCTCTCTTACTCTTTCCCATACATTGCAGTGAAGACAAGAACGCACAGGAGAGCTGGAGGGTTGGGGCGAGGGAGAAAAATCAGTTGTTGCTATGGAGACAACAGGCAGAGAAGAACTAGGACTGTGTGCTGGGTGGGGGCGGAGGGGTGCTTAGTGTCAGCTTGGAAACAGTATTGCAGCCTCTGCACCTGCACCGCACTGTGCAAGCTGCAGGAAGCTGGGGGACAGGAAGTACAGACTGAGCATCACTTAAATAAAAAAAAAAAGTAAGACAGTAAACCATGGTCTTTACAATGGGAAACCCAAGTCAGGCTATTTCTGACACTAGGAGGGGGAAGTAGCCCGCCAATATATTATAAGAAAGAGCAGGACATCCTTGTCAGAGCTGGAGGTTAGCTACCGTTACAAGATTTCACCAACGTCAGGGCTTAGAAAAAGGAAGCTTGCAAAAAAGGATGGGACGACAAACTGCATGTAGTGTCGGTGTGTAAGTGCGTGTCCTTCTTGGCATTGGTGTCATCCGTTTTTGAGTTGCTGCTGAAAAACAAGCCTGCAGACAGAAGTGACTTACTTTGCCCTTGCTGGTGGTCTTGTTTTTGCTGCCCTTCGGCCGTCCTCTGGGCCTCTTTGGAGTTGGGGACCCACTTGGTTCCTGACAATCAAGAGACATTCAAAACTAGCGTTAGAAGAGAAGACCTGTATTTTTTACCTACATTTTATACTTTGTGATGCAATACTTTTTGTGTAAATCTGACATGCATTAACAAGCAAAGCTAGACATATTCACATTTCAAGGCCAGTACAGGGGCCGCCGTGGCCCGACAGAAATAAACCATGACCCCATGTAATGTTCATACAGGACAGATGTAAACATAAGGAAGGTGTGGCTGCTAATGTTCAGGGGGAATACCATCTACACAGACACGCATGGCTGTTTTAAGCATGAGGGGAGACATCTTACTCGTACGATAATGTGTGGCTGTGAGTCATCTCATGGCACACTTGTCTCCTGTTGCATTTCTTTAGCTTGTTTACAACTGCACCCCGTAACGACCGCGGAATCGGATACCAAGACACACAGCACTGAGTGACAGCTATATGAGCCAGTGTGCGCTCAGTCTCCATGTCATCCATTACATGACGAGCAGATGTATGTCGTGGGGAGAGGAAGAGCAGGAGGGGGGGGGGTTAAACCAAAAGGGTGTTGGGTTACAGGTTGCTGATGAACATGTGAGTGGCCCAGGAAGTTTGTTGCAGTTGTCTGCACTGCAGCAAAGATAAGGGGGGGTGAGCGGATGGTCACAGGGCCTGGTTGCAGCCATATCTAAGGTCTTGGTTTCAGGACAGGAGGCATCATTATCCACCTGAGCTGCTGGAACAGATGTAAGCTCCTGCTTTTTTCCAACCACACTTAACCCTCACAGGTTCTCTGCTCTGTGCGCGTTATTAGGGCCATACGACGCTGCCATGGCATGTAGCGCTAGGTCGCACACCTTGCCACCAAACGTATGGAATAAAAGTTGCAGTACTTACGTCAGAGGTTTTTACCTGGGGCTGCTTACGGGGTCTCCCACGCCCCCTCTTCTCTGTAGCCTCCTTCTCCTTAGGTGAGACTGTCCCCTTGTCGCTCATGTTTGCTTCGCTTCGCTTCTCAGACCTACAGACGGGGAAATAAATCACAACGCTCAGGCTTACTGCAAGGCGAGGCGCCGAGTTCATTCACACACACACACACACACACACAACAGAGAAAGCACAAAAACACCCAGGATATTAAACCCGCTGAGCTCGAGGTCAAACCAGAAAGGACCGGACTAACCACGCACCGGTAACGCGTTTAAAACGCGATTAATCCGCGCTCATTTTCCAGCGCTATTGCCGTATTTACAATCCATTGTTGCCGAGACTGACGACTGTGCACAACACCGATGAACCCGGCGCCCCCTTCACGCACCAACCATGTTTAGAGAGGCCCAGCAGCTCGCTGGACTTGTGACCAACAATCGGGCCTGAAACTATCTCAGCATGTCTGCACGCCGGAGCCGCGGACACACACACACACACATACTAGCTGTAACGTACTCGGCGGGATTCGCAGGCTAAAATCATCGCCTGAAACGCTCGCCTGCGTTCTGTATTCATGTGCAGAGAAGACGCAGATGAAGCTGCTGCTTCATTCGCAGCGGCCGCTGGAGGAAAAAAAAAACCCGGGCCAAAGCAACAAAGGACGGCTTCACATTTGCAGCGTGCAGCCTCCTCTGCTCTTCTTTCCTCTTTGCTAGAAAAATGCTTCAAAATCGCTTTAAATGCATGCAAAACTTTCCGGCACTCACCTTTTTTTTTTTTTTTTTTAAATCACGCGGAGATTAAAAAAAAAAAAAAAAAACATAAATCCCTGCAGCCGTAAACGTGAGAGGAAACGTTTCCTTAAAGGCTGTGTCTGGTTTGTACCCGGTTAAAAAACCTTGCACTGATCTATAGGCTACAGCGTCTCTTCAGCCCGCCCCTTTAAAATCCCTACTCACGCAGCGTTTACAAAAACTGTTGTGAATTAGAAAACGGAAACATACAAAAGAAACAAATATTTATTTAAAAAATATTTTTTATTTACCTGCAGGTTGAGCAGTTTATTCCAACGGCGCCCTATAAATAGCACGTGCGTCTCGACTCTCGCAGATAAAGGGGGAAAAAAGGCGCCAGCCAGGAGGAGTTTTGGGGGAATTTAAAGAGCCGCCCTCATGGGAGCTGAAAACCGGAGGGCGGAGTTATGATAAATAAGCCACCAACACTACGAGAGGAGCCCAACCCCCCTCCTCCTCCTCATCCTCCTCCTCCTCCTCCTACTGGATTCTCTCTGTTCACCAAGTTTGATCCCAAAACACCAAGAAACATGTGTAAAAAGTGTGTGGGGATGCACTTTGTGCAAAAATAAAATTGCAGTAAATTGGAGTTGACTTCATTGATCTCACATCAGGGGGATTCACTTGTTGCAGCAGACAAATATTCAGTATAGGCAGTGGTCCAGTACTGGTCGTACATACTGGAAAAAGTAATAATAATAATAATAATAATAATAATAATAATAAAATCCAACATGATCCAAAAACCATAAATACCACAATCAAAAGAGTCACACATATGCCACCATTGTCATGTCAATGTGAGCAGAATGTGAGTGAGCAATGCAGTGATCATGTGAGCTGTGTTGATTGGTTGGAACATACACCAGGAAAAGGTCACAACAGACAGGTGTCATTTTGAGTAAAGACACTATATTGTAGGGCTGATATTGGTAAATACTCGGGGCTGTGATGTCATTATTGAAAGGATAAAAGCTGTATGAGTCACAGCTCTTGACGAATACAAAATGGATTTATAATAAAAAATATGAGACTATAGAAAAATACAAATACAAAACAGGAATAAAATAAAAAAAAGAAATATCTTAATAATACTTAGTGGCACAGGATTATTGTACAGATTATGAAGATACAAGTGAACTGCAAAAGAGGCAGGATGTGAAGATTAGTGGTTTTACTGTGTGTGTGTGTGTGTGTGCGCGAGTTCTTGTATGGGTATCTTTGTCAGGACCAAATATATACATATATATAAAATCCTAAAGTAGAGAGGACATTTTGGGAAAGCAGGCATTTTGGCTGGTCCTCACATTCTGTCACCCCTTAAATTGTTTTTATGAGGGTTAAGAACTGGTTTTAATGTGAGGGCTAGAATTGGGTTTAGCTTAGGTTTATGGCTAGGCATTTAGTTGCGATGGTTAAGGTAAGGTTAAGGTAAGGTTAAGGTAAGGTTATTCTCAATACAAATGCTGTGTGTGTGGATGGATGGTATAAATTAATAAAGACTCTTAATGTATGCACTTGCTCCACAGTCTCACACATCACAGAAATGTGAATAAACTTTAACCTGGTTTGCATTAAAATGTATTGCAGACAGTTTTTCCACCCACAACTGTTAAAGGTCCACTGTGTATAAATTAATGACATCTAATGGTGAGACTGCAGATTGTAATAAATGGAGGATTTCTCTCTCTCTCTCTCATTCAATCTCACTTTCTCTGCACCAAAAAAAAAAAACTCTGACACATGAGATACTGTTGCCTAACAGTGACAAGTTGCTGTCACTCAAATAAACGAATGAAGAATTTAAAATTTAAACGCACTGATGGAGGAAGCAGTGGATCGACAAGCAGCGGTGAACAACTGTTGATTTTCTCAGTGGACTTTGGTGCACAATGGAAATTAAATTCGCAGTGTAAATATGAAACGTGCGCTTCAAAATCAAATGTCTAGTTTTTCCTCAGTCTGCGTCACAATTTTATTCTTCATATCGCATGATCAGAATATACATACACATTCATAGGATGCACAATAATCTAATAAATGTAATATTCTGTGTCTCAATAGAGACATTAGATTATGTGATAACCACACTGTCATATTAATAGCAAACTGTAGATTTTAATTTTAATCCTATAGACTGTCAATTGTTAATATAATTCACACATACATAAATTATACACACACATATGTAGCATTTGACCAAAATTGTGACTGGATAATTTGACTCAGTTAGAATTGTGAATTTATCTGTGACTTTTAAAGTATTACTCTGAAATTAGCGCTTTCTCTTCCAGTTTGTATCAAAGGTCATTTTTTGTGCTGTATTTATTAAATCAATGTTGAGCAGCAACCCTGTCACAGATGACATGTTATTTCTATTAGCTATAACCAAGGAAACCAAGTTGGCATTATTTTCATAATTTTGAGAAAGTGAATAAAAATAAGCAAGATTAAAAAATATTTGAAGAAACAAAGCTCAAAATGACCTTTTTTCTAGTTTTCCTGTCCTATTAATTGTCTCATCACCTTTTATCTTGTGACCCCTTTGTAAAGAACTGACCCTTTTCTAAAGATTGTTTTTATTTGTATAGTTTTAAACAGTTCTTATGTTGCCTTGAGGTGATATGCAGTTTATTTCTAATTAACTATTTTATCTAAATGTTTTCAGAATTGTGTTTACAATTTGGCACAACTATGTCCTATTTTGGTTCATGGCATATTTTGTTTTTGTTAATGCTGTCTCTCTCTTTTATTCTCAAAAACGTGAGGTGCTCAAAAATAAATTTGTAACATTTTCAGAAAGAAAAATACTTTCTGTTTAACTTTTTATTTCTGTGCGGATGAGTCGAACATTTAGATATCACCAGAAAGGGAAAACTTAAGTCTCAAAATAAACAGTGCTCAAAGCAAATGAAGATTTCCCTGTCAAGTGCTCTCTTGAAATGGCTGCACAGTTGTTTAATTTTTGATGCCTCTGGAGGAAAGACACATACATACTGTGTGACTTCAGTATGTACTGTATATGTTATATCAGTGAAAGCTTATTCAGCTTCACAGTAAATTACCAAGTTACTCCACAATAACTGTGTGTAAGTATTGAGTGGTTTTAAATAGACAACATGCCCCTACATCTGCTCAGAGTCAGTTAATAACTAACTTATATAATTGTTTACCACTTACTGAGATTTAATTTTGAGATAGAGCTGAGAAGGAAGGATAGAACATTAAAATGACAATTATGATACAAAGAAAGACAACTATCACACACTGTAAAATAAATGAAATATAATTTACAGTCAATTTGTGATTAAAAAAACTAATAAGAGAAGTCCCAATATTAAAAGCAATTACAGAGAAACTCTTGACAAAGAGTGCTCTTTTCTCTATCCTTTAAAAATGACCAATGTAGGTTGACCCCTCCTGCGCCCAAAGTGTTGGTGTGACTGTACTTGTATTTTAAATAGATAAACATCTAATGTCTGAATGTCTGTTATGTGGGTGTGGTGAGTAGAGAGGAGACGAGGTGAGGTGGTGTAGAAACTGTGCTCTAATCAAACCACCTACTGGTACTTTCACACAAAGGTTTCTGATGTAAATGAACTGCCCACCTGGAGCTGATGGGTCCTCAGCTATGCAACTGAAACAGATACTGAGAACACAGCAGAATGACATGAGAGTGGCTGAGGCAGGCAGCGTGCTCTACTCTGTCTGCCCCGCACAAACCAGCGTCATGCGCAAAACAGCACACGCAGATATCAGCGCCACTGTACGTACATGATGAGAGGAGTGGGAGTTTGGTGAAAGGGGATTGGATGGGGCATGAATGGAGAGAGCGCGTTTCTCAATGAGTCCAATGTTCTGCTCAGCATGTGCTTGCCTTGCATGCCACCCCCCCCTTCCCTCCTCATTTCTCACTCTATTCACTTCCTTCCTCTCTGTCTTCCACAACTACTTCAGCCCCATCCCCCACACCCTCAC
The DNA here is from genome assembly GCA_016785285.1 of Brachirus orientalis. Lineage (NCBI taxonomy): Eukaryota > Metazoa > Chordata > Actinopteri > Pleuronectiformes > Soleidae > Brachirus > Brachirus orientalis. Next base: position 17,662,328 of record JAFBJR010000150.1, read on the forward strand.
ACATCTCTGCCATACCCAGCCCCGCGCTGTGTGGATGGAGACAGGGCAGTGCGGTTAATAGGTCCACTCTGTGTGTGTGTGAAAGGAATGCTGTCCCTCTCAGCCACTGGTAATACTTAAAGACTGATGAGGGAAGAGGATAGTGTGACTAATCAGTGACGATACAAAACAAAGCAACGTTTTCGACATTTGAGTTGTAAATCGAAACAGTTGTGTGCAAAACAAATCTGTGCAGTGCTTTTTAAAGCTTCACTTGAAACATTCACTGCTAGCTGATTAAAACTGATGAAACCTAGAGACAAGCCCTATATTGTATGCTTCCTTCATGAATAATATTCAACTGCTGTAGAGAGTTACTGATGAAGTTGTATGATCATCTTGGCCTGCTGAATTCCACTATATTAGTGCAGAAGTGTTCCTGGTGCTGATTCCACACCACCGTTGACCGAAAAGTGGTGGAAAATGTTATAGGCGTACATGTGAGTATATAACTTAACAGCACCTTACATCTTCCAAATGATCATACAGCTGATTCAGCACATCGCTAAACAAATTCTCTTAGTGAAAACCTGAACATTAACTCTTAAAAAAATAAGGTATTTTAAATGGAACTGAATTAGTTTTAGATGGAGGAAAGTAATAAACAAACAGCATATGATAAACCGTAACACTCTCTCAGAGTAGTTGTAACTATTTGACAATTTAATTGGCTCGATTTCAGAGGTTCCCGACAAGCAAATACAGAAAAAGCTGCAAGGAACTGAATATTATCACGATCATTATACATGTAAAGGGTGCAGTCACATCAATAATTTAACTACAAAAAAGATGAAATGAAACTTTGAACAGTCATTGTAATGGGTCAAACCTCAATGAGAAATAAATTAGGGATTTTATAAAATAGGATATATATGTATTACATTTTTAGATAATTGTTTTATCCTGTATATTAGTATTGTAATCCGGGTGTCCTTGAAAAAAGAGTTTGCTCTTAACTTTCCCTCAACAAAAGAACAAAGAAATGAACATGGAAAAACGTAGTATTGTGCAAATTTAAGTGATTACATTTTATGCTGTAACAGAATGACCAGATCTTTACCTGAAGTACACAAACAGTATATAATACACACGGCAATCAATCAATCAATCAATCAATAAATAAATAAATAAATAAAAGTGATTCAAATCTTGCAGGGGACAAACTCTTCCGTATCAGACGCTCTCTTCAGAGGCGTCTCCTGGCTCATGAGCTCTGCAGCAGCTCAGTGCAGACAGAATCCTATTAACCATGGGATTGGTGGTGGTGAAAGGGGTGTGTGTGTGTGTGCTTGGCCCACTTTGGCATGCTTACCCCTCCCCCCACCTATGTCTTTCTGTCCCCCTCCCCTCCTCCTATATGCTCATCCATCTTCCCTCTCTTGCTCAGTCTAGCAATCCATTTTTAGGTGCAGTGTAAACCACAGGAGTGCTGCAGCCAAACCAACTAACAGATGTGGACATAACATCCTATTCCTGCCTGTGCTTGGGTTTCCCCCTGCTTGTGCTGCTGCTGCTGCTGCTGTTGGCCCTGGATGAGCCTGAACATGACTAACACACACACACACCACTCACGTCCTCCCTCTCCTCCTCCTCCGTAGAGAAGACGGAGGGAAAAACACAAGGGAGAGAGAAGTCGGAGAGAGGGACAGAGAGAAAATCCATTGGGCGGAGAGAGGAAAAGTGTGGGAGCAGTTGAAAGGCAAGGTGGGAGGAGATGGGAATATGTGTGTGGGTGTCTTTTATACTTTTGTGAGGGGGCGGATGGAGGTTAGTGGGCGGGGGATGGGGTCCTGCTGATTCAGTCTGCTCATGAGTAGTATCTGACTCACACAAACACAGGAAGTAGTGCTGCTTGTTTAGTGAACTGTACTGTATTTATATGATACTTCTGCATGCAGGAAATAATGGGACTTCTTATACTGCCTAATTTCACCTCCGCAAGTCGGTCAGTGAGTCAACACTCCACTCTCCTTTTCAAATAGTTTCATTTCCACATCCTGAGATTTTTGGACAGAGATCCAGTGGCTGCATCAGTCATACTGTGACTAAAGCCTGTGAAATGTATAAGGGTGAAGGCAGTGCCATATTTTAAAACTTCCTTTTGGCAACAAAAGGCTTCGCATGCTGATATATATTATGCTTTATTTTTTATTTGTCATCCTGAGTACATTACTCAGTGTTCAAGCTTTCCACTCCGTCACCTACATCTCTCCCTACCTCTGATTCTCTTCATTATTATAATAATTTTCCAGGTGTCATGTACATAGAGTACCTTTTGCATTACAAATGATTCAAGACACACACATTGGCTGTGTTGTTGTGCACAGTGAAATCATTTCATTTCAGAGGTTAGGACAAACAACGGCAGAACACTCACTAAGCTAATGTTTGCAAAAGAGCTGCAATTAAATTATTATTTCTTGATTATTATTAAATCATCAGCAATTCAGCAGGGTTTCAGGGTTGTTTATTTTCTTTTTTTAACATAACTTAAAACCAATTTGTTGGATATAAGTATTTCACATGTGAATAATTTATGATTTCTTTGGTGCGCTTTGACAATAAACTGAATTTCTTTGGTTTCTGGAGGGTGACGCTATTTTGAGGCTTGGGGACACTGATCTGAAACAACTAATCAAGGAAGTAATCAACAGATAAAATCGATCAAGAAAAGAAGCATTAGATGCAGCCCTAACTTAACTTTATAAAGATATAAATATGTAATGTTCATATAGATTTGAAAAGGGACCACACAAACTGCTCCTTTGTATTTTTTACTGCAATATAAAAGACAAGTGCGTTGCATCGGAATCTTCATGTCTTACAGATTATGTAAGGTGGTGACAGATGTATTATTAATGAAGTGAGTATTTTTAATCATGGTTGACAGGTGGCAGGATTTCTTCTTTACCAGTAGGGGGCAGAAGCAGATTAGGTTTGAATAAGTAATACTAGGCCAAACGACATCTTTGAGAAAGGACACCCTCTTCTGGATTTATTTATACATGACCAGTACTTGTGCGTAGTTGAGTAAGAGCATATGTTTAAAAATGTCTTTAAAACAAGCTTATTCAAACCATCTTCTCCTTGTTTTACCATCCGTTGCTATGAATGGATGTTCTCTGAAGATTTGCTTCTCCACAGACAAGAGTATTGTAAAACACACCTCAGCTCTCAGTGCATGGCAGTCATGTTCATTAGTGATGAAGACCAGCAGAGGGTAGTCTTCCTCCGAGAAAACCCACTCAGTACTGATACCTCACACCTTACGGCCAGTCACACAGGAATGAAGAGACAATGCAGCACAAAAGCATTAGCTATGCAGAGACCCATTGTAGGAGTAAAACTACAGATTAAAAGTTTTGTGGTGTGATTCGAAGCTTGTCCTCTACAAATGACAATCAGATGCAGTTGAATTGAGTGACTACTTAATTTAACTAACCCTTGTTAGGTCTAAATCCAACTAAAGTGAAGGAGCACCACCACACTGACAGATGAGTGTATGTTCATAGCGGCTGGGAGGAGTAACAGATAAGAGTCACCTTGGTGATGGTGCATCTGGAGTTTTAGAATTCATGCTTCCCCACTCTGTCTTACCTGATTGTTCACAAGGGAAGAAGCCAGTGTGCCTATTCTGGGCCTGTCACATCCCTGTGTGGCAGCTGGAGTCCTGAGAGAAAGTGGCTGACCTGAGCTATATCTGGGCTGGTTACTTACAGAGGCCCAGATATAGCATGTTTATATACAGTTTTTTTTTAAAAATTATTATTATTTGCATGGGGAAATGAGTACAGATTATCTGCTGCAGAGTGCTGATGTGATAGACATTACAACAAATAAGAGCCAGACTCTACAGTTGGGGATAAAAGATTTACAAATGCCTTCAAAAAAGAAGCACTGGGATCAGCTGCAAACTTTAACATTTGTCTCATTGATTGCGTTTTGATTGGCATTTCCCTGTTAGGAAACTTGGAAGGTGGGTGTTTTCCTCTCAAGTTTACACAATCTGTGTGAATAAACAGGCCAGACAGTGACATTTTAAAAATCTCACCAAAAACCTGTTTAGCCTATTCTGTTTTCTACACAGCCTGAGCATTACAATTTGAATTAAAGGAGTACTGCATGAATTTCATATTCCACTTTAAGTCTAGGGACTCACAGGAGACAGATAAAAAAAAAAAACAATTGTCGACATTGAAGTAGCAGAAAGATGTGGAGTCCTTAAAAAGGTCAGACTCCAAAACATCCCACACTCCCCGGAATGTAACTCCATGAGCAAATGTCCACTTCTGTCTGAATTGGTGAAAAGGCCAGTTATTGAAAAGACTAGTTCAATATGCAATTTAAAATTGCCTCGGTCTTTGGTTAAAAAAAGGCATCATGAACATTTTTACATAGTTTTTTGCACACAGCACAGTCAGCTGACAACCAAGCAACTCAATAATTACTTTAGTTGGGTTTGTTAGTGCCTGATGTTACAAAATGACTGTTGTTATTACACCATCTTATTATTTTAACAGCTGACCAAACACCTGCACTGATATGAATAAGCCGCTACTTTCCATTTAAAGTAACTGCAGCTCAACAGTTTTAAGCCATGCTGAGCTTTAAAAAAGCTTCATAATTCATCTAGCATAATCGGAGACATTAGCCTTTGGATTTCATGTATGTCTTCTTTGTAGTGACAACCTGGCACTGGCGTTACCCACAATGCAATCCAATATTCAATCTTAGGTCAGGTGTCCAGAAACCAGACTCTGTGATTGTGGTGTCAGAGTGAAGGACTCTGTCCAAGTTACAGGCCAGTGTCTCTCACTCACTCCATGACATGCTGAATAAGCACAGGAGTGTCTGCTACTGACTCACTCCACTTAGAGGCACCACCAAGCACCACAGGAAGTCATCAGACTTTACAATTCCTTTGCCGGAGTGTCAGACACTCAACAGATGAGAGCTGGACTTATTTCACTTGTCAGCTCAATTATTTCTTCATTTTGTGATACGTTATTTTTTAGTGTAAATTAGAATATTCCCGCTCAGCTCATTTCTCAGATAGATAATATTATAATGCACTGTATGTTTACTTAGCAAACGCATTTTCTATTAAAGCTGTAGTGAGTAATTTTAAAATATAAACAAATGTCTGCAACATTCAAACCATTATCCAGTGATTAAGCCTTATAGTGCCACAGTTATTTATGAATCGCAGTCAAAATGTTGGCTTCTCATGGACGGGATCGTCTGTTACTGAAGATACATGCTCTGACCAATCCCTTAATCACTGCCTGACTAAATGCCTGTATGTGCCAATCACAGCTGCTGCTGTTCCTGTACATTACAGCTCCACGTTTTCTGGATGCAGCTTGGATAAGCAATGCTACGTTAAAAGACAGACATACAACACATAACTTACTGAAATACAGTAAAATAAAAAGGGGAAGGGCTCTTACTCTCTGTATGCGTGAGAGTGAGCAGGGGCAGACAAGATAAGTGTTTTGGTAATTACTCAGAAGTCCACAGTTTAAAAAAGGGCTGATTTTATATAAGCAGAGGATTGTAGGCTACAGCAGCCAGCTGTTGTAAGTGGGAAGTCCCACCGAGGTGTCTGGAGTAATATTGGTTGACAGATCCCCTCTCTGACACCAGGATGTCCGTCGCTGGCCTTGACCACATCACCGTGTTGGGTATCTTTTGTAAGCAGGTGTCAGATAGCCTACTATTGATGAACGATTAGAGTTGCTGAAGCTGGACTGTGGCGCTGCCACCCACAGGGGTCTAGCTGAGACAGATGGGCCCATTTGTAATGCAGAGGTGCCCCACAGCTGCATTAACTATTAAAGTGTGGTTATCTCAGGGTAATGGTAGCCGGTAGCACTGAAACAAACTACAGCAAGAGAAAGTGTAATCCTAATGTTGATGCATTGGCTCTGCTTTTGTAAATTACAGAGCCAATTTGCCAATCTGACTGATAATTGGTGAAATGTCACACATGGTTGAACGCTGCAATTAGAGTAAGTGATGTAATTTGGCATTTTCCTGCTGTATGGTCACCACATTACAGTATATGACAGATGCTTGACATCACTGTGACAATAATTACAGACTTTAATCTCAGGGAATGCTGCACCTTTTGCACTCTAAACTGGATTTAAAATAGTTTTAAATGGTTTACACATGTCAAGTGCTGTTGGCTATTGTGTTTGGTTTATTAAAAGAAGAAATTAAAACCCTTCACAGGTGGTTAATCCACCTGAAAAACACTTTCTGCCCACAACACACTTCCACTTTATTCTGTGAGACTGAATAATCTTAATCTTAAGGCTACAGTGAGTAACTCTTTGTTGTTGTCGTTATTATTCTGCATCTGTTTGGTCATTGTGAACAGAAACAATGCAACAATACTTGATGATTAGTTGCTTTGTCCTTGACCTGACTAAGCGAGTATTTATGTGTGTGAGATCTAAGCACTGCTATACTCTGAATCACAGAGAGTCACGTGGAGCTGATAGACTAAATCAGCATTGTGCTTTATTTATTAAAAAATAGTCATATATATGTATATATATACATATATATACAGTACTGTGATTAAGTCTTAGGCCACCATTAGATTTATTGTTTTAGCAATGCTATAATGACCATCCTATACAATTATTTCTCAATTATTCTTTCTCCCATCAACAAATCCTGAAAATCTGGAGAAACACATATGCAGTTTAAAAATAACATCTTTTTTCAGAAACAACAAATGACAAAAATGCTTCTATAATATCAATTATTTAGTGTGACCTACATTTACACTTGAACAATAACACAACCATGGCTCTTTAAAACCTGGAATGAAACCCTAATGTTATTGGTAAAACCTGTGTTTTACTCAAGACATGTTTGAGCGTTACATACACATGTTGCACAAGTTAAACTCATTGACAGGTTGATCATATGGTATAAGACTGACTTTTAGTCACATCTTTTCAATCTAAATGCCATTGATCACAAAACTGACATAAAAACAACAAAGCTGGTGGTGGCCTAAGACTTATATATATATATATGTAGCAAAAAACTTGAAATTAATGCCTGTCTGCCTCACAGCACCGCCACTAAATAAAGCAGGGAACCATGAAGTAGAACAGTAGCAAATATCTGAGGGGCCTCACCTTTGGCTGGCCCTGGTATTTGTTTTTACTTGCCAACAAGCAGTTTGAAGAAGTTCACTTGTTAAACTTTCTTCAGCTGGTCAATAGCCCAATTGGCTGTCCTGCTCTTACAACTTCAAGTCTTGCATACAGAAAAAAGAGAGAAAATTGATTCCACTGTACCTTCCCTCCTTACATTTCTTCACCCTGAAGCCCTCCTTGTAAATGTGCCCACAGAGTCGATTGGCCTGAAGGAAGCAGGAGGACGGAGGAAGCATGGTGCAGTCGTGAGACATCCATCCCCTTCAAACATGTGTGTGTGTGTGTGGGTGCTGGGTAGTGTTCCATCTTCCCGCTAAATAAATCATCGCTTGGTCCAATCCTCCATCTGCACTCCAATTAACCAAAGCAGAGCCTGTGAATGCAGTAAGGTGGAATGATTAATTACACAGTAGTGACAACACTCAATGATATATAACCAATAACCAAAATAACACAAAACACACAGTGCTATCACTTTGCAGATTTTCCTTTTGTAATATTGTTCCTTTTGAATATACAGTGTTCCCAGTGGAAGCAGTGACAGTTTTAATGATTTCTACCACTTCATACAAGCATAATGAAGTGGTAGAAAGTCTCTCACATAGTGACAAATAAAGACATTATCACACACATTTCAGACAATAAACCACTTGCAAAAATGTCTGACCCAGAAAGTTAACCAGAGGATTTTCACCTCTCATGCACAGTCTACTGGGAATAGTAATTTAAGGTGCAATTATTTCCTTTTACATGGCCCATGACTGAGCTCTTGGACTTACAACTGCAGCTTACTTAAATAGTGCCTTTAATTGAACATAAAAATGCTGAGGAGAGGGCAGAAAGGAAAGGTTAATGGGACTGACACAAAGGGCAGACAGAAGAGGAAGTCTAGCCTTAAGTGTCACATCCTGCTTGCATCACAGCCCATACAAGGAACCAATTAGACCTGGTCACTAATTTATCCAACTCCACTGGTTGTGCTCTGGCCTGAACCTTCTAGGTGATGAAGGAACTTTTGAAGACAATTGCTGGTAATGACCTCCATCCTTCTATCAATGATATGCCCACAGACTGACGTTTGACTGCTGCCACATCAGAACACCATGGAAAGGTCACAGAGGATGTAACAAATGAGAATGGAGGAAAGGAGAGACAAGTACGTAATTGGACAAGGAGGGTTTGGTCAATGGGAAAAAGACTGTTCAGCCACTGTTTACTCTTTACCAATCAGAGCAGATCAGCGAACCGTTCTTTCTGTTTGCAGCATGTGAGGCTTGTTTCACTACAATGGTAAACAGGGTTGTGACATTTCCAGCCAACTACAGGTTTAAGGTTACATTCAATTTCAGGGTTAAGACTTGTGTCCCAGCTCTTTTCAAGCTGGTATTTTATTTTAGAAATGCAGTGTTTCTACGTGCCTCAGCTTTTCTTTGCTCGACATCTGCAACAACAGGCTCCCTCACAAAAATGAGGGTCTGCTGCACTCTGTTATTTTAAACCAAGGCTGAGCACTTTTCCGTCCTCAAATAACTAATTGCTTGTTTTTAGTTTATTATTTCTTATTTTTTTTCTAAATGCATCTTTTTGTATTGTCTAATTTTGCTTTTACAATTTGTCACTGATTGTCTTTTATGAATAATGTAATATTCTGCTTTGAAATACCTTGCTGTTAAAAGCTGTGCTATGCAAGTAAACTTGCTTTGCCTTACAGATACAGTTGCTAAAAGGGCATTTATGTCCATGTGCTTTGACTTCGTCCCACAGCCCTAAGATCTGCTGATTGGAGATAAATTGGAAAGACTAATTGGGGTGAATGTGAAACTGAGTAGGAATGGTTGTTTGTCTCTCTGTGTTGATCTTGTGATGACAATGCCTCTCACCCAATGCCACCCGAGATTGGCTCCACCCTCCCGACCCTCAAAGATAATGTTTAAATGATAGACATCAAAAATAGCTTCTTCACTTCAGTGCATGTAAAAAGAAAAAAAAAACAGTGTGTCTGCATTATCAAAGAATGTATATACTTTTTGCACTGCAGCTTCAGTTTGGTTCACATTTACTTCTCACACCGACAAAAAACCTTGTGGTTTTCCAGTTTCGATGTTAAACTGTTTCTGTAAATATATTTACAAGTTGTAGTGGTAGTCACACTTATTGGGTTAATATTTTCTGTAGCAGACAAAGACATACTATTAAACCATTCTCAAAATATTTTATATCATGAATATGTACAGTATTTATATTACATACATAGGTAATAGTTGTAAAGCAATTTGTGGTTTAGACATCCCTTTATTAAATTCAAAGCACATCTCCTTGATTAATTCAATAACCTCTTGATATATAAGAGAAAATTGAAGAGAACGTGAAATCCCCCTTTAAATACAGTTTTTACTGTGCCCAGTGTCTAATGAAGAAGAAAGAGTGGTTGGTTTGCTTGGGTTTTGTGTTTAATTAAATGAGGTGAATGTGACAAATACAAACATCGTTCATGAATACATAATAACTTGATATTATATAGTTGATATTCAACATTTGCACAGTGATACTACACAAAAAAATGTGTACACACGCACACACTTTAAAACACACAAAATAAATCCACCAGTCTCAATAAATGTCCATTACATTCCAACGATTGTCAAATGGGTTCACACAATGTTGAATAAAATTATCTCTATGTCTACAAAACTTAACAACTTTCACTCAACAACTTTCAATGACATCATTGTTTCCAAATAAAATGACTGACATCTTACTTCAGTCAAAATAGAAACATGTGACAGACTCCTAGATGAAGCTTCCACGGTTTCATTCATTCATTTATTATACCCTTACCACTTTATTTATTTGATTTGCTGTGTACCTCATGAATTTAATAGTGCTTGTACCTTTTCCCATATACAGGAAAAAATGCATTACAGTTTGCTTGAAATAACTTTAGCTTAAACTCTTGCATTTATTGAGGGACAAGCAAAAGCCAAAGATTAGAGGTTTATTCTGTTGGACAATATTCTTCAAATATTTATTTTCATGAGTAAATATCTCGCAGGTCAACATCTTCTGTCTCACACAGTTTGTAGATTCACACAGGTGCATCTGTGGTACACCACACACATTTTAGCTCCTAAAATCCTCACACAAGCAGCTGTGGCAAGAACACAAACCCAGTAATCCTCCACACTGTCGCTGTAAAGGCAGTTTCGTTTTGATGGACTGGTGTGGAATATCACAAGCAAAAGTAATTAAGATAAGCTGGGATGGTTGGGATACTTTTTGCATGTTCAGCCCAAGCCATAACTCTAATCTACTCTAAAAAATTATTTCTGTCCAAGAGCACGATTACTAAATGCTGAATTTAAAAGCTAATGCAAATACATTTGCATTCTGACAGTTTTTAAAATATTTTTTTCAAACACAACACCAAAGGCTTTTGTTCTCTATCTGGACATTGATAATCCTGTTGAATAAAAACCATTTTGATGTGTAAATGTTTTTGTAGGTTCACTTTGAGAAGCGCTTCTTGCTCACATGTTACAGGTTCTACAAAACTGTAGTTGTGTTGTGACTGCGGCAGCAGCAACCTCTGAGGATTAAAACCAAACACGACTGATCCTGCGTGCTGTGATTGTAAAGGCAGCTTGGTGGCTTTTTTTCAGATAAGGTGTCTCAATGTATAACAATGACCCCTTGGCTGCAGCTGCAAACATTTCCCTGAATTGGATTATATTTACACAATGTGTGGCAGGCCACACTCTCAACCTAGATAAACTGTGGCAATGGAGGAAGCAGGACACGGAAAAGAACAATTTAATAATGGATTTTGTTTGTTGCTCTGTGGATTTTGTTCTTGTAAAACAGAACTGTTTTCCTGTTTCCTTGTTTACAGTCTTAAGGGTATGTTGAGTTAAGTTAACTGGATGCTGGCAGAGAGACATGAGAGAGGAATCCTCTCGTAAGACTCTTGACAAGAGAGAGAATAAGTCTATTTCTTGAATGAGGAGATATTCTATAAACATAAACATAAACCCAAACAATTTAATCCCAAAAGCCACTGGTAGGTTCCCTTTGAAACACACTTGAATAATACTTACAGTAAGCTTTTCTCTCAAGCTCTGCCACTGGATTTGAATTCCAGGCTGCATGTCAATATTTTACCAGGATCCTTGCTGATTTTTGGATGAAGCACAGTTGTACAGTCAATATTTTCGGTCCAGGATTGTCAGTGTACTTTCTCTGAAGGTGCAAAATAAAAACTCTAAACTGATGGAATCAGCTGTTTTGAATATGTAAAGGGTTGGAGGACAGCAGCCACGAGCAGCAGCAAAGGAAATCCCTGAATTTTTTTTCACATTTGGATGAGTGGGAGCTGCTGGGGAAGAAACTGGGGTGGATCTCTCTGAGAATGTGAGGACCAGCAGGTTACCATGTGTGACATATTCTGTCACAACAAAGCCATGCCATAAAGTTATTGAATTTGAATCTAAATGGGACCAGAATTTACTGAATGTACATCATGTTGTATTGAAAAGCCCTGATACTAGTGAGTGAGACACAAACACCTCAGGAAAAATGTTTACTGAAGTAAAAAAGGTTAACAATCAAAAGTCACAAAATGTCTTAGAACATTTAATGAAAATTCATCATCTCTCACAAATGTGCAGCAGTTCTTAGGGAACACATCAAACAAGAAACACTGGGAGACTTTTGGAATCATTTTGAGAAGTGTTTTTTCATAAAGTACCAGAAGTATGCAAGGTGCCAGATGGCATCTCACAGAGTTTGAATATAACTGTCCTTAAAAATGTAATTTTCCATTATAACGTGTCTGCTTTTAGCATGTTTTGGCATAACTTGGCAAAATATCCAGGAAATCAAGAAGAAACTGTGCAAATGTTTGGCTGGTCCAAGAGACAATAATGATAAAGTTCAAGTTTCAGTCAAATACACAAGCCTTTACTTCAAAAAGACCATCTCTGTGTAGGAACATACTTATCACACGTTCTTAGGTACACAGAGGACCAACATGTTAGTACTTTCTAAATTCACATATTCACTGAGGTCATGTCAGTCATGTCAATATATATGACACAGTCCTTTATTCATGGAAACGCCTCGAAGCATACTTTATATGTTCTGGATACTGTTAGTACTGTTAAAGATATATATCTTTTAAAAAATTTTTTAATTACAATCCCCATTCATGATGTGCTTCACAATGAGCCTACCATCAGTAAAGGAGGACTGACTCTGCGTACTTCTGTCACAGCAGTGAGGCAGTGAGTCACTATAACCTGCCACTGCAGTAATAGTGTCTCCGTGAGATGGTGGAGCACACAACTCCGTCACCAGATAAAAGGACATTTTAAGATTTTGTGTGTTTGAATGAGGTATTGAGTCACTGAAATCAGTGTTATTAGGATTAGGGCCTGCTGTTGCCTTGTTCAGTAAACTTACTTACCACAGTTTGGTGTGGGAAGTGAGCACTTTTCAAACTTCAGTTTCCAACTGGAAAACACTGTCTAACTGAGAGGAAAAACTGGCAAAAACTTTCTTAAGATTTCAGTGAGAGTTATATATTCCCATTTCTGGTTCATAGAAATGTTGACAGACTAAGCACTCAACACTTTCAAAACCTTATTGCTCTGGATTTGACTGTAATTAAAATGCAAGTTAAATTATCATAATGATAAAATAAGTCAAAGTACAGAGTCCATTTATGTTACAAGGTGCATTTGAAGTGCATTCAAAGGTTTTAACATCATAACCTCTCCTCTTCTGTCCCATTATGTGTTTGTGTCGTCTGCCCTTTTCCTGGCTGTGTTTTATTTTGCTGCAGTGCTGTTTCACCAACTTTTGCTGTGTGATTGATTGGAAGGCTTGATGCCTGTAAATTCCTTTGAGACACACTGCATTTGTGATGAATGGCAAAGAAAAGAAACTTTTTTACTGCAAACTGGATTGGAGATGTGAATCATGAATTAAATGTTGTACAGTATGCTTTGATAAATAATCTTCAAGCCACCTTAAATCAGGGGCAGATAGAAACAACAGTCAGTATTTCTGACGACACGACTTTTGAAATGATCATATTATGAATGCAAACTATCAATTGAGCTTACACTAAAGGTTGCTAAATAGCTTAAAAGAAAAGTAGGCAAAACAGTGACATAAATAAAGGTGTGATAAGAACAGTTTTAATATTTAACTGTGTGTCACAATGTCTAATGTGTCAAAGGAGACTAGATACTTGCATACTGTGTCTGAAAGTGTAGTATAAAACTTTACGGCACACCATGAATGTTAATACTGCACTAGAAATGAAAACAGCTGGAAGCAGAAATATGTCACCATCCTCTGTCATTCATCAGCTGTCATCATCTGAAATTTCAAGAAAAGTTTAAGAAAACCATAAAAACTGTAATAAAACTCAACTTCATAGATTCCCAGTCAATCAGTCTTTGGTTCCTAAACTCAAATGGACTGAAATTGGAGGTCTTGGAAATTCTTGTCTTGTATTATTTTAGTTTTTTTACTGCTTATCTTGATCAGGATCACAAGGGAAGACACTCCTCTCCCAGTCACCTCAGCCAGCTTTACTGTGGGACACCGAGGCATTCCCAGGCTAGCTAAAAGATAATCTCTCCAGTGTGTCCTGGGTTTGCCCCAGGGCTTTCTTCCCATTAGGCATGCCTAGGCATCCTGACTAGATGCCTGAACCATCTCGACTGGCTCCTTTCGATGCAGAGGAGCAGCAGCTTGAATCCAAGCCTCTCCCGAATGTACAAACTCCTCACCCTATCTCTTCAGACGAGCCCACAAACCCTGTGGAGAACACTTATTTCAGCAGCTTGTATCCACCATCTTGTTCTTTCGGTCACTACCCACAGTCCGTGACCATAGGTGAGGGTTTTGAACATACTGTAGATTGACTGATAAATTGAGAGCTTTGCCTTTTGACTCAGATCCTTCTTCACCACATCAGACCAGACTGATCCACCTGTTAATCTCTCACTCCACTCCCCCTTAATTGTGAACAAGACCCAAAGATGTTTAACCTCTTCCTGCTAACCTGAAGTGGGCTATCCACCTTTTCTGGCTGAGTACCATGCCTTTTGGATTTAGAGGTGCTGATCCTCAACCCCCCAGATTCACACTTGGCTGAAAACCTCCCCAGACTAAGCTGCAGGTCGTTGCTCGATGAAGCCATTGGGATCACCTCATCCACAAAAGGCAGGGACTTAATCCTTTGGCTCCAGAACCTGACACCCTCCACAACCCTGTTGCACCTACAAATTCTGTCCATAAAAATAATGGACAGGATGGATGAGAAAAGCCTTGAACAAGTCTGAGTAAAACTGTGTAAACAAGGCCAGCTCTAAACATCCAGATCCTTGAGAAATTATGAGTGAATCTCATCCTTCCCTGGGTTTCTGCTAGTGCAGAGTTGTTTAACTGTGCAAAAATGCTCAATTTTAATTATTCAGTACTGACAGTGTTTTGTTTTGTTTTTAAGAAATAATGTACATGTGCAGCCATGTTTAATGTATTGTGTTTTATTTTAATGAATTTATTGGTGGGTTATCACCATCTGGCCAACACACCCCACACTGGAAACACAAGCCAGGGTTTACTGTTCCAAACTGTACTGTACTGTTCTTGGTGGAAATACAGCTAAGGGTTCCTGCAGACTGTTGTTTGCTTGCTCTTCCACCACGATGAAAGATCAGATTAAACAAAATTAGCATGATGATGTGTGAATGACCGATGGCCATGACAAGCTGTTCCATTCCAATTTGTTTTCTTCAATATTCCAAAGTAGATCTGAAGCGGATTCGAGGCTTCAGAAGATTGATTTGCTGTAGATAAACCAAGGACACATGTTTCAAAGTGTCAGTGTTGCTTGTACAGAAATCGTTCTTCATGTTTTTCACACTGCTGAGATCCATTGATGTGAAAGTGCAGTACATTATACCTCCCTCATACATAATGGCACACAACTATCAGTTGTGAGGAGACTCTGTATTATTTGTAAAGGGTGAAATGTGTTTGAAGCTTAAATTACTCTGTTGGATCTTGTCAATAGGTATGCATGAAAGAGGGAATATTAATAATAAAAGATGTCAAAAGTCCAATGCTGAAACAATAAACATTAAAAAGCACAGTGGTAGAACAAAGCACAGAGATACTAGCAAACACACATCTTCACTAATAAAATTTCACAGCTATGAGTTTGAGTCTGTGGTGTTTACTGTACTGTTAAGCAATGCTGAATGCTGTGAAGGCCACCTGCAGCTACATTTACATCTGTGGAGAGCCGCAGTGTTGCCAGGCAGGACACTGGGCCAGACAAATCCATGGCTTCACGCCCAGAACTCTGCTACCCTGTCCTGAAACTCAAAGAGCCTGTCCAAACCTGCTGCTAATGCAACCTCTATCATCACTTCTTAAAGTACAGAGACGTGTGTGTGAAAGAGAGACAGATAGACAGATAACACACTACAACACACTATAACACAATAAGTCACCTTCTCTCACAGGTCATCTATCTAAGATATTCACTGCTACCAGATGTAACACTAGCATCAGCAACTTGGACCAAACTTCTTCCCTCCCTTCCTGTTTTCAGTCAGTTCCTGCCCAAACAATCCACAGATGTTGTGAAGTCCAGTGAAAACAGCTGCTAAACACACACCCAGAAGCACGACTGGACTAAATTTTATGTACAGATGGAACCCAGTCATCAGGATCACACAGTGCCTCCAGTATTTGGCCAGCGACATGGTGATGTGTCACAACCCGAAGTTCACAGGTTTCACACATCACCTGCAACCAGTCTCCCATTGGAAGATATCAAAAAGAAATACCATTTTCTGGTTCCTTAAACTTTCAATCAGGGGCAAAAAGTAAGTTCTTATCATGTTGTGATCAACATTTTTTTCTTTTTGGCTTCTCCCTGTCGGGGTCGCCACTGTGGATGATCTGGAAGACTTTTACACCGGATGCCCTTCCTGACACAACCCACTGGGATCAGTTTAGAGTGTTCACTTAACAATGAGCAATGGGGACTGGATTGCTCAGGGGTACCCCAGCCCTTAACCTGGGGGGGGGACTCGATCTAGCAACCTTCTGGTTACAAAACAAGTTCCCTTTTGGATAAATCATCTCATAATAATTATATATATTTTGAATCATCAAAATCATTGGCCATATTGTCCAGCCCTTGATTGTGGATTTTACTCACAAAGTCAACATCCTCTTCATAAAAAACAATGTGCAGCAGGGTTAAAACAATATGTCCTCATTAAAAATGTGAAAAACAAAGTGTTTGGAACTATGGTCTGCTGCTGTGCAGACATCAATCCCTATAGCACTCTGTACCACTAACCCCACAGCAATTTTAGAGAACCACATAACTACAGATGTTGACGTGTCATGTTTGAAAAAAAATTAAAAAAAAAATTAAGAATGGACTGAAAGACGAGCAAACAAGAAAACAATAAAACTAGCTGCCATAGAGTAAAATAAATCCACTGCATCTCACTGCTGCTGTCAGTATTGTAGCCTCTGTTGTAAATAGGGCTCAACAATTCATCATTTTCAAATTGAAATTACATAATTACAAATGCTGCAATAGATTGTTTGTTGTTCTGTGAACCATGCAAATCAAAAAAAAGTAATGGATTTATGCTACCAAAACTCAACTCATCTGCAACCTCACTTTAAATAATACAAGGTGATAGTGTGGTATTTTAACATTTTCTGCACCTACTAAGACATTTTTCTATAACTGCTGGTTTGATTGATCAATTAACTGTGTTTGGTGATCACAAGATTGATTTCTATGAGCTTTTTTAGCCGAGTTTCTGACGTCTCTGTGGGTATGCAGCATGTCTGTGTTTATAAAAGTCAGACATGGTTTTACGACATTTGTTTGTTGCTACATGCTGTCAGGGAAGAAAGGGTTAAATCTTTTACATTAAGTATTAAACTGAAGGTTGACTTATTTTTTTGTCACAAATCAAACTGTAAGTATAGTGTCTGTCAGAAAAATCACAATTAGATGTTTTCCACATATTGTTCAGCCCTATGCGTATAATGTGTTTTAAAAACTTATTTCAGGACTGCACTTGGTTCACTCTTTTCAGTTTTAAATGCAGCGCGCTCAGTGGTTATGATAAGATAGTAGCTCCTTAGAAAGGCTAGCCATGCTTTACAGCACATACTGTAATAAATATAAAAATAGTGATGGTATTTCTGTTTTAACAGCAGCATGGTGGGCAGGTGACAGGTGTGTTTACAGTGTTTGTGGGCTCTGGAAGAAAACAAGCTCATACACCTTCATAAACGTGAGGAGAGGTGAGGTTTCTCACATGCAGTATAACATGTATTACACATGTATAACACATGTATAACATATGTATAATACACACTGGCAAAGGACAGAGAAGCTCTGAGCACATCCCTTTAACAGGAAGTGTGACTTCATTCACTGCTCAGGACGCCATTACAACACTACACGTTTACATGGAAAGTTCTTGTTGGCTCTTGCATTTAATGTTCATTAATTAATCAATATCTTGCTGAATAACCTTTAACATTTAATTAGTGTGTTCTTGCACAGATTTCTTGTTGATGTTTGGATTATGGAAATTGCACATCACTGATCCATCTGTGATTACAGCAAGGTGTGATCACAGATACACCCTTTCATCTGCTGTTTGTGCAGTGTTGCCAAACAACCAGCTTTGTTTGGATTCAGTGTTTTCACTTTATCACTTCATCATAAATGTGTCACTTTTGCCTATATCCATACAAAATGGTACCGTATGTGTGAACATGCTTCTATATAATGCACTGTGCATCAATATAGGATATACAATACAAAATTCTAATTTTTAAATGTATCTTTTATAATCTAATGGAATGTTTATGTGTGAAGGACAGTTGGCTCAAAATCAGTTGATAATGGTATAGTCTGACTGACAATAATATGTATGATAAAAAGACCAAATTTACAACGGTGCATTAAAATATAATTGAGGTTTATTAATCATGAAGTACACGTTTTCCTCATGTTTTTATACACCTACGTCTTTGCGCAGAGATTTGTATATATGATATACTGAAGAGCCTTACAAAAATTTCATTGCTTGTCAGACTTAGTGAAAAACTGAAGAGCCTCTGTTGAGGACATATTTTTATGTGGTGTGCTGACTTGCAGCTCACACAATGCTTTCATTAGGAGCCTGTTAGCCTTCGGTCTGCACTGCATCACCAGAGACAGACAGACATAAATATGAGCAGGTATACAAAATTTCTCCAAATAACAGTATCTTGTCTTCTCTGTAAGAGTTTCCAGTCGGTGCCTCAACTCTTTTATTCCGTGGATATAATGTAGATCACAATTCAGTTTGATTTATTCCCCCCTTTGACTTTTGAAGGGTGTGGGATGCCTTTCATGTTTCATGGATTTTGTAAATAAAAATGTTCTACTGTGGCTACAAAGGCACAAGTGCATAAGAATATTACTTTTTTATTTTTTATTTTTCGTTAAATCTTGGGAAATGTGGGAATGTTTGTGCCTACAATGCTTGAGACAGAGGTGGCCCAAGGCATAAGCAAACTAAGCGGCTGCTTGGGGGCCCCCAGTAGTGTTTGGAAAAAAAACAAACAAAAAAAAAACAAAACAAAAAACATTAAATAGTTTCACATTATTTTGTTTTATTTTGGAGTTGAAGATTGACTCACTTATTGCACATTTGCATGTCTCTTCTAAGTTTTAAAAGCCAAAGCCATTAAAGTGGTTTACTTGTTTAATTCAGGTTCAGTATCACATATACAAAAAGTGCAAATTAATAATAGGCCATTTTTGTGATTTAACTAGTAAGATTAAAAAAGAGTTGCACTGGTTTGTTGTAAATAACACAATAAAAGTATTTATGGTTTAGGGTAGTCACTGTTTGCAGCAGAACAGAATTTTGCCATCCTGTATTTGTCTAAAGGGTGTGTGGTGAGCCAAGGATGAGATGACAGCATCAGTTGTCGCTTGGATGGTGGCATCGGCTGTCTGTCTGGTGTCCTTTGATGGACTGTTTCGTTCATTTTTGCCACACACAGTGGGTTGAAATAAGCACAAGCTTATTGCAAGCTCAAGAACAAGATGCTCCAGTTCGAAGAACTGACATCTCTTCGAAGCAAAAGCAGAAGCTACAATAAATTCATGACCACTCAAATTTGTTTATAATGAGACACCAGCCCACTTCCTGACAGGAAAATGACTTTCCTCGTTGCCATCTACATCCTTTAACGCCGCCAACCAAACATTCAGCTCCAGCTGAGAAGAGACAACCCGAAGATGGAAATATTGCCAGCGCTCTCTGAATGACTTTTGGACATACTGGAAATGAGAATGCTTGCTCATATAAGTAAGACCATGAACCCACAACACAGCTCACTCAAGGTGATCTCAGTGGAGATGACAAGGCACCATGCCAAATATGGAAAACAGGAATAATCAAGGAGCTGTTCACTGGAAGAGATGGACTTGTGAGATCAAATGCTGACCACACATCAGACAGCACAATATTAAGAGGACCAGTTCAATTCCTATGTCCTCTAGAGATTTAAATACAAGAATAGCCTTCATGGGGGAGAGGATGTTGTATTTTTACTTCAAAGATACAAGCGGCAGTTAAAGAATATGCATGTTACATTAAAGACCTCTATGAGATTTAAGATGTATACCACCTCGTTATTCAACTTGTGTTGTTTGTTATTGTTTCGTTGTCCTTCATTTTCAAACTGTATGGTTCATACTACAGTTAAAAAAAAAGTTTACAATCATACTTTATTGATCAGGCACCAATAATTCACCAAGACAGTCAGACTGGATGAATGCTGTAATAAATAAACTGTGTGTTCCAAAACACTTCCCTGTGCATAAAACATCTGTACCCAGTTTCATTTGGGGCCATAATATGAATGAAAACAGTGGGAAAAACACATCTTGTCTGTTTATAATCAATAAAAAATAACAAATTTAACCAAAAACAAATCCTAACACATAAAACCAAGCTTCTCACTTTTAGGAGTTTAACTCATACAGTTTAATAACTGATGTGTTGCAGTTAATAAGAGTTGGTGAGTCATCAAAATCATTCTTGAATGCTTCTGTGACACTGTTTCCCTGCTTTAACACTGTGTGTGTACTCTGTGAAAGAGTGTGGCTCTGAGACACAAACAGATTAAAGAGCAGCCTGAAAACGGAAGCAGCTGGATCAGCTCTGTTCATTCATTACTGGAGGAGTGTGTTGTGCCACTGATTAGACTGATGAATCAATAGACCTGACTTCAATCAGCACAGTAACGATAAACGCATAACGGAAAGCGAGGGCAATGAACACGTGGAATTTACTCGAGGGATGAGGATGGAGGTGATCATTGAAAGGGTCCCAGAAGATCATGAGCGTGAAGTGTGTGCGTGCGTGATGCAAACACGCGCGCGCACGTGTGTGTTATGCAGCTGCAGCAGCGGAGACTATTCACATATGCAGGAGACAGCAGCAGCAGTGGAGCTAAAGATGCGCTAGTTGGCGCCTTCTGAATGAAATTAAAGTATATTGCGTTGCTCCACTCAACCCCCCACCCCCCACCCCCACACACACACATCCACACATTTGGATAGCCTAAACAACTATATAACTATAACTATAGTGCCTAATCAAACCTAACCACAATTCCAACCGTAGCCCGAACCACCCCCCACCCCCACACACACACATCCACACATTTGGATAGCCTAAACAACTATATAACTATAACTATAGTGCCTAATCAAACCTAACCACAATTCCAACCGTAGCCCGAAACTGAATCAGTTCCTCAGAAATTACCTCATTAGGGCCAGGTTTTGGTCTCCATGAGGACTACTGTTCCTGAGCAAGGTCAGTGTTTCTGCCAGAAAAGGTCCGAAACACACACGCGCACACACACAGCCCCACCATGCGTCAGTGCGTAATTTCTAGAGCCGCGTGTGTCAACACATTCCTGACAAATAAAGCGACATCCAGTTCCTCCACAATCCTATCTGTCCTTATCATCCAGCTTCAAGTGTCCAATTTATTATCAAACTCTTAAAAAACGATTTCACAGATGCTTCAAACCAGTTTTCACGTAAATCCACGTTCACATACATCCAACCACGCGCGAAAACAGTCTTTTATTTGGTAACCTTCTGTCATTTTTTTTTCAATTAAAAATACACTATCATCACATTTTACGCATTCAATCAGATCCCGACTCTCCTTTCCCTGCTGTTTTTAGTGGAATGTTGGCAGCTGATTCGGTTCCAGACAAACATTTGCCTTAAGTTAAGATTTAATGTGTGACGCTTAAAAAGGGGTGGAAAGGAGAGGTGGTTTTCAGTCCTGCTGCGCCGGTGGGAGGGAAAGATTTGTGAAGCAGGGGAGAGGAAGGAGGGGAGAAGGAAGAAAAGTAGGAAATCTCTGCAAACCCTGGAGTCTCATTCAGCACCACACGCCACTGGACAGAGTCTGAGCAGCGGAGTTGATCGAGAAAGGAGAGATCTGTTGTAACACCGGGTCTGGGAGTAAAAACTACAGGGCGCTTTATTCCCACACAGCTAAACATCCACACCTGTCTTTCTCGTTCTTCTTTAAATCCGATTCGTGTGGTGGGTTTGGCACGCAGCGCTTAAAAGAGCAGGCGTGTGCAGCGCTGACTGTGAAGCCGCTGCTGCAAAACAAAGACGCGGGAAGAGAAGAGGAAAAAAGAAGAACACTGGATGTCACCAGAAGTTTACTTTCACCACTTTGGACTCACTTGGACGAGGAGGATTTAAAGGTGAGACTGCTTCTTTTATTTTTTTTACACTCTCACATCATAGCATCGACGGGGTTTACTAGTGATATGGCACAGTCATGCACCGCAGCAGCTGTGCTGTAGCTTCTGTCTTTGCTGCGTAAGTATGTCACTCTGCTTAACGATCACGCGTCTTGGAGGCAAGTTGCTGAGCTGAACCAGCTCTCATGTGACGGCTAAGAGTGAGATTTAAGGCTGACCAAATCTTCTGGGGGTATTTTGACTGAGCTCACTCTCACACAGACTTTACAATCGCTTTCCGCGTGAATATTGGTGCATGTTCGCGCGCGCGCGCGCGTGTTTGGCTGTTTCTATGGTTTCTCTCTGATCTCGGAGTCAACAGATGAATGTGCTGGGGTATTTTGGAGCGGGTCTGGGCTCTGTGGGTCTCCCCATGATGAAAGGAGAACCTGACAACACAATGAACCCCTTCATCACATCAGCTGTATCTACGACACCCCCCTTTGTAAGCCCCTCTCTCTGCTTTCCGCTCCGCCTGCTTGCTTTTGTTCCTCACATGAGCAAATCCGCGGAGTCTCTAGGTCTGATCAATGCACAGATACAGACGCAAAAATTATTTTAAACTAATGAAATGTTGGTACCACTGTTGGGATACAGTGAAATCTGCACGCTTTTACCCCTTTGCTTCAATGGCAATCCATATTTGCATCTGGGCATATTTGCATTAAGGGACGCCCTGGTGGGTTCATATGGTTTGGTGACAGCACACTTAATTATGCATCACTGTCAGAGATGATGCGCATGAGGCCGTCGATGTTTCCTCTACACGATGAAACATTAAAATCATTACCTCTGGAAGAATGTTTCAAAACAAGTGAAAGCACTTTGTTTTCCTGAAGGAAATGCATCACCCTTTTATTTATTTTCACCACACAGGTGCAGAGGAATATGGCTCGGTTTCCACTTTTCATTTACGTTTTTTATGGCAGCCTGTGTTTTATACTGAAGGTTCATTACGTTCCACTGTATAAGCCTCGGGCTCTCTAATGACATCTAATATGCTTCAAATGCCTCACTGCATTGCAATGAGTGAAAATGATTTCATTTGAAATGTATCTCTTAAAACTCAAAAAGAGAAAGAAGTTGGAATAGGGCAAATGACAACAACCCAAAAAATAACCAGATTCCGTGTAAACAATATATAAATGCTCTTTTTTAATTAACTAAAAAGTATTTTTAACCATTTCATTCTACAAAAAGACAGATTTGAAATCGATTTTAAAATGAGGGGTCCTGGTAGAACAAATGCTTTGAAATTCACATGAGAACCAATAACTGTAATAACACATTTCCTTTTCTTTAGTCATTCATAAATCTCACGGTGGGAAGAGGACTCACTGAATCATTGCAGCACTAACCTTTAAGCAACATCACACTGTCTAGAGTCTAAATCACAATCAGATCAGCATCATTCATTCACAGTGCCTGCGCATTAGTGACTATATGTGAGAGGAGTTTTCTCAACCTCCACAGTCTTTTAGTATGCGTCACTGGACATATCAGTTTTGGTATGAAGTCAGCTGGATTGTAAACATCTGAATGGAAATGATCAGATAACTGGTGGTTAAAACAATATAGTGTTGTGTGACTGTTGTTGCACAGAAAAATATTTTTACCTGCTAATCCAAAATCACAGTTTATGTACATTTCAATATCTCTGATCCTAAACTGGAGACAGATGGGGAGTGAATTTGTATTTAGAGATTATTTGGATTTTTTTTAATGCCCTGGTTCAGCTTCATTGATGTTACCCATGCTGTTACTGCCTTAAATAAATTTAAAATGTATGCAATTTCTGCCACTAGGGGTCTCTCAATCAAACGATAATTTAAAAAAAGATCTATAGCTTGATGAGCTGGGGAAGCCACTGGTTGGATGTATGTGAACGTGGATTTACGTGAAAACTGGTTTGAAGCATCTGTGAAATCGTTTTTTAAGAGTTTGATAATAAATTGGACACTTGAAGCTGGATGATAAGGACAGATAGGATTGTGGAAGAACTGGATGTTGCTTTATTTGTCAGGAATGTGTTGAGACACGCGGCTCTAGAAATTACGCACTGACGCATGGTGGGGCTGTGTGTGTGTGCGCGTGTGTGTTTTGGGAATTGTTGTCTTATCCCATTTCTTGTCTATGTTTTCAAATAGACGGTTAAGCAAATTAATCATCCGTTACCTTGGATTTCTATGAATTTAAGTAATGTTGAAAATGTTAAGGCTAATGTCAGTACACTATTTGACAAAGTATATAAGACTAATTGTTAAGTATAATCTATATTTTAATGGAGAATGATTACATATTATATATTTGAATCAGTGTATAAGGGATTTTTGTTTTTGCAAAAACCTTATCATATTTCCATTTTAATTAGTAATGTACCTAATTTCCTGAAAGACACAAAATCTGCACAAAATGTGCAGAAATTACCTTTTTTCCCCGCCCTGAATTGAAGCCCATCTCTGCAGCTCTACACCAGGTCCCACTAAGATCCATCAATACCTGGCTGTGTTTGGTTTCAGTTATTAAGGTTAAGGTTCAGGCTACAGTTCAGCTAAGGTTCTTCCAATCAGAGGAGGGATTTGTACGCAGTCTTGGAGAAAGTCTGAGACACAGAGACAGTAACTACAAAATGTATTGTTGGTAGGTCATGAAAAAAAAGAAGAAGATTCCAGTGGGAATAAGTGAACATTCAAATATTTACCATGCTGTATCCTGCAGGTTTCTAACAACACCAGACAGTATTCAGTATTTAACAGTCATTTACAACTTTCTCCTAAAAACAAATGGCATCTCATTAAGATGCAGAGAAACACCTCTACACAGACTAACAGACTGTCAGCAGTTACCTTTAACCTTTATTTTCAAATGTGTTTTCCTTGTACTGCAATTTGTTCCTGACCTTATAATGTTCCACTCATACCTAGAAAATCACCCAGGATATGTTTACTGTCATTTCCACCATCTCTTGTAATTCATTTTCCACACTGCTGTGAGTTAGTGTGACATTATAGGAACAAGGTGGGATAAATTACGCCTGTCTGTCAGATTCTCTTTCTTTTCACACAGGGCTGAAAGTGAGAGCTTAGTTCCAGTGTTGACGTTTCTGGCAGCTGAGTGAGACAGATGGATGAAGGATGGATGGACAGACAGAAAGATGAAGAGCTTTTTTTTTCTCTGTGTGTTGGAAGACTTGTCTCTTCTTCTGTTGTTCCTTACCAATGCTTCGTAATCATGGAGTCCAGGCTCTGGATCACCTCCCCGGCTTTCTCCTCCTGCCTGTCCATCTGTTCATCATAGAGCCTTCTGTGTGGCCTTGCTGTGCTGACCACAGTCTGACCATCTCCAAAACAGCAGCAGAGGCCTGTGGCCTCACAGTCTCAACAACACAATCCTATTTTCCAAACTGCTGATTTTTTCTCTTGGTTATCCTTTAACAAGATTTAGGTTCTTTTCAAAGCTTAGTCATTTCTCCCATATGTGTGTTTTGTTATAATAGATTTGTTGCAGACTTTGAAGTTGGAAGGTTTCTTTTTGGTTCACTTGCTCTTGTATGAATACATAACTACACAAAGAAACTCTCTCACCCCTGAGTCAGTGCATAATCACTCCACACACCTACAGGTTGAACATTTTCATTAGAAGCCTGTTGACAGTAATCAGAGGTGACATCCACTGGCACTCTGGTTAATTTACCAGATTTACAACACAAACAATGCAGCAAATGATCTTCCCATCCCTGCATGACAGTTCTCCATAAAGGAGACACATTTGACAAGATGTCGAATTAATCTTTGGTTGTTTTTTTAATCAAAGGCTGCAATGCCACATGCTGTCCTATGCAAACTGTCTTGACTCACATTTTTAAATAACTGGTGACTTTAGACAGGTTAACATCATTCAGATGAGTCAAAAACAAAATGGAGCCAGGTTTGGTTGGATACACAGATATCCTTAAGAGAGCATAAGAGAGACAAATGTTATAATTGACTCTTAGCTCTCGCTGCTCATTGTGCTGCTTTCAGTTATTAAGATAATTTCCTCATAATTTCCTCATAACCACATAGATAAATGTACGTGGTTTTAGTATCAACTGCTGCAAATTCATCAACAACACAACAAACTGCTCTTGTTATGAACTGGCAGTGACAAAATATGCTTATTGTCTACAACACCAGACTTACAGCAGTCGGTAGGGCTTTTTCCCTGTTCTCACAATTCTATTCAATTATCATATTAAGAATTTCATTAGATTCAATTCCATGATGCATTTTGATGAATTGCATTCTCAGTTTTCTATAGTAATGCACTGGCTACTTTCTCATCAATCAGTATATGCAGTCAGATAAATCTCATATTACTACTATATTACTTTAAAATTTAGTTTACGGATGAAATTGAAATGATTCATCCACCAAAAAAAAAAACCATAAAACAAGTGCTTTTGTATTCAAGCTGCAGTCTCTAGCAACTTAGAGCTCAACAAGTTATGTTACCTGGCTATAATCAATTATTTGCTGTTGCTCAATAGATGCAGAATTGCAATGCAGTTTAGAAACAAATATTTTCTATACTCCTGGCAGTTGGCATCCTTAGAATTGGTGCTGTAGCTTTAGGTGAATGTTAATGTTGAATTTAATGCTCTTACTTAACACCCACCGTAAAATACATTGGTATTGGTCAATAAATTGATGTGAAACTTGATAGATTACGTTAAAATATACAATATGTTCATTTTTGGGATTGTTGTTGCTCTTCTCAAAATATGGAAAGGTAGTTTCCATATTTGTGTTGTATGCTGCTGGTATCAAATCAGAAACATTCAGCACCTATTGGGCAGAATGCCCGCTGTGTGTCAGTTTCAAATTATTAAAGCTCCACTGGTTCAATCATGGCTTTTATTTTTAGTTTTATTTTTTCTCTATCCCGCTATCTTCACAGCTATAGCCGCCATAGCAACCTGAATCATGTAGATTTGACTCGTGTCATCTTCAGAGTTAATTATGCACATAATAGACCTACCTACCACACATTCTACCAAAAGGGGGGGTTTAATTGTGTTGTTTTTTATATTTTACATACAGTTTCTATAAATGTAAAGATTCAGTGCTGTCATGCAGGCAGATTATAGAGATATACTGTAGATAATTTAACAGTGTGTTCACTGTATAGATATTCACAAAATGACATAGGCATCCATCTTTCACGCAGCTGCCTATATACTATAGGATAACCTAGTTGCATACATTCCTCAGATCTAAAATTTACATTATTTAGAGGACATATGTGCATGAAAGGACTATTGCTACTTCACAGTGTTATTTCACATTTAGTTCATATGGTGCAAGATGTTGTAATGTCCACAGGTGGGTCATTAATCTGAGATATGTTCTACATTAAAATGCAGTCTTGTCTGGATTTTAGACATTTACTTTCTGTCATTTCTTGTTCTTATGTTCTGATAATGTATGGGGTCATGTTTCAAATATAAGGTCACCCTTCTCGGATTCTCATTGATATTCATAGTGTGTGAGCAAAGGCATGGCCCCCCATACACACACCCTTTCATTGACATTGTTATGGCCTACCCACTACTCATGAATATTTATGATTAAATCTTCAGAGGAATGAGCTATAGCTCGTAAACGAATACACTGGTGCGTTAGAAACAAAGTCTTTGTACAATCAAAGTTTAAAGCTGTGAACTCTAAATGATCAATATTTCCTCTTTTGTGTGTGTTACACTGTTCATAATGGTAGTATATGGTAGTGGCTTTGGAGTAATTAACATTTTCATCAATATAATTCAGTTGGCGGGTTCTGCATGGTGGCAAAGTGGCCAGCATTGGTTCTAAAAGATTACCAGTTGGGATCCTGGGTCGATGGAGGGCCTTTCTGTGTGGAGTTTGCATGTTTTCCCATGTGCGCATGGGTTTCCTCCATATACTCTGGCTTCCTCCCAGTCCAAAAACATTTAACTTGGGGATATGTTTACACTCTGAACTGTCCGTAGATGTGAATGTGAAAGTGAATGATTGGTTGTCTCTGCATGTTGGCCCTGTGATGGATTGGTGGCCCTTTGACCCAACTGAGCTGGCTATTAACCACCCCCCACGACCCTCATGTGGAGGATAAAGCCTTAGAAAATGGATGGATGGATTCATATTGAATGGGATTGACTAGTGTTAGATGATGATGAAAGAACTTTTTGTAAGGAAAGGTACACGTCAATGTGTTTCTACAGTGTAGAAACAAGTATGAGAAATGATCCACACTTTTCCCAAAATGCACAACTTCAGGGCCATTTCTTTTTAGCCGCAACAGGACACTCCAGATTTTCCAGATTAGCGCTTGTTCTCCACACCAGGACCTGGCTGAAATCTCATGCCAGCAGCAGTGGGAAGGCAAAGCGGAGTTTGTAAAACCTGCACTCAACAGCCAGCCTGCTCACTGTGCGCCATTCCTGGCCCTGATTACAATTTGTGTGCCACAGCAGCGTGGCTCCAAAAAGTGTTAATGTATTGTTAATGTAACTTTTGACCAAATATGTTTGTCAACAACCTTTTTACACATGGCTAGATGAAAAAAAATGACATGGCACCAATGTTATTGAACACTAGCTGTATAAATGAACTGTATTTGCAACATAAAAAGTAAATGTACATGTATTTATTTTCAATGTCACTATTCTTTTTCCTGTTCTGTACACACCACAATGAAACCTAAACCAGCTGGCAACCTACAATTAGAGGTAATAAACAGAATCATAAGTACAGCATTAAGCACAGTGAGAACAGTAACTTAACAGAACTTAGTCATTAAACCTGTGTTTTGGATCAACCTTATGTGAAATACGTTGGACCAAAGTGACTAAATATGATTGCTTTTGGCTGATTTAAATGTGCATTATAATCTGAGATGTAAGACTTTTAAATATAACCAAAAACTGCAACTGAAAAGAAATTAGTTTTGGTATTATGAATTCAATGAGAAAGGGCATCCAAAAAGACCCAGTTTTGGAACACCTCATTGTATGATTGTTGTTTTTCATTGTACCAGAATGAGTCTTTAATAAAAACATAAAAACACAGATAAAAGAGCGGTTCCTGAAATAATTTCAAGAGGCTCATTGTGGGGACAAAATAAAAATCTTTTGATTTCTGAAGCTAACTAAAGGCTACATAGGTTTTCCAACAGGAAGGGAGGGGGACGATACGAGGGACATTCAGCTGCAACATCAATAAATGTTACAACAATAAATGTTGCTAAATATTACAGTGTGTATTTTCAAGAGTAAATAACAAAATAGACAAAAATAATACTATTTCCAGGAAGAAGCAATGTGGAAATATTCAATTATATGAGCAAATCTGTAATGTAATAAAGTCTTTTAAAGAATGTACTAAATCGTGTCTGTTCTTGTGATATGACAGGTTTGAAAACAAAGTGACTTTCTGCAAATCCTGTACAAACATTGTGAACCAGGTAGTAATCTTATTTTGTACCTGTTCTGCTCCACAGTGAATGATTAGATGCACCATACAGATCAGATTTTCTCATTAGCCTGCCGATGTCTTAAAGGAAGATAGATGCAAAAAGTGTTCATCTTCTAAACTAAACTAGTTCGAAGACCAAGAGAGGCATCGCAGTTGGCAGACAATAGACAAGATTAATTGCAATCCCATCTTCCCCTTGTTTTGCCTCAGTCCACTGTCTCCCCAATCGAATATGAACAACGCAAGAGAGGAAGCTTTGGATAAATATGAGGAAGCACAATGCCATTGTTTCCCAGCAAAATGCATTAACATATTGACTGTGAAAGAGTGCATGTCAGTTACTTTAGGTCACCGCTAATTGGTTGGTGCAAATTAGCTCAAGAAACACATGCAATCAATATTCAGAAATAAATAAATCAAGTACAAAAAAGCAGGATAATGTTTTATTCACTATCTCCTGAATTCTTTGTCAGCGGTTCAGTCTAGCCATCATATCACTCCTCCACTTCCAGTGTGTGTTTAACAACATTATATTGTAAAGGGAGACTGCCATTAGAGGCTTTAGCTGTTTCACTTATTGTGTTTTGCTTTATAATGGGCCTGTAGGGCTACTACATGCACTGCAGGTCCACTTAATGCTGTGCTGATCTGTTAGAGCCCATTAGTCAGGGAATCCTTGTCATTGCCCTTGCCCTTCTTCAGTACCTCACATCAAGCTCACTGGTAATGAGATGTCTGTATTTACACCAAGTCCTGATTACTAATGCAGAGCAATGTGGGATACCATGTCTAGCACTCCCGGTTTTCATGTCTTGAATGTGAATGGTGGATTAAAAATGGTTACTCATATTGGTAAAGATGCAGATGCAGAACAGGATCAGGTGGAAAGTGCAAGTGAAAACCAACATCAATTTAAAATAGACAAAAAAAAAAAACCACCCACAAGAGAGTAAATAAACTATGAAAGATATATAAAATAAATAAACAAGCTGTACAATAACATTGGTTATGAAACTTGTGTATTTTTATGAGCAAAATAGTTTTGCCTAATAATGGTTAAGAGGACTATATTGTACTGATTTTATTGTCTGTGTTGAATGCCAATGTTTTTAACTAATGAAAAATTATGTTGTTGTACATTTTTGTGCCACATAGAAGTGTGGATCAAGAGTGAGGTTGAGGTGGATGATGAGTGGACACTAGAGATGGTTGTTCCTCCTGCCCTGTCTCACATGCGGTTTGGCTTGGTGTAAGGTTATTATGAATATTTGTCTCAATGTTTCAACACTGTGATAGACACACACGAACAGTCTCGCCAAATGTCACTTCCCTCCGTTTACTGAACTGAAACACTGAAAATATGACTTCCACATGATCCAAATTCTGGCTTCCTGAAGTGCAGTCACTGTGCATGCCAGATCCTGCTCAGATATTCTGAGTGGGATGTATTTTAGAAGTTTAATTTGTAGAGGTAAAAAAATATGTTGACAGGAAAATTTTTTTTGCATAAAGTGCTGATTTCAAGCCAGCAGTGTTCATAGTGCATTTGAAATCCGTGGAAATCAAGCAAAATATCCAAAACTTGACAAACTAAATTAGAAGCACTCAAAGAGCGCAGACCTCCGCCAAGAAATGATAAAAAAAATCCTTCAAAAAATTCCTGGATCCAGATGGCGAATTCAAACCATCTGCTCCTTGTCCCATTACACAACTTTCCTGAAAATGTCATCAAAATCTGTCTATAACATTTTGAGATATTTTGCTAACAGACAGACAGACAAAACAAATGCTGGCAAAAACATAACCACCTTGGTGGAGGTAATGAGCTGCAGTACCATTAAATTGCCACAAGGTGGCATGACATGCACATAAAACAGCAAAACATTCCTCTATCCAGACGGTGTTTCGGATCTGCACCACAATCTAATCATCTGTTCCGTGTCCCATTACACACCTTTCCTGAAAGTTTCATCAAAATCCATCCAAAACTTTGTTATTTTGCTAACAGACAGACAGACAGACAGACAGACAAACCAACACAAACGAAAACATAACCTCCTTGGTGGAGGTAATAAACAGTATCACCCTTATTGTAGGTTTTTTTCATGAGTATGGAAATTGCTGGAGCGGACATTATTCCTGCCCTACCCTGACCCTGGAGAATACGTAAACATTACATTAAAAGCATGTAAAATAAATGGTTTGTATTTCTACAATACTTTTTTTAGTTTTGATGACCACTTAAAGCTGCTTTACACTACAGTTTTGCCATTCACCCACAGTTTCATACACTGCATTTTCTATCACTCATCTTTGGTACCCACTCACATGCTGCCAGCACAGCCGTCACGAGTGTCCAGGGACATACAGGTCATGTAGACTAACGGAGCATGGAATCAAGCCACAGCCACACAAAGTTGAAAGACAACTCTCTCTACCACTGAGCTACCATTGCCCCAAAAGCAAACACTGAAGTAAATTAGGGGTTAAGAGTTTTCCTGAAAGCCTACAACAACCTGGAGGGACACAAATGGCGCACACAATCTGGCTCAGTGAAAAAGATTCACCTCTGGAGAGGACCAGCTAAAAAATAGTGTTGTCATCAGTGGAAAGGAAGGCACCACTTACCTTAATGTGGCATTATGGTGGCATTGTTTCAGTTCTGACTGTTGCATGACACGACTGAGTGACGTCAGCTACTTGAGCTCTAGAGAAAGACACGCTCGTGTTAATGCTGAACCATGGTTTGAATATTTGTGTTTGGCTCCAATTTCGCTTAAGTGAATCTATTTCTGACTTGTGGTATTTCCAACAGCTTTGCTGTGTGAGCAGAGAGGTGTGGACAGCATCATCAATGAGCTGTTGTGAGTCATATTTGTTTAATGATTCACGATAGCTCGGACTCCCTGTCTGACTCACACACTATGTCCTGTCTTTGTTTACAGCGTGGCTGTAATGGAGGTCCCTGTAGACTTTTCTCAGTCAATACAAACGCTATTCTAGACCCTGGTTGCTTTGTAAGCACACGTGCATAAGGAAACACACACACACACAATGCCTCGGGCTGTTCTTCTCTGGATGTCTTATCCATTTACAGAAATATTAGTACATGGGATGGGGTGCATTTTCAATGTGAAACGTTCCTCTGGATTTAGATCTTCTATGCCATGGACATTCTGAAGGTGGCAAAGATAAGAATAATGTCCCTTTTATATAAAAACATTACACAAAAGGCAGATATTTAAAATTCTTTCATTTATTAGCATATAAACTATCTACTGCTGCAGACGTATTCTGTTATGATGTGTCCAAATATGAATTCATGAATCAGATATGAGCAAATAAAGTTAATGCGCTCTGAACAGATATAAAGAGCACATCAGGTCTCATAATCGTCACATTCATTTTGAGAGTCGTTAGATGGATTAACAAGAAACTTTTTTATTGTACAGCATAAGCAGGGACCTTCTTTGACAAAGCAGCATGACCTTTACTGTGATGCTACTATTTCCAAAACACATACTGTTTCTAGTTTGGACCCCCACATACTCCCTCCCATTATAAATCTCCAGACAGAGGCCTCTGTAAAATAAACACCATTTTTACATTTGTATAGATCTCTGATGGATAGTTTGAGATTCTTTTTGTTTAGTAAAACAGTGGATCCACTGAAGTTATTTCATCACTTCCAGTTTTCTGCCAGAATGTGGCTCTAGGGATGGCAGTGTTGGGAGGATCAACCACATTGATTGTGACTAAAATTATCTTAGAAAGGGACAGGCTGAACAGATATTCGATCAATACTGGTCAAAATCACTGAAACCGTATTGGAAAAGGAAAATCAAGGAAAATCCAGTCAACTTTAAATATCACATAAATGCTATAAAGGGTGTTGGTGTTGATTCAACATTGTGATCTTGATACTGGTCATGAAAAAGTGATGTTGAGCCCTCCCTAAGCTCAACAACTATCTTGGTCATATGGGATTGCCTTGGACATCTTGGAAATCTGAGCATTTTGGTGATCTGCTAACCTTTCCTTCAACCAATCATTGTTTTCATCTGTGTGGTCATGTCAGAAAATTGGCCTCCATTTTGATCAGGATTACTGACTTTGGGATCCCTGGGCTTTAGTGCCACTGTCCAAAAACATAGAGATAGGGGATTAGGTTAATTGGACACTCTAAACTGACCACCTCTGCATGTTGACCCTGCAGTGGGATTCGCAACCTGTCCAGGCTGACCCTGCCCTTTGCCCTATGTTAGCTGGGATTGGCTCCAGCTTCCCCTGCAACCCTCGTGTAGTAGAAAATAGATGGATGGATGATCCTTGATTTTTAGCAAACTCAGCTGTACCTTGAGTTTTATATCACTTTCCAAACCTTATATTATTATATACAATATAATATACAGCATATTGTAATTATTTTTAATAATCATTATTGACACTATATAATAATAATAATTTTGGTAATCTCTTGTATAAAAATAAGAGCATGATAAATGGTAAAAAAAATAGATTTATTCATTACCTCAACCATATTTTTGTGCATACACACGCACTATTATACAATAAGAGGTTAACAAGAGCAGGTATTTTTGCAGCTGTGAACTGGCTCTAAAGTAGCACTTGTACTGAGAAGCTGTAATTAAGGATATTTTGAGAACAACAGACCATCCTTCCAGGTGTAGTGTGTGGGCACACACTGCCAGTCTTTCATCACACTGTATTAGAGAGCAATCGCAACCACCCGTATTGCCTCGAATAAGTCTCTCTAATGAAATGCTCCATCTCTGTCATCAGACTGCCATTTTCACGATCTATTAAACCTCATACATTCGTTGTGGTGTAACGCATTATGTGCCATTGACTTCTGCTATCCTGCAGGATTGTTTCAGTTAGGAGGAGAAGAAGGGCCCTTGCTGGAGCTTCATCAGAAAATCATAGGATATTTCATTTCATGGATTTTTTTCTTATGGAGTTCTAGATTACTTCTCGTATAATTTTCCACATTTTGGCCTTTCCTCTGTATAAGCTGTGATAGCTGAGGCCGTGAGCTCAGCTGAAGATCACTTTTAACGCACATTGCATAGTTTTCTTTGATGATAATGTGTTTGGCAGCCACCAGGCACAACACACAACATACTTTCTATAAAGTTGCACTTCACATAGATGACCAAAGGGGTGAATTTTCTAATAATCTCCACCACCAGAGTGGTGAGGCTGCTTATAAAGGCAGAGCTTAGATGTTTATTGGTCCTTAGATCATGGGATTTGTCCACAAGGCACAAAATAAATTATAACTTTTCAGCTATAGGCATCACCCAACTTGACAACTTGGTAATCCCAAAATAAGAAGTTGACCGACCAAATATAGGACTTACTATATATTACATTGTTTTACTGCAGTTAGTTCTGTAATTTAGTAAAATATAAATTATAGGTACAGGCTTGATTTTTGACATGTACTATATTTGACATGTACTGTATTGCACTGCATTGCTGAAGTTCCTGGGTGCTTTACAGATTGAGCATTTTTATGAAAAAAAGAAAAGATTGATTGCCTTATAAAATTCATTGCACTGTTATAGTTCACCCCATCTGTCTTGGCTTGGGAACCCTTCAGGTTTGTTATCTGTTCCGCCAAAAAGATATTTCCCCTCTAAACCTTTCTGATGGTTTTGTTTAAAAAACATTTAAAGCCTAACGAGGTAAATCAGACCATTTCACAAAAGCAATTTACGTCAAAAAAAGACACTCAGATACAAATTTGAGCATCATAACTTTGTTATTATATCCTTTCTTCTCCTTTAATTATCTTTTTATCTTGTTCTGTGGGACCCAATCTCTGGTCTATGCTAACTTCAATCTCCACCACCACCATTTACAAAACTAAATTATATGCAAAAATGGATCCAGATAAAGAATATATTAGTTAAATGTGCCATTTGCAATACGTTGGAGGCTGACCATTACCAAACATTAAACATTCATGGAATGAACTGAAGCTAAACTAAACTGCACCGTTCACAATTTGACAGTGATGCAGTGATAAATGAAGCACCTAGCGACAACGGGACATTACATTTTATTACTTTTACGTTGATCATTTTGAGCTCAGTTGTTTTAGATGAAATTATTGAAATGTTAACCAGTACAAACGAGATCAACAATAGGTTCATCAGTAGATCAAGCAAATCCACAGCCATTGCAGAACTTAATAACATATCCCGCCGCTTACCCAGCTGTTGTCTGAGGGCCTTTTTACTGTCAGTTGATGCTTATGAGATGTCCTTGTTTGTTTGTTATGCATCTATTTTATTGCTGTTCAATGTTGTGTAATGTTTGCCAAGTGTTGCTCTATTATTCATTTCATGGGATGTAATTTGTGAAGGTGAACACACAGCGTTGTGGAAGTGAATTCTCCCCTCCTGGGACAATAAAACGAACTTACTAATCAGCAGAAAACCAATGAATCATTTCAGACACTGAAAAAACTAATAAAACAACAACCACCTTTTTTTTGGGTTCGGTCTCAACATGTTTGGCATTTTCCAAATTTTTTCCTGCTACATTTAAATGTAGAATGACCACCTTTGGTTTACAGTTACAGTTATAGAAATAATGCTGTTTGAAGATGATCATTTCTGCTCAGACTAATAAAAAGATGTTTGTCACAATCAAACTATATTACTAATAGATTCATGAAGTTCAATCCATAAATTATTGTTTTTTTCAGCTGTATAAGTACATTTAAATTACATTAAGGCATTATACAGAATATGTCCAGTAATAAACAATCATCTTTAAAATAACATTTAACATTACATCTTCCAGGGACCATATATAACAGCATACAGCAGGTCTATTTGCAGCATTCATTAAGAGGGAAAAATAAAACACCAGTGTTATTTACTTATCAAAGGGTTGAGCTGAATCGTTAATACTAATATTGCTTAACAAACCCCATAAACGAGAGACTCTGCTGGAGAGAGCCGTCTGTTTCCTCAAGCTTATTGTGTGGGATGTGCAGGATCATTAGAGGCTAATGCTAGTGTGGTCGAGGTCAGCTGCTGTAGTAATGAAAATGTATAAGCTTTAAGGACACCATGCAAAGCTCATGGGCCCCTAGTAAAGGATTTTCTTTTTACACACTGTCTATATTGCTACATCAACCACCTACACCATATTGTCCCTGTGCACTGCTGATACATTCCAGGGTTTTCTCTCAGGCTAGTTTTTGATGTCAGTTTACAGAAAAGGATCTGTCTTTACAACGCAAGAAGTCTCCGATGGATGAAGCCATAAGATCAATGTAATTCTTTCCTTAAGGTGGAAGGATACATGACAGCTCACATTTGAATAAAAGTCTTGCTCTCATTACATATACACTCACTGGCCAGTTTTTTATGTATTATGTAAATAAATAATGTGCCCAGTGTGAACAGTGGGGAAGTTAATTTGTAAGTTAATATTTAGATGGTGCCATGTGTTAATGCTCTATCTTGCTCAGTCGCAAAATGTCTGAAAAATCACTGTTAGACATTTTGCCCAGATTGTTCAGCCCTAAGTAAAATAGTTTAATGGAATTTTGTAGAAAAACCAAGAAAATAATTATTCATATATGATGATAGATAATTGATGTTGGCTGTTCTATGTTTCATTAAAACACCCAGCTACCTAAATCTAGTCAGCCTGACATCCCACAGCGCTCGGTGAACATCCAAAATAATCTGATTTTCGATCTCTGCGGACAGTCCCTCTGATCTCTTCATTGTCTGGACCTCAAGCAAACTTTCAGCAGCACTAATATGGCTTAAATGATAATAATTCTGTATTAAACCCCTTTGTGAATTCTTTTTTCCACACTTGTCCCCTCCCCCCCACACACCCTTGCTTGTCATATGGTAGATGACTAATCTACTTAAAACAAGTTGATAGACTGGTAAAATAAATGAGACTGCTTGGCCAACTGAGGATCTGTCTTCATTAGGAGCGGATCTGGAGAGAGTTTCTATTAGCTCACTATCAAGATGGGGAGACTGTGAGGAGGAAATTACGCATGTCACAAGACAAAGTGCGGGCGGCCCACAGCTAAGCCCAATGGAGGATGAAAAGCCTTAATCAACGACAAGGACTACCGCTGACAGGGTGCCATGATCGCCCCATGTGTCACAATGTGGAAAATTACATCCAGCCTCTGACAAACTGACACTTACTCTGTGAGTTTGTGGCCGCACAGAGGAGAGGATGGCACAGTGCCTCTGCTTTCCCTTACATTGTATTTCACGATCAACAGTCCTCCCTAAGATTTAGTTCATCATTTTTTTTAGTCTCATTTGCAAGGGTAATAACACTTACTGTTCTGAAGAGGATAACAGAGCGAGGCCCACAAGGACCCTATTCATAACTTGCTGAATGCTGTTCGGCGATAAATTACATTTAATAATGAAAAGGAAGACTTCAAACTATCGGAGGATGTTTTCATATCAAATACTTTGCTTCAATTTAAAGGTCATGCTCCATGTGAAGGAAAATTCACTTTCTTGTCCCTGTCACATTTACTCTCATGAAAACCCGAGTCAGCAATGCTGGAATAAATTCCTTTTGTTAATTTCAGACATGTACTGTATGCACTATTGTGCCAGTATCACCGGTTGCACTATGTACAAAGCTTTTTCCTATTGTGTATCAGCTGCAGCTAAATATGGAGATATCTAAAGACACAAAAAAGCAGATAGGAAGATGGGGTTGTGGCTACATTACTGACATAATGGTTGAGTATCATTCACATTTGATCCAATACAAGTAGTGTTACTGTACCTTGAATTTGGCATTGTTAACTGTATCTTGTTATTGTCTGTGTGCTTTACTGTATTTCTAATGACAAAAAGTTAATTTAGGCAGTAAAAAATAAATCCAAACTTATCAGTTTCGCAGTTTTCTGGTTTTGGTCAAGCTTGGTTTGTTCTTGTACCCTCTAACCCTAACCCAACCCTTTTTTTGGACCTTTGCTGTGCTCTATAGCTGAGCATTAACAATGGAGCAGTTCACTCATTCATGGCTGCGTCACTTTCTCACTCTGAGTTAACACTTCTCTCGTCACTCAGATGAACTTTCAGAATTTTAGCAAGATAGATTCAACGTAAACTGGCAATCTAATTTGAGTTCAGTACCCAACCCTAGTGTACATGCTTAATGACGAAGAGGGGAAAAAGTGTGTCTGTGTTTGATTTGTGAAATCATGTCTCCATCAGAACAGCTGACTGGCCTGGTCACCTGGCTGTAGCTTCATCCTTTGCCAAGGTTATTGGATTTCCCTGCTTAATCTGATCGAGCACAGATAATCAATCTGCTCCTCTGAGGTAATTGTTCCAATTATTAAACACGACCATATTTGCCAAATTTACACAAATCTCTTAAATGTAAAGTGTGATACAAATGCTGTAGCCACACAAGTGGTTAAGCAGAATGAGATATAATTATAATTCATGTCCCAAAATTTTTTTTTAGGGTTTACAAATGTCAAAACATGTTTGAAGCCACTCAAGCCTTTAGACTTAAGCAAAGCTGAGGAATGTGCCAAAGAGTGTTAATAAGCTCAAGCTGAATCTTCAACAACTGGTCTTTTCATGCTCAGACCTGTTAGTGTCATTAGAAACACTGCTGAATCAAGGAAC
This sequence comes from Brachirus orientalis, assembly GCA_016785285.1. NCBI lineage: Eukaryota > Metazoa > Chordata > Actinopteri > Pleuronectiformes > Soleidae > Brachirus > Brachirus orientalis. The sequence continues at coordinate 17,701,625 of JAFBJR010000150.1, forward strand.
ATCAGAGGCAAAGTATTATACTGTAAATTGTGCAGCTCCTTCTGGAGCCAGAAATAGATTGCAATAACTTGCAATATATACTTTTCAAGACTTTGATGAGTTGTCCCTGACTTTTCTTTATTCAAAGTATGTATTTAGCAGAGACAGTACACATAATTAATCCTGAAACAACTGCCTCAGTCTCAGTTGGAAAACAAAGGAAGGGGAGTTTTTGCTTTTAATGACTCATGCAGTAGTTTGCATTCAAGTGCATGCTAGTGATATGTGTTGGAAAAAGCTGTATCCCTGTTGTACATGACACACAAATGTGTGTATAATATAAGCACAATCAGAAATTGTGATTCAGATTCAGACTTCAATCTTATTTAATTGTAATAAATGGATAATACCTATGGTTATTTTAACAATCTGTTAACCATAAACACAAAATATCCACTGGTTGCAGCTTTTTCAAATGTCTAAATTTGCTGATTTCACTATTTCATGGAAATCAGAGGAGAAATCAAGAAAATAAGAGTGATCTGGGTTCCAAAGAGAATATTATCTACAAGAGCAGCTTTACTAATGACTGTCATAATGAGGCAAGGGATGAAGCACAGACCATTGAATACATAGGCACAGGGATAAGAAGGCTATAGTGAGGTTCAATAGACCCCACCATCTAGAGTTAATATGAATTTTAATTTCTAAATGGAGTCAGCTCATACATTGGCTCAGTTGACACACGTTTTACTGTTTTTGTGATGGTTTCTTTAGGGTGAATTGTGATCATTTCCTCAAATGTTTCACAGAAACGAGCTCTGCAAAACTGTTTTGCATCCGGCTGAGTGCCAATTGCACCAATTACAATTGGTGCAATTGTAATTGTTTTGAATAAACATACAAACAAGACAGACTGTTCTTTTAACTCTAGTAGGATGCTAATGTGTGCAGCCAGATCAGTGCTGTGAAGATAAACTTGACTATACGATACTGACCTTGATTTGACGTAAACGTGCTGGATGTAGACAACAGGCTAATTTTCATCTGCAGGTTGATGTTATACGGTAAAGCACACAATCATGTGTTCAACCATATCCAGCTGTTTTAAACCATATTTCAGTGAATACTCTAATTTCTAAGTGGTTTGTCACACCGCAGGGTATATTTCATTGCAGTAGTCTGTACTTTTTTGCTATTGTAGAGTTGCTGCATATTTCACTTTCTGCCAGTGGTTATGTAATGAAGCTTGTCGCCTGGGGTTATGCCGGCACAAGGGACCATGCTCTCTTTTCTGAGTGAGTGCCAAGAAGGAGAAACTAGGCTTATAAGGAGGAGGCACAGGGTGTAAACGCCTGCTCTCTAAATCCCCAAAGCTTTATAAAAGATTGAATGATGAAGAGCGAATATGGCATCCAAACAAAAGCAAGAGACACTGTCGTCTTACAAAGAGCTGGAATATACCAGCACATAGATTTAAAAGGGTTCACATGGGTATGATATGATGTGGCTTGTCTATTTTCTGTTGACCTTTGTCATGAAGAGCCTGCAGAAATGACTGCAGTTCAGAATATTTTTGCCGGAGGCCGGGCTGTGGTTTGTGGGAAACATATTAGCATGGCACAGTGACACTTGTCATCTAGACTGGTTTGCTGAGAGCAGAGATGGGGCAATGTGAGCCTGAGCTATTTTGTCACCTGTCTCCACCTACAGTGATTAAAAACTGCAGGGCATTTTAAACCATCAACCACAAGCACTCTTTGGGGAATCATGTCATGTCCAGTTTTAAGATGCATTTACAAAATATTACAAAAAAAAACAAAACATAATGCTGCCTCTGTTTCTTCTGATAGTAGTTAAAAAAAAAAAACAAGAACATTTTGTGTTTCAAAATTAACATCAATTGATCTGCCACCAACAACATTGATTATGCCCATCCAGGGAATTTGGCTCCGCAGTCAGTATGTAATGAGAGTTTCTCTGCTGACTGATGCTTTTGATGTGTCTTTTTTGTATCTAATTAAAGTAATCTGTTCACCCCCCTGCTTTCACTAACTGATGGTCTTTTACTGTTTGTTTATGAAATCCAGCAGCTTCAGCTTGTTTTAAGTGTGTTAAAGGATAAACAGCAGGACTGAAGTCAAAGCCTTGAGGGAAAATTAGGAAAAGTCTTCTGCATATAGAGCGTTTGGAAGGTTGTACATGGCACAGAGATGCTATGCTATTTGCCTTGTTTGTTAAAAGTGAAGAGACAGAAGAGGTTGCCTTGTCCACTGCCCATCTTTCACTCTCTCTCAGTCCTGTTATTGGTTGGCTTCATTTACTGAGTCAAGCTGAAAAAGCGGTAGATGTTCAACATTTAGCTGATGTTGGTGAATGTAATGTTAAAACTAAGACTGCAGCTAATGACTATTTTGATTATTTAACAATTAATCAACCATTTGGTCAACCTCAAGAGCTCAAAATACACAGCCTAGAAGTGCACCAGACTGTTGTGCAAAGACAATAGTGATGTTATTTTGTGATAATGAAGGAAACAAAGAAGTCAAACTGTCCTCCTGAGAACACCATCATAACACCAACTAACTATAAAAGCAGCACGGAATGGTATGCCATGTTCTACACAATATGTCAAAGTTTGAAAGAAATCTGAAGATTCAGTTCTTAGCAGAGTTAGAGGTGCAGTCACAGTGGCGGCCTCACACTCAGTGTGGCGCGGGACACATTTTGAAAGCTTATTGCGGGCGCGGGAGCTGGACTGCACAATGCGGGAGCGAGCGGGTGGGATGATAAACTGCAGTCCCACAAAATAAATATGTAAATATGAGTGTAAAGTAAAATATACAAACGACTGTTGTAAGCCTATCATAAATAATTTGTGCTGGATATTTTATTTGGCATATGAATTAATATGTTACCACACCAGCACCCCCTGTGACCCTTAGTGGATAAAGTGGTAGAAAATGAGTAATAGTAATATGTTACCGAGTTACCACTTAAGGAATTATGTGTGCGCATGTTTTTTTTCCAAGCCAATAAAAAGACCTTTCGTGAGAAAGAAAGCGAACGTCCCCATCTTGTGGGATTTGCGAGCGGGAGTGGGACAAAATATCGCAGATGTGGGCGGGAGCGGGAATGAAAATTACAATTCTTTGCGGGCGGGTGCGGGACTAAAAATTCCGTCCCACGCAGACCTCTACCTCACACTTAAGCGTCTGTCCTCACATTTGTCACTCTCAACAGAGATGGGCAGAAAGCCAGATGATTCACTCCACAAAAAAACAGTGTTGGTCAGCTCCAGAATGTGAAGCAAATGTGATATAAAAAAAAGCAATTATTCAACATTCAAATTAGGTGGCAACTGATTTTGTCACTTGTAGCCCTAGTCAACACTGCATATATTACATTTAATGTTTGATAATCTTCTGTTAGATTTTATTGTCATTATATTTTTTTAAAGCATCATTCACTGATTACAATACAGCACAGCATATTTCGTGGAAAGATTATATTATCATATTAATTAGCAACAACAATTCAAAACATCAGTAATTGTGTTTTGTAATAAAGTATTTAACTGCACTGCAACTGAATTTTAATAAAAAGGGATGGAAAAATAATTGAGACACCAGGTGAAAAATGTCTTTACCTTTGAGCTAATTAAATCAGAACATTGTAGACAGCCATGCAGATGAATTTAACAAAAGTGAAAACCAAATTCAAGTGTTGTAGCAAGTCGGGAAGTCACTTCTTTAATACAAACTGTCAAATCAAATAGAAAGACAGTAGCAAATACATGAAATCCAAAGTGTAGATTTTTTTAAATTGGAACAGATTACTACAGAACTACATTGTTTGCATCATAGTACAAGAAGAAGAAGAAGCCAGTTTAATAGCTTCAGTGGAAAACACACAGTAAGAAGCACAATGGGCTCATCTAACAGTGGGAAAAACATGGGTCTGGAATAATAAAAATTTATTCAACCCCTGATTTAATGTCAAAATGTCAGAAAATGGTCAGTTGTTTGCAGAGGCTTTTCTTAATAGACATATACAATGTTCTACTTATCTAAGATAACACTGTAACCACACATGCTTACTATCTTGTGTGGACCCTCATAGACATAATGTATTCCCTAGCCCCTTACCCTAACCCTAACCTAAACCCAATTCTTACCCTAAAACCAGATCTTAACCCTGAAAAAGCCATTTAACATTGTGGTGATCACGCAAAATGTCCCCATAAAGATAGGATAGAAAGACATGTAGATGCTTACACATACGCACGCACACACGCAACAAAAGCAAATTCAGCAGCACCCTCACAAACACCGGGATGAAGTTAAACTGTTGTTTGGAAGAGCAGAGTATAAAGGGATAAAGAAACCCAACTCCTTTCAGTCTCAAACGTAGGTCAACAATCCCACGACCCACAGTTCAAATACGGCAACCTTCACAAAACTGAAGTATGAAATCCCCACTCCTGTTACTAATATTCATGTATTCATGTGTTTAGTCATCATTTAAGAAACTCCAAACACTCCTTATTTTGTGTAAGAGCACTTACACAAAATAAAAATGCTGAAAGCAGTAAATCTGCTAAATCCGAGCAGAAAAAAATACATAGAAGACAAACAGCATACAAGCGTGTATAAATATATACTGTATGTATTGATGTGACACAGTGCAAGAACTGTGATTATTCAAGCTGCAGTATGTAACCTTTAAAAAATGAATGAATGTCTGTTACATTTAAACCATTACCAAATGAGCTCACACAACATGGGCTATCACACTCTTTCTGTTTTCGCTCTTTACACAAAGAGACATATTTTACATCAGGACTGAGCAGGAAAGGTGGGCAGCTTGGTGAAAACACCAAGAGGTGGATACTACTGACTAAAATAACCCTGGATGCTCAGTAGGAGTTCACTGTCATCATGATTTTAGCTTCATGTGAGTTTGATCGAGTCATACTGAAAACGTGTGCTCCGCCAATCAAGCGCTCCCCGCCAAACAACTGCATCTGTCAAACTCAGCTGTGTCCCTCACTACACAGCTCCAATTTAGTTTTCTGGATGCAGTCTGGAAAAGTAACACTACATTTAAAAAAACACATATACTGTACAACACATAACTTACAAAAGTACCCTAGAAACAAGATCAAAAGATAGCATTGCTGCTTCCTCTTCTCTCTCTCTCTCTGGCGCACTCGTATGCATGTACCGCAGTTTTGTTTTCTACTCTGAAATCAACAGAAGGTGATAAAGGTTCCATACAGGAGCTTTAAAAAAAAGCGAAAACATCACATACACTTGACATACACCAGCTTATGCAAAATTTTACGATAGTGTCATGTCTGAAAAAGTACCGGAGATGCTTCCATGTAAACATCATAAGGCCAGTTTCACTGGGTATAAATGTTACAACATTATATTGAAAGTGAAACCTATTAGAATATACTGTATATAGTGAGTGTGCATCAAACAAGAGACCTGGTTACATATTTCATCGATTTCACTTCCACTGCAGTTTGTTTTTAGATGCACTGAACATAGAATCACATTTTAGGTTGATATAAGTTGAATTAGGTAGCTTGTTTAAACACTGTGATCATATTTAGATTGATGCATAGACAAGTAAAGAATATTGATGTAACTGCCATTTGAAGAAACACACAGTGAACTGAGACAAAGAAGAGCTCTACTGTATTTTCGATACAGTAGTGGTACGATGTTCAAATGAATCCCCGTTTCAAAAAGTAAAAGAGAGCCCACATGAGGCCTGAGTTGATGGTTCAAGGATGTTGAGCATGTGTAGGAAGCACTTTTCATTCAATGAATACAAAGGACAGACCAGTCTTTTAAAAATAATAGTGTCCAGAGTAAAAACACAACATGCAACAAAGCTGTTAATAGAATTCAAACGTGAGGACTAACGGTTTTAATTAGTTGTCACTATGGGGTCCAGATTTGGGAAACCTCCTCCCACTATTTAGAAACAACTCATTGTTGTCAACTACATACTGTTGATCTATTCTCTCTCTGTTTTAATGCACAGTCTCAGTGTGGTAGCCTACTTTTCTCTACGTGATTTGCTTTACATGTAAATTGAAGAAGGCATTTCAAGGTTGTCTCCGTCTTTGATCGTCACAGTGGAGAGCCCATTGGAAATATCAAATATTAAAGCAACAGTGCTCTTCAGCTGTGCACACTTTGAGACACGGTGTGCCATGAGAACTCATAGCGTGCTGTGGAGATGCAGAGCAGCAGTGTTTTTTCACAGCAGTTCCCAAAGGATCCTCTTTCTACTTCTTTGAACATTTTGAGCACGAGAATGCTCCCGCAGCTAGAAACGGGATAACAAAGAGTCTAATCCAGGTATGCCAAATCATGTGTCGTGAGTTTTCACATTACACAGATGAGATGATGGGAGAGTAGGAGGTAATTAGTCAAATCATTTTGGGGTCATGTTCACAAATATTTTGAAAATTAATCTCAAAAAGCTATTAAGCATTCAAAGCATTCAACGTTTCAGCAAGCACTTTCAGGTCAGAAGTGAATTTTCAAGAACTTTAATCTAATGAGAAGGCACCTACATGAAGAGTATATGTCTATATTATGGGCTGGTGCAACATATCTTGTGTTGTTATAGATCAAATTAGGTCTACATCCAAACTTCCACATTAAACAATCTGCATCCAGATGAGCATTTTATCTAAGACAAGGATTTCTGTCATCAGAGCAACAATAGGGTGAGACTGAATCTCCAAAAACGCAAGTGTCTGGGTCATCGTTTCCAAAGGTCCAAAGTTTTTGCCCATGCACATTAAAATGCAGCCCCAGACTTTTGAATCGAAAGATTGGAGTAGGCATTGTTTTTAACAATATGGGTTTTAAAAGGTAGGGGCTTGTGTTTTTAAATGATAATGGAGTCGTGTGAATGTTGCTGAAAATGTAAAAGCAATACATAAACATACACCTCTTATCAAAGGTTCAGTTTACTCTTCATACATCTAGAACCAAATTAAAAAAAGAAAAAAAGGCAAATGCATCAGGGGATTATGCAAGATGTACTAAAAACTGATTGCTTGCCAGATTTTTAAAAAGGTCTATATGCATCCATCTGTTCAAAATGCATATATAATTCACTCTTCTCCAGTGTAAATGGCCTGTGGAAATATCTACTCACAGAATCGGTCCACGGGGATAATGGCAGCTAAAGTGACTGAAATTACACTGAAATCTGCCTCTTTTTCCTCACAGTTTGAAAGTGACAGGGGAAAAGCAGCTCTGGCAACAAATCTGGTGACACAGAAACCATTGAAGAGATTATTTGATTGTTGTTCATGTCAGCCATTGAAGCAATGATGCACATCAGTGAGGGGCGCATTGTGAATGAGATGACCATGAAATGACTCACTTGTCCATAAATGCACATTATAATGTAAGTTCATGGGTAGTTACTACAGACAGTTTAACACAGAGTATTGTAACGATGCTGCTCAAGTTTCAGTTAGTTAGATGTTTTCGCAGGTACTTAAGAGCTAGACTGGAATTGGATTTTAGCATACAAGACACTTGAGTAAACTGTAAGTACTGCCACTGGTATTAGTGTACAAAGTTCATATGTTGTCATTTTAACCTCTGACCAAATTGTTATTAATACATTTGTACACATTTCTTGCAGATCCCACCAAATTTGACGAAATCCATCCATGAATTTTTGAGTCACACCCGCACACACACCCGCACACACACAGCCTAAATAAAGTGTTATTCCTAACTGATGTTTAAAATGAAGCCAGCACACTGGCCCCTACAGAGTACACGATGTGACACCCCTACAACAGAGAACTTCTTGAAAGAGCAAAATGTCTTTTCTGTTGATACATTTTTTGTGAGCAGGAAGCAGCATTGTTCTGTGGCTCAAACAGAAATAATGTGAAAGCACAGTACAAGAACGTACTGAACAAGAAACACTGTTCTTGTTTGCCCGTTTCCATTCTCTTATGTCTCTGTGAGAGATAAGGAAGTGACCTGACCCCTCACTCTAGTAGCACTCGAGGAGATGAAAAAAGCTAAAGGGGTTATCGGAGTTCACCTGGCAGCTCCGTGGGGAAATGGTAGTGTGAGAGCATTAGCTCCCTGCTCTTCTCACTTCTAATGTCAGATGTCAGTATGCTAATAAGCAGAAATCCCTGTCAGTAATGTTCTCGAGTATGCCTTACTACACCCCCAGTGCTTCTGCAGCATGTTAAGAGAGCAACGGTCTTCCAGTACACATGGAAGCAGATAGGATCTGATGAAACTTCTAAGTTTCAGAGCGAAGATTTGGTCTCTGTGGAGGGGAATAAGGTGCTGAATATATGTTCTATGGTTTAAATCACATTTCCAAACTCACTGGGCATCAACCAAGTGCGCAAACTGAGCAATTGTTGAAAACTGAAGCACGAGCATGATGCAGTTCCCTTATAAAAAGCTTGTGCTGGTAGTTGCTGTTTTCATTATTTACACATACAACACAGTTGGTTGATGTGGATACCTTTATCAGCACCAATTTTGATTTTATAACTTAGAAAAACTGACAGCTTCTCAAGCTGCTACTGACAAAACTGCCATGGTGCCTCAGACAGGAACACACACAAAGACACAACTGTGTGTTTAATTCCATGTAAGAACCCTGAAGGTGGAATTTAATAAAAGCCATTTGGTGGAAACTTTGATCAATACGTTGTAGGGATTATATTGCAGCACGGCTATATATTGCAGGACTGCAATGGATCCAATGAGCATCAACACAACAAGTTTGTATTGCGGTGTCTGGCTCATGGTTTTGGTTTGCTTTGCAGCTCATTAGGGAGAAGAGAAACACAAGCTTACAATTGCCAGTTATTGCCAACAATAAAGGTCTTATGATAATTGAAATCATATATGAAACCTCAAAAATAGTTTCAGTAAGCCATCTCCATATTTGTTTCTAATATTTTTAACTCAAATATTAGAGTTTTCCAAAAAAACTTCAATCATTAGACAGCTCGTGCAAATGCTGGGTGTTTTTGTGTGTTGAAAAATATGTTTTTCCGATGCATTAATGCAGAACAATAGATCCCAGCCAAATTACACCTTTTTATATTTACATATGGAAAAATATAAATGTCCATATGTTTCTAAGATATGTTCATTCCAAGTAATAATTTATCCTTTCTGCACAGTCTGCTGCTGCTATAGTGTATGTCTGCTGCTGGCTTGCCATGTTCTCTGATAACACTTCAAACAATCACAACATTCAATTTCTACACTGAAATATTATAAAGGTTAGGGGAAAAAACTGTGAAAAGTTTAATCTACTCAAAATGTCTTCAAATTATACAGTGCAAGAGGAGACTGTTACTCCAAACCTGTTAACATGCAACCAATTATTTTCATTCCATAATTAACTACATTTGTTTCCGTCTGTATTTATTCATTCATTCTTATGTTTACCTCATTAAAACAAATATTAATTCTGGTGACACATGCAGGAGAATGTTTTAGATAATGTATGGAGACATATGACACACACACACATTCGTGTACAGTATTCATATTTAGGACACTCATTGACATAATGGATTCCCTACCCCTTTACCACAACCATAACCATCACAACTAAATATCGAACCCTGACCCTTAACAAAACCCTTACTGTAACCCTTACCCTAAAACCAAGTCTTAACCCACAAAAACCCCTTATACTTGTCAAAATATCCCACAAGGTCAAAGTATCCTAACAAAGAAGAGTCAAAATCTGTCCTGACAGCCTACTACAGACATGTACACGCACACACATGGACATTACTAAACCTGCAAATCTATCAGGTGACGGGTTGACTGACCAAGCATTAAGTGTATGTGTTTGTTTGTGTCTACCACAGGATGGTTGATCCATCTGCTGCAGTCACTGAGATTGATGGTGAGATTCCTGTGTCCAGTGGAAAGTGAAAAAAAACAAGTAAAAATAACTACAGCCCATATGCTTAAGGACAAGAGCAACCATTAAGGGCTGAGAATGACGAAGCAACTTCACTTCAAAGAGACAATGTTCTTTTTGTCACAGTGCCCGTCTTGTCTCAGAATTTCAGCGCTATTAGAAGTCCAGCAATAAAAAAAGGCGGAAAACAATGCAGGAAGTGATGCTTTTATTTACTGGAGAATGCAGAAAGTTGTTCCTGACTCTCTATTCATCACTAGTACATGTCGTACTATGTCAGTGACAAAGAACAGCACGACACTGTGCACGACACACTCCTTTTTCAAAAAAAAAACAACAGAGTTCTGGTTATGCTAATTATGTAGGTAAGTTAAAGGGATCAGTGCAATGTGGAAACCTATGTAGCCCTTACAGCAGTAATCAAAGTGTGGAGGAATAACAAGCTTTATTCATTGTAGTAATTAAAGCTGTTCAGAAATGTAGCCTCATCTTTAAGGAGAGTGTTTCCTAATTGCTACCTTTGTGGCAACATGCTGCTGTTTGAACGGATAATAACAGCCAGTCAAATCAAATGTTGCTTTATAAATTCAATTGTTGAACTGTGCTGAAACGTTCTCCCCAGATACTATGATTGTTCTGAATTCAAAGCTTTTGGACCAATGCATAGATGCTGCTAAATTATGTTGCATTATTGGAAAATAAATAAATAAATAAATAAATATATAAATAAAAATCTTATATGTGGCAGGAAGAAATTAGGATTATATGTAAAAAAAAAAAGTAGCTACAAGAAGTTAAGGTGGCTCCAGATTTCAGTAATTTGTGGAAAACCAGACTCTTGGTCATGTGTGCGTGGATTAGCAAAATTAAATTAGAAATAAATGTGCAACACAGTGCTGCTCATTACGGAGTATAACCTTTTATCTAATGGCCAATGGAGACTTGCAATCTGCCCTGCCGGACAGTGAAATTTATCATGGCTGTGAGTCTCCCTCCCACTCTTTTCCTGTCAGAGCTGTAGAGATACTAAGATGGCACACATTATTTGGCCTTGTTGCGATCATTTAAATAACCTAAGACAAGCAAAGATAACCCGGTTATTTCAATTGTCCTGTGCTGTCAGGAAACTGTGATAAACCAACCACACTGCTGAAGGCCACATATGACCACAGATACATCATCATATAATGACTTGGTGACAGCACAGGAAAATAATCTATCTTGTTTTAATCAGTGGAAAATGGATCCCTGCAGATTCAAAAACTGCACAGTGTGGATAAAAGCTGCAAATGCTGGAGCATGCACATACAAACTCAACACATACATGTCATCTATTAAACAAATCATGAATATTCTCAAGCACATTTGTCTTTGAGGAGTTGACTTCTCATCAGTCTTTTGGAAAACAGCCCATGTGCTCTTCTCACAGAAAATATGATTGTTGAATTAGTATGGAATATCCCCTCCATCAGATACTTTCAATAAATGTTGTATGGACAAAAAAAAAAAAAAAAAAAGAAAAGGAAAAGAAAGAAATGTGAAATAATTTTCTGTCATCATTCACTGCCCAGAATTAGCTGCATATGACAATTTAGAATTATGTACAAAGAAATAAAAAAAAAAAAATTATGTTTAGAAAATATTATTTAACATTTGCAAACAAAATTTTACAATAGCTTAATGTATGATAAAATGCATTTATTGGTCTAACTAATGGTTCAAAAAGAATAATGAGGTCTTTTCATTAGTCCCTTTTTTACATACATATCTTGTTGTTTCATATTCACTAGAAAAGGAGTATAATGAATGTATAAAGAATGAATTTAATGTCACAATAATTAGAGAAAATCTACAGACCAAACTAACTGAACACAACACAGACACTGATGACAACATTGAGGTTTTTTTTTGTTATTGTTGCTGACATTTTGAGAAATACACTTATTACTGCCACCAGGAAGGATATACTTTTGGCCTTTTTGTCTGTTTGTGAGAAGCATAATGAAATAATGAAAGCATAATGAAATTGTCCGGGGATGTAGTTTTTGGCCTAAGAAAGAAATAATTAGATTTTGGTGGTGATCTGGATGTGGAGTTGGGTGTACTGACATTACCGTAGTGGAGGTTTGTGTTGTCTGGGTGGCTTCTTTAAATAATGATGTTGTCACGATTGTCAATTAAATGTTATGCTAGAGTCAGGAGGTGGTTACATATCTAACATCCAACTACCAGCACATCTATTACTTAGGTTACTAAAACATATTCTATTTGTTAGGAGTGAAAAAAAACCAACATGCTGTTTTTAGAACAAATGATTTTGGGGAGAATCAACATCTGAGATATTACAAAAAACATGAAAAGAACAGGCAGAGCTGCATGATACTATCAAAAATTATGTTGAGGTTATTTTGACTGATATTACAGTTATGATGAAATTGGTAGGAATAATAATTTCTGCATTCTAAATGCTGCAATTTTCACAAAAATAAAATCAAAATCATGATGATTTGATATTTGGTGAAGCCTATCGCTAAGGGATTTTCTTGTCTCCAAGGTTTTTGGGCTGGTGAATTTCTGCAGAACTGCAATAATTCATCATAATGTTTTGTCCTTATCAAATAATTGCAATTTCCATCCCTTTAAATATTTAAATATTGGCTCAAGACATCAACCACATGCCAACACACACACAAAGATTTCCATGACTCCAGAGGACATTGCATTGACTTCAGACTTACTCTAACCTTAACCATATTTACTAGAGCCCTAACCCTAACCCTAACCTCACTCTAACCTCAGCCTAACTTGTCTTCACCATAAAATGTAATAATATATGTTATGGGGACTTGATTTTTGTCTCCACAACATAAGGAATACCAGGCACACACACACAAAGGCAACGCAAAATACCCTAAAAAGTAGATATACAGTAAAGAGAAGAGTGAGCGTTTATACTCAATCTCCAATCAACCTCCACTGAGCGAGTTCTGGCTCATTAAACAGGGTCTTTGCACTGACATTAATAATGCAGAGGCTATCTGATAGTCATGATGCGCTCAAAGCCCTGTCATCTTGTTAATGCTCCGTTAATCACACAGGTTAAGACAACAGCCTTTGGGGCAGGTGACCCCCACCCTCACTTCAGGGGGTGGGAGACAGTAAACCAGGCATGTTCTCTCGCTCGTCTTCCAACTGGAACACGCTGGACAGAGCTCTGGGTAATATGACAAAGGGACAAAGTTAACTTATAGTTTATAATAATGGCATTCAAATTTGAAACTCACAAAATTATGTAGTATTTTAAACCATATTTTTCTCACTCCTCACTCAGTTTTTTCTATTTGTGTCATGGGGTGGCAAAATAGCAAGGTGAGAACATCTTAGCAGAAAGCTAACAGAGTGATGAAAATTACAGTATGTTAATTAAAGTAGCTCTGAATATAATTATTAACTCTCTCTGAATATGCTTACATGTATAAAATTGGAGTGAAATGTACTGGAAAGTAAAACAAAAGTAAGCGTTGTAACAGATCAGAGACAAAAGACAGTGCGCTGAATTTTTTTTATTTCGAATTTCAACTGAATTTTCAAAGAAAAGCCACACAAATCTGCGTTTCCATCAACTGATGTAAATGCAAGAAGTAAAAGGTGCAAAAGTATGTGTCTCCTCAGTAGGATAAAAAGACACAACCTGATGAGGTGAATAAAGAGCTGGTAATATATATTACTGTTGCTGATGGTTCAATAATTTATTGTAGTAACATTTACTTATTGCACTAAGTTAAAGAATATTCTGGAGACCGCATCAGTCCACACATTGCTCCACTCTCTGCATGTCCATAATTTCCATTTTTCCAGTACAGTGATATGAGAGGGAAGGGTGTTTTAGTCATTTGTTATTAGTAAGTTATTTGCTAAAACCTTTTCCATTGCACACATTCGAAGCTACCTGTTTTTAGACTTTCCTACTGAACTCAAGCAGAAAACCTTACAGTATATGGACAAAAGTTTTTGGCCCACCTACTGACAGCTCACTGACACGATTAAACCTGCTCCTGATTTCAAAATTTAAAGCAGCAGAAGTAATCACCAGCCACGAAAGTGATTTCAATCATCTCAGCTTCAGACCTACAAAGGCTTTGCCACACTTTATCCGACTATGTTTCCCTCAGCTGGGGACAGACTGCTAGTGTGAAGACTATTCTAACTCGCTTCTATTCCCCTTTCCTCCTACCTACTTCCTGAAGTGAAATCAGTGTTCCAGCCCTTTCATCCTCTCTGCAGATTGCTCCAACTGGAGCAGAGTGTATCAGGCACCAGCAGACTGTCATTTCCTCTAGCTGCAGCCCCCACAGGGAGACTTCATAACTGACTCAGCCCTCCCTACAGGACAGATAATCCCAGGCTCAAACTCACAGATTCTGTGATTAATGATATGTCTAGTGGTTGTGACCCTTGTTCTCTTGCTGTGATGCCTCACGTCGAGCTCAGGGAGCTTTGGAGAGCTGACAAGGGAGACCTGTACAATTATGCACTGGCACAGCAAAGCAGCCCCCTGGCAAACATAGACTGAGCTTGACAGGACCTTTATTAACAACAAGACATGTGGAGCATATTCTGCACAGCATATGAGGAAACAAAGCCAGAATGCAGCCATAGTACATGATGTGCCTCGTCTAAAATGTACATTTATTCAAAACGCAAACTATAATTCTCTAATGTACAGTATTACATTAATGTAATTTGCGTGTAATCACCCATATGTTAACAGCCTTTTTAAGGTTTATTTCATATCAACATTTCCACTAATGAGCAGTGCCAACAGGAGGAACAACAACACCTTAAACAGACACTTAAAACATCTGGATGTCCCAACTGGACCTTTGTGAAAACCTCCGCCAAGGCCAGGAGGAATAGGAAAAATGAAAAGGGACATGCATAAGAACATTGTCATTCCATGTGTGTCTTCAGTATCTGAAAAACACAGGTGGGGTTTCAACAAACATCATATCCCTGTGTTTTTCCAACCCAGAAACACCATAAGACAAAAGCTGGTACACACCAAAGACTGTACATCTAACACCCAAAAGAGTAACTTGGTTTATGCAGTCCAGTGCCAGTGAGGAACACACAGACCTTCAGACTGGAGAAACAAAACAAGCCTTGAAACAATCCATGGCTCAACACTGCTCAGGACGGGACTCGAGCAAAAGGGACATCTACACATTACACGAGTAAAGACAGGTTGAAAGAGGAGTGAAGGAAGCCATCTTTGTCAAAACTGAGACACAGTCTCTCAACAGAGCAGGAGGTCTGTGACACCACCTATCTCACTCTTACATAGCTCTTCTTTCATCTGTTCCCAGGAGACTAAACAACTTGTCTGTCCATTAATATAGGCTTGTATTGCCTGTTGATTTTCCAGCTTAAAGAAATGTATGTCACCATGTATACATGGTTGAATCAAACTGAATCACTGACATGATAATTGTAATCATAACTGCACAGTCCTATTATATTCTAGTTGAACATATACAGTACATAGGTTCTGTGTCCTCATGGGCTACAACTATATCAGATGACTAAAAAAAAGGACTTTCTCAACATGACTTGGCTTAAAAGTGTTGCTAGTTGTCGACACTCCATATGATATCTTTAATTTCTATGAACTAGCGATGTGGTCATTGATACGACCTTCGAGTTGACTGCAGAGACAGAGAGGACAGGTGAAATAGAAATATGCTGATTCTGCCTTTAGGTTTTTATTACACTCTGAATGTGAATTTTTCTCTGTCTCTATGTCAAACTTACAATGAGATCTGTCCACTGAACACCCTGTGCACTGCATGCTATAATATACAATATAACACATGACTAGAAGACTGATGGTCACTGTAATGGCTGTTTTACATTCAGGCACCGGAAGGCTTGTATTTTGTGTTGGAAAGCTGGTTAATCTAATTGTTTTGTTAAGGTTTTGCCTTCAAATGCATTAAAAGCAGCAAGTCGAAGGCTACAGCTCTGGTGGGGCTTCTCAGTGACCAGCAGATAAACTACTGTGCAGCCTCCAGCTATGACTGTGTGTTGCTATTAAAGGGAGCAGTAGGCCGTAGGTTAAAGGGAGCATTCATGCTCAGCTAACTGACACACTCAAAAATTGAGATAGAGCAGATACATTTATCTTTACCGCATGGAAGTAGAGCCGCTGGTTAGTGAGTGCTGAATGTGCACTGTGATAAGCCATTTTCAGACCTGAGGTCAACGTTGGTCTGAATTTCAAGTAAGTAAACCGTAAATGTTCCATATTCATGTAGCACTTTTCTAGTCCTGATGAGCACATGAAGTGCTTTACAATGCACTTTTACCAATTACGCATATAGTATATTTATACATGCAGGGCTTTTTCTATCACATAGCTATCATACCCATTCACATGCTGCACAGTCACCAGAAGCAACTTGGGCTTTGGCGTCTTACCCAGGGGACACATTGGCACATAGACTGAATGAGCTGGTCACTGAACCCCCAACCTTATGGCTGGAGGATGAACCCTGGTACCTCTATTCCATTACTGCTTACAATCTGGCATTAACAACTGTGACCAATTGTAATTGGATCCTACTTCCCCAAAGAGTATGTGAAAACACAGATGTAATTTATTTTTGCAAGGACAAAATTACATTTATGGGGCCAAATCATACTCGTGTTCGGCATCGGTGGAGAGATGCTTCGGATTGCTGCATTTGCAGAAATGCCTGCAGTTATATTGAGACTTAAACAGGTGTTCCACACATGTGTTCTCCATGTCACTTTCTTTTTTTTTTTTAGTAGTGACAATTTCTCACCAGGAGTTTGCCCTCTTTTTCTTTGAGTGTGGAGTAGTAATTTGTGGGTAGCAGTGAACTTTATGATAAAACCTCAACAAAGTTGCAACGATAATCATCTTCTCAGTTGAACAAAACGAGAGCGCACCACCAACTGGACAGGAAAGTGTGTACAGTCCATGCTGATTCAAACCGGAGGGAGTCAGAATAGTCTTCAGACTGTCCCCAGCTGAGGGACTGGATAGATGTGTCTATTGTCAGTGTGTCTGTGTATGTCCTTTTGTTTATCAGCACAAACAAAAAGAGACAAGAGAGGAGCCGGGTTAATCAAAGCACTACTCACGCTGCTCTAAAATGGTATAAAATCTTTACAATTAAAAAAAAAATAGTCATTTGTCCTTTCAGTGTTAATATGATTGCAATCTGTCAATGCAATCTTATTAAAATGTCCCACTTTTTGCAAGTGGAGCACCATAGGGAAATAGGAATAAAAGGTTTTGAGTTTTGCTGTTCATACTTCACATTACAGTGCAGTAATACTTTCCTAATAAGTAATACTATGGCAATACCATCATATATCTGTTGTCAGTCTGTAATCCCTCCTGGAGACACATGACACTGCTGAATGAAATTTCTGTTATCAGTTCTGAAGATGCATTCAAGGCACATTGGGTACGTTCAGACCTGTATCTAGTAATGTCCACTTCAACAGTCGCCAACACTGTACTGATTATATAAATAGCATTGGATATATAATTAGCTGCTGAAAAATGCTAAATGTCTCCATTAGATGTTTTTAACGTTTTCAAGCAGACACACAAAGTTGTTAAATATTTGAGAGAAAAGTTGCAGAAAGTTATTCTAAAATCAAGACTCAACTCCTGCAAAGTGGAAAAATTTAAGCACTTGTTTTAAGTGTCATCATTTCACTTTTTGGCAGCTAATCTCCTACATAAGATGGTGTCAGTGTAACGTTGGACTAATAAGATGATGTGAAATAAATGTATTTCCATTGAACCTTGGATTAGCAGAGACAGCACCTGAAGGATTAAATGATCATCTTTTCTTTTCACATCCAGTGCCAAAAGATCTCATCCAAAGCCAAAAGTACTAATCTCCATCACAGTATCATACAGTTTCCAGTATCAGCATACTCATACAAATCTTTTATATACACCTTTTATGGATCAAAGTCTCTTTTTCAAAGCTCTCTTTTCAGAAAATCCCAGTTGCTCAATCAAGGACCTATTTCCACTGAGGAGACTCAAGTTAATGACCCTGTTTCTCATCTGGGCTCCTCTCTGTACTGGAGGTGAATGCTTAATCTTCAGGGGGAGCTGTCAGAAAATGATAAATGTTTGCAGCAGACTGGCTCTCAAAACCGGCATTAATTTTTAAAGTACAATTAGCAGAACAACATTTTTTAATTCAGCCATGTAAAATGTCTGCACAGACAGAGGCAAGTCCCAGAACATTGTATCGGAAAGTGTTAAAAAGCAGTTTAGCGTCTTTAAAGAAAATCAAGAGGGTTTTTTGTTGTCTCAAACAGGGACACAAAACAGACAGTTGTTCTTACCAGGATTGATCTCCAGGCACAGAAGGCAGATTTGTGGGGGGTGCTAACTCGTCCAACTCCAATTCTAGAATGTGGTTGGCAGTAAATGTCCCATACATGCTTTGTCTCATCTCTGATCCAAAAAAACAAACAAACAAACAAACAAACAAAAAACAAGATGGATGAAAGAAACAATTAATCAGGATTGACTTAAATTGAACAATTTTATTTAGCTGGAAATTACATTTGCAGTTAAAAAAGGTGGGGCAATTCTGAAAGTCCCAAAATTCTTTGAATGTCAAAACAAATTATTTAATCAAAGAAGCCCACCAATATTTGGCCCTTTCCACATCATTATGTGAGCATCTGTGGTCTGACTGTATACTGCACATGGCACAAGATGCCAGATGCAGGTGGAGTAATTGGTTACCTGAGCTGCAAAGATGGCGATGTGCAGGTCTGCAGCCTGCAGCTCTCAATCATTCACTGCATTTTTCACTGTGGCTGGACATTCTTGTACCACGACTCACTTCAATATTTCAGACTGACCTGTTGACCATAAAATACAGGAAATGACTGCTGTCTTGTTTTGTGGATGCATTTTCGAAGGACCGGAGTAAATTCTAAGCTTTGACTTCTTTGACTTCTCTGTAACTTGCATTTTGCTGGTTAAAGGCTTTTAAAATAAAACTGCAGCAGATAAAAAAGGTTTTATTTTCTAAATGGAGCAAAACACGGCATGTACTTGGGTAACGTTGGCACAGGGACCTTTTGCGTAAGAGTGCAAGTCTATGAATATTGCAATAGTTTCATCAGAGGGCCATAAGCTCAGTCAACATTGTGTTACCTCATTCAACAATACTGGCTTAACAGACATTCACTCAAATGAAAATCTTCACGGTTGCCACTTAGATGGCTGCCTTAGCCTGCTTTATGCAAAGCTTTGGCTACAGAGAAGGGGTTGTGTGCTTTTATGCTGCTGAGGATTCACAAAGAGACTGAGGGGAAAGATAAAAAAAAACTAAAGAGGCTGTGAAAATCTCAGTATAAAGCAGAGATGAGGTGAATAATTAATATGTTGTATTCAATTGCAAAAAACAGAGATGCACACAGTCAGCCAGTAAATATGGATATACTGCAAAGACAAAGGGAGAAAGAAATTAGCATTTCAAAATTCTAGTATATGAGAGGTCTGGATTTGAGGTCCCTTCTTTTATTCCTGTAAGAAATTGTGTTTATGAGACACAGACCTTGAAGTTCAGACACAGGGATTTAACCGCATCAAGTCTACACACTACAGGAAGAATCCTGGAATGAAATATGTTTCTTACTGAAAACCTTAAAGGAGGCACAAGGCTGTGCCCAGAATGACTTACCAATTGTGCATATTGACATGAAGAAGTAATGAGTATTCTTGAATTGCAACCTGTTAATTTTACAGCTTTTATTTCAGTCACATTCACATATCTTTATTTTGTTATACTGCATTTTTGTTTGTGACTATAAATTATTGTTGCTTGTAGTCACCTGTGACTTCCTACGGTTGATATGCTGTTGAAGTTAATTTTTTTTTTCCATTCTTAAGAATGTAAAATAATAATAACATTTCCTGCACATATATTCAAGAGTCCTTTCAATTCAATCAAAATTATATTTTTTAAGCAGCTGACCAACTTTTTGTGGCATTTTCTGCCATAAAACTCATTAAATAATTAAGAAATAATAATAAAAAAAATGTTGACTGATGACCACTGCCCTGCATTCCATCAGTCATGAAAACACATTACTGTATTCACAAAATTGTGTGTCAAATACAGAATATTCTAGGGACATGACAACATTTAACAAAATACGTTCTATTGAAATGTAAAATACAGTATGAACATTGTATGAATATCTTATTTTAGATTCTAGCTATTTTTACAACACAGCCACCAGACTGGGATTGACAGACAGATGGAGAGGCCATCACCATGTTTTTTTTAACTTCTTCAGTGACTGTAGATCAGTGCCAGTGATTTACAGCTTTCTGAAATGAGTCCATATAGAGAAAAGTCCTCGGGGAGTTACTTTTCAACCTTAAAACAGCCTTTGTAGCAGCACAGATGAGAGTCTTTTGATGGCAGCTAAGCTACAGCAGACAAGCCCCATAGCCGAGCTTAAGGGCTACTGACACAAAATCAAGTGTGCTAGACCTTCTCTAAGAGACGCATGTATGGATCGTGACTTGCTTCAATACATTCTTCAATGGAAAAAAAGCTTTTGTGAGGTCAAATTTTTGAATTTTATGTTTACAAAGTCAAGTGAACAGTATTTGCATTTTGCTGTGGCCTTGAAGGACTGTAAAACAGCAAGGATCATAAAGGATTTAATGAAAAGGACGACCACTTCAAACCAACATCAAACTGATCACAGCTATGTAAACATGGAGAAAATGTTGAGGGGAAGACAACAAAGAATGCCAAGAGAATTTCAGTTACAGTACAGTAGCAACATGTAATAATATGGTAATAATTTTGTAATAGAGAGGTAAAATTGTTGTAATACCATCATATTTCTAATACAATATTTTTTTCAAAGTAATATCCAGGCAATAGCCTGATGACAAATTCTATAGGCTACATCAGTGAAATATCTTCACTTTTTAAACACCCTTATGTCTCACACATTACATTATTACTGAGCTATTACCTGATGATTACTACAGATATAAGATTGGGGTATCATAATATTACCTATTAGAAAAGTATTACCATAGTAATAGCATGCTGCACTGGAATGCATGACCATCAAAATTTAAAATGTTTTTTTTTTTTTTTTTTGCTTCAATGGAATTATACAGAAATACTGTTTCCAAGCTGCTGCAACATTGGTTTCACTGTAATGATCATCATACAATATTTGCCTGCAGCGCTCCACTGTAAGTCTGTGAAAAAAAAAAAAAAAGTGGCAAATTTTAATAAGATTGCACTGGCAACCAAATAAGCAACGACAACATACTTATGCCCTTTGATGTGCTGTGTATTTCCTGTATTTAGCTCTCAATTCCACTCATCTTGGCAGATATCTTTTAGTCACACTCCAGCTGCCCAGAGAGCACATTTGACAAGACGACGAACTGGGATTGGAGGGGGTCACTTTTATATAATGTTCAGTCTGGGGATTAAATCCATGTCATCAGACCAAAGGCTAACTAGGTTCCCTTTGAAGCTGGATAGTTCCCTCAAAGAAGAGATGAATAGCAAATAAAGAACAGATTTAAGTATTGGCAGATGGCATTAAGTATGTTGAACTCTGCTTTCTACTTTTCTACTAATAATACCGTAATAAGTAAAGATGGCAGCAGGAGGAAGTGAGTGTGCCTGAAATCATTCTGGATGTCATGTAGACAGAGACTTTTGATACAAACTCAGTCCATAAAGTCCAGCAGCACAACAGCAATACAACACAGTGCAGCATAGTGTACCATGGACTCACTGTAACAACAGTGTAGTGTAATCTGTGAGGACAGCTTGTCCACAGAAACCTGAGCAAAGGAAATGATTTGGAAAACACATACAGGTTTCAGTGTTTTTTGGGGGGGGGTCAGTGTATCTCTGTGCCAATGTGCCTTTATGCAGCCCAGGTTTTAGATGTTTGAGAGTCAGTTCAATTGCTGTGTGCATTATGTTCACTTGTTCATTGGCAGTAATTTTTTTTTTTTTTTTTTTGGCCGGACATATTCTTGCAACACACAAAAATCCAAAAAGGTGGTAACAATGTGCTGAGCTCTAACGATATAAAAAAAGAAACGGCTACATCTGGCCAAAGGTAACAAAACCCATATAAGAGCATCATTTGGAGCTTTCAAACTAATAATCTTGTGCATTTGGGTAATCTGTACAAAAACCAAGAAATAAAAAAGAAAGATCACTCTGTTTGGTTGGAATCAGTTGCTTGGCAACCAGCAGGGGCTCCAGAAGATTAATGTTTAAGGCAAAAAGGACATTTCCCCTCTGGTTTAGTCCCACAGTCCAAAAATATGAAGAGGTTAACTAAACACTCCAAATTGCCCATAGTTGTGAGTGTGTGAGTGAATGATTGTCTCCCTATGTCAGCTGGGATTGGCACCAGAAACCCTGTGACCCTCATATGGAGGATAACGTTGTAGACGATGAGTGTATGAATGAATGTGGAAATTAAATATTGAAAAGTTTCAATACAATAAAAACAAAAAACTGGATTGATTGAATGATTGACAATTTGTGTTTCAAGGCATTTCACTGAAACATTCACAGGATTTGAACTATGACTTTATTTACAGTTTACCTTCCTTTATTTACATAGCACACGTCTCAATGGTAATCTCACGAGCAGCTGAATGACTGAATGTCTACTGTTACTGTCCCCTGTAGGGGTGATTACCTTTGCAGCAAAGGTTACATCAGTAAACGCCGCTGACAACAAGCGCAGACACTAGAAATAGTAAATGGGTATATAAGAGCATTAAAAATCAATAAAACCTCTAAAAGCTATGATTGTAGTGAAGAAGGAAACAGTAAAACTGATAAATACAGCATTATATAAATTAATATAACAGGATGGGAAGTCGGTAGATTAAAATTATTTTGTAAGGTAAAAACATGGCATCAGTGCTTATTTGTGCTGAGCAGTGAGAGAGATACAGTCAGTGTTATTAAGACCGTGTTGATAAAGCAGTAGAAAATGAATGAGTGCTGTGACCTCGTGACCATAATCAGGATGTGCTCCATTTGGCCTTGCCAGCATGCTGCATGATGTGAATTGACAAAGGTGAGGGAAAACTCCACAAATGATTGTTAGGAATTACATTAAATCCCCTTTGGCTGATTGAACAAAGTGATTAAAAAGTGACAAGTATTGGCTCAATCTCATTTCGCCCTTTGCCCTTACCATTTAGCTTTACCCCTCCATTTTGAAGGTGTAATGTGTCTTGATTCTTGGTGAGGTAGAGTGGTGAGGTCATGTGTAAGCACTAACACCCTTCAAACTGAGATTTTTCAGGGGCACACTTCAAATGGAGGGCAATGATATTTTTCCAGATTAAATGATAGCAGGGAATCTAATGTTTCTGTCACAAGGTTAAAGTTGGTTAGTTTGTTGTAGATGAGACTAGAGGAGCTGGGTATCATAACGCTAAGTTGCTCCTGATGACTGTGCCCGCAGGACGTGAATGGTATGAAAGGTGTGTGGAAAAGCACTGCAAATAGATGTGCATATGAATGTGTGAGTGAATGGGTGGTAATGGGTAAAATTTAGCTATATAAATACAGAGCTTTTACCATTTTACCATTTAGTAGTGTAGTGACACTAAGCAGTTTCTATTACAGACCATAAGCATGTCTTCAGTATTTCGTTGCTGTAGACAAATGCATATCTCCCATATTCCATGATAGCAATGGAGATACAAAAACATATTTTTATTGTGGCAACATCAGCACGTTCAACAGAACTATGAACATGAATTATCATAAAGATAGATTTTAAACACTGTCCCTGCAACTTGGTTACAAGTGGCAAGGGATGGGTTAAAAATTAGATATAGGATTGGGCTGTAGTGCGGCTAAAGCTGCGGCAAGAATTCTTAAGAGATAAAGCTGCACAAAGAAAATATTCAAGCATTTTAGCTCTGACTGATATCAAAATGGGCTGCTTGAAAATGTTGGCAAAGATTATACTTTGTCATTTAGACTATGCTTTGTGTTTATCACCCTGTTTCCCAGTGTTTTCTTCATGTCAAATTGTCACTTCTGGCCATTATGTGTGCCAAGTGTCATCATGTGAGACAAATGTAAATGGTGTGGAAAACACACCCATTTGGCACAAATCAGCACTGTGGGGTGTTCACCCCATGCGCCATGAAAACACAGCATCTCAGAGAGTGATGCATGATTATCCTCATCAGTGTCCGTACCAGTATTTCAATGGTAAAACATTTTGGCAGAGAGGCAGAACTGTGCCGCTCAGAACCAAAAGATCTCAGGTTGGCTGTTTTTCCACACCTTAAAATAAATTATATGTTTCAAAGAGTAAAGCAGAGATAACAACTGATCTCACAGGTGAAACAGATACAAACACTAAAATAAAAAGTCTGCCGCCCCAGTTTTCCTTTTAAACACTTGGACCTCATTTCAAACTGGGACTTTGGCTGGTGCAGACGGCCATGCATCACGTCCTAGTGTATGGAGTTTTCAGTGAAAGATATGGGGCTTTGGATGCTCATGTCCTACCTTTATGCTGTATTTTTAAATGTAATGTTGCATGTGAGCATTTCAGGAGCCGTCTGCTCATCTGCATTCCACATCTGTATGTAAAGAAATAGCAAGAGAGAAGTGAATGGTAGTGTTCTTATGATAAAATGTCACTTATCCATTCAAGCATGCCTCAACACTGAAACCCTTTTTGACAGAATAGCAGCAACCAGAGCAATGCAGTATTCATGGTTTCTGTCTCCAGGAGCACAGATAA
Organism: Brachirus orientalis; assembly: GCA_016785285.1. NCBI lineage: Eukaryota > Metazoa > Chordata > Actinopteri > Pleuronectiformes > Soleidae > Brachirus > Brachirus orientalis. The sequence continues at coordinate 17,726,441 of JAFBJR010000150.1, forward strand.
ACCACAGCTATACTTAGAAGCTCAATGTGTGATCTGAAAATATGTGATTCCTCACATGTATGCCTTTGCCCCCCCGTTTCCCCTTCTGTGGAAGGTGCACTTTAGAGCGTTTGCCTTCTGTGGCACAACTATCTCCACTGCACACTCTGAAATGTGCTCAGCACTGTTAGCCAGCTATTACTTGATTGTGAGGGTGTTGCTCTTGGGAAGAGATATAGTGGATTCAGAGAAGGCTTTACATGGTTTTGCCTTTCACTGTTTAATTTCTGTGCAGCAGACACAAAAGATGTTTCACTGAAGTAATCAAGCTTAAAGGAACTGTCTGACTTCCATCTTTAGCTCTGTTGTTGTTGTTTTCCAGCAGTCCAATTTCCACTTGGTGTAGAATATACACAACCCTGTCAGCCCCCGAGAAATTTACACTCCCATTCTCATGCATTCTCAACTGCGTTTTGTAAAGAACATATTTTCTCCTACGTCACATCTGTTGTCCAAAACATTACAACTCCTCTAGGAGCAGTTCATCCACCAAGCAGCTGTTGGACCACAGTTCCAGATCAGATGTTGGATTTGTTGTAGAATGTTAAATGGACATTCTGTTGTGGAGAAAACATGATGATTTCCTTGCCTGAACCAGGTCTCTTTTGTGCCTAAACCATTCATAACCAGAAAGTGGTTATGAAAGTATCATCAGCCTCATTCTGTGATTTTTGCAAAAGGGGCCAGTCAGTTAAAACACTATTACAGTGACAGGCATTTTTGCAGACATAATTTTCACTCACTCACTCACTCACTCACTCACTCACTCACTCACTCACTCACTCACTCACTCACTCACTCACTCACTCACTCACTCACTCACTCACGTGTTATCCTCCATGAGGAGAATGTAGTTTTTGTGGATGGGGAATTACATGATTATCTGTGACTTCATTTCTCAAACGTCATAAACTCGGCATTCACTGTGAAAGATACAGTCAAATTTTGGTTCTCTCTCTCTCTCTCTCTTATGTGATACTACAGCATGTGTCATTCTTGTCTCTTTGATCATCCGTCCCTGCATGTATGATGATACAAGTGCAATGATCTAAAGGATCGAAGTGCACACAGCATCATCTGGCTCGTCTATCAATCTCTTCGATCAGTTGGATTCATACTCAATAAGTTAGGAACTCTGCCAAGTCAAGAGCCACATGCCGAGCAGCTGAGCTGTTCAGCATGTACATTATTGTTGTACTAAACCAGTTTAGCCCAGTGAATCTATATTTGGATTTATTTCTTGTCATGGCTCACTGTACAGAAAACAAGCAGCGAGTTAGGTGGTTCCTCATACTGTTTCCTTCTTGAGTCCATCTCATTTGGCACTTTTAGGACAGTATGATTCAAGCATTTACAAACTACTGCACTTGGCTTCTCGACAGAGTGCTCATTGTGCGTTGGTCTTGTAAACTGTAGTGTGACATGACAAATTAGTTCAAGCAAAGTGGGACACACACAAAGCCCTAGACACAGCCTGTTGTTCATTCACCTCACTGCCTCTCATACACACACTCTTGGAAAACAAAATAAAGAAAAACATGTCTTAAATTAGAAGTAAAGGAAGCCTTTCTTACCCTTAATTAAATAAGATACTGTAGACATGTACAGTGTAAACTATACAAATATTTTACTTTTGTTGTGTTCAGCTTGGTTTCCCACAAAAAAATCATTTATTTGTACTTCTGTAAACCAGGAGAAATGTTACATACTGTGTGTACAGAAAAAAAATTGACTGAGAGTAACAGTTTGGAAAATTGTTTTATGTCATGTTGCATCAACATTTCTAAAGTGAAGAACTTCTAAAGTATTTGAGTCAAATTTGACGGGTTGTGATGGCTTTTAACCGCCTAGATGAATGACCAAATGTCTGTGTCTTTCAACCCTGCAATGCATTTTGTTTTTAAGGTTTTTGAGAATATGGTCATTACAGTGTGTTTTAACTCTGCAAAACATTGTGTTTTGTGGAGTGAATGTTACCTAAGTGTAGTGACGTCACTTTTAAGAGTCTGAACTGAACTCACTTTTTGAAGCCTTAAGATTTCATAATTTGACCGATGCCATGTTGACTTTTACAAACTAAAGTCACCTGCAACCAGGCTTCCACAGGGGAATACTAGCTGTCATTCAAAGTGGATATTCTTAGTTCCTGTTAAGCTTTAACTGGCAAACTGGAAGTCATTTGTGTTTTTATAAATGGTCTATGATGTTGACGATGAGGTAAACTATGATCTTTTCTGAGCCTTTGTACCTAAACATAACCAGATGTTTTCGTGAGCCTCACCACATTCATGGCCAAAAGTTTGGGTGGGTTGGTGTTTAATGCCATTATGAGGTCTATTTTCAGAGGTTTCTTTTGCCCCATTTTGTATTTTCACAGTTTCTTTGCTCACAGAAGTCTCAGAACGTGTTCTCTGTTAGCCCAAGGGCAGAATGACAGACTGTTAATGGAATCTACATTTTGCATGAGGAAAGTGTTAATGAGCGAATCTTAATTGGTCCTAATATCTTCAGCTCTGATGGAGTGAAGGCTAATAGACATTGGCAAGAGGGAAAAGGTAAAGAAAAAGGGAATCGTCTTACAAGCATGTGTCTGAAATCAGTTATGAAAATGGGGTGAATGCAGATATCCTAGTATATAGAGTTACAATGCATGTAATGAAGCTTCATGCACCCATGCCTTTGTTTTCCATTTTCTTTCAAGCACTTCAAGCTCCCCGGTTTTTTGTCTTGTTATTGTCTTCACTACCTTGAAAATGACTCATCATAGGGAACATTTCACACAAAGCTAAGGTGACCCTGACTCACTGAATATGATGCATTATTTGTGGATTCTGAATTTTGCATTGCCTGCAGGACAGTCCCTTCAAACGTTGTCCTTACATCACTGGTTGCTCTATCGTTTTATTGATGTCGAAATCACTCAGCAGACAAGATCATGAATACTTTTCAGGCATGTTTTTAATGTATATTCCCTTTAGACCAGTCAGATCTTTTGTCAGTGGCTTTTTATTTGATCTCAGGGCTGAGAGGCAGCACTGAACATCCACAGCCTGCGTCTGCAGAAGCCTGGGGCATCATAATCACTGTTTTTGAATTCATTTTTTTTAACTGTATGAAACCAATAAAACAAACTTGATCAGGTCTTGAGTGGCAGATTCTCCACAATACAATTCAATCAAAACTGAGTCAAATTCAAGTTATGTTGTTAGTGATTTTCTGTTAATCGCGATTTAAGTTCCCAACAGAAAACATTTTTTGTGGCAAAACATTTAGCAATTAAATGTTGTGTAGCTAAGAGCCTTTGTCATAATGATGATACTGATCAGTCTGGCACCAATAATAATTAAGCTCATCTTTCTCTTCTATTAACTTGACACTGACAAAGAACTAATTCTACTGCAACAATTCCTACTGTCTTCTTTTCCTCACACACGGGTAAAACTATATGGCGCCTAGTCAAACAAAGTTGTATCAATAAATATGAGTACACAATAAATCCAAAGTGACAGGAGCCATAGTTGTATCTTAACAGTGGCAGGCCAACATGCAGGCAGTGGAACATTCCCTCTGCTCAGGACTTTATCTCCATTCTCCACTGTGATCACATTGGCCTTTTGGACATAAGTATCTCTCCTCTGCTGAAGCATAACGACCAAAACAGCAGTTCACTGTCACATTATAGAACATCACTGTCAGGTGGTGCTCAGCTTCACTCTGAAGGACTTATAGTATTAACAAGACATATGTCAATGTGAGGCTTTGCAAAGATGAGAGGATATAAAAGTGAGGGATGTGTCTTATTAGACTGCTCTGTTGCTATATTTTTAGAATTTAAAAGGGAAGGGATAACATCTAAAATGACACCATCAAATATTCATGAAAAGGAAGTTGCACATGGACCGCTGTTTTCTTAACAGTTTGACTGTTTGTTTCTTGTTATTATGCTTGGATGTATAGCATCGTTGTCAATGTAGAGTAGCTGCAGCACCTGGGTGTTTTGTTGGAGGAAATGCCAGCAATTCAGACATTTACTGTTGTTGCTTGGATGAGTTCCAACTTTAAAGTTGAGTTAATGCTATAAACAATAACTGAGATGTGGTTCTTGTCTCTTAAGAGCAGCATTTTAACTCAGAATGAAGGTTTAGGTTTAGCGTGGGAGGACATGGTTATAATCAATGTGATGTTTTTTTTTTCTTAAATGACACATGAAGTGTTTCTTAAGCTAAGACCTACTTAAATCAAAAATGAAGGCAAAATAAAATCAATTTTTACAGTTGATAAGTCTGTTTTGGGAGAATTTGCTTGTCATTGTGTTGGTGGTTGGAGAGCTGCCAGTGGCTGATTCAAAATTTAGAATTGCTGCTGGCAATCTTTAATCATTTGGCAGAGAAAAAGACGAACTTTCTAAACTGTGTCTGAGGCAAAAGACATTATGTGTCCCCTTTGTTTAAGCATTCATTCTCTTTCCAGATTCCCAATACTGTGGTTCAGTTACTATGTTAATATCTCTGTTTAAAAAACACACGAAGAGGAAATAAAATAAGCTATAACAAATGTTTAACTCTGTGTTCATCTATTCACAAGTTTACCTTTAAGTCACTTTTAAGTACTGTTAGATGCTAACTGGTGAGATGACTTTATAGGCTATTCACGGTGGCAACCCTGAGTTATTTGCTGCAGAATGTAAAGAGACAGACTTTAATAGTGATTAAGTTAGATTAATGGCTCCCACTCAACCATTTGAAAGTGTACAAATACTGCAAAAGGCTCCTTTGTTCAATTCTAGACAAACTGAAGAAAATATTGTATCTAAAATGTATTTTTTAGAAATGAGTAATGTCATGTTAGGGAAACCGTTTGCTGGAGTAAAACTTTAGGTTCTGGTGTGCAGCCATTACTGTGGCAGTGTGTGCAGCAGCAGCAGCAGAAGGGGAATTTGGTTGAGCACAGAGGAGGCTGGAGTTCCTGTGAGGGGGAAACGGCTGCTGTGAGGATTCTGCCATGTCCCCCAACTCCCACTCTCTGCAGACAGCTGATGTTTATCTGCGCTGCCCATCTGGGCCTTATGACTAAACATCTGGTAAAGCTGCCAATGAGTATGCAGTGTTTCACAGGAATGACAATAAAAGGGGCCACTGCTGTCCAACTCTATCTATAAAGGATTCAGGGAAGTCTTTATTGTTCAGATATCTTGGCCTAAACTTCACTCAGTTTTCAGAGGAGTGTCCAACTCAACACGTTGACTGTATCTTTTTGTTTTGTTTAGGGATAGCACATTATTGATGTGGCTTTATTAGTTTGTAATCATAATAATGGATGTTGGACTGATTTGAAATATGCCTCACAATCTTTCTCTCCAGCCCTTCTCTTTAATGTTTAGACTTAGATTAAGATCTTTAAAAAAACAGTGTGGGCATTATTGCCTGCAAAAAGAAATGTAACCAAAGTAAAAAATGCTGTTTATGTAGTATTGGGATTAAATTTTATGGTCCATACAACAGGGACATTTCCTTTTGTTAACACAGACTGTTAATCATAGTTAAATAGCAGGTGTCACACCACCATACTTACATAGTGAGGCTCATGTTTGAGCAAATCTGGCAGTTTGCTCTTCTGCTTGTAACTGACAATAGACCAAGCCCATGTGGACACGCTTTCTTCTACATTCTCTTCTCAGCTTTCCCTTCAAACTAAATGCTATGCAGCGACTGGAAGGCCCTTATCCATTATAGATGTTGTGTTTCAAGGGGATGATCTGTGGAAGATGATATAAATATCTCCTTTTGGGTCCCTGCAGGACGGGAGAAGCAGCACAGGACATGCACCGCACCGTGTAGTGTTCAAGCAGGGCATCTTTATTATATGATTATATAATAATATCATAATAATAATATATATGATTATATTGATGTCCAAAATAAAAGAAAATAAAGATGCCACGTGACCAGTAGATGGCAAAGCTCTCTATAATTCATGAGTTGTGGCAAATCTCTTGATGTGTTGCTAAGATAGTTGCCTAAGTGAGATGAAGAAAAAGAATCATCACTGGCTGCCAATACATCTCCATCCACATTAAAATAAATGAAAACCACCGCTGCTCCAGAGTATTGGTGTTTGACAGATGTTTGATAGCTGTTAATGAGTTGTTGCCCTTTGTGTCCTCTGTAACAACACAGCAGGAGTCTATACATGAGCACACAAAAGCAGCATGAAGTAAAGCCTGAGAGATAGTGTATGTGTGATGGCTGAAAGAGAGAGAGAGAGAGAGAGAGAGAGAGAGAGAGAGAACAAGCACTGCAGGCCTCTCCCACAGTGGACATTTCATCCATCCCTTAATTAGTCAGTCAGAGTGGATGAAGCCAAGTAACTGGTGGTTTGTAGCTTTTTTCTTAGGACACCGCAGTGACTTCCATTAATATGGACAGCCTAAACAAAGCATTATCCCTAACTTTAACCATAACCAGTTAATGCCTAACCCTTACTTTAAGGAACCACAACTTAAATCTTACCCATAAATGTAACTAATACCTCAGAGAGGACAATCTATGTCATTAGGACCTCTCCCACAGTGGACATTTCATCCATCCCTTTATTAGTCAGTCAGAGTGGATGAAGCCAGGTAACTGGTGGTTTGTAGCTTTTTTCTTAGGACACCGCAGTGACTTCCATTAATATGGACAGCCTAAACAAAGCATTATCCCTAACTTTAACCATAACCAGTTAATGCCTAACCCTTACTTTAAGGAACCACAACTTAAATCTTACCCATAAATGTAACTAATACCTCAGAGAGGACAATCTATGTCATTAGGACCAGATTTTGGTTCCCATAAGGTCTACTGGTCCTGGCAAGTTCAGTATTTATGCCAGAAAAGGTCCTATAAAGGTAATAAATACAAGTACACACACAGTACCATTGTAGATGCAGAGAGAATCTAAGAGGTTAGAGATGCTCAGAGCAAACATCTTCATTGCTGGATGAATATTATTTCTATTATTAACTGAATCCTGAGCTCCTAATTTAGAACCTTTGTGTTTCATACATTTTCTTGGTGAAACACTTGAGAGGATTTACATGTGCAGAACGGTGTGCGGCTATGAAGCAGATGGAACAGTGCCAAGCAGCAGAGAATCAGTTATGCTCAAGGCATATAGCAATAATTCATTGCAGTGTTCTGAAAGCAGTTGAGGCACGGGTGCAACACATAACAGATTTCCTATGTGGAGTGCTCAGTCTAGTTAATATTTCAACTTGAATGTAAGAGTTCAGAAACTGGACTGGAACTCTGACTGTCCAGCGCAAATGTGGTGTGGGGTTCGAAACATGATGTCAAATAAAATACAGAGAGCACTGCATTGCTGCTTATATTCCATTTACTAACATAAGTGGGAGCTTGTAGGAGCTTCTACAGTACACAAACATGTGTCATCTTTCTTGTCCACTAGAATTTTCTCTTTCTGCAGTTTATTCAGTGTTTCAGAAACCTCTGCTCTCTCTTTTTCAGGATCCAGCTGTGAAGCCCACTGCTCATCTCTTGACTTTCTGCCTGCTTGAAGCTGAACTATATGCACCCAAACGATTCTGGAGAAGAGGAGACCTGTTCTGAGAACACTGTGGACTTAGTCTCAGCTCACCCTGCTTTGTTGAGTCACTGCATGTAGCCTCCACTGTAAGGTGCAGCAAAAGACACAAAACACAAAGGGTAAAGAAGAAAGGGTAAGAGATAAACAGAGCAGGGCAGCATAATTAGTTTTACCTAGTTTATGTCAAAGCTAGAAACCATAAGAGGCAACTTCTGAAGATGACTGTGCTCTGAAGAATACCACAGCTAACCTTTGGGACATTTGCATGTGCATGCCTTTTACGTATGCACACTTCTTTCATTTTCAACAGACTTAAATTCGTGTTTGGATGCTGATTTAGCCTTCCATTATGACTCTGCGAGGAGGCATTGAGAGAGTGTGGATTGGCTGCTGTAGAGGGGTTTGCTCCAGGGTATTGCTGCTGGCTTGTTATTTCTTGATCGCCTTGGCAGCCAAACCAAAAATGCCGGGCCACACACACCTCAATTCAATACGCATTGATGGGGACATATCTCTGGGTGGACTGTTCCCAGTGCATGCGAGAGGGAACGATGGCAAAGCCTGTGGGGAGCTGAAGAAGGAAAAAGGGATCCATAGGCTAGAGGCCATGTTATTTGCTCTGGATAGAATCAATAATGACAATGAGCTGCTACCTAATATCACTCTGGGGGCACGCATCCTGGACACCTGTTCCCGGGACACCCATGCTCTGGAACAGTCCCTGACTTTTGTTCAGGCACTGATTGAGAAAGACTCCACTGATGTCAAGTGTCTCAGCGGAGGGCCGCCCATCATCACTAAGCCTGAGAGAGTGGTGGGAGTGATTGGTGCATCTGCCAGCTCTGTGTCAATCATGGTAGCCAACATTTTACGTCTCTTCAAGGTCAGTGTCTGCTACAGCATATACTTGCTATTTCTTTCAAATTGTGTTTGCAAAACATTGATAGTTTCCCACACTATATACCCTGCAGTATATACCCTTAAACAGTATACACTAATTCATATGAATAAAATACAATTTAAACAAAAAAGTTTAATCTTAATCTTAATCTCAATGTCACAATGTCCCAAGAAAACACCTTTGAAAACACAGCTGACTGATTGCTCACACCAACCCAGGGGAGGGGAAGAACTTATGTTACTCTGCACCACACACAACCTGAATCATTCCTGCACTGATACGATGAACTTTTACTACCACAGAATATCCTCAATCCATTAAACAGACCTTTCCCCCCCCATATGCTTAAATCATATTAGTTTCAGACACATTTTCCACCGTCCAGAAATGTGGGCACCAATCATTAAAGTATAATTCTCTTTACTAATGACATTAATTTGTTAGGAGTCTAGTTTTTCCCTTCTAATTAATTCAGAGAAGCCATGCATGGCACCACTGAGCACACTGCACTGCCGTTGAGCACAGTGTGAGAAAATGAGCTGTATTGTGTTGGCTCACCATAGACGAGGGTATAATTGAGATCAAAACACATGACAGGACTAGTAATAAATGCTTGGTGCTGTCAAACCAAACTATAGGACGCAACCAAATTAATAAGCATAAGGACTGTGTCAAAACAGGTTGTCTTTTACTTTGTACTGCCACAATATTCATGCCAGAGTACCTGCAGTATAATAAGCTGTGGTTATACACAGTGTGTAATTTAATACTAGCATTAAAAATATACTGTACAGATGCAGGATTCATCTGATGAGGATTCACTCACCAGTATCATTTTCAATGTATGGAGATCCTAAAAAATGGCCTAAATGAACGATAATTCAAATTATAATTATTATTATACTTTGAATTGTATTATATTAATGTATATAATTTCCTTTCATTATATAATTAAACTTTAGAAATCTAAAGTGTAATAAATCAAAATAATATATATGGACTGGGTGAAGAAGACAGAGCAAGTGAGGGATATAGAGTATGTACTTATTAATCAAAAGATGTAATCAAAGAGTAAGCCAGTGAATTAAAATAAAAGAATAAAAATGAACTATATATTTTAATTAAAACCCCTGAATGAAGTCAAACAGCCTTGTTACAGAGGAAGGATGCATGAGAGGAAAAGGCTCTGCAGACTTCTTTTTAACTCTGAGGACAAAAGCCCTGTATCCTGAGTGAAGAGCTTAGGGTGGAATATACGGTTTAATAAAGTAGAGATCAGAGACCTTTCAAGGGATCTATCCATTTAGGATTTAGGATTTTGTATGTAACTTGTTCAAATTAATGTCTGGATTTTTACATTCACCTTTACAGACAAGCAAGGCCTATATTGGGTAATTGGGTTTTTCTTAAAGATACAGGGATCATGAGCATAACACTGGGAATTAATGTTATATAAGTAATTTCATATCTGCATTTAATTGGCCAAGACGGCTAATGTAAACATAAACACAAATCACAGAGCCAGCAACAGATACCTGGGGTACTCCATATTTCACCTAAGAATGTATTAGTGCAGTATTACTGTTGGAAGCCATGGTAGAGATGGCAAAGTTGTTATCAAGTTGCATAAGTATTGTGATTTAATAGGTGTCACAGGAAGAGAAATGCTGATTGAGCAGGTTCAAAAAGATAATTAATATACTGTTAATAGACCACTCTAACTGTTCCTTTGAGAAGAATAGGATGCTGGAGACTTGAAAGTTGCTATAGAAGTGATAATTATTAAGAGACCGTAGGTCAATTATCTAACATACTGAACCAAGCCAAACAAACAACACAAATCTATTCAACCCCAAGACAGGGCTTTACTTTCCCACTTTTCCTGTTACTACCCCATTTAACTTTTAGTGACAGATAACATGGTTGGTGTTTCCAAGTCGTTAAGAGTACAATATGTGGCCTTTGCTCTGTTCACACTGGCTGATTCTTTTAAAATGGCCCTTGAAGATGAGGCTCCAATCACCTGCTGTGCGATTGATTCAACAATGCCTCACTTGTCTTCTGCTATTCTAGGGCTGACGGCTCAACAGAGGGCAAATAGTACAATACCTCACATCACATGTCTCATAAAATGTCCCAAGTCAACCAGAATATGTACTGCTGCTAAATTTTAGATGAATTGTAGCATCATCATCAAGGCATCCATCCATTTTCTACTGCTTTATCCTCCATATGAAGGTCACGGAGGGAGATGGAGTCAATCCCAGCATGCACTCTGTGAGAACATGCAAACTCCACAAAAAAGGTCTTTGGTTGAGCCAGGATCCGAACTGGTGGCCACTTTGGTGTGAGGCAACAAAGCGAGCCACTGTTGGTATATTGAGATACAACAGAACAAATCTTTTTTTCTTTGGTGTCACGCAGACCAATCACACAGCTTTGACAATGTTCTTATTATCCTCAGAACAACTAATAGGAGGTTTGTTATAAATCTCCCACAAGAACTGTCTCAGTGTGTAACTGTGAAAGCAAGCAGTGGTTTTCCTACACTGCAACACTACGCTGCAATATTCGACACCTTAAATGAGTCTCTTTTTGCACAGGGGAAAAGAGACTTCATTACATCACCAAAAAAGTATGCCTACAAACTTGGGCTGAGTGCCATATAATGTTCATACCATGCCATATTCATTATTCAAGTGTCACATGTTATACCAAATAGAACTGTTATGCTAATGGAAACATTGTGAGGCACCAAATCCTGCAGTGCAGTTGAAGTATAACTTAGTTTCTTCTATAAAGGGCATAGGGATGTATCATTCATTACCCGGCAAAAGGAGTTTTTGGAGTAGACTGAAACTCATATTATGAAATGCCTTTAATGCACCAAAGCAGGGATCCATTTAATCGACAATGGCCTTAAAGGCATCTGCCCTGCGGGTCTAAACACCCTCCATGACAGGACCTTGAGAATGACTGGTAAATTTTGCAGAGGAATTAATAAGCTGCCACTTCACTCCAAGCTGGGGACACTATATTTCAAGACGTAGTTGCCTAAAACCCCTCTTTACAAGACACTTGTGTTGAGAGATAGCTGGCACACTTTGATATTTGGTACTGGCAAAGATGTCTTTAGCTGATGGAACAATAAAACAAGCATTACTAATATTACTGATATTAAAAGATAGATATAAAAGAGATATTAAAAACATGTTCTACATATCACAGCACTTCTACAGAATAACCATGAGCTAATCCTGTGTCACTCTACAGTGGCATCACATGAAAGGAGAGAAAAGCAAAGAAAGATTAAAGGAGCATGTGCAAATACATCCACCATGCGTTGGTGGCTAACAAGGATGGAAAAACACAATCTATTTAGTCTCTAAATGTATAAAATACATAATCCCAGGTTTATCTGTGATAAATTTGACTATAGCATGAAATACGCTGAATAAACCCATGGTTTAGTCATAGTGATGTTTAATTTTATAGTTGCAGACATTTTTGACGCAGCACTGCAATGGATCATCTCCAATCAGTTACATGGAGAGTTTGGAGAGATTCTTTCCAAACCATATTTGAAAATCACCTTGCAGAATAGACACAAAACATATTGCAAACAAACAAACAAACAAAAAAATCAATTACGATAGAAGCAAATTTTTTTTTTTTCCAAGTATTGCCCTGTAGGAATTTATTACTATGGTATTTCAAATAAACTTTAGTAGAGTACTGGTGAGTATTCAAAGTCTTTAATCTGTTTATCTTCTGTTTTTGTATTCGACAAGTGGAGTTTTACTCATTTCTCACACTTGTGGAGAAACAAGAAGCCATGTAAATATGATTATCGGGGCAACAGAGGTCCCAGGTAAAAACAGTAATCAAGGGTTTTATACTTTTAAAAGCATTAATATAGCAGGTCAAAAGATAATATTGCACAGGGATTAGGTAAACCCTCTACTCGACTTTCAATTTCCTGTAATGCACCAGATTCATATCACTCCAGATTTTGGTTCATTTAAGCCCTTGTTTCTATTATTGTTTAATCTTTGAGCAATTTTAAATGTTCCCAGTGTGCTCAATACTGCGCGGCTGTGGAGTACGTTGTCCTTCAAATGGAAAATTATGAGTTCAATTCCCCAGCTCCACCTACGTGCTAGACAAGACTGTCCTGTACTGTTCATTATTTGTATCATATGCTATTTCGACTGTGTGCATTTTTTGACTTTTGTAAAATGACCCTGATATTTTGTTTAATGTGATTGTTACTTTTGTGGTAAAATCAATTTGCCTTTACTTTAGGTAAAAACTTTTATTTAATGGGTAACAGTGTTGCCAGACAATGTAAAACTACAGCAAAAGAAATGTACCCATAATTTATCTAAGGCCTCAAGCGCCGTTAAAAAGCACACTAGGCGAGTGTTATAGTGTAGTGGTCATCTAGTTGGCCAAGTTTTAATTTTCTCCCTGCTCAGGTGGAAAGGCTTGAATGTCTCGTGGCTTACAGGAACAAAATTATGCTCATTCCCTGGCAGGTGCCCAAAGGCATTGTGGGAAATATACTGAAGGCAATTACTCACTGCAGTAGCAAAAGAGGAGTCAGATTGAGGAAGAGAGGTTATATCCAAAGACAATTCATTAAATATCGATAGCGGGTACAAAAATAAACAGATGATATTTAACAATAAAAATGGAGACTTTTCCTTTTAACATGTGTAACGATGATCATAGTGGCCTTTTTTGAATAAAGGCGATGTAAATTTCATACCGTCCCATCACAAACCACTCTGCTGCAATTAAACCCAATCATCTGCACTTGCTGTGAGGATACAGACTAAGTAAAGGATGAACTCTCACATGGCATTGCTCAGAGAATTCTTGTTATTTTCTCCATCATTAAAGTCACATAAAGCCATAAGCAGGACTCCCTTGAGTGGCAGGGAGACTTTCATTACCTGCCACTTCCCTCTAATAACCACAGAAGTCAGGGTCAGCTTTCTTCAACATCTCTACCCATTTCTTTTTTCTCACCCGAGCTGTTGGGTTAAAGCGAAACTACTGTAATGATGAAAAGGTTTTTTTACACATGCAGTTTCCTAATTGGTGTGTGAACCATTTTGTGCATTTATGTTTGCTGGTTTTTTGTGCTTGGAAATGTATATATAGAGTATATACTGTATACAGTATATATATAAAAGTTTGGACACAACCCTTTATTTAATGTGGGCCAAAGATGTGTCCAAACTTTTGACTGGTACTGTATTATATATATATATATATATAAACAAAAACAGAATCACCATAATTTTGTAACCAATACTGCTTGCAATCCTCATAAGACAAGAACCTGTTTTCTGACTACAATGTAATTGGATTCATGTTTGCAATTGTCAGCTTCTTACTCTGAGTTCCTTATCGTCTTCACAGTTTTAGAGAGACTGCAGGCAAAGTGTTTGCTCAGCACTTCAGAGCAGGCAAGATTCCATCCCCATGGTGTGTCATGAATTTTTTACTATATTGTTACGTAATTTACGCCCTGGGATTGAGGTTGAAAGCTCCCTCTCTGTAATCCCTCATCACTGGGTCCAGCTCTTGGTCCGTTTTCATCTGCGGGGTTTTTATACTGCCATATAAGCAGGAGCAAAGTGCACCAGTACTTGAGGTAATTAGTGGTTGGTTGCTTATGATACTCAAGACGGACAGAGTGTAATTAAAGTCACAGGCTTTTGACTGTGCCTCATACACATCACTGTATACAGCTTTACTGACTGGTATGAGGGATATTACTGCAGCAGTCAGCAACTGCAGGTGCATGCACTGGATTTCAGGTATTGAAGCTGACTTGCTGAGACAATCATAAGTTTCCAGATAAAGAGCATGGGCAGCTTCCACACAGCAGCTCTCTAAATTAGGTACAAGCAGGCACAGTCAGTCTGGAGGACTAAGTCTTTCCTCTTTGGAGGAGTAAATGTGGAACTGTGGAGACAGGTGGAGAGAGGGAGGAGAGCAGAGACGGTAGCTGAGGAGGAAAGAGGAGGGTTAACTAGTTGCCAGTTGTGCTGTCTGTGAAGCAGAGACCTTGTATCCGCCTTTCTCTTCCCTCATTAGAGACAGAGTCAGAGGCCCTCAGGCACAATGTCTTACTCCCCCTTGGCATTTCACTATGTTGTGCCAGAGCTCTTATTGGATTATTCCATCAGCCTACAGTGAAGATAGACTGAAAGTGTTAGAGGGTTTCAAAAATATGCACACAGCTGCATTTTACTTGCACTTGTTAATGATCAATCTATTAATCTGGCTTTAAAGGTATCACTTTTTATCACCATCACCGAATATAAACACAGCACCATCAGTATAACCACCATATGCTGCTTTCGTTTGAAGCAACATTTGTAAAAAGCACCCATGAGACTCAACATGTTGAACAATGTCAAAAGTACATTGATCGCTTTCCCTTATTTGCACATCCCATAATCAAAGGACCTATTCAGATCTGGTATTAAAATCTGCCCTCAAGCATTCCATCACAAGTGGACAGCATTGAGTCCATCTGTTGAACTGGCATCACAATAACAGGTATGAAGTGGACCTGGCTTTAGTCCCCTAATTGAAATACACAGTCCTATCATGTGTCATGTTTGCGAGAACAAAATTATGATTTTAACATGTGTGACTGCACATGTGTGTCTGTTGTCAATGTGTTTGTGTAGCATGTGCATCCGTGTCTGTATTTCAACGCCATTAACCATTGAGCTGAGTGAATTAAAGCACTACTCAATGACTCTCAATGACTACTCAAAAATTATATATATATATATATATATATCACACAAAATATACACAAAGTATATATTATATAATGTGGCTAAATTCACACTGGCTTGTTAGTGCTTAATCACAGCTGGACAGTGCTCCCAAGGTGTGTCCTGTCACCTTCACAGAGTCTCAACACCCTGGAACTGGTGGTAATTGAGGAGAGAAAGGGCTGACTCTGAATTGATTCTGACTGAGCTCACTCCCATTCTGTGGAAAGTGTAATTTGGTGCACAGTGTGCTACATTAGTTCATTCACGCAGCCCAGTCTCTGAGACTAGCCCACCCATCCCCAACAAATCCCATGTTGGTGCTGAATTCCCTACTCATACACAGTCCAACCAATGCAAACAAACAGGGAAGAGAATCAAATAAATGTCGTAAAAAAACCAAAAAACGAACAATCAATTGTTTTCAAACCAGCAGGCTTTTTGCAGTTTTATCTGGCTCCTCAACTTGACTTTTACAACTGAGCACACCAAATCCATGAAGCCGTGTCTCTCAACCCCAGATTGCAGTTGTCTCCCAATCTATCATGCTCTTGCTACAGAGGAGCAGCTCCTTTAGTTCAGGATTAGTTCTGACTCACCTCACTTTGCCCACCCAAGCCTGAGTGGTCAATTCCCAGGAGAATCATGAGAAAGGGCTACCCAGGGCCATGGCTTCTCGCTCTCGGTGCTTTTACATCCCATTTTCTCCTGCTTTTTTTCAAATCCCTCTGTCTGCAGGAGGAACTACTGCTGGTAATTACCAAGCAGTCACAAAATGCAACTGTAGCTGTCCCCCCCAGTGCATTCTCTTTCTCAATATGTTACATTTCACTCAAATTAATTTCTGGCATTTAATTAGTGTGCACTAACAGGCCTAGAGAGAACTGCTGGCAGGAGGGGAACATGACTTTTCTTTTTCAAGTGCTGAGCATTACTGTGAAATTCTCAAAGCCAAGTGGCACAGCAAAGAGCACAACTTCAACATCAACCAAGTTTTTTTTACATCCTCTGTAGGCACTGTCACAGGCATTCCCAACTTTAAGCTGTGCATCTGACATCATGCTCTGATTTGCTATACAGGTTTAGGAAACACATCCACACAACAGATCATTACAGATAGAGCGCGGCCATCATGGTTTCCGTGAAATGAGCATGGGATTGCAAGCTTAGAGGTGTCTCTCCTTCATAATCGCACCATCAAACCACCAATCCATCACTGTCCTCATGTGACAAGCTGTGGTCCTTGCATTTTAGGTTGAACCACAGTGAAACAGAAATATTTTCGTCTCCAACACTTTGAACTTGAAATTAATCAACAGCTACAGTGTATATTTGGTCAGAGTGATCTCATCCGTTTTGTAGATATTTAGTGATAAACAGCTATATGTATGCAAATGTACTGCATTGGGCATTAGGCAATAAAATAACATCAAATAAATCATATTAGAAACTGAATGAACTGGAATGAATGAACCTGAACTGAATGAAGTAATTTAATAAGTTTAGTCATAGTTTTCTTTTGGGATCAATTAAGTCATTTAATATCATATACACTTTCATTGTCATGAGACATTTTTTTTTTTTAATCTTTCTTGGACACTTACATATCTTCAGTTTTTCTTCTATTTATCCTTTTGTATATTTGTGTTTTAAATTTTGGTCCCTCCCACACATTTTTTTCCCTGTCTCTGCCTTGGATTTTTTCCCCAAATGAATATGTTTTTTTTTTGTCATAGACTATATGTATATTGTCTTATACGTCTTATGTCCAAAGGTGCAACGTGCTGAAAAGAGGAGACAAAAACTAGAGTACATAACCACTGAGCATGAGCTACATTTTTCTTTTAGTGACATTTAATTATAATGTTGTGCAGATACCTTATGTCTTTTAATGTGGAAAACGTTATTTGTGTAAAATACAGTGATTTAGCTGGTGTATTTTAGATCTTGATAGGACAGCACAGGTGCAAGAGGCTTCCATTTATGATTTATTCCACTGATTTCCTCTCCAGAAATCATTATAACTAACCGAACTAATTTCATCCAAAACATGCTCTTGAGATATAATTTAGCATTTTTCCTTGAAATTTATTAATTCATTTGATTTATTGATTTGCCTGAGAAGAGTTGGTTCATTTAATTTGAAAAGAAAAATGGAAGGAAATACAATAATGTTTTTTCTATTACAAATTATTGATTTTATAAAAATGCATTGTTGAAATGGTGTGACTGTGAGCGATAGTACCTATATAAGCTAACAAGCAAACATGAGATGAGGAAAAATTACTGTTGAGTGGCTATGCATTATTCATTTCTTCCTACTTTTTTAAAATTCCATTTGCTCTCACTCTAGTATACATTTCTCATGGTCTCACAGTAGCTGGTACATGTTTTTTTGTTGTTTTGTTTCAACATCCTTGAGCAATTCCACTTGTCTGTTTCCACAGTGCAAATACAGAGCTTGACATCTATAAAAAAAAGCACAATCTGCATGATGTAATATTGACTTCCTTGCTATATGAGCTCACATCTTTAACCAATGTCCAATGAGAGTTACTGCAAACAACAGACCAAATTTACAAGCCTTAAAAAATCTCTCCAATTAAAAAAATTTATCCAATTAAAAAAATCTATCCAATTCAATTAATTATCTCTTACAGGCTAATTATTAGCTCCAGTTTCCTCACTCCATAAAAACATGATGAATCCTGACAGAGCTGTCTCTTGGTCACCACCCCAGCACTTTGTTTATGTAATCTGCAATCGATAATTATCATGACTTGAAGACCTTCCGTTACAAGTGCACATGGTGTCATGTTTTGCTCAATATCGTTTCTAAAAGTCTATTAACTTGTGCTTAATTTTCAATTTGGGTGAGGTAACATTTTGGGTCACCAACATGCCATGTCGCATCTTTCCTTTGCTACAAGCAGCTGCGATCCTCAAGCTCTTCCTGTGCAACCCTGGCTAAATCTAACACATAGAGCATTTTATTTCAGTCACCAGCCTGAGTTGCATATGATGCGGTAACTGATTACAGACTAGAGACTTCTTTTTGTGCAGCTACATAGATAATGTCTCCCAATGTCGTTCATGTGAGCTGTTTAGAGAACATTCTATAAGTTGTAGCATCTGCAAGCGAGGCCCTAAGCGGACACCAGTGAATAATAGCTATAGTAAATAACCTGTGTTTGACTCTACCACCTAAAAACTGCATGAAGCCCTGCATGAATCATCAGTCACCCACCCACCACCAAAATATAATTGCCAAAGTTGTTGTTATAAAATATTATAGTATAATAATAATTACATCTGTGGGCAGTTTGAATAATTAAATAGATCATATAAAGTATAATTTCCCCATGACACAATCAGACTCTTCCCTTGTATCCCTGCATTTAGTACAGACAAAACCTGGATTACAAATGGTAATAAAAACAACAACAACAACAGCAAAAACAAAAAAACAAAAAACAACACAATAATAGTCATCTTTCATTAAAGCCGCATAGCTGGAATCTTTTTGAAAACTGGTTCTTAGGAACTGGTATCTTTTTTTTTTCATTTTAATTTACTGTTGTGTTCTATCCCGAGGTGTTTTGTATAAATCCATGCTATCTATACTACTCATATAATATGATCTGTAACAGTTAAACATGCTGTTTACCCTCTGATGTAAAATATGTACATTCTTGCCAGTCATTTCATCTAATTTTAGTTGCACCACATGCTCAGAATTATTTGTTTTTTGTGTTTGATTCCTTTCATCTTTATCACTAAACCCAAACTGTGGATTGTATTAAAAAGCTGCATGCACTGATATTATATGGCTTTGTTATTGGTCTCTGGCTGTACAACAGTTTGTGTTTTTAATAGATGCTGTTGTTTTCATGAGTGGTTAGTCTAAGAAGTTGTGTATGTGCTTTTTTTTTTATTTGTTAGATCTTAATGACCTTTTCTGGCATAAACCCTGACCTTGTCAGTACCAGTGGTCCTTATGGAGACCAAAACCTAATTTTCTGAGGAACTATTTAAGTTTAATGCTAAGATTTAAATTGTGGTTAGGTTATGGTTAGGCATTGACAGATTGTGGTTACGGTTAGGGATAATGCTGTTCAAATGAATGGATCTCATTGAGAGTCCTGTGCGTGTGTGTCATTTTTCATGTGCTCTACTCAAATGTGAGATATTTGATTTGACTGATCGTGACAGGACTTGATGATATGCCTCCTCCTGTTCACATATAGGTAATTAATGACGATTTTTACCTTCAGCATGCTTTGCAGGTGGAACTGCAAGAGTTGTGGAGTCACTGAATGATGCTGCACTCTCACATCTCGAGCTTATTTTAGTGTTTCCATATAACATGATATCATCTCAGAGTGGAAATCACTGCTCTGTTGGACTCCTCAGTGAAATCCTATAAACCAAGATGTCAACTACAGCCTCAGTGGTTTTGTGAGACACTGGCAGCTCACAACACTGAGGCATTAACAGTGTCACTTAACACAAATAAACAAAGTCACATTCCTAATTTTGCTGTGCATGACTTTCTATATCACATAGGGGATTTACTACTCTTATTATTTCCACCTCCAGTCTTTTGTTTGACCCCAGATTTACTGTCTTATGTATGTGTCTTCAATGACACTGCAAAGTCAACAGTACAGATGGTAAATCTGCAAGATCCCCACTGACCCCAGGTGTTGGAGCATGACCATTACTTCAAGCCCGAGCAGTATCGACATGGAGACAAATACACTGAGTGGATGGACGTGTTCCAGTGTCCTTCAAAGGTTTTGTGCTATTAGATTTAAATGATCAGGCAGTTTGTGTGAGAGAAATCAATATCTATGAAATTGTGGATTAAAATAACTACTAATTCTGTTATTGATATGTTGAGAATATACAGTATATTGCTGATATACTGTGAGTTGAATTTCTATTGTGCCAAACATTCTGTTGGAGGTCTCAGCAGAAATGTGACCTCACTTTGTCTTTGTTACACATGAGGAGATCACAATTTTTCACAAGAGCACTTAAAGCTAATTTGTGTCAAAATAAAATCATCTGCTCAATCTCAGACAGAGTGATAGCTCTGAAAGGACAAGTGAAATCATTCCATCCTCAAAGCATTGCAGTATAGTCAAGAGGGACTTTAGGTAATTATAATGAATTAAAGAAAGCAGGCAATTATGCCAAATGTGAAGGTGTAACTTATTTTTACACAGACAGGAGTTGCTTTCAGTGACTGACAGTCAAAGTTGTACCAGGACAATAAGTTTGCATGATGAAATGAACTGCAGCTAATTTGATGAAATAAGCTGCAGTTTTAACTGTTCATGGAAAAAAAAAATAAGGAAAAAAAATCACTTTAAGGCACGAGCTGCCTGTTTCTCATCTTCTAACAACATGTGTCTCCTCTAAAACAGATTGCCTGTGCAGACAGTGACACTCGTGTAAAAGCCATTACCATCGACTCAGTGAATACATTACCTGCCAGTGTACTGTTCTCACAGTTAATCAACTGGTCAGTGTTAATGGAGGCATCAGATCCTGGCATAGACACCTTTGGTGATTGTGCAGCCACAGCAGAGTGCTTTCCCCCCCTCTACTCTGATAAATGTTTTAAAAGCACAAAAGTAACCTCTGGTGTAGGCAAAATGGTGTTAATATTGGGTCTACTTGAAAAATGATGTGAGAAGTAGTTTCTGCAACAGTTCCTGAATCATTTAGGAAGAGCTCAACATTTTTAATGAGTAAACAACATGATGTGGAAGACTGAACTGTTTTATTTAATCCTCTGCACATCAATCACACTTGCTTCATGCATGAATAGATTCCCGGTAATTTACATGGGGACAAAAAATGAAATGGACTTCATATTACTTAAAGGAACATGATAAAAAATACTTTGATCTCCATGCAACAACATGAGGTAAGTGGATGGTTCTCAAAATGCATGTGGACTATTACCAGGAGGTAACCATAAAAATTGTTGTCTGTGTGCAGAGTTATATGATTTTCAGCAAAAGTACTTACTGCTGTAAATATTTTATGCTGCTGTCAGTCTTTGTGAAATCAAAATCAGGACTATCACCTATGTTTTCTTCTTATTTCCAGCCTTATTTCCAACTTTACAGCCTGCAAGGCTGTAAAGTTCAAAGATTTGCCTAAGGTGAAAAGCCTGGTCTGCTTAGACGCAGCGAAGTTAACTGTCTATTGGCATCAGTGTCAAAGACACAGGATTGACTAGATTGAAACACTCAGGAGATAAGCCTACACTGCTCACAGACATTAGCAAGACACAGCTTGATTTTGAGCAGGGGAAACGTTGGCATATCCAGCCCACTCTGTTGTCTCATAACGCTGCACACTGCATGGGTTATTGCTGCTTTCACCACCCCACCTCTATTTTCTGCAAGTTAAGCTGGAAAAGGGAGTAATAAAATATTTAAAAACCAAACAATTGTGGTTTGCAGAGGAGTGCCTTTATTCAGAAGTTGCACAAGCAGGTGTAGGCTGACCTCGATAAAATTCATGATAAAATAAAAGAACTTGAGGCAAGAGACATGGAGAAGAATGAAAACGAGCTGACTTAGTTAAGATCGATTGACTCGGGTAACTCGAGCCGAGCCAATGAGAGTGGGCTGTCTGCCACATGTTTACACTAGTTTCAGCTGCAGAGTCTATGCTGCCAAGATGTTCTATTGAAGATGTCTCTGTAGGATGGGTTCTAATTTTATTAACTGATCTCTGTAAATGAAATCTTCTGTAATACCTTTTGTGTACCTCAGCACAGTGAGCGATCAACAGTTAAAATGCTTTAAAACATTAGGACACCTGGCATTGCAGAAGCATCCATACCTCTGTGTCAAACCATTCAGGTTGATAGAAAACAGAAAGTTTCCAAGTAGATACTGAGCTTGACTGTGGCTTTTAATTGGACTAATGTCCCTTGCCCCAGTATATAAGCACTAGCAGGTAATTAATTTATTGAATGAAGTCTGCGTCTGTTATGCCAGGTGGCCCTATTTCATTGTGTTAGTAGTGGTGGTTTTAGTTCTTAGCATTTTGAGCAACATTCATAGTCTTTCTACCATCCATGAATGCGGAAATAAACGTTCTTGAAGCTGACAAAGCATATCCTTCCAAAAATGTCCCTTTTTATCATTTTGTCAATTCTGTGCATTCACTGATATGCATCTCTTTTTTTGTGGTTATGTTGATATTACAAGTGTTTCACAATTGTGTTCTACTTACTAGTAGTTTAAATTTAGAAAATCTTTTTTATGACATTTTTTTATGGTCATCTCTTTTTTTTTTTTAATTTAGGAAGAGCTTCTTAATAGCTTTATAACAGACAATTAAGTTGTCCTAAGGGATTCACAGAGGAAAGTCAAATCACATAAGGACATTTAGAACTTACCCTAGATTTTAGAGTTTGTGCAGGACGAGACATGATCTATATACCTACAGTTGTTGAGAAACTTTGGTGAGTGAGACTTCAATAATACTGGGATGTTTTAGCTTGAAACTTTTTTTTATATACCAATCTTCATTGCATTTGATTTTGGTCATTCTATGCACATCCGATGGGCTACAGCCAAAGCACACAGATCAATAGTGCAGTCAAAGGCTTTAAAAGCTGGCAGGATGAATAGATGGCAGAGAGCTTTGAATTATTCAGTGGTGCTGTGAATTTGTCAGTCCCTTTTGCGCTGACCGGATGGGTTTATGCTGCTACGTTCTAAACAGCAAAGATGGAGATGTAAAATATCAGCTGTGTCGCTCATCATAACTTTTCATGTGTGATGTTGGAACTTGGAATAAAAACAATTGTACGACAGTACAATAAGGATTATTAGTATTTAAGAAACATTTCTAAGCTATTAGTTCCAATGAGATAGAAATACTTCAGGCATTTTCAAAAACAATAACAAAGAAATAATCCAGGCATTGAAAGTGAAATCCAGGGAAATTCAATTGGTATTATTTTGTCTTGTATGCAAAACAGGCCTGTGGCAAATCTGCACTCAAGTCATATTTGACCCACTAATGAGACAAATAACTAAAACATGCCGCCAAACAACAAGCAGGACCCAGGACTCATTAGTAGATGCTGTCTTAACTAATGTTTAAACATGGTTTGATAGATACCAAAGCGTACGAGTAAGCTGACAAATTTCAGTCTCTGATTTACACTAATGTTGATGTATGTGATGACCTTATGTACAGACAATACCCAAGTCCTTTCACTTGAAATTGCAACTTAAAGCTACAGTGGGTGACTTTTGGTGATTTTTGTTGTTGATGTTATTATTCTGACTTGGTTTGATCTTCATGAACAGAAATGATGTAACATCATTTGAATAGCACATCCTTTATCTGAAAACAGGTTCTGTCAAGCAATACTATCAGACCTGACTGAGGGAACATTTATGTGTATACAGCGGCAGCGCAGGGACTGGGGGAGGTAACATGTGTTGATCCCACTAAACTGCTGCAAATGATTCTGAAACTAAAGTTCTAACACAAAAAAAGAGGGTATAATCCTTAAATTAAACAGATAACATAAGGAAGCAGTCTGCCACTAAGTTGATACTGATTGTCATTCTTCACAGCACATTGCATGTTAGGGTGTCTGCACTGCACAAGGCCCCTGAAGACTGCATTAAAATGAGATTGTGAATGTTGTGGAGGTCGTGACAGCACGGCACGATGCAGGAATCCTTGTGCTTCCTGCAAACAACAGGAGGAACAGGAGTAGACTGATTCTGCTTTATATTCTCAACAAATGCAATGTAACATTTGGCGATTTGCTTATGAGCTGTTTACTGGTGGGTGGTAGTTTGGTGGTAGATTTTTTTGTTTTATTTTTACAAAATGTAAACATTTGTGATGCAAGTCATAAGAGGTATTTTCATTTTGATTACTGAATGCATAATCTAAAAATATTCTACTTCTACAATGAATAAGGGCTACAGTAACACTGGAAGTCACAATGCTCATGACTCTAGACATTCATTCAGCACATGATTCTGGATATCATATGCTATAGTTATATTAAGCTATTGGATATACAATGTATTTAGACACATATCTTGGTTAGATTATAGATTATATCGATTATATAGATATAGATTATAATCTTGTTTTTATAAAAAAAAAAAAAAATCATCATCACCATGATCTTAACCTAGGAAGTTATAGCAAGATTCTTTAAAATCCATATAATTATTACGAAAGTGAATTATTATTATTATTATTATTTTTGTTTTAATGATCTGAAAGATGAGTGGAGATCACAAACATGAGTTCTGCAGTATGTGTGAAACTCTCACACGCGTTGGCCAGAGCCTGGGGAAACCAGATCTAATTAAGTTTTGCTCCTTAGGCGGGAACTCCAACCTTCCTCTCCCGTAACTCCTAACCACAACTATCATTCATTTTCTGACACTTCCTAACAGAACAGTAATTACCAACTTTTATCAGCCATTTGTAATGGCTCTTAACCACTTATAAAGTGGTCACATAATTAGTTCCCTTGGAGAAAGCTCACTTGTTTGTCGCTTGAGGCCATCTTCCATAAATTATTTGTCAAAAAAGTTGTGAGTAAAGTAATAAAGCAATAAAGAAAGGCAACAAAACTGAATGAGTTGAGCGGCTCTAAAGGTTTAAAAGAAAAACACTGGGTAGAGTTAGCTGCAAGTCCTTAAAACTATAAGTGCTCGAGCAGCCCGTGAAAAGGCTTCCTATGCTCATGAAACCCCAAATTATTCAAGCAAAAAAAAAAAAAAAAGGTTGCATATAATTACATATATTTAACTTCCACCTACAAAACCAGTGGGCGATAGTAGCAGCGAAAACATATAGTAAATGTGGGTAGAGTCTCCAGGCTTTGTTTCTGTTTGTGTTTATCAGGCATCCACAGATCCCTTCCAGTGTAGGCGTCGAGGGTAATGGATTAGAGCGCTGGTTCCAGTGATATCATGGTTGAGAAGGAACTGTATAATCTAGAGGTCTTTGTCTCCATGTGAGGCCTGGGCATTTCAATGTGGAAAATGGTGGAGGGACAGATTCAGCTTGGTTTGTATACAAATGTGGCCAGGTATGCCATGCATTTAATCAAGACTACCACTGACAGCATCATTGCGTGCCAACATTCAGTGATGACTTCAGTTAATATTGTACATCAAGTGTTTTTATTCCTTGAAATGGTCTTTTTGTTTGCTGTCATGGGTGGAAAGTGGCTTTCACAAAACTAAAGAGCGATTAAAAACTCCTTCCAAAAAAAATAAAGAAAGTTTCTACTGCTCTTAAAATCTGTTCCATTTCTAATCATCCTTAAACATATTTCCCTGCTGCTTCAGACAGATGTTTCTTCTTACATCTTATTCTAAGTTTGACTCATTATTCTCAAAAGCATATACAGTAGGTGCAATTTTTTAAATGAAAAAAAATGTACAGATATTCACCAAGTCCCTCTTGACTTTTGCTGTTTCCCCGAGTCCATGTTTAGTCTCAAGCATTTAGTGATAACTATCATCATTGTTCAGTCATTAATTTTAAAATAGACCTTATGGAAGGAACTGACAGAAAGATGAAACAATAATTAGATACTTACAGATATTTTATTCTCATTTGTGCCTCTTGAAGTCTAGAATTGCATGAATTGTTTCTGTGTCTCCAGTGAAAATGTGCACACCTTCATTTAATATGCAATGATGACAACTTCCATACTGCGGGTCTCTTTAAATAAATCCTAATTTTTCATCAATCATCTTTACATAAGCATTTCTTAAAGTTCAATATAATTTTAGCTCCGCATTATGTTTTCACAAACATCCAGGGGGAATATGTGTCTCTTTAGCAGTTAAATTATTCACTGCATGTACTGGTAAGTGGTTATTGTTGTCTTGTTAAAGTCTGGGGCTAAATGTGTAAAGGTGCAGTGTAATTTTAAAGCTCTTTTGAGTTTGAGCTTTCAATGTGCTGTAACAAAGGCTACACACCTTTTAATGGAAGATCTAATTTGTCTTTTTAACTGTACAATATTTGGTACAGGAGCCGCCCAACTTTAATGCAACAAATACAGCAGTTACTTATATCTGCATAAACAGTAGTTCCATCAAAAAATAAATCTGTAGCTTCCTCATATCAGTGCTGATGTCCCTTTTTGTTGCTACATTTCACTGTATCTACCTACTCTTGGTCACAATATCCACCAAGAAGCCAAATGTCCAAACTTGAAATGATTTAAGTCAATGGCATTATATCACAGCCTCACGCAATTATTAATTCTTGCTTTAGGCATTTCAAACCACTCATAATCCTGCTCCTTTCATCACAAGCCACCCGTGCACTGGATCTTAAACACTAGAGCTCATAGAAAACACTTTCACACTCTTTAACTCACTTAAACGACACTATGGCCTTCACTTCCAAAAATGTTTTGGACACTATAATGTCACCCTACCTGAAAAGTCTGATGACAAATGCGGCACTGACAGCCCCAATTAACCTTGTTTGCCTTTACATCAGAGGAACATTAGTCCGACTCACACATATTTATCTACAGCTCTGCATAAGTTACAGGTGTTAACTCCTGGAGCTGCACACATCAACGGTGCTCTTCACTTAATTCACCTTATTTCTTTGAAAATATTTTTTTCACCTCTTGGTGCTAATTAAGGAAGTCCAAAGGGTATGAAAATGAACAATGCATCTGACACTGCACTGTTCATCTTAATAACATTTTTAGACTGCGTTCTAATGCCTGCTGAAATAATCCTGCTGATATTGTCAGAATATCTCTGTTTCAGCATAAAACCAGCAAACTTAAATCTCCATTACAAACTGATGGTGAGAAGGTTGTGAGTATTAGTTGGCAGACAGAGTCCAATATGAAAGACACAATTTAAACACTTGTTTTGAAAGCTTGACTCACATAAGAAACAGTTCTGACCTTTTTAAAAATCTGTCTCAAGTTCCCCAACTCTGTGAGATATTGGAAAGATTTTGTGCTGGTTTAAATACTCAACCTGTCATTCTTTTGCTCATTGCTTTTATGCACTTATAGTATGGCTGCAAGTATTATTATTATTAATGAATTACTAAAGTAATTTTCAACTATTTTGATAATCAATTATTCGGTTTTACAGGTTATTTTAATAATTAAAACAAGCTTCCAGATTTTTCAGCTTCTTAAATGTAAATATTTTCGGATTTATTTGATCATTTGACAAAGAAACCATTAAAACAGAAAAAAAAAGAGAACATTATCATTTCAAGTTTTGTGGAACACAGACCAACATCTGTCAACATTTTCTGACATTTGGCCCAAACGAATACTCCATTCATTGAAAAATGATCTACAGATGAATCGATAATGAAAATAACCGTTAAATGCAGCTATGTGCACTACTTAATTTCCATAATTCATCATGCTTGCACACACATAACAGCTTACTGAGCTACATGTAAGAAATGTATTGTATTTAGTCACAAAATATGAAATTTAGGAAACATGTTCAATTGGACAATGCTCCCAAATATTGGACAGTGCTCCCAAATATTGGACAGTGCTCTCCATTATTTTTAATTTGGATTGCAGTACCTGTTTTTTAATCTCTAGTTCACAAGTATCACAAGTCTTGTGTCTGCCACCATTCAGCATTCTGTGCAGCAAAATGGTTCATCTTGATCATTTCAGGTTATTTGCAATGTTTTCTGAGCTCATACCTCAAGTGGAAAAACATCTGCAAGGAGCCCAGTAGAATTATAAAATACTTGTTTGCTCACAGTGGCTGAATATTAAGTACAGCATGACTCTGGTGTTGGCTCTATTGTTTTTAAGCTGTTGCCAGGGTGCGCCTTTTCAAAATCAGGAGACAGAGCGCTGCTTGAAGTCATCAGGGAAACATCTCAAGAGGAGTGTTTTTTCTGGCAAAATCACTAGTTTCTGAGTGAAGTGGTGCATTTCATTTGTTCGGGAGAGAAAAGCAAACCCTCAATCAGGCAATACGTGTTATCTCCTCCACTCAACAACCACATTCAGAAAACAACATCAAGATGCTTTCCATAATCGGAGAACACCTATTCTCATTTTGCTGATCATTTAAGCTAATAGAACACTATCGCTGATTACATTTTTTGAAAAGGATGTAGACCCATTAACCACAGTTCTGACCCAGTGTTTAATGTATAGGATCATTCCATACCCCATGCCTTTCAAGCATGGAAACAGATGTTTTGCTGCTGAAAACATCTGTACAATGGACACACAAAGTTGTTACTTCTCATTAATTCTTCACGTTAGATTGTGTCAGTCACTACCACCTCAGAGACACAGAACTGTAGGAACTTGATTTAGTTGCAGCGGTGTCAAACATGTGGTCCATGGGCCAGAACCGGCCCACCAGAGGGTCCAATCCGGCCCACATAATGAATTTGTGAAAGTTTCATATACTGATTAAAATCTAATCAGTAGGTGAACTACTATATTTTTCAGTTCAAGATACATGTGACACATTGTTAAGTGCCTTTGTAGATCCACTGTGATCTGTAAGTTTTGATGCACATGTGTAAATAGTATAACTTAGGTATAATATTACACTTATTTTTCTCAGGAAAGTTCAGGTTGTTCATAATGTTTTGTATAACTTAATTGAATATAAAACAAAGGGAAACATTTGGATTTCTTGTTGTTTATAGGTTATTATGTTATTATTTTACTGGTCCGGCCCATTTGAGATCAAATTGCGCTTGAGTTTGACACCCCTGTGTTAATGGGTTAACTCTGGACACTCACCCTGATGGCAAAAGTCAGGGCATAATTAGCCATTCTCACTAGATTAGCACTGAAATCCTTGTCAGAAACAACACCGCACCTCTGTAAGGCCAACCAGACAGCGGTGCGGTTCTGGGCTCATACAGCACAAAACGAACATCATCATTCACATACAGCATTTGATTATTAATAGTATGTCATTTCTTGGCATCCTCTTTAGTCTTAGTACTAATTATCGGTTTTAATAAACTCACAATCTGTTTCGAAAACAGAAACTAAAATTGCTGTCATCTCATGAATAATAGATTCTGTTTCAAACACCATATGTTCGTCAGTCCATCAGCAGATGCCTGTTTAAGGAAATTCTGCTTCCACACAAGTGTTTCCTGGGCTTAAGGATGAACATTGTCAATTTAATTTAAAAAGTGTATTGAATGTTGCACAGGCATTCAGAAGAATGATTGCAGGAGGTGAATAGGGATTAGACTGCAGTAAGACTGAGTATGGATTGCTCAGTGGTGAGAGACTTCATACAATCAAAAGGAAGGGTTACCCTGTTTGATGAATCAGATGGGCTTATTCACACAGGAACTAAAATCAACTCAAATCCCTTTCATACTTACCAAACAGAATATATGTTTTCAAATCCAGAAAGAAGACATTTTGGTGTGCGCTTCTTCCTTTTCCAGTGCTATTCTTAAATCAGTAGTAATTTGAGCTGCTCCTTCGTGATTTTAACAAAACAACCTAATAAAGACAGTGGTCCCAGAATGTGTGTGAGTACTGTAGGTGGTACGTAGGTCGTAATGAAGCGCACACAGAAATTAAAAAGATTATTTCACTCATTTGCGTTCCATTTTCATAAGAATTTGCAAAAGACAAAGCGTCTGAAGACACAAGGCTTTGTGAGGCTGTATACAGTACAAGCCCACTGGTGCTTCATCCAGAGTGCATCATGAGCATGTTCACATGGGCACAACGATAATGTTTATTACAAATTAAACAGAGACAAGCTGGAGCTGCCAATGGGAATGTTACACTCCCTGACTGACAGAATTATGTATAATTCCAGGTTGAAATTCAGCTTTTGGCAAATATTATATTTCGTTGACATGAATAAAAGCTAGACTTATAAATGAATTCAGCCAGTATTAGCTCTGTACAGATAAAGTGTGTCAGTTGGTAATTCAAAAGAGATGATGTGAGAAAAACGTAGGATAGTTTGAAGGGATGTTTTTCAAGGGGGTCTTAACAAGACTGCTTTTTGTACATAGACAAAAATAGTAAAAGATGGTAAATCAGATTTCGGAAGTCTAAAATATCAATATTAGCTGAAATGAATAAATAAATGTCACGGCGATAAAATCCAAGACAAGCCTGACTTGTCTTGGATTTGTTTTTAGAAAGCTTCCTGAGGAGAAACAGAGAAAAATGATTAATTGGTTTCCCCTCACAATGAATAAGCACAATAAGTGCTTATCCACCAAGTTTGGAATTATCCATCACTCACATTAGTGTTTGATGTGTTTCATTTCAGGATGGAGATCACTGGACAACTGTTACAGACACATGAAAATGGCTGGGTACGGTTTAAGATGCAACATTTATTGTGGTATTTTTGTAATTCCTTACAATATATGTTCTAAAGTAGCAAGATGTGTTTAAGGAACGTCTGAGTGACTGGGGAACATTTTCCAACACTAGAGAGGCAACGTTAGCATGGAGCTGCTCTAAAGTGTACATTTACACCAATAACGCCACTGTGTTTCTTTTTAAACTGTTACTTTTACCACAGCAGTGTGTAGCTAAAGGGAAGCAAAAGGACAGATGAACAGCTGTGCTCTGACACAGGAGCTGTTCATCTAGCTTGAAGAAATTAATGGAGTTCATCATTGAATATAAAGCGATACGGTGTCATTTATCTTGTTTTGATGAGGCTTGTCATCTCATTTTAAGTATCCTAACTCTAAAATATACCTGCATTCGGCTCTTGGCATTTGCAGGCAGCAACACACACACACACACACTCTGGTTTCCATGACTTCAGAGGACATTACATTGACTTACCTTCCTGAAGACTTACTCTAACCTTACCTATAATTACTGGTGACCTAGCCCTAACCCTGACCCTACTCTCAGACTAACTTTAAAACATTTCTACACCTTAAAATGTAGTAATTTACCTTATGAGGACTTGATTTTTGCCCCATAATAAAGACAACTCCCCGTTACAGTATGTGTTCAAAAAGATTTATGTCCCCACAACATAGGGAATACCAGGTACACACACACACAAACAGATAGATAGAGAGAGAGAAACAGAATGAATATAGTGAGCAGCAGAAAAAAATGTTTGCACCAAAGCTTTTACTTTTCTTTGTTGTTTTGTTTTAAATTTTCTGGGCCACTTCAGAAGCTTCACTTGCATTTCTTCTTCTCTTGTGCAGTGCCAGTGGAAATTTGTGCGATGGAGGAGTAAACTTATTATTAAAATTATTCTGTATACTGCACGCTAAAAAAAAAAAAGTCTGGTGATCACGCTAACATCCTTATTCCACGCAGGCCTGTCGTGTTCATGAAACTTTTGTTTTTTTTGTTACTGCTATGTTATTGTTACAGCATCATAGCTGGGTGCGTCTGATTGTGTTCAGTGGCAGAATTATTTCATGCAGGAAGAAGGAAGTTACATTTATTGAGTCACCAGGGTGGATGTTGAGTGAACACACAGTGATGACACCAGTTCTCCCTTCACTGATGGCTGTGTGCTAACAACATTGTACCCAGCAAAAGCAAATTCTGGAGGTGCAGTCAGAAGGTCTTGTGCTTTTTTTTTTTTTTGCTTGTATATTTTGCTTGTATATCAAACTATTTGCTTTCTCCAGCATCACCAACTCTACCTTTAAATATTAATTATACAGCCTATGTCCCTGACACATTAAAATAATATTGCTGTAGTGTAGACTAGTACCTTTCGCACAGCAATTTTTTTATGAGCCTCTTGCCAAACACTGCACCAGGTCACCGTTTGGAAATATGAAGCCAAAGAAGCTAGAATGAATACAAATTTACAAAAAGACTTACACCTGCAGTCTTTCATATATCAGAAAACCATAAATGCCTTCCGACTTTCAACACAACGATTTTGGTTTTCAGAGGGTATAACACTGCGGGGGCATAGTACAAAACTTATTTCGTAAAATTAGACACGATTGCATCACTGTTTACACACCTTGGGCAAAGACAAGCTTTAAACTTCAGACTGAGGATACAGTAACCAGTCGGCTCACACAAAAACATGCAGAACATCAGTACAAAGAGCTTTGAGCGTCAGACTTTGTCAGAAGTTTGCAGAAGAAAAAAAAAAATCAGTTGTGGTGTTATTCTTTGAAGAAAATATGGATTGGCAGACTTTTATGTGACAACAAAATATTTTATATTTTACACAGATTTCGAAACACATAATTCAAACCTCACGTATCTCAAAAAGTTATACAGATGACATGTTTTCTCTTTTGAGATAGGCAAAAATGACACCGATTATCTAACATCCCTCTCATGGGCGGTGTTGTGTCAGACGTGGAATGACATTCACACTTTGACAAAGCTGTGATGGAGTGGGTCAGCTATAACATGTCAATAAAGAAGGGAAATGCACATTTTCCCTTCCCTGTGAACATTTGGACAACAAAAATCAAAAGTCATCAAAAAAAATAAAAATAAAAAAACAAAAAAAAAACCCACAACACAATAATGGTTTATCTTACAAAGATCATCTGCTAATTTCCATAGATTGTGGTTCTGTTAGCATTATTGATGAGCACACAGCAATGTTTCACAAATGTAGGCAGTGCTGCGTTATATTTTGAAATAAATGTGCAGTCATGCATTCCTTGCAAAGGATTTATATTCTTTGCCCTTCAGCAGAAATGTCAGTAGAGCTATAGTTTGTTTGTCTCCACTCCCCAGAGCACTATTTACCAGCTGGGAGGAAGTAAATCTCTTCAACTAAATCAATTAATCAAACAGCGGACCACAGTTTACTGAAGAAAGTTGAAGCCTTCATAATCATATGAGTGTCTCCGAGCATGATTTCTGATGAAATGCGTTAGAAAACAAAATTAGCCTGGATTAACTCCTTAAACTGATGAATATGTTGACGACTGAAATTAATTTGAGCAGGATTGTTGTTGTTGTTTTTTTTCATTAAAATAAGTAAAGCTTTGACTGACCAATGCTCCATATATTTATTTTAAATCACACACTCTCTATACTAAATAAAAATATAATAAAAAAAAACTTTTTTACCACCATGTTTTCATCACTTTACATTTTCATCCAAAAACATCTTAGTCATACATGTACCAGCAACAACAGCTGCAGGCACACAAACATGAAAAGAGGAAGTGTCATCAGTGTCGTCAGCACTGTGCAAACTTATTTTAAACCTGCCAGCTCTTTAATTTGTTTGTTGGCAAAGAAAAACTGAGTTCATGTTTCAAGCAAAGATTTCTAAAAGTGAAGTTCAGCAAGAATATTAATGTCTTGATATACAACCAGCATAACAACCCAGGTTTCCTTTTTAAATTTATCGTGCATTTTCTCACACCACCATATAAATGTACTTATTTGTTGTTTCAATCTAGCATATAGTCTACACCAAATTCTAATCACAGTAGAAATCACTTCAGGGTTGATGCAGCTTCATCAGAGTTCATCAGTTTTATGGGATTTTTGGTTCATTCTCACATTTCCTTCCCCTCATAATCATAAAAAAGTATACTGTGTTGATATAGCACAAACCATGTTTACAGATCTGGCTTGATATTACCCAGCAAATGCAGTAGAACTACTCAAAACTATCTAAAAATACACAATTGTGGTGTTTTGGGAATATTACTCACAGGGCACTGTGCTGGTCATAATAAATAGCAATGCTTTATTTGTGTCTTAGTCAGCCATTATGATGGGCTGGAGAACCTGGAAGCCAAGCTACTAATCTTCCTGAAGATTAATGTAACACAACAAACTCATGCTCATCAGGGCAGCACAGTATTCATACATTTACGACTACAATGGTCCAAAGTTGTAAATAACACGTGCTTTTCCTCTGATGACACATCAAAATGTCAAAGCTGTGAGAGCTCCATGTATCAATAGTTAAAAAAATATGTTGTAATGATAAAACAAGGAACTGTTTAATTCTTCGTTTCAAAAAGTAGGGGTTGTCTAATATTCAAGTTTCAGAAAAAGAAATTGTTTTACATACCATCGCTGGCTACCACCCCAATATAAAACTGTAGAACTCTAAGCAGAATTCTTTTGGTTTAGTTGTTGCATTTAATCTGAGTCTTGTAACAACCACAAAACAACAGTTTTTGAATCACTGCACTGTCACACTGTTTCAGTTGATGGTCTATTATAACTAATTATTACTATAACTGAAGATCTGTGAATTCTTAAGGTGCAAGGAGTGTCCGTGTAATTTGACTTACATCTTCTACATGTGCAACAGAATAACATATATAACAGAGTTTATATATGTCATTCCACTTGCCATAATGTAGTGTTAATGCTGTATATTTGTGCAGGGCCGTCCCCCAGCAGTGACAGTGCCACAGGTGACTTGTGGAATTGCCGGTTGTCGAGATATTGGCAAAAAAAAAAACTCTGGTAGCTAATGTCACACGACCCTGTCATGCAAAAGTCTGAACTAAAACAACTTCATTGTAGGAGGAATCCACTCTGTTCAAATCCATACACATATTGTATATAATTGGCAGCATGTTTACATTTAGGAGCTCTTATTTCAGTTCTTGTTGGTATTGACCACCAGTTTAAAATCTAAACTTGTGCACTAAAAGCTACCATCTACATATTTAAGGAAATACGGCCTTTTTTAAAGCTTTAGAGAAATGTTATGCTATCTCCTGTCTCTCACTATTTAGTACTTAATAATAATGAGTGTTAGATGAATCCATGAAGTGAAAATGTCCAGTAGATAGGGATGTTTTCAAAGGGAGAGCATGAGAGTGTGACAACAGGAGAGAAATCTACAATGGGCCATATTGTATATTTTTTTGTGTATCAACAGTACTTAGCCTCAGGATTTGTCAGTCAGATGAATCCACAAATCGCATATGAAAAGGGAACAAATGCACACTCTTCATTTTGTCTGCCCCATGGATTCCAAAAAAAGGAGAAATCCGCTGCTGAAACTTTATGATACACAGTATGAGAGGTAAATGTTGAAAACTAATTTGAAAAATTTGTCACCAGGGGTATTACAAAGTTCAGATAACAGTAACTGCTACTTAGGCAATCCTTTGACTCGTTATGTTGCCGTTGCTGAAATTTAAATCTCTGGTAGAACTGAGATCTAAATCTTTCAAGGATAGAGCAGTGGTCCTGCTACTCCCATCATTTAAACGTTTTTGAACTGACTGATTCTGTCTGGAGAGCTATTACCATGGCTCAGGATGGATTTCCAGGAGTTGCTTTGATCCAGCAGCCAGGCTTTCTAACCCCAGGTGAAGTATCAGTCCCACATGGAGAACCTGTAAGACCCTGGCTGCAGGAATCGTCTCTGTTTATGCCGTGTGGCTCAGCACTGCTCCAAGTCAAGGCAAGAATCTTTAGAAATCATCCAGTATCATGCTGCAGTTTTGCATTTGTAGAAAGCACACATGCAGTAAGGAGCAGACAAGTGATAGCTTCCATCATAAAATGCTACACAAGTCTTCATCTACGTCTTTCTTATATTCCAAAAAGGAAATTTGTTTTTATATTACGAAAGAGGTGAATTTGGGCTGTCACAGTTATGAAATTTAGCTGACAATTACTGGTCATAGACATGATTGCACACGTTTTTAAATTTGTGGAATTACTCACTTTGCGGCAAATGAGTCTAAATGCCACCTCTAAATTAAGGGGCTCCTCTTTGTCATTTGGCTTAAAACAAATGCATTCCCACATTTATGTTGTGCTCTAAAGCTTTGCGACTACTCATTTGTGGTGCTCATTTCAATCTCATTGAAAAGTCAATCACCTCAAGATTTATCTTACACTTATTATTTAGTAGTGCTAAAGGTCCACTCATGTATGATTAAACAACGGCAGAAGAAGCACAGCCAGATGATTTCACTGAACAGTGCAAGTCTGACTGATCATAGTGTAATAACAGTGAGGATAATTACATCTCTGCTTCATGGAGCAATTTTTATGACGTCTAATGAAAAGTAATATGGTAACTTTGCAAAATAATTCAAATTAGAAAAAAAAAAAATTGCAAGAAGATTATGTCCTCATCTTGAGACTAGCTGATGTACCAGACGTTTGTAATTTCAACTCGTGGCACTTGTTTGTTCGTTATTTCTTTTAAGAAATTAATGAATGAGAGGCTGCAGCTTGAGAAATTGCTACAGCCATTGTGAAAAAGAAAACATGATGTTGGTGAATGTGGACAATTTTTGTTTCGATGTTAGATCCTCTTTTTCTCCTTCTCAGCTAATGGTCCAAAAACAAGCAGCTGAAAGTGCCTTATTTAAATACGCTGAGCCAGAGACGACCTGCTTCAACATTTAGGGAAAAAAAAGAGTGCTTTCAAGTTGAAAAAGATGATAATGAAGTGCAAAACCCTCTTGCATTTTTTTAACTGGGAGTGTCTAATGAGAGAGCTGCCCTACTTTAACACAGCATCTGTCTTTTGCAGCACACAAACTAAAAAAAATCAAGTCAAGACAAATATAGATAACATAATTAAATCAAACAATGTGGAAAGAGAGTTGGAGCTTCTATAGATGAGAGCTCAAAATGGTGGACTGCATACAGAATCGCAAAGCTCTGGAGACTTTAGATACTTTAGATTTCTGGATGATAGTAGATTGTTATTTTTGTGGTCTGTGCTGGATGTGATGCTCAAAGGGATTCAAATGTGGGTTTGACATGACAAGTTTTTAATTAAAGCTTACTCAAAAAAAAAAAATCATCCTCCGTTCTGTTTTATCCCTATAAAATGTAGCTGTTCACTCTTTGAACTTGTTGAGTTCAAAAGCAGTCAAACAATGTTTGACTCCATTCAGGTGATTTAAGACAGTTTGGTATGAACGTGCACTTCACCTGCAAATGAGACAGGCTGTTTTTTGCATTTGCATTGAAGTAGTTTTCTATTTTATTAAAAAAAATTCTATGCCAACTATACAAATGCCATCTGCTGCTGCAACGAATGAATGACAATATGATTTAAAAAAAAAAAAAAATGTAAATCATACATCTGCATGAATCATTAATTAAATGGTAACATACCAGTTAGTTACCATACAGATCCTATAAGAGAAGGATGTTTTTGAAAATCCAAAAATACTATATGTTACTATATGTAACTACATGTCCTACATAACTACATAAACAATTTACTGCTTGGAAATGCTGAATGGTTTTGCTACTTGCTGAGAAAGTATGGGAGTTGTATATTTACTTATCATACAACAGTGCTTCACTTTCACTTTACAGTTTAACAAATTTTAGTAGTCATTTGATCATTGAACTGTGACCTGAGGAACATACCGCCATCTAAAATTTGGGCTTGACATGAATGCATGCACTCATTATTGTGTTTCCAACTTTACCTCTCAGCTTAACCCAAAAATAAACTGTCTTATTTAAACCATATATAGTGCATGCTCTAAAGTGCGTGGCAAAAGTGCATGAGGGTGTGTCCAAGTCCAATTTTGCTCGTTGCACAGCATGCAAATCGGGTGCAATCCAGACGTCATATCAATTAAGCAGGTGCACCTGTATTTGGCGCATTGCTATTTAAATGGCAAATGCGGTAAACTGGAGAAGTAAATGAGTTTCTGGTGAGGAGGCAAATCTGCTCATGCTCGAGGTGAAGGAACGGCACTATAATTGCGTTGAGAACCATTCACTGAAGGATAGGTACTGCACATGCTACCTGGTCAGTGAACCCTCTGCCTCTGCCGTCTGTTTACTGATCCACTGTCCCATCAACAACTACATTAGAGTTCACAGGATAAGGAATTACACTAACATTTAGCTTGCATTAACTGGTGAGGAAAAAGAGGAAGAGGAGCACTGAAGTGCATCCCTGTGTGTTTAACAACCAGATTGGACACGTTAGTCAGTGGCTTTCTGTTTCCTCAGTGCATCACTGCATTGGGTGCAGTGATGGGCACAATTGCATTTGCTACCTACACAATATGATCACAATGTGTCAGTTGGAAACTAGTAATAAAACTTGCTCAGGGCTGTGTGCTGCTTTGATTGATAGTGACAGAACTTCATGGAATATTTACAAATAAAAAAATAAAAAAATATTTGACATTCACCTAAGAGTTAATCACAACTTATTCTAACCCTAACCATATTTACTACTGGCCTAATCCTGACCCTGACCCTGGCCTTAACCTAACCCTAACCACAGTCTAACTTTAAAACATGTCTTCACCTTAAAATGTAGTAACTTATGTTATGGGGACTTGATTTTTGTCCACATAAGGAAGAAAAGTCCCCATAATGTGCAAAAAGAGTTCAGTCCCCACAACATAAGGAATACCAGGTGTACACACACATGCAGATGTTCACATCATTTAGGTGGATTTACCTTTTCACTGTCGACTCATTTATTTTTCCAGCTTCATCATCAAATAGACGTTTTTGTGTACACACATTTTTGCCACTTTTGTAGCAGTAAAATGAGAATTAATGTGTATTCTGCAAATGAGACAGAACGACTGACAAACTTAAGTGGACACCTGTAATCTGCATGACCTTGATCACTGCTTCATTGTGGCAGGTGCCATCATAGCTGTTATTAATAGAATAGATGCTGACAGCACTCCAGCAGGTCGTCATTGTCAGAGGTATTCAAAAGCTCTGATCGCTGTGAACTAATGGCTTTCATTTGGCTCTGACAGCTTGGTATTTAGAGTCCCTTTTGAATTGATAGATTGTATAATTTCAAGTCATTTATTTACCCAGCTCGTCTTGTGTGTGCCGTTTCGCCTCTGTAGAATTCTAAAATAACAGACCAGGAATTGGATATGATGAATAGAAGTTATAATGATAAAGCCAAGGCTTGAAGAGTTATACTTTATGGGCATTGTTTTTTTTTTTTGTCCTTAAAGGAAACTGTTGTAGAAACAAAGTTGGTGATATTTTTGTATAAAGACAAGGTCACTAAAAGTCCGGAAATGAATGTGAACATCAGATCTGATGGACACCTTAAATCATTGCATGTGAGCTGTATTTAAATGATTCATTGCTGCCAGGTTGTTTCGACATCTTTAGACTCACCCTGGGCTGTTGCTGCACTGTAGCATAATCATGGCAGCTTTCACATTGATAAAAAGCTAATCAAATCCCCTGCCTAAGCAGTCTATGGGGAGTTTGTACATGATGGCAATCTGTGAGTATCTCTAGCAGAGAGTCAAGGAGCCTCAGCTGAGACATGATCAAAGAATCCAAACCATGTAGCTGTAGGGAGGCAGAAGAACCGCACCACTAATACAAGAAATTCCCCAGTC
This sequence comes from Brachirus orientalis, assembly GCA_016785285.1. NCBI lineage: Eukaryota > Metazoa > Chordata > Actinopteri > Pleuronectiformes > Soleidae > Brachirus > Brachirus orientalis. The sequence continues at coordinate 17,766,104 of JAFBJR010000150.1, forward strand.
AACAGTAATGAGTAGTCAATGAAAGATAACCTTCAGCATTAACACATTATCATGGTTTTCCTGGTTTTCATTAAACATATCACACATTTTAACTGATATTTCAAAAAACTGGTAAAAGAAAATGCACATTTATGATTCCATTCACTGCTTTAAAGCAAATAATATTGAGGCACAGAGCGAGTTTACAAAGATAAGCAGTAGGTGGCTCAAAGCAAGTCACCAAAGATGAATGCAAAACTTGATGGTATAAATAAAGGGTGCCAAGCAGGATACTATTATTTTAATAATATTCCCTTCTTGCAGCAAGTCGAGGAATAATGTAGTTTCCTCAACACACACAGGGTATTTGTGTGACATCCACCATTTTAGCCAATTTCTAGTGCAGTGAAACGCTGAAACTGTAGTTATTTCTAATTTACAGTAGTTATTAGGATTCTTTTATTTACTGAATCATTTCATTCAATCATTTTTGTACTTATTAAAATTTACCTTTAATCCCTATGAAACTATTTCCACCTTCCTCAACCTTTCTGCCTTTTCATTTGCAAATCAAAAATGTGCATAAAAGTAGACTGTTGGAAACCCAAGGAAAGTGCAATTGGAGAGAAGCTTTTTATGCTTTTTATCTGTAATTTGGAATTACTCTATTTTTCTTATTACAAATTATTATTATTATTTGATTTTGAGCAGGATGGAATATGCTTTCCCCCTCTTTTTTAGCCATATCAAGAAAATCTTTAGAGACACTGTCAGACTGGTTTCTATACTATTGGCAGTAGTACACAGAAGAGGCACATAGCCCAGACTAATGTGTTTTTTATGTATAGTATGTCCTTCATGTCAAGGTAACCAACAGTATCCAGCTTCATGCATTGAGAGAGACACATCAGGCAGGAGAGAATACAGCTGAAAAGATATGTGATTCCACACAACATGGCAGCAGACATTTCCTCAAAAGCTGCTTTTTTCTTTACCTTAATGGTTGTGTACGCTTAATACAATCTGACAGACCTAAGCACAAACAATGCATGTGCAAATATACAGTTTTTTTTTTTCTATATTTTTTGTCAAAAGTTAAATCTTTTTAATTAGTTTGTAGCCTATTAGGTCACAAGAATCCTGCAAAGGTGACAAGTAAAACTGATAAAATAATAATAATAATAATAAAAAAACAATTACATAAAACGAAAACATAAACCCAATTTGCAGATCACTAAAGTGGTAGATGATGAATGAACAAAAAGCTGCAGTATTTCGGTTCCACAGTCCCTAATGACACATCAATGCCACTTTATGTCTTAAAGTTAAACATCTCTTACATACAGTATGTCACCTTTAAATTTATGCGATTGGAGGACCATTCGTTTTTGTACGAATGGTCCTCCAATCGCAGGCATGTGATGAGAGACAGATGGAAGTCTTCAATAAGGATGACAGTCTGAGAGTAGTACAGTATGTATAGCCTGATGCAATCAAAGGGTATTATTTGTCTCTTTTCCTTTGCCTCGCTGCCTGATCTTTGCAGATCAAAGGCTGAAGTAAGAAATACAAATAAAAATCATGAGCACAAATAAAAGGGGGAAAAAAAATCCTTCCCCTACATTTGCTGTTGGAGGTTCAACTTCACTTTAATGACAGATAACTGCTACTATGAGTGGCAGGTGGTGGTCCATGTGTTGGGTCGCAATATTCAAGCTGTGACACATTGCTGCTACGCAGTGCAGACTGTAATGTATGCGTTTCTTCTGTATGTGTGCACAACCTCTCGCCACGAATGAAATTTATGTTCTCATGCAAATAATTAAAGAGCTGTGTTTTTTCTGTGCTGCTCCCTAACGTGCGCAATTAGTATCACAACATGAACTCAAGAAATGTGATCACTTTTAGGCCTTGGTGGATTATTTTGGCTGTATAAGTGCAATGTGAGGGAGAGATGGTAAGACTGGTGGGATCTGTAAAATTGGCAAAGTGGTAAACTGTATGGGACCTTGATGGATGGCCTGTAAGAGAGATGCAGGGTAATATTTTGGGAGGGGAAAATCTCATTTTCTCTAAGATAGCTTAAGGGAGCACTAAACTCAATCATACCTAAATGTAATCAAACATGCCATTGCTCTTTGTAGCCATGGTGGGATCTCTCTGGCCGCAGACTCCACTCTCTCTCTCACTCGCTATCTCTGAATACCTCTCAGCCTTTCCACTTTAATCAATGCATAAACAAAGACACAACAGTCATGGTGGTTGAAGTTGCTGTGAGGTTATGTTGAAATTACAAGAGACCTTATTGGTTTGGTTCAATAAAGTAATTCATTTTTATCCTAGTAACAGAAGCTCACATTATAATGAAGCCATGCAGAACAGTCGCAGTTCTCAGTTTGACTACATTACATTAGGATGCTTGCCATGGACCACATGATGGCTGTGTTACATATTCTTCACCAGTTTAAATCACAGAATATGACCAGTGTTGGGACAGTGTGGAGATGTAAACAGGGAAATGTCATCAACAGTTAAGAAAAAAATATACTCAACATCAATTCAAAGCATTTGATTTGTATGAAAGAAAACAATAAGCCCCTGAGTGCATGTTTATTTTACCTCTACAGGTACATACTGTTACCAATTATGTAAATGATACAGCCAGCTGCCTAGAAACATGCACTTTTCAAAAGCAAGTGGACCTTTTAAGTCTTTTCAAGTCTGTTTCAGTGTGTAAGCAATAGCATTTTTGTACTGTGTCTTTTCTCCAGTGTAACACAAAACACACAGACTACATTTGTTTCAGTGACTCCTACAACAACAATTCCAAGGACGGCATCATCTGCTGCCTGACAGATGTCAGACAGGCTGCTGCTGCTGTCGATATCTACTATATGTGCAATGCTTTGAGCACCTCAGCACCAAGCATACATTATGTCTCTGGGGTAAATAGAACCATGCAAGTGTATTGATTAATGGCCCCTCCATTTGTAAGATACCACAAGTGCTTGGGCTGCTTTCAACAGTCTGTGTAGCGGTAGGTGGAATATGATGACAGTGGGGCAGTGAACCTTATATCTCAACCTCTGTGTCCCCAGGTAGTTTTATCATCAGCTGACATGGCTTCGACTGTGCATGTATGAAAGCTTGTGCGAAAATGTCGTAAATGTGTGTATGTACAGTATATCCTTGGCTTAGCAAAGGATATGTGAAGGGCAATTGTAATGGCAGATGCATCTGAAGAAGAGATGTTTCTTCAGTATGGTAAAACAACATTATATGAAAGCCTGCATCAGTTTTGGAGGAACACCATGGGACATTTTGCCACATTTGCCTTTTCTCAGATTTGAAATAAATTGCAGAATTTAAGCGGAAAACAAAGAGGCTGGAACAGACAGCTGCTTTGTGAACATAGGAGTCATTCTGATCATTAAGCCTGATTATCAGGCCTTCGTGTTTGTTTACACCTTAATTGTTAGTTATAGTGATGGTGCACAGGGAGTGGCTGAGTCTCTATAAGTGCAGCTGCACTGGGTTCACTGATCACATATTGGTGATGTTTTTTACTCCTATACTAGGCCTATTCACAAAATACTTACATTGCCAGTTTATCCTCGTTGAAGTAGATGATCAATAAATCACCATAAATATAGCAGATGATTCAGCATGTAACAGCACAATGCACTGGGACTTGACTGTAATGGCTGAATGGAAGTGGTATTATTTGAAGACCAACTATACACAAATAATTAGGAGGTTTTACTTCTTTGCTAAAGGAGAACACATTTCTATTACATTTTCTGCCATGAGGATTTAGTAAATGACCAGTCACTTTCTGTTAAGTATAACTACTTTAAGGGGTCAAGTGACATAAATTTTGTCAGCACATTTACGCATTGGTCCGTGTAGACCCTACATGGATGAATGCGTGCACTCCTCCAGTCTGAGTCGCCCCTACCATACATGCCAACTATGCATGCCCTCTGTAGCACAACACTTTACAGCCTTGTTTTGGTCAAAAGACACAATGAAGAAGATGGTAACCATGGAGACTTGCTTGAGGTTATGTGAGGAAGACTGCCAGTTCCCACACAACTCACTGCTCACAAAATGCTCACAAAATACAAAACATAGTAAATGTGGCCCATGGAGGAGTTATGAAATCATTAAACCGGAAGTGTGTTTTCATTTTAGTTACACTGTTTACATGACACCAGGTTCTTATTGTGCTTTCCATACAACTTATCTAAGGTCTCTTTTCCTTGCAGTGTTGGTTTCATCCATCCCTTCCCCACATTTTGATCTAAGAATCTTCTGAGATCTATGAGGATATCATCAAACTGTTTACAGTAGTTATACTCTACACATTCCCCTTAGTAACCCTGTACAATGAACAATCAGACTCCTAAATGAGAAGGTTTTTCTCAAGTTGTAATTTCCTGATGCCATTGCATGAAATATAATGTTTACTACTGGTCACCATCTTATTACCATATCAAGGCATTTTAGTAGCTTAAGTGTAGTCCAAACAATTCACACAAACCTTATTTCAAGTAAAGAGCAACAAGCCTATTGTACATAACATGTAGAAGTCTTCTGGGTTTTGTAAGTTTTTGTGCGGTTTGTGTCTTAGGTTGTCACCAAGCTGATGACTATAGGTGCATTAATTCCTTATCTCTGAGTGATTAACTGTGGATCAGGCCAGCTAATGTCATTACTCAAGTGATTCTTCGGTGAAAAGATGTGTGATCTTTACAAAGTCAGCAAAGGCTCCCTACTGGATGATGCATTTCATTTGGTTTAGGTATTGATAAGCCAGGGCCATGACTTTGAGGTGATTGACTTTGGTTTGAGGAAAAAGGTCATGTTTAATTACTCACAAGTGCTTCTATCTGTTTCAGTATGAGTCAAGTGAACACAACACAGTTCAATACCAGTGAATAAGGATTTAATTAGTGGTTTTACCCCTTGAGATGTTCCTCCAAAGATACCAGCAGTGGAACAGTCTTCAGATTTCATTTCATTTCATTTTATTTCACAATTTTTGTTTTGTTACTGTTACTGTTTTCTATTCCATTTAGTCAAAGCAAAAGTGATTTCATTTATCTGTCAGAAGAAGTTGACGAATGTTTTTAAACATTAGAGCACAGACTGGACAAAATGGCCAAAAACAATATCATATTACTCATAATTATCATGATAAATTGTTGGATAATCAAACCAGTTAACTGGAAAGAAAGAGAGAAAAGAGAGAAAACAACAAATACATGTTTGTTGAATCCCAAAAACATAATCTGGGGCAAAACATTTAATTTAAATGTCTCAAACTGTGTTTGCACATTCAATCAGAAATATTAAATCAATATATTATTAACACTAATTGAAGAAAACTGTATTAATGTATACAGTATATCTTTATTAAATGAATACCTTAGCCCTACCACAGAGCACAGAGAATTCAAACTATGTTTTGATCTGAAGTGAATAAATAGGTGAATAAATATCAAAGTTAACTTTGATAAAATATTTCATAAAAATTGCTATAACATATGTTAGTATAAACACTCCCATTCTGTTAGTTATGGATTTTTTTACTTTCTGTCTCTGCAGAAAGGCTGTTATAAATACTGCACAGGGAGGAGGGCCTCTTTCCTACCTAACGCTTTCCTCCTCATGCTGTCAAGGGACACACTGGGGTGATGTCTGCTAAAAAGATTCATCTTCTTGGATGTGTTACAGCTGGCACCAAGCTACTGTTTCATACACCATTTTCTTTAACGTCACTGTCATTGAACCCAACATAACACTAAACCCACATGCACAATGCCTTTCCCTTGACTGACTGACTGACAGCTGCGCTCAACACTTCATCAGTGTGTCATTGGTGCAAAGATTTTTTTCCCAAAATCTTAGTTTCTCCACTTTTTTCTCCACACTGTATAACCCACTTCAAATAACACATACACATGTCTCCGATCGGTTTCTTAATTTTTATTTAAACCACTTATGCCACAAAAGTTCAAATTATGGCAAAAAAAATTCACCAAGTGCTAAAACAAAACAAACAAACCTGTATAATATCTTACAGAATTGAGTGTAACCTGGCATAGCTCTGCATGTTGGATTAAAAAACTAATTTCACACCATCTCCAAAACCATCACAATGTTATCCATGAAGCACTACACGTGAAAGTCAAACTCATAATGCTCTCTGAGACGAAATAAACTACATAAATAACAATCCCTTGCCCTTAATAGACTTTAATTTAAATTTTTACTTTTTTTTTTTTTTTAAGTATGAACAAATCAAGTAGAGTACAGCTCTTCACTTGAATAATGAACTCATCAAAACAGTAACAAAAAAAAAAGAAAAGTGAGTTGATTTATGAAGGTCTTTTAAAAAGTTCCCTTAATAGCAATTAAAAACGATCACTTGAAGAAATATATATTATATTATCAGTCTGATTATTGTTTTTTCAGCATCCCAAAACTAATAATTGGAAATGTCTTAAATTACTTTTCTGTTGTTGTTTTTTTTACATCTTTACAATGCACAAAGCTAGACATGCATTCAGTTTGCTTGCTTTTCTGAATGCAGAGTAAGACATTCTGTACACACATATTATTATTGGTTGGAGGATGTCAGTAAAGCAAAGCTCTTGAGCAGTTATCCATCAGAGAGGGCACAGAAAATTTGATGTGGTAACCTTTCCTTAGGGACCACTTTAGTCCTGTTGTACACACAGGGTACAGAGGTACTTAAGGAGACTCTCATTTCACATTCCGATTAACTGCCAGTCCCCTGATCTCTGTGCTTCGCCCTCAAGTATATTGATTTGTCACGGGCAGGGTCCTGAGACCAGATTCTATTAGAGTTTTAGACTCTTTAGGCTCCACGTGAAGCATGCCATAAAATATGCTTCAGATATTAAAGCAGAGAAATTGAATTTTTATCAGCAATGTTATGAAGATGGACAACATGACAGTGTCATCCACGCCGCGTCCTCCATGTTAGCAGATGGGACATGAGCCAAGCTATTAAAGATAAAGTACACACCAATTTGTTTTTCAAGAACAGTATCTGTCATAGTTCCGATGATTAAGTGTTCATCAAGTTACATTTTTATTACTAGTCTGATACTTCATTCTTTTAAAACAGTGTGACACCTCGTGATTGACAGCTGCCAGTGACAGTTGGTTGAACAACTTTATCAGCAGGACCTTCATATCATGGCTCCACTCCACAATCACTACTGGGCAGATTCTGGCTCCAAATAATGTCACCAGCAGAAGATGGCAGCACACGTTTCCAAAATATTTTGGCTTCATTTAGTACAATGGAATGAGTCATTTGTCTTTATATACAGTTTATTGTCGGCATAGTCTCACATATGGCCAACACCGAAGTGACAAAAGATCGTATAAAACTGAACTTACAAGAGAGTGACGCACTAAAATTCATCATCATTATCCAATTATACAAACACTTCAATTTAATGAATGAAGTGTGGGTGCTTGTTAGCATCAAGTGGTTTCCACTTGATTCCACTCCAAATTTGAAGCAAATTTAGCTGGCATCTACAGTCGTTCCAAGTCTTACTCCCATCCACGAACTTTAACATATTCAACTATATGATTATACTATTTATTTATTTCTGGGTCAAAGCTGGGTGTACTGGGCATCCAGGCAGGCCAGTTGGAGTCCGTCTGAATACATACAATAGTTTATATTTCCTTCTTAACCAATGAAGTGACACTCCTGCCAGAAATTTTACAAAATCAGATTTTTCAAAGTTGGACAAGCATATTTTCATTTAAAAGCTTGTTTTAAGTTGGACTCGCAGAATAATGTCAATTCCTATAATGCACTGATTTACACATTAGCCAGCCAGAATACACTACCACTTCCAGAATGGGTCAGTATTGCTCCCTGGGGTTTTGCCATTCAAGTGAAAATAAACTGAAAAAAAACTGAGCATTTTATCGAGTTGAACTAACTGATACTGACAGATTTTGTTGCAAAATGTCACAATTTACATAGTGATGTAATCAAACCTCAACAATTAGTAATTTGTTGGTTTAGAAAAAGTATCAACATTATCTCTTTGTTTCAGTCTCGGTGGGTCATCCAGAATCAGTGGGAACCACACACAGATATCACAGACTTTCCATCATACCATCGCTCTATTTATAATCCTCCCAACACACCAGTCTTACTCTCCTGGGAGGTCATTAATTTGCCTCTCTGCCAGTGGAATGCCCCACAAAAAGTCCATCAAAACTTGCAGTCTGCTTATCTATATGGCTATATTTGCTCCACTAGAAATTATGTCCATGCTAATTCTCATTAGGAGGTTGTTTAATTACCATGTCATGTCACATGCTGTAACGAAGCCTTTGAGACAGATGGCCCTCTAATTTTTGGGTCTTGTGCATTTGTTTCTGTAAAAGAAGAAAACTCCCACAGCAGTGTCTGTGGTGATATAGCATGTGAGATCTAAATGCAGTGGAAAATTGGATCAAGCCGATTTATTCTTTTGACTTTGCCCAATGCCATTCTTTCACAGCCCTGAAGGACAGATTACTTAGTGTTGGTCAAACATTCAACAATGTTGCTATTTTTTTTTTTTTTTTAATATTCTTTTTTCATTATGTCCCCCTCAATTCACATGTGTACTGATAAGATATGAGAGACAGAACAAGGTGGGTGACCAGATGTTCTCCAGTGGAGATAAAGTGGTCCCAAGATAAATGTAATACAGTCTGATTCTGATAACCTTGTGTCAGGCTGTTGACTCCCTGCTCCTGCCTCAGCATTTATCAGTAGACTTCTATAGTGAGTTAACCCCTTGACCTGCAAGAGCTTATATCATGGTTTTCGTTCTAGGCATGCAGCCTCAGTGGCTGTGAAAGGTGTTTAATGGACTGTCTTGTAAGACCGTGAGGCTTGCCCATTAGCACTCATCCATTCTCCCTGTTTCGGCATCACTTTCTTATTTACAGCCATATCTTTTTGCTGAGCTTATGTGTTTTCCCTGAACTGGTAAGCCCATGAGGTGTAAAGAGTTCATCCCCAGAAAGACATACCATTTGTAAGGATTTGCATCTTACAGGACAGTGAGAAACACTACATGTACGTATTTCACAACAAGAGCAGAAGTGACACAGAGTGTTTAAGCCTTCTGATTTAATACACTTGTGAATGCACAGTGACAAAGGAATACTTTCTGAATATTTAAAGCTAAACTATATGTATATTACATTATATCCTTGAAACTTTTTGTGTAAACTGCGTATTTGCTTCTGCTGGGCTTTTTCCCCAGTCACTGGTCACTGGTTCTTTGTTGGAAGCTGCTAGAGTGTGTTGGATCACAGCCACTGTTGATTTATTTAGTACTGATCAGTCTGCACATGAATAAGGGATTCAAAATAGAAAAAGGGGTTTAGACTGCTACATTGCTGAATTATTGTATGTCTTTTCAAAATTAATTATTTCTTTTGTCCCCATTGGGACAGATTTTTCCAGACTCATGGTGTGATCCCCCCCCCCGACTTTATTATTAAGAGGTCAAAAGCATTTACAAAAATGTTGCTTATCTTTTGGCTATGAACTTAAATTGAAATTAAAAAAAAAAAAACTGAGGCTTCCTTTGAGGCTCTCCATAAAACTAACTTTAAAACATATATACGTAAAGACAAATGTGATGTCACTACGCTTGTGAAACCATTTCTTCTCAGAACTTCAGGGTGTTTGTTCTTATTCAGCATGAGCACTTATTGATAGATAACATGGGAAAGGAAAAAGTGGAATAACATCATAAATATATAATAGCCACTCTGCTGTTATATAGCGTTGTGCTTTTAGTCTGCACTCCAAGCATTTGGTAGGAGGAAAATGAAAATGTTAACACCACTAGTCATTTTTAAGGATTTAAAGCAACCATTCGTCTCAGGATCATTTACAGTAAATACACATTTCTTTTATCTTTTTTTCACAAAACAACAACACATGGCTCCAGTGGGAACATATTCAAAACAACAAAGTGACCCACATTGTCTACAAATAAGTGTACCCTTAACTGATTTTACAAGCACAAGAAAAAGCCTCTCTTAAACAAACTCTCAAATTGCATAAGGATTTAGGCTCATTCAGTGCAAAACAAACAATTAACGTAAAGCTTAAGGGAGCAGATAGTTGCCTGGAGTCAGTGTTCTCACATTTATGGAACTAAATTAAACCAAAACTCTGTTGTTTATTCCCTTTAACAAATTCAACAAATGTAGCATAAGTCATGTAGATGTCATTAATCACTGATGAGATTAACACAGACTATGTAGCAGCCTTCACAGCCACACCACACACACACATACACACCCCATCTGTCATCAGTTCTCAAACAAAAGACGGGTATGTGCATGGTTTGATATTTCTATGGGCATCAGGAATAAGTAATTCAAAGCACAGGCCGTTTTTGTTTATTTCCCAACTGATACCATTTTATTAAGAGGTGACTGAGCTCTGCTGGCTTGGTTTGCTGGCTGAAATAGGAGCCGATTTCTGCTCTTCACAAAAACACCACCTGTTTACCTCCCTCACTTGGGACAAGTCGGCTACACTCTGGATTTAATTTTGCTTGGCTTTCTAGTTTGTTTGTGAACAAAACAGCAGTGGTCTTTCTGACCTGTGTCTGTCATTGAGTCTTCTCCCTATCCCCGTTAGATTCCCACTTCCTCCATGGAAACAGTTATCTAACATATTTCATATGTTGATTCAGTTGAAAAAAAAAAAATTCTTGCAAACCTCAACACTTGAACAAAGTGAGCTGTCTTAGACAAACACAGATGCTCGCATCCTCTTTATATTAAGCTCAAATGTGTTTGTCATTATTTTATTAAAACAGGTAATATAAAGCTGACTCTTGCTAAATTTAAATGCTATATATAGTAGAGTATCTCTTCTGAGAGGCTGAGACAGCAAACAGAGATGTCTCAAATGCAGGTGGACTGAAAGAAAGTTTATTTAAGGTTGCACAGCTGCTGAATATTTTATAGCTTTAGCAGTGCCGGACCTGAAATGGACTTGGTGGACAACCTGAGCAGTTTAATACGGCCTACTCTGGAACAATTTGCCCACAGTACAGAGTAAATGAAAGTTGAGGGAAAAAAAAAAGAAAATGAAACAAGACGATTTTCTCATGTTTGTGGATTAACACCCGCTCACCACAGCCACTTATGTTAAACAACTGATATAATGGTGAAAGACCCTTTACTGTGCTTTTTGTATCCCTGCATTACATGTCAGACATGAGCAGCAGTTTATTTACCAGGGAAACTTAAATACAGTACTGCTGGGGATATTTTATATCTGTAGCCAATGTGTCTACAATGTTAATATAATATCTTACACTTAATAAAGATAAAAAATCCCTGTTTAAAACCCCTGGTTACAGATGTACAGTATATAAACACAGTGATCTAATTTTTATTTGAAAGCCAAAAACTGAACATTGTTTCTCCTTCCACCATATAGCTTTATTTGTCTGGCTCTCCTCCATTCTAAATACATGCTGTCACTTTTCACACACAGGGTGTGATTCTGAATAATTCATGAAATCCATTTTGTTATATAAAAAGATTGTTATTTTAATATCTTGTAATGCTGCAACACTCTATTTCTTTGAAGCTATGTCACTGTGGGTCACACAAGTCTGAGTAGTTATGTTTCTATTGAATATCTTTCTCAAAACTGAAGGGCATAATAAGATGCCTCACTACAGCCGGTGACGCTCAACTCGCCTGAACAATGGGTCAGTGTCAATATCCATCCTGTCCTGTACACTTTTCAGAGTAAAAGCCCTCTAGTGTTTCTATTCCCTGTTTCTGTTCATTGTATTTCAAAAAGACTTGTTAATAATGTGAAATACTGTATTTGCTGGACCAGCAGATGCATGGCTTCATCCTGAAGAGTCGAGTAGAGAAGCATTTAGAGCATTCATAAGTTTACTAGTTGGAGTCACAACAGCAAAGAGGATGACATCCTTAAAAGGAGATTTTGGCAAGAAATGTTACATATTAGGTCTTTAAAACCATTTTGGTGCACCCACGGAAATTAGGTCATGCAACACTGGTCAAATATTAAATAATATCTGGCTAAATAACTTTACTACCAACTTTATTAAAGGTTAAGAATTTTTACCAGTAAACTTGTTATGTAGAAAGAAAATTAAAACTACTTTACATACTAACAAAAGTCATTTATTGTTTAAAATGAGGTTTAATTTCAAAAGCTTAACAGCCATAGGAAAAGCTACTGGCAAGTTGTCTGAACCTCATCACATACACTTCCTGAGAGAGGAGAGATATTGGTGAGAGAAGAAAACCGATGTCACTAATGAATGAATTCAGCACATGTGTAAAGTGAAGTAAATAAACAGGCTTGCATTGCCATCCTTGCCACACCTATGCTGTCTGAGTTTGTTACAATACAAACTTCTGTCTTGACAGAAAGTCTCAGAATGTTGGAAAACTGGCAAGTGTGGCTATATCGGAAGTTACTGACATCTTAATGAAGTTCTGCTGTAGTAAAAAGTAAAAATCTAGAACAAATATCCAACTTCTTCAGAGGGAAACTGAACTGGTTCTATTAACCACAGTTTACATGTAATATTGTCAACGAGCCCATCAGAATGTGCTTGATAGTTAAACACGATATTTTCCAACGGTTTAGGTGTATGCTCAGGAAAATATGAACTCATTATTTTTAATTAGCTCCATCTCCTCAGTCTGTTATCTCCACTTCTTCTGACAACACTGCTGTCTGTCAACAAATGTTTTATGCCCGTTGATAATGTTTATGGCTACTGCCAACAGAATAAAGGCTGAAATACAAAACCTTTAATGAACTGGCCTGGACATGAATTTTTTTTAAGGTCACATGTCAGTGATGCAGAAAAATGAATCAGGCATATAATTATACAAAGATGCTGTGAACTGGCCAAGACAAAAAAACAAACAAACAATAAATAAATAAACAAAATAAAGCAACTGCTGCAAATCATAGGTAGCTTTTTATATGGTTCCATCAAGCAAAAACCGACAGTGCTCTTTGGTGTGAAACATTGAATTAAATTAAATGTAAAAGATTTTCTTTTCCTAACTGTAATGAATCACATTTTATCACATGTAAAATTCTATAATATTGCAACTCCCAACATTTAAGGCTATATTAACAATGTAAATCATCGTTTACAAGTGTACCTTGATCGGGAGTGAGGAGAATGCAATGAAAGAACTTGACTTTTACATTTATTTATTGTATTTTTTCAAATCTAAACAAGTGCAATAATCCTTTAGTAAAGTGTATTTTGCAGGGGTTTGAGTTGAGTTGCCTTCTCTGTATGATACAGGGAGAGTGATTCTGTGACACAGAGAATCAGCTGATTCATCTCTCACCATCTCACAGCAGAAACAGCCTTCTTTATTTATTTCACTTTGTGACAAAGTGATTGATCCACAATCTTTTTCCCCCCCAAAATCTCATTTGAAATGCATGTTTTAGTGTGACCCCCCCCTCCCAGCAACTCACTGAACATGGTGTGTGAGATGCTACATGCGATCGATTTGTGCAATGAAAATAACTAAGAATAGTAACACATTAAGGTCAGCCTTTAATTAACTGTGATTAAAGCATTAATGCTGAAAATCTTGAAGAATTTATGGATCCCTTGCCGGAACAACAGAAACCTGAACAGTGTACGCTTTGCGGACCATTGACCTCATCATGTTAAAGACACCTTCCTTTTGGACTATGTAGTAAACACACGATTAACTCATTAATCAAAATTGTCACTTGGTTTAAATTTCAAATCTTCAACCTTTAGTTGAGATCAATTGCATGTTTAAAGCATAGTAGTTCAATTTGCAATGAGACACTTAATCACAGTTGCCACTGGCCAAATTAATGATTGCCATTGCTTAGCAGACTTAGTAACCCTTTAAAAACAGCATGAAGTGACTTTCAGAACAGAGAATATACACTAAGTGCCAGGCCTCATAAAATATTTATTTCAACTCTGCATGTTATTTTTTTATTTTATTTTTTTTCCCTTGCAGGGGCAAAGTATGAAAAATGAACTATCCATTTGTGACAAAAGGTTAAAATGAAATGGAACATCCCACCCCAGGACGAGTGGCAAACACATTTTTATCAAGTATTGCCTGTCCGTTCTCTATTTCCAGAGATAGAGAGATTTATGTAACAGCTAAGAAATGGCTGCTGGCTACAGTTTTGCAATGCGCTTGGTGGCATGTGTGTGTGAGAAAATAAACAACAGCAAATGATGAGAAAACAGTTGGGTCGACTGGTTTGCACCTCATATTATACATGGGGTTTTCACAAATGCAAAACTTGTTCCAAACACATCTTGGAACAATAAAGTGGAAAAGACGGAGGGTTGTTTTCTGCCAGGATGAAAACCAGTCAGTAAAACTGCAGACAGATCTGGTGGAAACAAAGTTTAGCTTACACAACATAAACCTCAAAAAAAAAAAATAATAATCTACACACCTCAAACATGAAAAATGTGCTGTCCTTCTCAAAGTCTAACCAAATCTATCTCAACAAAGTCTAACGTATTTTAATAGACTTCTTCTGCTGAAGGAAAAGCACATTCAGATTCCTTGCATATATCAATAAATTCAATGAATAAACATGCAGCGTTTGGTATCTTTAGATTAATGTGACTAATTTGCTTCATAAATATTCAGTAACGATACGACAGGGAAACCAACTACATTAAAAAAAACATGACAATAGCCTGGTTGCCTCATTGACAATTAAACTTTGAAATTCTTTCAAATCAATGAGATATTGTGCCTCAGTTACACAGAAATGAAGAAAATAAAAGAAACATGCTGTTGCACATGATGCAAAAACAGAGGGACGTACCCATTATCATTGTTTAAAACTAATTTCCCTGTTATTAGAATTTTCTTTCAAACAAAGTTAGATATGACACAGTCGTAATAAATATGACCTCCATTTAACAAACAGCACCTACGAACATGTTTTATTGTTAACACTGAGCTGTAAAGATGATTGATACACTTATGGATATATAGTACGTCAATCTTAATGGCTGTGAGAGGAGAAGAGCAGCATCACTACGATGCTACTCATTATTTTTAACAAACATGAAATACATAATATAGCTCAGACTGGTTTGTTGGTTTGAATGTTTTTTTGTTGTCATTGTTTTTGGACTATGTTTGGTGTTATGTTCATGTATCAGGTTTACAACAAAGCATGTAATATACAGGTTGAATATTCCATTGCATCTAAGACATAAAATCCATGATATATAAATACATCATAGTTGATAAGCTTGATCCAGTCTTTCGTGGAAAAAAATGAAAGATCTTACTTTTAACAAACAGGATTGTATTTCCATCCTGAACACTTTTTTTTCTGCTTGGCTACTTGTTGTAAGAGCAGCAGTCCCGCAGAATCCAATATAACACAATGATAAAATAACCAATAACCGCATTCAGGTCTGAATAGTGAAGAGCCAAAGGCAAAAACAGACTGAAATTATCTAACTGGTGGATAAAGACAGCATAAGGCTAGTTTCTGTGTTGTAAACAGTGTAAATATTTTGACTTGCAACCTAAATTATTGATTGAGCTGGATTTGGATCGGATCCCTGTGGTAAAAATTCAGAGTTCCTGCAAAGGTCGTGGGGTAAATGGTTCCTGTGGTGGAAAGAGATTATCGCAAACCCGAAAGTATATACAGATTCACTGTGAAATGATTTCCAGCACTCATCTATGAAATTGAAATAAAACCACAATACCAGTGCTATTATACAGTATGTTAGACTTGAGCTTACCATTGCTCTGTTCAGAATAACATCAAGCACTAAAATGGTGGAAGGTGCAGCAAATACAATGCACCAGTGGAAGTAAATGTAGTCCAACTCTCTGCGACACAAATCCTCATGCATAAAAAATGTTAGCCTTTGGTGGACTTTCACCATAAACTACAGCTTGGAGCAGAGCCAAAGTGTTTAAACATAGCTTGTAATGTCTCTGTTTTGCTTCCATCCTTAGAGAACAATAATTACCTTTGTCGACAGTAACATCTGACACATTCTGTGTGTATCAGGCTTTTGAGTTGTCCTGAATCTATAAACAGCTTCATTTTGTCCCATTAGACACCACACACTCCTTATGTTGTGAGCCAGCTATTCTGCAGACTGTAGGGAGGGTTGGTTTAGTCTTGCTTCAGTTACTGTACCTTCATGTTGATTGGACTATTTTTAGCCAGACAACGGTGGCTGTCCTGAACCCAGTTACAGTGCAGTTTAAGCAGGGAGTGTAGAGAGAAAAGTGAAATAAACTAACTGTCAGAGGATAAACTAATTATTTAACAGAATACAAAACACGATCGTCTAAATGCAACCAATTTTGGGTCAAATCATTTTATGCAGCACAATTATAGTAGTGGAAAGAGCTTGTTTTACGACAGAAACAGTGCAGTGTGATAGGAATCTGCTGCTGACAGATGTAGTCCAGCTACCATCTGTAATTAAAGCCCAGACATTTTATGCCATGCACTTAAGTCAGCATGTTACTAATCAGCAATTAAAGGAGTCGCTTTGTTAGGTCTTTGTCTCATACATTGTAACACTGTCCTGGACTGTCAAGAGAAATGGTAAAGATCAGTGAAAATAGGGTTCCTGCTTTTGTTGAGCAGGTTAATCCTGCTCCAAACGTATACACTGCTCAGACACAACATTAAAACCAGTCTTATAAAACTGGGCGGTGTGTATTAAAATACACTGCACATTAAGTTTTATTGAGTATCTATTTATAAATGCAAAGACTGTCTGTCATTCTGTTAATCACACCATTGCCCTACAGTACTGTTTGCTTGACAGGCTTCAAATTTGACAGGTTTGTGTGCAGTGCCAGTTTTGACATTAATTTAATCAGAAATACAAGACAGATCTGTAAGAAGAAAAAAAAGCTCGATGATTAAGACAATGAGAAAGACACTTTTCTTTTTCAGCATCAGGCTATAACAAGAAATAATGTGAAAGTGAATGCTTTCTGAGCACAGAGATTAGCAACAGTTCAGAGACTGCGGCGACAACAAACAGATATGTACCTGACTTGAGTTTAGCTGCAACTTCCGTTAGTTCTTACAAACAGTGAGGAATAAGAAATAAGCATGTGCGGTACCTTATAGAAAACACCTCATGGACATCAGTGTGGAGCTCACATTGTTCATTTTAGTTTCATCATATTGATTTGGGTAACAACGTGTGGCACAATCTCAGTGTGTTTTATGACTCAGCACATTGCTTCTGCAGCTGGTCTCTGTGTAAAGTCAAGGCTGCAGAGAGAGACAGAGAGAGAGAGAGAGACAGAGAGAGAGAGAGACAGAGAGAGAGAGAGAGAGAGAGAGAAAGAGAGAGAGACAGAGAGAGAGAAAGAGAGAGCGAGAGCAACTACTTTTTTTTTTTTTACTTGGCAGAAGTGATATGTCTTAATGACAAGAACACAAAAACTGTTGAGCAGCTGAAAATAAGAAACCCCATAAAAAATACTGTCAACAACACAATGGTTTGATCAGTCGGTATGCCAAGAGAAGAATCTTTACTTTATCTCCGGGTAAGAATTGAAATCAACACCGCAGGGACTCACTGATAGGAGCTTCACCTTGGATAACATCCAGTCTTACATACAATCTTAATGGAATAGTGAAGAGTATACAGAGAGCCTGAAGGTGCCGGTGAGTGTCTGTCATTTGGCTTCCGGGGCCTCATGAGAACATTCATAACTACACTTGCCTCTGACTGAATATAGGAAAAACAGTCATTTTGAAACAGCACTGCCATTATGGGGACTAAGTGTAAAGTTTCCCACAACTGTTACTGAAAAGTGATTGTTAATTAACGTACTGGTTCTACGCCTGTTAAAGTGGGTGTAAATCAAATGCAGAGATTCTTCTTTTCACACATTATGTGTGTTTAAATATGGTGGGTCTGTTTTTTTTTTTTCCAGAATGCTTTCTTTTTAAATACATGACTAAAAATATGGCTCAAGGATCAACCGGAGCCACAGTTAGCATCACTCCTCCTAACACGCTGTAACGATATAAAAATAACCTGTTCACTCATGAGTAACTGCCCCCGCTTCATCACTACTGTCCTTGTCCCGCAAATGCATCTTCCCTTGATGGAAAAACAGATTTTCCGTCCTCGTCCATCCCTGGCCATAAATAATACAGTATAAATCCGAGGCTGGACTTTGGACATTCCTGGTGTACAGTATGTCATTGAACTGTGACCAAAATGGAGAAAATATCACTTTTGTACATATTTGTTGAACAGGAAGTTTGATATTGAAGTGTTTATGTAAATATTTTGTACAAACATTGAAAAACAGTGATGTTCACCTGCTTTGGTCCCCACTAAAGTATATACTTTGTGCGTGTGTTCAACTCGATGATTTGAAACCTAATATTAAAACATTTTTCAATCATTCAAATTTGGCAAGCTGGTTAGTAACACACTTTCCTGTGGGGTGACAAGGTCAGGAGAAGTATTTTTCATAGCTTTATGCAGACATTTTTATGCATTTTAAAATTAGGACCTTTACTGTTTAAAATGTGATGTAAGTTCTTTGTTTGCACAAGGAAAAGCACAAACATTGATTTTTATTTTATTTTATAAATGAGGACTGTTGACGGATCTTTGGCTAAAATTGATGACAAATGTGCGATGGAATAGATCTAAATCTCAAGTGTGTCATTGTCCTTGTATTTACCAACAAAGCTAGTTATAATTCCAGAGTTACTTTGCAGCTCTTTACAAAAATCTTGCTAAAATGATCCTATTATATTTCATTGATTTCTGGAACCAAATGCAGACCCCAGAGAAAGACAGAAAACTGGCTCATAAATAATAGTAACAAATTGAAGACCAGGTTACCAGGCAAACAAACCTCCAAAATATAGTTATTTAAAACAAGTTAATTGAACTCTAAAAAGTTCAAAAATCTAATGGCATACAGATCACAAAAACGGAACACAAAAATCGAGCCACAAGAACAGTTTTATACATCCAACAAAAACCTTAACCACTTAAGCTGGCTGCAACATTTTTCATATGTCAAAGCCTTGCCAAGATATTCTCATTTTGTTGCAAGTGGCACATTTTCTTTTCACAATAGAACACATCCTTATTTTTCCTTTCAATCTCTACTTCTTCTGATTGTCTAGGGGAAGATAGCAGCAGTCCTTGCAGAAAAATGTAATTCCTTGAGTCAAGGTTCTGTTAGAGGAAGCATCCTGTTCAGGATTATTGCTCTGGTCCATTGAGCAAGAAATCTTGCTAACAAAAACATGATAAGCTCTGTCTGTCCTGGTTCTAGTCAGAATGTAGAAATTTTGTAATTGGTACAGTTGTGCAAATTCCTCAGGTAAAAACAAAAAAAAGAAAGGTCCCACACAGCTTGACAATACATGACACTAACACAGTAAGAAAAACTACATCTTAAAATTACCTAAAGAAAAGGGCAATAAGTTACAATTCAATTTAGATCATAATATGAGATTTTGCTTTATCTACTTTGTGGCAAATTAATTATATTCAAATACTCACATTTACTGAGGCTGATGATATCAGTAACTCAGGATGGTCCCATCAATAACAGATAGCACAGTTCCTCCATTCATTTAGTAATTGTTATTCTGGTAGTGTTTAAATAAGTATTACAATTTAGGTACTGGATTCATTTCATGATATTAATAGTTTATAGATACTAAACAAAACCAAGTAAATTCTATGGAAAGAGGCAAGGGAAAAAGATTTCCTGAAAATAAAATAAGACTTGAGTTAAAAAATGGTCTTCAGGAGAAAACAAGGAGATAGAGCAGGATACTTTTATATAACCACAATGATTTATAATAAAAGAAAGAAAGTTTTAATCTTGCAAGTGTGGAAGCTTGCCAAAAAGTTACCACTGACCATTCAGTGAGAGCAGAAAACTGTAGAGCAGTGTACTGTATGTTCAAGCTGTTTTCTCTCAACAGAGTTGCATAATAAACGAAAACATACACATAAATGTACTGGAATCAAAGCAGCAGGCCGTGACTTCATTGTTTGTGTTACTAGGCAACAGTCAAGTCAATTGCAGCACTCTTTGTGTTGGTGGAACCAAATAACTGTTTAAGTTAAAAATAAATATCATAAAATCATATTCTGTCCTAATGTCAAGTAATAAATAGTATTTGTAGAACTGTTGAATTAAAGCATAATCACACTCAAGGTTGTGCTATGGATATGCCAAGCATGACCAAATATAAAAGCCCTCACTCCCCCTCAAAATTTCTTGACAAAAGAGCAAAACAGAAGTTTAAGCTGAGGTTAGCCAATGCTCTCCCTCTCAGCTGTAAACATTGTCTAATGTTCAGAGTCTACAATTTGTCATTGTCACTTACTGCATCTCTTCACTTACTGTGTGATAATTCTCTGCAGTGACTCTGCTACTTAAAACAAAAACACTTTCATATTGACATGCAAAACCAAATAGGTTCATTGTTTATAAAAAATTAAAACAGCTGGTGTGACAGTTATGTTACAATAAGTACATGTATGTGCATAAACACAGTCTAACACTGGGAGTAAGTGCACCGATGAGTTTCCGGAAACTTCGGCACCTCCACTTTATAAGGTTTTGAATTGGGACTCTATTAACCATGCTTTTACAAGGTTTTGAATTAGGACTTTATTAACCATGCTTTACAAGGTTTTGAATTGGGACTTTAGTAACCATGCTTTACAAGGTTTTGAATTGGGACTTTAGTAACCATTAAAAGGTCCCAGTTGTACATATTTAACATATAACCACGGTTTTGCAGATGTTTCGTCTCACCAGAGGTATACTCATTTTACCACTACCTCTAACCAACAAAGTGTATTTGCAAAATTAACAAAAATAAGTCCTCACACTGAACTGAGTGAACTGTAGGTGCAAATTGCTTAAAGCTAATTTCCACTCAGCTATGTGCAAGAACATTGGAAAAATCTAAAACCAGGCTTCATTAACACCCTTACAAACACGTTTATTTCAGTTTGCTAGACAGGCTCCTTCATGACGTCAAAGATGTGAGAAAAATCTGATTCACACTTTCTTGTCTTCCAAGAGGGAGAAAAACACAGATGCAAAAAGAGAACAGTCCTGTCTACTGTCAAATCAGACATAAATTAAGCCAACTGGGTGGGGGTCATGTGTATTGCTGTGAACGCCACGTGTGAAATCAACAAGTCAGCTGACTGCCATCAGATCACAGTTACAAACACTGATCAGGTCTGAAGGCCTGTGTCTCTATCCCAAAGGAATATGATCCAACAGTGAGTTTATTGAATGTAACAGGAGGCTGACATGCACGTCTCCCATTTTCATGAACCCTTGTCTGTCTCTTCTTTTCTTTCATTGAAAATATAGTTAATGAGACTGCCTTCATGTGCCGTATTACAGGTCGTCACCTATAAAGCCAAGTCTCCAGTAAAGCACTGTTAATCCACAGTGAGACTTTCGTGTGGACATTGAATGTATAGTATTATTACAATGGGTATTACAAGTTCTGCACTTGCTGTCCTTGGCCTTGGCTTCACCAGTAGATCCTTGTGAAAAGGAAGACAAAGCCAGTGTGGAGTCATATGAGCATGATGAGCTATAGTTCATGAGATACATGTGCTTCTAACTCAGGCTGTAGTGAAGAGCATGGGCACAGTAAGCAGGACGAGTCCAGCACTGCCGCTGACCACATCAAAGGCTTCTGCTGTGTGAGGTGAAAGGGAGAAGGAAAGGATGATACCACTTCCACAGCAGTCTGTCTGCTGTAAGTGGAGCAAATATTGGTAAAGTAGGACTGTTGTAAAATCAACAGTTGGACAGCCTTTTCTAACCAGAAACTGAAGTTTGTTTTGGTTGTATGTATCGATTTACCTAAATGACACAAATGAGGCAGCAGAGGACCAACAGCTCCAGTTTCCCCACAAGCTATAAATAGTGACGTTGGTGCAGGTGAGCGATTTACAATCTTCAGTTTCCAGTCTGTGTAACGGCAAAATTAAATGACAAACATATGCTTAAAATATTGCAGCACTGACAGATACATGTTCTCTAAAATTAGTACAGATCACTTGAGTTCACCCAAAATCGCACCTTTAACCATGATGTATAAAAAGTGAGGGAAATTCATAAAGCTCCGGCACCGTAACAAATTAATGTTCTCTTAATATACTGCAGGTTTCAGAGTTTCAGCTCTTTGGTGTCATGTGCAGTCTGTTCCTCCATCCACAAAGCCCTTCATCTCAGTAAAGATGATGAAAAGGTGACAGTGTTAGTCAGAACCCTCAGGGCTTCACTGAGGTGCCATGACAAAACATTATTTGGAAAGAATGAGCAATGTTTCATTCATTTGACAGTCATCATAAGAAAGCATGGAACAAGTCAACTATTTTAATTTAGTTTATCACTGGTATATATTATTGCAATACCATTTTGTTAAAAACGACATTATGTGGCTAATGACTTTAACAACACCTCAACCCCTGACCTGGGATCCAATTTCCCTGCCACAGGATGACCTGACCCCTGTAGCTGCCATGTACATCTACTGCGTGAATCCATCAAAACCGGGGAATCAGGACAACAGAAATGCATTAGTATAAAAAAAAGGGGTGTCCCTCTTTAAAGTGAAACCATTCAAAACACACAATGGAATGTCATAAAATCTGGTCAGTTAAGTTCCAAACTGTGCATCACAGACACCATACAGTAGTGAGATCACAGAAACTATGGCAGCCATAAATCAGAAATAACTTGAGGGAGCGGAAATTGATACTATCCACTAAGAATTTAACCCAGGACACGGCTTGTTAAATCACTTTAGGTAGAACAGGAAGTCAGATGACTTTACAATGACTTTATATATTACATTATGTATATCAACAAATCCCCCACTATAAAATAATGCCTTTTTGAATTCTTACAGGAACACTGGGTATATTACAGATCTCAAGGCAGATCACCATGTGCCTGTATATCTTTTTCAATACAAAATGCTGTACATCTCACATGATAATAGAGACAAGTGTGAGTTCATGAAGAGATTAGTGATGCCTGACTTAGTGGAGAAAATACTTCCCTGATGGAACTGCAGCTAAGCCTGTCATCATCGGTACTATTTAAGGCCAAAAGTAGAGGATGAATGCCACTGAGGAGGAGCTGAGAGATTCCAGCAGATCTTGTGAATTTACTACCGTGTATTTGTACATTAAACTGCAATGAACCTTTTTGAAACAGAGCCTTTGATTTAGATTTTTTCCAACATATAACCATATATTTCTTTCTTCCTCTTTTAGATTCCTCAAGTGAGCTATGCCTCCACAGCTCCCGAGCTAAGTGATAACACCCGCTATGACTTCTTCTCCCGAGTCGTGCCCCCAGACACCTATCAGGCCCAGGCCATGGTGGACATTGTAAAAGCCATGCGCTGGAACTACGTTTCCACTGTGGCTTCAGAGGGAAACTATGGAGAAAGTGGCGTTGATGCATTTATTCAAAAGTCTCGGGAGGATGGTGAGTCTACCTTCAAAGATTTTTGCAGGCATACTTGTTGATTCAGACTGATGTGTTTCTCGCTAGGTGAATCTCATTTTATGTACTGAGAAGCACATTGATAGTTTTTTCCCTCTGAGTGGACAAGCAATTCAGTCAGTGTTTCAAAGGTACAGTAAGCTATTATAATCCAAAACACTTCCCGGTGGATTCAGCAACTGCCTGCTCACGGTCCACTAACCATCCCTTCTGTGTTTGTACTAAAAAAAAAAAAAAAAATTACCTGCTGCTCTACACAACCATGGCTCTTTGAGTGGCAATAAAGCAAAGGCAGAGCCACACAACTCCAGCCAGTCAATGTGGGGGTTCTGTTCATACACAGGTCAAAGACAAAAGGGTTCAGATGAGTAAAGACCAAAGCTAAGATAGAGAACAAGATAATTAATAGCATTGGATGGAATAGAACATCTACCAATGATGTCTGTGAAGGTTTTCAGTCTCCAGGTCATAGTCATTTTCAGTAGTTTGCTGTAGTTAACTGGACTTGAGCTTGTCCAGTTATCCAAGGAAAGTGAGAAGAAGGAAGGCAAGGAAAAAAACAAAAAAGTAAAAACATCAAGACAGGTAAGGGTGAAGAACACTGGTGACATGGTGGTGCATGTTGATTTAACAGACATTAGGGCCAACACAGTTTTGTGTTTTCATAATATTAGTTTTGCTGTTTCTGGATCAGAATAAGCTTTATTGGCCAGGTATGAGTGTACATACAACAAATTTGACTCTGGGTTATTCATTTCTCTGTGTACTTTCACATAAAAAGGGCACCGAAACAAGCAAGACAATGGTGCAGGAGTCATTAAATGTCTGTACTGTACTCAGCGGTTTGAGAAGTATAGTAAGTCAGGTACTGGGGTCAGGTGTAAGGTTTTAGTTTGTCACTTCTTTCAATGTTAGCATTGAAGCAGCTGGTAAAAAAAAAATAATTCAAAAATAGCCAATTTGTAACTGGCAAGCTACACAGTGGCAAAAAGTAACAATTTTTATTCTGTGTTAACAACATGCTGACAATATGCAACGATATGTCCACACACGAGTGGACAAATGCAGACTGTTGAGCATGAATAGCACTGAAATCTGAATTCTTTACTTGAAACTGAACTTTATTCTATGGTTACTATACCTTTCCTCTTTTAAAGGTATGGTCCAATTCAGCAGCATTTCTGCAACACACACGTATATTCAGTCGTTGGAAAAAGTTGGGATTAAAATTTCAAATGCAGAGTACTGACAGTGTGAAAGCGAGGCCGCAGAGCAAGCCTGGAGCAGCAGAAGAAGGTGGCATTGTTCAGTGTCGGGAATTTGGTGTGGGAAGCTGCCAGCACATGCTCAGCCTGACCCCTGGCCCTTTTGAAACTGAATGTAATCACTACAGACGTGTTCAATACTCACTGTGCCACTATGTCCCTTTCTTTCCTCACAGCTCTAAGCTGCTGCCCGTCATCAGGCACCAGCAGCAGATTACTCCTGCAGAGCCCTTTAGACTGTTCAACTCAGCTGCCTATTTGCCTAACAATCCAAATAAAGGGGACTCATAACCCAACATGACAGGATCAGTATGGTTTCAGCTTTTTCTCAATTTTTTTATTCCCACTGATCAAGAAAAAAATTAAGCCTCCTTCATCTTTTTGTGTACAATTATTTTGATCCTTTGAAAGCCCATCCCTTCTTTGCCTTCTATGATACTGAGTCAACAAAACAGCAGCACAAAAACATCTGAAAGGCAAGACACAGTCAACAAAATCAGTTTGCCCATTTTTGCATGTCATTCCATTTTATGTTTTGTAAAATATTATGCATATTATGTACTATATGTGAACATCACAGATCTTAAAAATAAAAAAAATTTATCAGAGAGGATTTAATCTTTAAAGGGTATATTTAATGCATTTCAACCTATTAGGGTAATGAGGGGACATTAAGCTCTGCTCTCGAGATGGGACATGAGATTGGCTGTACAAGGTTTAAACATTTTGAGAACAATTCACTGACAAAATATGCGGTATGATAGTAAACCAGTCTGACTCATTCAGGAACAGAATAAAGTGTGTATGAGTAAGACACGGACAATATTGAAGCACTGTAAAAGGTTTTGCGTCATACCCAACAGCAGGGATTGGCAACATTTTTTTTCCAGAAGGTCACACGGATGTAGATAAAGCAAGTGAATGGCCACAAATAAAAGGTTTTACAAAAGGATTAATAATAAGTGAACCCCTCTTTATATGCATAGCACTGACATTTCAAATGTAAGAATGCTGGAATTAAATTAAATCTGTAACAAACATAAAAATTAAAGTGAACCATCTTAATAATATCAATTCAACAATATCCAAAGCTAAGATGAAAACAGAGCAGATTAAAAATAAAGGGGGCAGCCTTTTATGCAGAGGTGGACAGTAATTTAACAGTAATTTAATCTATGACACATAACCTCACTGACACATTTGGGAATGGTCACTTTCCTGTGAGCATTTCAAAATAAATGTCATTCTGTATCTCACTAATTCAATTAATGTGAAGGTGTAAATCTAAAACATTTGGTCTGTATTTGTTATGTAACATCTACATCATGGAGACATCCATGTGTGGGTAAAATCACAGCTTTCACTTTTTTAAACACTCATCCTATCCCCAAATTATTATCAACTGTTAATTTCAAAACATTGACCAACTGAGCTAAGCTACCAGTTTGTGACCTGGATCTGTCAACCCAAAAACAAACAAAAAATAAATAACCACTGAGGAGTATGTACATTCATGTGCATTTTTATAGGTTATTTTATGTTTGAGGTTTTAATGAAATGTCTGAATTTCATGTTCGCTGTAGGCTGTGTCATTACCCAATTTGTACCAGAAAATCAATTTATTCTACGCAAGTGCGACGTATGACTACTTCCTGTCGATAAAATAAATAAATAAATAAAATCATTTTATATTTTGTTCTCAGTTGCTATTTTTATGATTTTGTCATGCTATGTCATGCATGCTATTACATTAAGTGATGATTTCTTAGAAAACTTAAAAACAGTCTGTATTTAACATTCAGTTTTGGTAGTTATTCTTTATCATTTATCATCTTTCATTTATTAGTTGTTCATCTTCAACAAAATACACGTTTTTGTGTTATCATTGGTTTTAGTAGAGTGACTTAGCAGTTACAGTGGGAAAAATTTTTCAAGTTTTCCCACCTACAAAGAATGGAGAGGAAAATAAGTATTTGATACAGCGGTGTATCAAATACTTATTTTCCCCATTGTATATATTTACCATTACTGTGCAGCTAAAAACAAGAGAGAGAGATGTGCTGATTGAACTTCTTTTTTCTTCATATACTGAACAACAGTCACTCAGCAAATAGCAACTTTCAAAATAAGAGCTACTGAGTTCAGCTTTTTTACTACGTATATAAAACTTTTGTAATAACGCTTAAGAATAAAAATCTTACAATCTTTTTTTTTCATATTTGTCCATCTTTTTCACTTTAACAGTTAACTCGATAAAATAAAATGCATGTTTTTTTAATGTTATTTTTAGTGGTAGTAGTCACTCCATTAGCGGCAACAGTAGTCTCAATAAGTAGTCACAGAAAAAATTGGGTTTCCATTAACAGCTTACATTTCTTATTCTTATAAAATATAATAAATGTTTTTAAAGTTTTTTTCATTGTATTAAGTAATTCTATAAAATAAATTACATGTTTTTATGTCCTTTCACTACTGTGGTAATGCATAAGCGGTGACACTTTTGTACATATGCAAAACAAATACAGCTCCCTGTACAAATTGGGTAATGGCAGGCTGAAACAAACACGTCTTTGCTGCTTTGACTGTTGCCACAGCACTCAAATAACAATTAATATTACACATCCATTAATGGCAAAAACGACAAAATGGACATTGGACAAGAGCAAGCAACCCAACATTATTCATTAAGAATCAAAAAAAAAAATCTGATACAAGGTCATTTAATCTTAGTGGTAAGATGAATCACACAGTTCAAATCAGCTCTGGTAAAACAGTGTGCACCAAGTGGACTTCCATTTGTGCTTAAATGAATCCCAATAAATAGTTAATGAAATCACCTAAAAGACTACCTTAAAATTATTAAATCTGCTGGCACTGAAATTTGCATGACCAGCACACTAAGGTCAGATTTTGTCTTTGTCTTTTTCTGCAGCTTCTAATATTCACCAGTATTTTTCTGAAACTTTGAAGTAACAAAAATATAAGTGAATTTAAAAGAAAACAGCAGTACCATGTATTTGATGGATGTCTCATCTTAAGCATGTAAATTACACAACTGATCTATCCCAACTTTGATTGATGTCAGTGTCACTAACACAATAGTGACAAAATTAAAGCAGAAGAAGAGGCTTCTAGTTTTCTAAGACATCAGTCTTCTGCTAAAAGCCATTTCTTACAACTCTATCTGTTCAGGAAACACAAGGGGGCACAACAAAGACTTTGAGTTTGACAAAAGACTTGTTTTCCTTCACATTTCACCATCAATAGATTTAACCACCGGACAATAACACAGTATTTCAGACAAAAACTCAGAGCCCGTCAACCATACAATCAAATGAATCATTGCATGGAGACAAACACTGCACCATCTTTGCTGCTTTTCAGCTGTAAACAAGAACTTAGACAAAGCATCTGACAAGTCAGCTGCTGCTTTCAATCTGATGACAAAGAAAACATTAACATGTCACATAGGCTTTGATTGATTAAATAGGGAAACACAGTCGAACTGTCAAAGCCATGTTCTTGGCTGCTAAGTAGGTTTTACAGTTTACATAATAAAAAGCGCCAGATCAGTCCTGCCCAAATGTTCTGTCTCATTAAGCGGCCAAGGGCCTGACTCAGCAAGTCTCACCCACCTAATGTCACAGAGGCCCTGTTCTCACTGGGCTGTTTGGTGTGGAGGGAAGCTGAATTTAGCTTTGCATGGCAGAGCTGTACATGAGAACAAATACAATACAAGCCATTAAATTGGTTAATAAACACAATTATTCCTTTTGTGCTAAATTTCTGCTCTTTGTGAAAAATCATCTAAATCTGCTTGTCACTTAATTATTTATAAACTGGAATCTTTACTAGAATTTTCAGATATTCTTTGAAATATGTGACATATGTGTAATTTAGTCTTAAGCCCTATCAGCATGATACATGTAAAAAAAAAAGGGGGCAAATTTGACACCTCTCACTGTAGTGTTAGAGTCTAGGCTGAGTCTGAAAACATACGATAAGTGAAGTCATAATCACATTTGTGGTGCGAGATGCAGAGCGAGAGCGTGAGTGAAACACAGCAGACACGTGTGTGAACACACACACATGTGAGTACATGCATCCAGTGTGAACCAGGTGTTAATGTTACCTTTAGGACTCGAGGACAATTTCTTTTTAATAATTGCAGTGACGTGATTCTTTACAGTATTTTGGTGGTCCAATTAATTAACATTTCTGGATAAGTCTCCAGTTCGAGTCTTAAACTCTTACACTGATAGAATGACCATTTATTTGGCCTTTTCCTTCACAGCACCCTGGACTCAAGCGTTTCCATTAAATATTTAAAATATTCAAATTTAAAATAATTAATCAAATAAACATTTAGTTTTACTGCATTGGAAAAAAGAGAGGAAAAAAGAAATAGAGCAGAATAAATTACTTTGCCTTTGAAAAAGGCAGCTAATATACATTAGAGTACAAGTATTTTTTTATTTTATATTTTAAATATAAAGAAATAATCATGGTGAAGTATTAGTAGGTGTATATAAGTGTTGTTTTGGGGACATGGAGGAGGTGGTGGTGTTGGAACTGTGCCAGATAAAATACAAAGCCCTGCTGGCAAGAGAATCTTGATATGATTTGATCCCAGCTTGCTGGGCTTTCAAGTGGAACAAGAATTTACCTTGAAACTTACACTGTGTTGGATCAGACCTGCTGGACGTTAGTATCAGAACTATGGTGCAGAATCAGTAATTTAAAGGGAGAGTTGATATCTCAAAGGAGGTTGTGAGGTTCAGTGTTTCTGCATCAGCAAAGCGTGAACTCAAGGTAAAAAGGGTGAGAACAATTATTGCAACCTGCAGAGGGACTGGTATGATCCAAAGATTATTTGTACAGTAAATCTAATAGAAGTACAAGATGGAAATGTTGGAGGAAATCAGGCATCACCAGTCTTTTTAATTCACACTCTGGAAGGTATGGATTAAAAAAAAAAATAATAATAATTTGGCTAAAGATAAAAATGGTGGAGATAATGAGAAGTTCATGACTGAGGAGCATGAGTTAATCAAACAAGCAACTGCATATACATACAGTGTATGTCAAATACAACAGTGATTTTATCTGTATACTAAAGGAGGGTTTGCTGTAATCTGTTCATCAAAACTCTGCATTCTTGTGCAACAGTCAGAGTGAGACATAATTTGATTGTTCACAGGTTTATGTTCAGTGGAGTAGGACACAGAAGAAGAAGAAGAATTATCAGCAGAACAAGCAAGAAGGCCATGAATATTTAATGCCACATCACATAGGCTTCACATCGTGAAGCTGTTTGCGAGGTCTCTCGGATGCGTCAGCCCATGAATAAAGGCATGCTGAATGATGTCATCATTAGGACTGTTCGCCATATGTGAAGCAGTATAGAAGATGGTTTCATCTGCAGTTGCTGGACTGTTACTGAAACCTTGCACCTTCAGAGCACAGAGCATTTTCAAACACTGTAGTTCTGTTTTGGGTAATCCCAATCAGTCAAACTGCCAGTGGGGACTAAAGCTCCAATGTCATTAGGTGAGGTGATTACAAAAGATGGGGGGATCAAACTAATCAGTGTGCTGTTACCACCCCATGAATGCAAGACTCTGGTTGATGCACAATTCTTTGCTCCCTCAGTATTTACTTACTGTTTGTGCTTCATTCTGAGATGCTGTTGTTCCCCCAGTGTCCTTATTAGAGAGTGTACAGCCCTCTGCAGTAATGGAGCCTGACATACTCTGTCATTTTATTTTCATCTTATGAAAAGAAGCATAATTTCTTTTAATTGGTGTTGCATATTTTACTCCCCTGCTTTTAGAGTCAGATGGTGACACTCCTTGAAAAAGAAAGAATTTCAGACACATTTATAAAATTAAATATTAAGAAGCTCTCTCTGGGCTAGATTCAGATTACCAGACTGAAGTTACTTATCATGTTCATGGTGATTTTTTTCCCCAGTGTTGTGTGGACACAGTAATCCAACCATCTATTCCAAATTTTTAAATAACACTTCAGTTTAAGGTCCTAGTTCAGATGTAGATAATATGTGGCCATGTGACATAATTTTTTAGGTGTTCACTTAATTTGTTTTGATTTTATTTAAAGCTTGTTCTCCTCTTTCTAAAATAGACATTTTAAATCTCCTAAACATTTTTTAGCACAACTGCAGCAGATTTAAATAAGCATGAGTGTGATGTAAGGTCACCTCTTGCTCCAAAGGCAAGAGTGCTAACCACTACACCAACCGTGGGCCCATGTAAGGTCACCTGTTATCGAGTAATCCATGTACTGGATATGACACACCATACAAGTAGTGGAAGTAAACTAGGTTGGTGATCATAAACTTCGTTTCTGTTCCTTCATATTAAAAGCTGTTTTAAAAAAGCTAATTTTATTCAATTTAAATTATAAAGTATGTCTCTTTATACCAATACAAAAAAGTCAAATATAGATATGCAAACATATATATATATATATATGGAGTAGATATAAACAAAGAGAAAACAATAAATTCAAATGAAAATAATATAAATAATATAATTATTTAAGTTTGAAAGTCAGATGTGAGACACCATTAGATTTTATCTGGAATAATTAGGAATAAATGGAATTTGAACAGTGCTGGCGGTAATCTGAATGTGACCTCTGTGTGCCTTACTTTCCCAACTTTAGACACACAAATATTACCATCTAAAATAAACAAAAGGGTCATATTTTTACATTATAATTAACCTTTTTTCTAAAATGACAGCTGAAGCCGAAGGGAAGGATGATGACAAAGATAGCACAGCAAAATAGATGACAGGTGGACTATATAAATGTTAGAAATGATGGCTGCATACTCTGCCCTTTGTCATGAGGAAAATATCATAAGAACTGATTTGAATTCTCAATAAGATGAAACTGTGTGTGGAAAAATGTCTAAAGAAGAGCTTATAGTAATGTTAAATGTTTCTCTAAATCAGCATTTTACATATTGTTTAAATGTATATTGTGTTAATGACACTGCAGCCATTATCAGGATATCACAATCAAGATAAAGCAAGACAAAGTCTGTGTAATGAATTGAATAAATTATGTCACGATAAAAAAAAAAAAAATTGCAGCTGAGCTATTCAAGGCATACAGTGTCAGCACTATGCAAATCTGTAACCTCCACAGTATCACAGGTTTCATTTATTTTCTTATGAGAACCAAAGAAAGCGAGGGTGGAATAAAGTACAAACTCAACATGTCGAACAAGAAATCCCTTGTCAGAACATTGCAGTTGCTCCTCCTGCTCTACAGTGTTAGGTTTCTAAAGGATTAAAAGACACATGAATGGGATTTTCTTTGACTGTGAAGCCCTGAAATTTTCCAGACCAGTGCTTGGAGGTATTGCAGGGATATAAAATATTTCTCAGATTTGTCAAATGATCTGACACTTACAGTATATTCCACGTTCTGGATAACATATTCATGTTATCCATGTAGTAATAATATACTGTATGGTGTGTTTATTGATAGACATGGGTCTTCTCAATAATGGCCAATGTGATGATCAAAATTATCTCTGATCAATATAAAGATTGTGAAAATGTATTAACATTAATTGGCATTAGGGTCAAAATATAAAAATGCTATGTTCTCTAAGGGGCCAGTAGGTGCAGTGACCCGGTTGGAAAAATGGCCTTTCTGCATGGAGTTTGCATGTTCTCCCTGTGTGTGCGTGAGTGTTTTTCGGTTTCCCCCCACAGTCCAACAACATGCAGATGCAGATTAGGCAAACTGGACACTCTACATTACCCATACTCTGGTACTTTGTCTTTACAGTATGTGGCCCTGTGATTAACAGGGATTGGTACAAGCGGCCCCCACGCCACTTATGTGGAGGATAAAGTGGTAGAAGATGAGTGAGTGAGTTATCTAATAGCTTCATTCTGAGCGTGGGAGTCCTACTTAATTTTGGGGTCTCCAAACCTTAAATTGGGAATCTCTGATTTAGTTTTTTATATGATCGTCCAGTGAAGGAAGGAAGCAGAGGAGTGATGCATGATATGGGTGTTTATACAGTGCATATTAAACCTTTGCTATTGAACTAAAATCACAGATATGAGTTTTATCTCCCCAAAAAGAAACTGCATGCACATTGTGTCATGCAGTTACGGGAAGTCCCTGGGACTTGCTAGAGATAAAGCACATTATGCAAATAGCAGATCTGTGACAGTCTTGACAATCATCCTCTCTATGCACACCTGCAGCTAAAACCCTTCAGTGATTTTCACACCGACTGAGGAACCAAGTTCCAGGTGGTTGAAAGTAACATAAAGAAGCCCTTCAAAGTGCATTTGAGGCAGTTTTGAAGAGATTAAACCATTTATGAAATGCTGCTGTTAATCATACAAGGTAATGAACGGTGGAAACTAGAAAAGTGCTGAATAGGCAGAGCAGCAAAACAATGGAACTGAAACTTCATTAAAAAAGATGTTACCGTTTTATATTGTTTAATCTTTAGGATTAAAATCTGACTTGTGGTTGAGTTGTAAGATATTTATTATCTATGTTTAAACAGTTAATACAATCAGATTTTTTAACCTACTGCAGGAATGCCAGATAATCTTGTGAATATTTGAACTGCCCAGCGTGAGGTCACAAGCATTTAATACAATATATTTGCACAATATAAGGCAGAATTAATTTGAAGATTTCTCACTACTATATCTTGGAGGAGCTGAATGCCCAGCAAGGTTGGTCTGGCCTCCAAATGTAGGCTGTCCTGAGGATTGCCAGAGGCAGTATTAAAGGTGAAGGCACTATATCACAAAATGGATAAACCTTCAGGGTGTTGGATCCTGCTGAAGCTATGGGGACATCTGTTAACCTTGGTGCAGTCTGTCAGTACAGCACATGTTGGACAGAATCAAGGAAGTCGTATTTTCAAAATGAATAAACATTATTTTGCTATTGTTAAGAAGTGACTGACAGCCAAGAGACACTTATTTACCTCAAACACGCGAGAGAGGTCATGTGATCACGTAGGTTTACTAGTCGCGTGGCGGAGTCGTGCTGTGTGTGGGGAGCACTGCTGCGCTGTAATGTGAAGTGTCGGCGTGCGTTTCATTGGTTTTGGCAAACTAATTTAA
Source organism: Brachirus orientalis (assembly GCA_016785285.1). Taxonomy (NCBI): domain Eukaryota; kingdom Metazoa; phylum Chordata; class Actinopteri; order Pleuronectiformes; family Soleidae; genus Brachirus; species Brachirus orientalis. The sequence goes on from JAFBJR010000150.1 coordinate 17,800,158, forward strand.
ATATTCGATAATGAACATCGTTAAAACAACAATCAAGAACCTATCGCAGACGATATATATCGCGCACCCCTACCTGATGGTAATGTTAATAACCCCACGGTTTAAAAGCCTGCATGGGGGCAAAAATCAGAACTGATGAAGCCCTTGAGGCAAAATGTCTTCAAGAACAGAAGTCCAGTTAAAGACTACCATGACCTGAATGACTGAGAACCTTTGCAGACAAATGCCCATGCACTCAATTGAGCACCTTTTTGCTTCTGACCAACAAGTCAGTGCTGATACCAAGGTATCAAGATATCAAGAAGAGAGAGCACACAGTCTGCTCATGTGTGGAGTGAAATCATTTCCTCTGCAGAGACACTTTCTCTGTTATTACCTCACACATCAGCTCTTATTATAGCAATCCACCAAGGTGCAAGCTCGCCGGTCTTTTAAAGGAAATGGGAGATGACACTGACTGGTTTATTGCATGTTACGCCCAGAGCTCACCTATGATTAGTCACAGGAACAGCCATTTTGAAAAATGCACCTGGCATAACAAACATTTTCTAAAAAGTCTTGTATTTTTGTTCAGACTGCAGGTAAAATGGATGTTTTGTCAAACGAGATCTTTAAAGGCAGGCTTTTCATACTGCAAGTGATTGTATGCAGCACAAATCGAGGTGCATTATCTCACTCTCTAACCAATATACAGTATACTGTAATGTTTAGTGATGTAATCATGTTCTGATTCACTGTACATATGTAGCATGAGCTAATACTTCCGGTGGCACTTTTGAGGCCATTGCTATTATAACAGTGACACAGGAGACAATTCAGTTCAGGGAGTCCCAAACTTCCTATTCATTGTCTGCTTAAACAGCTGCACCATGCCTGCTGGTGGTAAAGTATTGCATTTGAGAAAGAGGACATTGCGTTGCCTGCTGCTCATCTGCATGAAGGTGAGGGTCATGTTATTATGCAAATCAGAGGCATTGAAGGGGATTTGCTACATTTTTCACAAAAAGGAAACCTTCCTTACAAGCCGCCTTGTTGGTCTTGCTTGAAATCTGGCAACAGCACAAGTGAAAGTGTTTGTCCAATCAGATGCAACCAGTGGTTTGGCATTTGTAGGAGGCACCTGTCAGTCATCTATTGGACACTGTGTAGTGACATCCCATCAAGTGTGTAATGCTGGGAAGTGTGGCAATCCCCCTCAGACCCTCATTTTTCTTCTTCTCTGGTTGAGACAATTTTGAAAAGAGTGCTGTGGTTTTTCAGGTTCAGTCTCATTCAGTTTTTGCTGGCATCCCGTGTGGTGAAGTGCTATGAGCTGTTTTATTGGGTGGGTAGTGGTGGATGGTGCAACAGACCAAAACACCAAACAGAAACATAAACACAATTTGTGGTAAATGAAAAACTGCTTTGTGAATATAATGAATGCACCATTGCTATTCAATTTAACATGTTTCCTTAATCTCTGATGACACATCATAGTCATGTTTTGTCCTTTTACAGACATCTCCTTTGACACAAGCTACTGACACTATCTTACAACTTGTGTCAGAAGATAGACACCAACAGTGTAACAGAAAATCTAATAACAGGGAAGTTTTCCTTGGCTCTCTTGCAATGTGAGAATGCATATAGTTCAGGGACTTGCTCTTCACCTGTACCCTCTTTGATTGGACAGCACCATTAGTGTTTGCCTCAGGAGAAGAAGCAGTATATACTTCAAACTGTTCAGTAAAGATTTAACAACATTTAAATTTTAAAAGCCCTGCTATGAGGAAAGTCCCATGGTTGTCAGGTGAGTAATTTTACCAGAGTGCAGAAAAGCCCATTTCACAGTGCTCAGAGGCCCTGTCTTTGATTTATAAATCATTTGCACTGAGAACAAAAACATCATTCAGTCATTCTCAAATCTAATTTGTAGTTGCCCCAGAAACTGCTATCATGTAGCATTTCCTCATTCAGGATGTGGGAGGTGAACTAAAATGTATTATGAAAATTTCAGTATTTGAAGTGTGTATGCATGGGTCAATTTTACCCCATTTAAAAAACAAAAAAAAAAAAAAAAACTTCTCTACTTCAGGCTTTCATAAGACTTTTAAACCTCGCCTAAAAAAAATCTTCCCGCTACAGCAGTTAAGACATTTCAAAGCTCTTTATTTAAACAGTCTGACTGGTGTATTTTATTTCTTTTATATTATTCATTGTATATTATTAAGACTTCAGTTCAAAAGAACTACCATTTCACAGTGCTCAGAGGCCATGTCTTTGATTTATAAATCATTTGCACTGAGAACAAAAACATCATTCAGTCATTCTCAAATCTAATTTATAGTTGCCCCAGAAACTGCTATCATGTAGCATTTCCTCATTCAGGATATGGGAGGTGAACTAAAATGTATTATGAAAATTTCAGTATTTGAAGTGTGTATGCATGGGTCAATTTTACCCCATTTAAAAAAAAAAAAAAAAAAAAAAAAACTTCTCTACTTCAGGCTTTCATAAGACTTTTAAACCTCGCCTAAAAAAAATCTTCCCGCTACAGCAGTTAAGACATTTCAAAGCTCTTTATTTAAACAGTCTGACTGGTGTATTTTATTTCTTTTATATTATTCATTGTATATTATTAAGACTTCAGTTCAAAAGAACTACTGATATGCATGGTATATTTACAGCACAGTAGATTGTCATATGAGTATATTATTCAATGTCCAAACTGACTGAAGCAAGGGACGTAGTTGCTGAGGATATTCTTTGAAACGCATACACAAATCATATAATCTAAACTTCCCTTAAAATAAAGCAATTCCAGTGAAACATATTTCAGTGGTGGTAATGTATCATAACAACATGCATCAATCAGAAGGAAATGAATAATAGGTACCAAATAATATGTTCTACCACTGCTGCCCTTTTGCCCTCCATGAGCTTCCCCTGCACTGTGGGGATAAATACTTAAAAAGAGAGAGTGAGTCTATTTCCTCTCTGGACTTACACCATGCTGATATAGAGCAGAGTTGCTGACAGTAATGCCACGGCCACTGGTAGCCATTTGGCTTAAGAAAATAGCCGTGCCAACAAATACTTTCACTTGATCCATCAACTTTGAGGCCCGTGTGTAAGTACAGTTCCATTGTGTTGGGGTCTCATATATTTTTCCACAGATTGTTTGCAGAGTCATCAATACAGGCCTGAGTGGGTAATTCTTTTTTGTGTCGAGGTCCAAAGATTAGACCCATGCACTTCATAACACTGCATAATATGATCTGTGGTGGCACTGGAGCTGCACCATTGTTACTTTCTCCACATTTTCTAGAACAAATGAACATCACACCTGTTTGGCCTGCACAGAGGGTGAAAATACAGACACCTGAAAATATTGAAAAATAAAGAAATTGATGAAGTTTGACAAATTACTTTTCAGAATCCAGGATCTGATATTAGTTACAGTGTTTACTGGTGGTATCTATTGGAAAGAAATGGTGGATTCCAAAACAGTAGTAAAAAAAAGAAAAACGTCAAGTCCATTTTCTACTGACTCAATATGTTTTGAATAAAGATGACCTGGATGAATGAGAATCCACACAGAAAAAAAGTTGATTACTGCTTTTTCAGAGACCATATACCATATATATGAAGATGTATCTATAATCACGGTCCTCTTTAATCCTATTTGATTTCACATACCACCAAGTAAATGGATTTTTTATTAACATGAGTACATTCAAAACCTGTTATAAAAGACTACAGAGAAAGCTGGGAAATTGCAAATTGCTTCCTATCATTTTGTTTCATCTTGTGCTCCTTTGATTCCCAAAACTGGAGCAGCACCACTTTCTTTCAGTAGTGTAGCAAAGCCAGGTAACAGAGGCACTATGTGGCTGTTTGTCAAGAAAAAAGAAGACAGGAGTAAAGCCATACAAATCTTCCATGCTATCTGATTACTGATTTCAGCTTTATTTACACGTTTTTGAATTATCACTAGAAGATGGGACACACACAGAAAAATCTTAAATTACCCAGTAATATAGATTTCACTAACTTCAAACTATGTTTTAGGCAACTCAGTTTTTAAAACAAATAATTTATTTTAACATATTGTTAATATAGTCATGTGATACATTTTTAATTTTAGATATTGGGATGTGAACCATTTCTTTATTAGGAGCAATAAGCTGTTCAGATTTGGAGAAAGTAGCACGGTTCAAAATAGGCCTGGGTGATAAGCCTTAAAATACACGGCGGTATAATTTGAAACATCTTGTGGCAACAGTATATACTGAGATACTGTATGTTCTTGTGTTTGTGCACATCACAGAGTTCCTTCTCCACTTGCCCATGACCTGGGCATACAATTTGGGCATTTCCACTTTGTCAAAGTGCTTGCAGCTCACCATGTATTTTTGATCAAGAGATTTAATTGTGGGCCACATGGTTGGTGTAGTGGTTAGCACTTGTGCCTTTGCAGCAAGATGACCCAGGTTTCATGACCCAGTGGGAACAAGGGCCTTTCTGCATGGTTTGTGTGCATGGGCTCTCTCCAGATTTGGGGATTAGGCTAATTGGACACACTAAATTGCCCGTTGTTTGTCTCTATGTGGCCCTGCGATGGACTGGCAATCTGTCCAGGGTGTACCCCACCTCTCGTCCCCTGTCAGCTGGGATTAGGCACCAGCGCCCTCCACAAGGATAAAGCAGTAGAAGATGAGTGAGTGAGTGAGTGAGTGAGTGAGTGAGTGAGTGAGTGAGTGAGTGAGTGATTGAGTGAGTTTTAATCATAGCCAGAAGCACGTTTTACTCGTCTCAGTTTTAAAGGTTGCCTTGTCCACCCACCCCTCCTGCACACACATAATCTAAATGGTGATGGTGCTTTGCAGGTCAGACAATAAACAGGGAGGGAGATAATATTCATAGTATGCCATGTCTAGCTTTTGTTTTGTAAGTGTTCGAAAAGAGAGAAAGAGAGTTGAATGGTTTTTGGAAAAAGACAGTCATTTTGTGACAGTCAATGTTGATTCTGTCACCATACATTTATCACTATATTGAACAAGCATATTGTAACACGTTATCATGCTCATGCTATAATAAACATTTCTACCATGGCCAAATTTACTGTATATCGTCTACACTGCATATTGTTTAAACCACTTACCCCTAGTTGAAACATCAATCAGTGTCATGTTTGTAAAATAGCTATTTATTGCCAAATGGATCACGAACAATTTTTTTATGCACTAAATTATTTGTGATTTCTGAGTCTTTACCAAAACAGCCTGTGAGCTCTGGAGCTGCATAAAAAAGAAAACAGCAGCAACTGTGACTGAACATGCAGGCACATTGTCAGGCAGCTGTTCAGGGACAACTTGGTTGATGTTGGTAGGGCAAATATTTTCAATATTGCACATTCACATTCTAGAGAAGCCAAAATTGTGATTATTATCACAACACTTACTCAAGATCCAGGTTTCAGTGATCAAATCTACTGATCGATTCTACTTCTTTCATGGGTGCTTCTTGGTGTTTTCAAGTGTAGTGCCGTTGCATAAAGCTGTCACTGTGTGCAATTTCCATCTCACCTGGTCAGTCGTGATGTAAAATGCATCAGTCCTTGTAGAACATGGGAATGTTGCCACAGATATGAAAACAAAAAAAATAATTGCCATACTGATAAACATACAGAGAGTTGTGTGAAGCTGAGAGGCTAAATCAGTCTCCAGTGTTACCCAAGTCCCTCCCCCGGTAAATATTTCTGATTCTGATTCACTGTATAAACTAATCTGGCAGTGGTTTAACTAACAGGCTTTTGTTGATGTTTAAAAGTTACAAACTGCAGCTTTAAACTGGTGCACAGTACTGAATTATACAGCACTAATAGTATAATGGACATTTTAATGTTGCTGGATCAACTCCTGTTACGTGATACCCTTTGAACTACAATGCGTACTGAGTGTTTTTAAATGGTGATATTGACTTAGATACCCTGAAGCATTAATGTGTAACTTTATTTACTTATCAGACACTGTTTAAAATATTTACAGTATGAGTTATTTGAAAGCTATTTCAACTGACGTAAATGGTCCTCAGGGATAGTTGTACTAATTTTAAGTGAACATGAGCAGTGTGGCTCAGTTTTCATTTCAGACTATAATACTCTGCCTTTCTGGATGTAGTGGCCATTTTAATACAGAAAAAATAGTTACAATGCCTAGTCTAAAAATGAACCATTTAACAAATTTAAAACAAAGTGAAAATCTTCCATTTATAATGTACTGTTATCATCTTTCATCTCATGTCTTGGTCTCTCTCTGTCCATACAGCATCTAATCAATTCTCCACTTAAGATATCTATTTTCACTGGCAGAGCAAAGCCATGCAGAGAGCATGTGTTTGTGCTCTGCTCCTCTGAAATATCCAAGAGGCGAAACTTGACTCCTGACCATCTTCACTGAAACCATTCAGCAACAATTCTGCCTCATTTTCCCAGCAGCTACAGTGAACTCAAGGATCATCATATGCCACCCAAAGCTGCCCTATGATATTAACCTACACCCCGATGAGATGTAGGCGGCACAAAAAATGCACTTAGACACATTCATGTGTTTCACATGAATTTTAAATGAAGATACAGCAAACAATCTCACACACACAAATACAGTGCACACACAATTTACACAGTTGCTGTGGGAAGACCTACTTTAAATGGATGTGGTAAAGGAGTGAAAGATGACAAATGCTTGGGATGATAAAAACATCAGGGATACGTAGCTGGGGTCATTCATATTTCCCCGTCTGAAATGAGAACCACTCAGGGTTTGAATCAAATGATGCAATCTAATGTTAAAGGTACATTTTTGTCTTTTTTGTGTTACAGGCAGGATTTACTATATATACAAGCCATCCTCAAAATATTGTTGGTTTGGTAACTTTTTAAAACCATTTATCTCATAAAGTCTCTCTCCTGGCCCTTACCTTACTATTTTTAACATTTAAGAAAGAAAGAACTAAAAGTCTCGTCGTTTTAGCCAATTTTTAGTCAAAACATTTTAATCTTTTCTTAATAAAGAAAAATATTAACTCACTCCCTCATTTTCTACCACTTCATCCACTAAGGGTCGCGGGGGGCGCTGGTGCCTAACTCCAGCTGACATAGGGCGAGAGGCAGGGTGATTTCTAAAATTATTTCACTCAAATAGTGTTTCACACATCTCAAACAGTGATTAAATGTCATAATTACCTGGAAAAATACAGTTGATAAACAGCTCCAGTGCAACTTTGATACAAGTGTCTGGTTTGCCGATTTAAAGAGACACATTTACAAGTGATGAACTTGTGCTGACTTAAGTATTTTATTTTAAACCAATGCAATTTAAAAGCTGGGGCTCTAGCAGAAATCGCTGGTGGTCTTAGTTTTGTGTTGGAGCCATCGGGTCGCAGAACGATACATACTGGAAATCATTCAGAATATTCGGAAGCAAACAGCTGGATATCCGTCTTTTTGTTGACAGAAATAAAGAGAGATTTTATCTTTTTTATTTCATCTTAGTTTTTATTTTTTTTCCATGTATGCAAAACTCTGAAAATGTTAGATGCTCCAGTGTGACCAAAGAAAAAAATGCACTCACACTCCAAATCTTTTTGGCCTCCTATACAACCAAATTGGTCACACTCTATAGCCCTGAGAGTGGACACATGTCATGTCAGCATCAATAAAAAGAATTATAAGCATGGAGGTCCATGATTCTAGTGGTCTGGGCAATTTAGAACCAATTTTCAACTGGAACCAGTTTTCAATTCTCATCCCTATTTATGACTCAGCAGCCTATAATAATTATAATGGGATATTATGCAGTAATTGAACCCCTGAGGAAGATTTCTTTTCTATTCATCCTCTTAGCGCTGCACAAAGCACAGCTTCAATGACTGAACAGCACCCCAGGGACTGTGGGGGATTTAGTGTCTTGCTCCAGGACACTTAAGCAGGGTGGCTGATGAAACAGGGGATTGAACCTATAGGCCTTTTCAGTTCAGGGTCAGAGCCCCTTAATGATTAATTTTTTTTTCATTCTTTTTTCATCCCTTTTCTTCTCCCCTCCTTTCACTCCCACTCTTACTCTCACTCCTATATTTCAGCTAAGGGGAATAACATTCTTTTTTTTTTTTTTACACAAACATTCGTAAAAACGGATAATACAACAGTCTTAAAACACAGCATAATACCTGTAATTCTTCAAGGGTAATATTTTGCTGATGGTCAGGATCACACGTGTTGTTGTTTTTCTGTCTGTAATCAAATCCACTCCCCCATTAATTTTTTTTTTTCCCTGTCAGGGGCCTGACCGTGTCCTAGCATAAATGGACTGAAAGGAAGAATAACATCGAAAGCCAGTTTATTGCTATCATCTGATCAAGTCATTTGCATTAACCATTTAGTATTCACTGAGCATCTTTGGGATTTACAAGACAAGACTTAATATGCCATCTTAAATATAAGATCTTGGCAAAAATTGTATAAATTGTGGGAATAAATGATGCAACACCACACAAACTTACAAGCAATCTCACGGCAAATGCCTCTTGTATTCAAAGCTACAAGCAGTCAAAACAGACACAAAATGTTTGACTTTTAGTTTTTTTGACTGTATGTTTACTATGATACACTGTGATAATGATAATGAACAGTGGACATCTGGTCAGCAGCCAGATTATACTTGTAGCTTGACAGACCAGTGTTTTTTAAAGCAAATCAAGCTTTCTTATTAACTGATTCCTTGCCTAATATATCACTTGCTACACAAGTAGCAGCTCGTTTTCATTCAATATTAAAGACAGTAACATTTTTTTCAAGCCCACTTGCACAGCCAATGAAAATGATAGCCCAGCAGAACTATAACTGCAGAGGTGACATCAGTTTAGTCGTAGTTTGCTGCACTGTTTATGCTGTTATTGTTACTCAGCATATTAAACCTGCTTGTGTAGCCATTTCTATTCAAGGTATCCTAATAAAGAGGCTAATTTTATACCTGCACTTTCACCACAGCTCCCACTTGAGTGCATTTTGTGTGCTTCTGCACAACTGTTCACCATCCACAGGAGTTGTGCTGCAATCAGCCGCCATGTCGGGGAATATTTTAATGTTTATCACAGCACCGTCTCTCCCATGGGTGTCAAATGAGAAGGAATATTAGTGTTCTGAACTATTAGGAGAGCAGAGACAGGGGCAAACTGACAATTGAAGACACAAAAGTGGAGGCTCACAGTCTCCTCAGCAACGGATATTTTTAGAGGTGGTTTTATACATGGCACAGATGTTAAGAGTGTTATAGGATGAGTGTTGAGAGAAAGATACACAGCTCATTCTGATTTTAGGAACAGACTAAAAGATGCTTTAGTTTGATGGATTGTGTGGATGGTTTCTTATACTTGGGCAAACTGAAACTTGTCCTCAGGTGGATTAATTATTTTTTGTATGTTTGACTGCTATACATTTTATAATTCAATTTCATTGTCTCTCTATATATGTTTGTACATGGTAATGGGCTGAGTCTGAGGGAAGTCTGATGAGGTTGAACTGGATTCCACTAATTGTATTCTGACCAGTGGCAACATGTCATCTAGTTGCAAATCTTTTTCCTGTAATGATACTTGATTCACTTGCTCAAATTAATATACTGTATGTAATGAGCAGGGCCTATAATACCATGGTCAATTAAGAACCAGTTAGGATAAACTTATGTGTCATTCAAATATTGTATAAATTAAAAAAAAAATACTAACACAGGTAGGAATTTCTTGGGATGTCTTGTTCAGCGGGCTTCACGTGGTTTGAAGAGAGTCAAATACTTGATCCCTTTAGTCATGGGATCAAGTATTTGACTCTCCTAATCATACTCCATTCCCACTGAACAAAAAATCCATTTAATATCAAAGGGATTTTTGGCTTTGGCTCCAATTGGCATTAATGGGAACAAGACCGAGATGAACATGCTAATTTCTTCTTCATTTTTGGTAGGAAAGAAAATTCCAGTGTCATTGTCTGTGCAACGCCAAGACGTTGTTATAGCAGTTATCCATGAATATTTTTAGTGAATGTGACTTTTTGGAAGTTGCAACAGCAATCATTATTTTCAATTTCATCTTAGTTGACTTTTTTAACAATTCAAAATCTCTGCTGAGTTTGAATCAGGGATTCCATTCATTTGGGTTAGAAAAAACCCAGGTATACCCACTAATTTTAATGTGAAAGAGGCTTAAGCAATGCTTGGATGGAGGGATGTGGATGAAATAGATGCATGGATGAAGGGCTGGACAAATACAGTAAGTGTGTCTACCCTTCAGCTACTAGAGTTCAACACAGGGGCCCATTACTTGCTGTGCTTTAACTCCCGTAAGTTGGGTTTTTATCCCCAGGTTCTCTTGCTAGGTTAAGCAATGCTTTAGCCTGCTGTCTGTGATGTGAGAAGAGAAGAAGAGGAAGGGATGAGTGCTCTGCTTCCACAGAGCAGATGTTAGGGGAATGAGGGACTCAAGTACAAGTGAAGCAAAGACATATTGAGTCTCTAAGAGCAAAGAAAGAGTATAAGTATATAATGACCAAGAGTCACACAGAAACAACTCTGCTTAACTTAAATCAAAGACCAAACAATTAGGGGCATGCACATGAGACAAATTTACTTCCCTGCAGTGTAGCACTTTTTTCAAATTATTAATCTTTATTAAACTCTCTCTCACTCTCTCACTCATTTTCTACCGCTTTATCCACTAGGGGTCGCGGGGGGCGCTGGTGCCTATCTCCAGCTAACATAGGGCGAGAGGCAGGGTACACCCTGGACAGGTCGCCAGTCCATCACAGGGCCACATAGAGACAGACAACCATTCACTCTCACATTCATACTTACGGGCAATTTAGAGTGTCCAATTAACCTAGTCCCCAAATCTGCATGTTTTTGGACTGTGGGAGGAAGCCGGAGTACCCGGTGAGAACCCACGCACCACGGGGAGAACATGCAAACTCCTTGCAGAAGGCCTTTATTAATCTAATCTTTATTAATCTTGTTCAATCTTTTCACTTTCCTCATCCACTTTGTCATGTCACCTTTAAGATACATAATAAAAAAACATTTTAACATTTTACTATGGGACATTAGATATTTCTTTTAACTTTTGGAATTACAGATTCTTGATTGTTAAAAATTATGTTCATTGTTTTATTAGATTTTGCTTAAACCAAAAAAATCCCTGTATCACTGGCAGTAGTAAAAAAGGTCTTGAATTCAGAACATCATCGGTAAAGACCCATTGGCCAAGGAAGGAGCTGTTAATCAGTTAACCTGCCAAGTGGTGATTTAGGCCAGAAAATTCATGTTGTAGCAGTTACATGCACAACAACAGGAGACCAATACAATATTTCTGAAAAAAAAAAGGGGAAAAACAGCTACAGTGGAAAAAAAAAAAAAGGAAACTGAGGATTTCAGGAAAAAGGTAAACATCATTAAAATTAATCGCCAGTGTACAAGTACAACAAAAAGCCACTGAGTGAACCCCCACCCTGACTGGACCTGAAGAGACATTTTGAGCCCATGAGCAAAGTTGTTCAACATCATGACATCCACTATTCATTTTCAGCAAAATTTCCAGTCACTCAACCTAGTAGTCCCTGACGCTGAGCCAGGCTTTGTTTTGTGGTGCTAGTTCAGCTGCTGTGAAATTCACTAGATGATATTATTGTTGCTCTGACTGTTCATTCAGCTGCTTCTGCTGTGGGTTGTGAGGGTAAACCATTAATATGGAAATGCTCTTTGGCATTTTGATAGAGGGACAATGGTTGTCCTGAAATGTAACACTGGGAATTAGCCTTGGCTTGTTGGTAACCAGGGGACACAGCCTTCAGACCTGCTTCATTAACAGAGCATCTCTAAAATGGCGAGGGCTCTCTTTAAACTGAAGCATGTGAACTTTAGTAAATCGTGGTTTGCAGGCTGAACAAACAACTCAGTGTAATAAGAAAAAATGACTCACAACAAAGAGAACCACTTTTCAACTGCAAAATTTATATACTTTCAAATGCTACCAAATTCCCCTGGACTCAATGACAGGACCATAAACTGAATTGATGGGTCTCCATGTCTCAAAGCTGCCCCTGTGGTCCAAGAAAAGATTTTTTTTATAATACCCTGCATTGCTCATATTGTGAAATACTGTACCTGTACACATTTAATAGTAAATCTATCAAAAAAGATTTAAAGCATGGAAGTTTTTTTTCTATGAACCCCCAATATTTCTGTGTAACAAAAAGCTTGAAAAAGACTCACATAAAACAGCAAGATTAAAATGTTTAAAGCTGTAGTACATAATTTTTAATGTAAACAAACATTGTCAAATGACCTCACACAATTCTTAAGTCTAACAGCTCCACACTAGTTTGTGTTTCTTAATGTTGCAGTGTTTTGTTTCTATGTGACCTGCAACATTCTCACACTGCACACAGTGACATATTTTTACAATCACAACAGTTGGAGGGAAGGTAGAAGCCACAACAGCTAAAAAGTGCCACTAAAGTGAAACATACAGATGGACTATGGCTGAAAACACCAAAAAGCACACATAAAAAGTTTCAGAAGTTGATTCTACTGCCAAAAATAAACCTAGATCTCCAGTAAGACTTCACAATCATATTTTAATCAGAATCACCATTTTGGCTTTTTTAACAAATTAGATTTTATGATATTGAAAATGTTTGCAGTTCCAATAGAATGAATTCAAAATTCTAAACCGCTGACTAAATACCTACATGTGCCAGTCACAGCTGCTGCTGTTCCTGCACCGTACAGCTCCAAGTTTCCATAGACCAATCTGGACAAGTAACACTTCATTAAACAGATAGATATTAAACAGATAGATAGATATACCACACAGAATTTACTCAAATTCCTCTGAAACAAAAGACTGATGTCTTGCACAGCAAAAAATTAAGATCTCTCTGTCTTTCTATGTGTGTATACCTGGTATTTCTTATGTTGTGGGGACCTAAATCTGTTTACACAGTCACTTTATGGGGACTTGTGTTCCTCATCAAAAATCAAGTTCCCATAATGTACTACATTTCAAAGTGAAGACTATTAGGCTATTAGACTATTAGGTTATGGTTAGGGTTAGAGTTAGGGTTAGGGCACTGGCAATTTGGTTAAGGTTATAACAAGTATCCAGAAAATGAATGTAAGTCAATTTAATGTCCTCTGAAGTCACGTTTTCATGACTTAGGGTAAGGTAGGGTTAGTGAGAGTGAGAGAAGGGTGGGGGGTAGCGGGGGAGAGAGAGAGATAGAGAGAGAAATGGTGTTTTCTGGTCATGTTTTGATAATTACTCAGAAGTCCATAAGGCAGATAGAAGTTCCACACTGGAGCCTTAAGTTAAAATCCTCTTCTGATGTAGAATAAGCATTTTTATGTTCTCTTAAACAGCTTTTTCTCTTTTGTCTTCCAATAAGGTGGTCTGTGCATCTCACAGTCAGTGAAAATACCACGTGAACCAAGAACTGGAGAGTTTGACAAGATAATTCGCAGGCTGAGTGAAAACCCAAACGCCCGAGTAGTCATTATCTTCGCCAATGAGGATGACATCAGGTGAGCTCTGAGAAACATTGACTGCTGTCAATTAACGCAACATTTATTCCCCATTTATTCAAACTCTTTTTTTTTTATTATTATTATTTTTTAATAAGATTATTCTGCCATTTATATTTATTCTCCCAAGGAAACACACTACACTTTAAGAAGCACTTTAAGAGGAAAATCTGCTGTGATAAAAGTGATAAATGTTATTTAGTTTTACTAGAGGCCCTTGCAGTCAACGCTAAAATGTCACAATGTCTTGTGTGAGGATAACAATATTAATTGCCTTTTCCTTGTGCAGTCTGCTACCCACATGTTAATATTTATGAGGTGTAATTGCGAAATTTAAATTTGGGTATATTCACATTTCCATTAGCCTTGTCACAGAATGTAGTGTCACTTGGATATGACAGAAAAGTGAGATAATTACAGTATAAACACAAAAACAATTTATTTTATTTATTTATTTGTTTATTTATTTGCTTTAGTCAAATTACTTTGGATTTGATCACCCTGTGTTTGAAGAGACACATTTCCCATACAGTTCATTTTATATTGATGTAAACCTATTTAAATTAAAGCTGAGCCGTTGCACTTTAATTTCTATTTTATTTATTTCCAATTGAAAAAAAAAATGTTACAACTGTTATGTGCAACTATCTAAATAACTATTTACCAGAATACATGTTGCAACTTTAATTTGAAGCTTGCAATATAAAATTCAATGTTCCCCATTTTATACTGACCCTGTCTCGGCTAGGTCTCACTCGTAAAAAAGATTTTAGTTTCAATGTGCAGTTCTAATCAAATAAGGATTATTAAAAACATTAGTGGTAAAATGTACATGTCACACTTCTCATATGTTGATGATGACCAGGGCAGAAGTCCATATGCTCATTGACTTAATCCAGCCATGATAATATGATAATAGTCTGGATATACTGTATAGTCATTATAGAAAACCAGTTGGATTTCATCACTGCAGAGTTGATTTGACTGAACACTAAAAAAATGTAAAAATGTTAGGAAAAATGTTAGGCTTCAGTTTTGTCCCGCACTGTGTTTACTCTGTGGTCTCAAATCATTCAGTGAAACTAAAAATTCTGCGAAAAAGGAAATAAAATGAAACTCATCTAGTTAGTTTTGTGTACATTAAATAGTAAACCCCTTGGATATAAATTTACAATAAAGGTAATTTTTAAAGATTTGATTAAATAAAATACTAAGTACTATGTATTTTATACATTAACACTGGATCACATGATTACGTAATGTGAACACCCCATGTGGCTGAGGAGAACAATGAGGTTATGTTGACATATTTACTCACAAACAAACTTAATTTGAGTTGGAAACTGCACCTGTCAAAGTTGAGGAGAGGCCTATTTGAGGCATATTTGCCTAACCATCACCTCAGCACCACCTTTTTCTTTTTTTTTTTTTAAATGAAACCTGTCAGATTATCCAGATTATGTAATGTCCAGAAGGTGGAAGAATCTATCTCTTTCATTTTTTCCTAAACGGGGTGCATAATTGCACCTTATGACATGCTCATTTAACTATATTTCCTGAGAGCAGACTCGAGCTAAAATAATTATCAATCACACATAAAACCTCAGAGTCATAACTTAACGGCAAAATCTGTGGCAATTGTTTTACAAGATTATGATGTCCTTTTTTATGCAACTGCCTAGACTTGCAGAGGATGTTAAAAAAAGTATCTACCAATTAAAAAAGCGGGTGTACAACACAATATGATGCTTAATATTTATTGTGCCAGCATCTTTGGAGCAATATAATGGCCGGTAATGCTTCATATGCCAGGTGGTGGGGTTTAAATTTTATGTTACTGTGCTCGAGTCTTCTTGCTGCTGTCGCAGAGCTTGCAGGCAGTTTTTTTATGACTCCCAACACATACTTCTGTTGGCAACAAGCCTAAACAAATGTCACAGCAAAGACGTACACTACACTGGGAATACATGTGATGTCTGCTTTTCAGTCCTTCAGTCCAACCTTGTCCAGACAGAAGTGTCCTGAAATGCATTGTGTAGCAGCTGCCCATTCTCTTCAGAGTGTATTGGAGTAGAAAACCTTTTTTTTTTACAGTTGACATTTGATTGTGTATGCAAAACAAAAGGTGAACAACTCAACATTTTATAGGTCTAATTGGACATCTCTCTGCTACTCTTTCCCAAAGACGACTCCTTCAAGCTGCTAAGAAGGCCAATCAAACAGGCCACTTCATCTGGGTTGGCTCAGACAGCTGGGGCTCCAAAATTTCTCCAATTCTTAACCAGGAAGAAATGGCAGAAGGTGCGGTCACCATCCTACCCAAACGGCAGTCCATCAAAGGTATTCATAATACAGTACCCCTTAACTTTACCTGACAGACTACTTAACTAATATACATAGGTTTCTTGAGCAATTTTCTATTTATTTTTATTGCCTGATTCTGCTTATCAAATGATGCATTTACATGAAACATTCATAATTTCCCCGGGGGAGTGCTCCATGTATTTGCTTCCTCCGCTTACACAAGACTAAGTGCTGTGTCAGCACGGTTGACTAAATCCATATCACAATCAGTCATATATTTTTTATATTTATCTTACGTTATCACTGTAAATGTATAGATTTAGAACACTAGTAACACAGAAGTTACGTTGCCAGTGGATAACCAAATATGTAAATAATTTTGTACTCATCTAAGCTATGCAATTGTACAAAACTGGGAAAATGTACAACATTTTGTGCTGCTTTTTTTTAATTATTGGAGGGCAGGGCTTTATCTAACAAGAAATCAATGGATCTTTAAGAACGATTATTACTGATATCCACTGACTAGAACTGCCAGCAACTGAGTATAGAATTTGAATAGATTTTAGTTATTTTTGACCTCATAGTTCAACACAGATTACAACACTTAAAAGCACTTTAATTCTAACAGCATTTGTGTCCTTTTCTTTTCAGGTTTTGATCGCTATTTCATCAGCAGAACATTAGAGAACAATAGAAGAAATATCTGGTTTGCAGAGTTCTGGGAGAATAACTTCCAGTGCAAGTTGAGCCGGCACGCTGTGAAGAAAGGATCCGGCATCAAAAAATGCACAAGTGAGTATACATTAATGGATGCAAAGGCAATGGAAAGCACTCAGTCAATGACCGAGTATATTGATTGGGTCTGCTGTGAATACATTATGTGTGTTTGTGTGTGTGTAGTTGTTATGCAGTGGTAAATTAATTTGTCATCAGGGAGAGAGGAATCACACTTCTCTAATTTAGGTTAAATGAAATGGGCGTAGATAAGTGAATGGTAATCTCTAATTTTCGTCCAGGAGAAATTAATGTTCCCATTACTTGTCTGCTGGCGAGTTTAATTTGCAGTGGACGACAACAGCAATCACAAAACTGTGCCACCCCCTGTGCTGAAAACATAATCAATAGTCAATCCAATCAGCACATTAGAAACAAGCTTTCAGGTCATTAAAATCTGTAGTCTCCCTAGGTCTGTCTCCCACACAAGTCTGCAGAACAACTCTCCATTTCAAAGAGTCAAGACTGACTGATTTAGAGCTGGAGACTTTAATGTCTCTATGCAATAAATTCCTAGAACTACAATTTCTGTAAAATGACAACTATTACAATAGAGATTTACATTTTAGTGAATTTCATGTTTATATTTAGTCCAAATGTGAGTGGAAGTGATCAACATTAATTGCTTATTACAAGTATGCAAATATCCACAGTTTTTTTTTTAAACTGTACTTAACTGGTAACTAATTTTAAACAACTTAAGTTAAACAACCTTGTAACTGCTGCCTGCAACTAACAAAATGAGTCCAACAAACAAAAAAAATATACATGTACAAGATTTATTCCTCTGCAGCAGCAATAAACACGACGCATGGGCTCACTGATAACTGCTATATTCAGAGCTTAACAAGGTATTTAGGGCTGACAATGCATAACGTTAATCACAATAAAAAGCATGGCTATGACTGTGAGCTGACACTCTCCCACACACAGAACTGGAAAGCCTCTAGCAGAACTGCTAACCCAGATACTACAAATGTGCCCACAGTGAAACACTCAGAAAGCACAATCAGTGTCTGACAGTCGCTGCTGTGAGCTGCTTACTTCTGACTACCGCTGCTACATTGTATCCATAATGCACTGAGTAGCGGTCAGTCCGTTGTCCCCGTGTATCCCGACCCCACCCACATCACAACACATCGTGCCAAAGCCACTCCACAGTACAGTCATTGCTCGCCGACTCCTTTGCTGCTTTTCTATATTCTGCAAAGAAGGGTAACAGCAGAAGTTGAGGGTGTATTTACCCTTTATAGAGACTTTTTAACAAAAAATAAATAAAATTTTATCACAGTTTCGCTGTTTGATCAAGTAAAGCTTTCTTTTTTTTAGAAAATGAATGCTGTATCTGACGTGACATATAGTGAATATAGCTGCAAGTTATCAATTAACTGGAGGAAAAAAAGGTACGTCATTAATTCTGTGGACCAGTGTTAAGGCTGAAGATCAATCTCCAGAGCCTATATTGGTGAACTATAGTGGTGAATTCATATTATAGAGACAGTGTGACACTTGAGGTCAAAATAATTATTATTAGTTATTTGGGAGGCCAATTAACACCAATAAACAGTGCATCGTATTGTTTGATGAGGTCTTCCTGCTTCTTATAATCTATCTGAGATTATACAAAATGTCACTGAATACTGTTGGACACTATATTGGTATGATAGATGAACAGACAAAGCCAATCAATTAGTAGTGACTTCATTCTCTTAACAATAACTCCCTTGGTAAATGACAGAAATAACTCAAATAAAATTCCCACTAGCAGGTGTCAGGAAAATGATTTCTTCATCTATCAGTTGTCATGGAGGCTGATCTTAAGCTAAATTGCTGCAGCCCCCTTTTCTTTCTCTTAGTAGCCTCCTGGGGACAATAAATCTTTGCAGGCATGTGTTACAAACAAACATTTCATTCAGAGCTAACTATGCTTCCCATTATAATTCTTATATACAATCCTTTCCTGACCCCACTTGAAGTGTTCTCTAGTCATAATAACGCTGTATTAGGCAGAATGTAAAAAAAAAAAGCTATAAGCTATAATTTTAGCCAAAACTTTAAAAAACAGTTTTAACAGTGTCTATGCCATTAATAGCACATTTATGGTGCTGCAATATCACTTAATCATAATCAGCCATTTCAAAAACATAATGCTCAAACGGTGTTACACGTATTTTGCTCCCATAAAAAAAGAAATGAACGGCGTCAAACATGACAGTCAAAATGTTGTTTACAATCTGTTTTCATTGTTCCTATGTCCAATCAAGGGATTTTGAAAGGTAACAGATCAACATGGATACTGAGTATCCTATCAGCTCATAGCAATATGTTATTATTTTGTGTGTTATATCAAAGCCTTGCAATGTGCATGTACCATTACAGCAAGGTAGTAACAGATCATCATCCAGGACTGTGACATTATTGTGTATCGAACTCAGAGTGCAAGGAAAAAAACACGGAGAGCAAATGTATAATTCACATTCTTGCTTCATCCTTTCGCAGTGTTGTGTTTACTGCCCTCGAGGCCAAGATTTACTTTGTAGTTTCAGACTGACATTGTCATCCCCGAAAAAACACATTACTCTGTATTAACATCCCCAGAGTGCAGCAAATACACTATCAATACGACCTGTCGTGAGCTACTTTTTTCATGGATATGGACAGTTTATTAAAATATAAGGTTGGTACATCAGTTTAAGGGAAAAATGTCCATAAGCAACCGTTATAACTGTGCTCTTATAACATGTTGGTGGATGCAGGTGATAAAACGGGTATCAGGTTTGATTTCTAGCTCGGCGTATTCATGAAAAAGGAGATTGTGTGGCATTCATAGACATTTCACTCTATCATGAGATTCTTTTTGTTATCTCTGGTCCCTAATGAGCAAGTCTGACATATCAGTTATGCGTCAAATCTCATCCCTAAAGTTTCCTTATTAAGAGTGTTGACAGTGCTTTCTTTCTAGTACTCACTACATTCTTTCCCACAAGCACTATTTTTAATTTGTATCCTAAGATATAATGTTGTGGGAACTAGAATTAATACAGAAGAATTTGCTCAGAATCATGCATTGCAGTATTTCCTCTAATGAAACATTTCTGTCCTGCTGGGTTGTTGGCAAAGATGAGAGCCACTGCAGGTGTGATGCTTCTTCTTCTTTGACGTCATTTCAGCACACGTTGAGGCTCAGTATGTGTGAAGAAAACTGGCTTGAGTCACTCTGTTGCTTTGCATCCCTGCAGACATGAGTCATCAAGGCTAACAGACACAAGTACATGCCTGCAAATGGTCTGACGCCCACTGCTCGCTGAAAACATCAAGGACACGACATGCAACTAATCAGTGTTTGACAGCTCTTTGATTCCCCTGATATACTATGCAAATGACAAGAACAAAAGGATGTTTTCTCCACTGCCAGATATTGTTTTTGACTTGCACTGATTCAGAAAAATGACTCCACGTGAAAAGCGGGGTAAATTCTTGATTAAAGAACATTACATTAAGAAATACTCAATAGCTGTCCATATTTCTTTGCTGCAACAATGAGTTCACTTTATCTGACTGGCCATAGCTTTAGAAAAGATGACAAGCACTGAAGCACTGAGGTCTATTTCTGTCGCCTTCTTAATTGGAATAAAGAAATGAGGGGGGTAGTTGGAACGGTTGTCAGCCAAAGTTTGTCTAGCCATTCACGAGGGACAAAAGAGGATATCATTTTCACTTTCATTTTAGAAACACAGTGATTGTCTGAAACACATCATTCTTGTGGAAAAAGAAGTCATTACCGTATTAATATCATGGGAAAGACCTTGTTTTATTTAAGGATTGGATCATACTTCCCATGTTCCATGTCCACAGAAAGCCGCTTAGCATTTCCACGAACATGCAAGCTACTCCGTTCATACTTAAACAAGGGTCCTCGTCAGAGAGTTCACAAAATCTCAAGCATGGTTACCATCTTCTTTGCTTACACTCTTGACCAAAACACGAGCATGCAACCAACTTTACTGAAATGTGTAAAGCCTCCAGCATGTGGAGGCTGGTACAGCATGCGTGGACTCAAACTGAGAGGGAGGACAGCTCAAGTTTATCCACATCGGGACCAAAACAGAAATAGGCCAAATTAGACCATATGCGAACACATAAAGTGTTACCCAGGACTTGGTTTAATTTTGCACAGAAATGTAAGTAACATTAAGAACACTAAGAAGAATTGTGTCTTGTGTCTTGTCCAGAGCGTGGACAAGACACAAGACACAGATCATTTCCTAATTCAGACTGAGAGAAGGTTTCAATGTGTTCTATCAGCTAAGTGCATTAGTTGGGCAGGTAGCCCATAATTTTCAACAACACAAAGAAATAAATTACAGTGGGCACAATATATAAAATTTATTTTTTCACATCTGTACCATGAATGGATAGAGAGGCAAAGATTGAACAATTTAATGCAATTCAAAGGAATATTGATGGTCAGAAGATACAGTCTCCTGGATCATTTGTCATCCCTTTCAGAAACTCAAAGTTGCCTTGATGAAAACTTCTAGTAACACACAGTATGTATGCAAGTGAGGTACAGGAGAATGGCTCACAGAAACAAGTCAATGCTGCATTCTTTTTGCATCACCACAGTTTTAATGAGAAACAGAATACTCAACTTAGTGCCAAAAACCCAAGATGCAATAAATAATATTCACCTTCTCTTCTGTTCAATAATGAAACCATAAAAATGATTATTTTACAGCATTGTGATGTTGAAGAGAGGACTACTGAAATAAATGTTGTCTTATTATCACTTTATCCTCTTAAATATTAAATACCACATCAGACCTTGGGTACGACTCATCAATTATCCAATGACAATACATATCACAATGTAATTTTCAGATTTACAGTGTTACTCTGTTAAACAAGTTTTTCAAAATTCTTAATGCACAGAAAGCAACAATGGTATAGTTTCTTCTTTCACTCAGGAATTAAACTTAATATCTAAATATCTGAAATTGTATAAGGAAAAATAATGAATATTAACTAATTGGAACCCTTTTTATTGTGATTTCCAAGCTTGGGTTTTTTTTGCCAAGTGGCCATGACCTTTAGACCATTACAAAATGTATTCAATACATCATTGAGTTCAAGTGAATGTTCCATTTCCATTTAGGCATTCCTGCAGTAACGCTTTTTTTGAAATAGGAAGGGCGAGCACCTCTGACTGCAGCTGTCATCGAAGATTAAAGGATCTTTGGGATTTTGAGAAATTTGAGCTTTAGAGGAAATTTGCAGCTTAATACTGATCTGGATGGCAGGCCTCTGTCCTAAAACCATTTCATTATTGAAACAAACTAGTCTTTAAAAGAGAATGTGAAAATAAATGTCAGTCTGTTTATTCTACCTTCATTTTGCCAATAGGACACATTTGTAAAATAACAAATTTAAGCTATTGAAATCATTCAGAGTCAATTATGCTGAGTAGGTTTTGGTGAGTGAGGAAATACTGAGAGTATATTTTCGATAATGAGACACAAACTATTCATCTGCTTAAAGCAAACACTTGTTAAAGAGAAGATGAGATGAGACAAGAATTCCTGACAGACATCTTACAAATCTCAATTCTCCTTTATCAGCTGCATTACATTATGTTCATGTTATCTGATCATTAGACGCCCTTCACATTGTCTGCTTTTGTGCTTTCCTTGGAGCAAAACTTGTCAATGATTTACTGAAAAGGACCAAGCTTAGGATGAGTGACTTGGAATAAAACCAAATTGAAACCAGCAATGCAAAGACTTCAAATGCTGCTGCAGACAGGTCTTGTAAATTATATATTTGTGAGTAATTATGCTGTCAAAGCAATATCAATCCTTGAGCCATTAGTTAGCAGCCTGCAAAAGCTAATGCTCATTGGCACACAAAATTAATTATAGTCCTTATTTCTACTTTTTAAACTTGCATTGTTGTCAAGAGCTACTATTCTCTTTCAAATCATTCCTAATGATTTGAAGATATGGATGTTATGCAAATTATACATTTTCCAAACATTTATCCCTCAGGTTTAGAATAATGAAAAATTATTTCATTATTCTAAAACAAGCATCAACTTCCAAAGCAGAAAGCTTTGTTACACTAGCTGTGTCACAATCCAGGGGCTGGATCCTCTGAAGTTTTAATCCACAAATCACATCATAATTATATCTGTATTGTTATAATATTAGAGCTTATTTTACTTATTTATTCTTTTGCATTTGTGTTTGGTTTACAATTATGCAGGCTCCACCAAGCCTGTTGTGTTGTCTAATAAAGATTTGCAAAATAATAATAATAATAATAATAATAATAATAATAATAATAATAATAATAATAATAATAATAATAATAATTGCTCTGCCACTTTTGCGTAAAGACTTCTTGGAAATGATCAGCAGTGAAGGATACACAGGTGTCAGGATTTTTCATTTTAATAAAATTGCATTGTCACAAGAAACAAACAAGGCATCACATATTGTGAGTTACTTAAACAATCACCTATTGTCCTTGTGAAAATATATGAACTTGACTTTCTTGAACACTGTCAACATCAACTTCCTTATTCGCACAATAAAACAAATATTTATTTATACAAAGTGTCTGCTTCGTTATTTCTCCCTATCACATAGGTGACAAAGATTTAACAGTATCAGATAATAAGACTGCCTTTGTCAGTGCTGCAAATTCTGACTCTTTACAACAGCTTCACATTATAGGAACATCAAGAGCATTAGCATACATGCTCTAACACAGTCTCTCTCAAATGGTGGGTCATGACACAAAAGTAGGTCATGGGTCCAGATCTCAGCTCACCATAGAAGGTGATAAGGGAGAAATATCAAATTGCAATTTTACTGACTGATATCATGATTGCAATTTGATTTGCAATATTTTTTTATTTATGTCAAGCCTCAGTTTAATATTCTTTTTTTTTTTAAAGGAGGTTGAAACGTGACGGGGTATTCCCACATGAATTACCATCAAATATTAAAGAGTTTCTCATCGTCTCACATTGTATATGAACATGTAAAACAAATTACAAATGTTGAGGTCAGTATGTGTGTGTGTGTGTATGAGTGTGTGTTTAGCTCTTCCAGCAGACTAATGCAAATAATGAGATCTAAAAAGATATAAATTAACATAACTGAAACCATTGACAGTAAAGTATAAAACCTCAGACAGATATGCTGTCAGATAAGTGTTTGAAACTTTGATTTGGTTTATTCACTATACTGTTTAATTGTGGCTTTGGTTTGAAAAATTGTTCAGCCTCAGACAATGAACTGTGAACTAACTCTTTGCTCAACCAGGGTTTTACTGCTAACAGCGTCCAGGTTTCAACAAAGCTCTATTTCCCAACAACAACTGAACTTGGTTTTGATGTTTGTTACTGCCACTGCAACTTTACATGACTATGACCGGAGAGCGAGAGAGAAAGAGAATGAAAGAGAAAGAGCAGGAGTGGTCAAAAAAAAATGTATATGGTGAACAGACAGCAAGTGTAAATAGCAAACTCCAAAGACATGAGTGATATTTGTCTGATTGTTTCACAGCAGTATGGGGTGAAGCACAAAAACAAGTTGCTGGAAGGATTTAATGTGAATACAGACATAAACCGAGACAAGTGCAGCTTCTCTGCTCTGACAGACACACCGTGCTGCGAGTGTTACAGATGAACGTATCCATGATGCAGCTCACTTCACACAGAGGCTCAGTCAGGACTATGGCAAGACGTTTAAAATGTAACTAAGTTTGACTATCCATTATCAACATTAGGCCAAGGTCACACTACATGGTCTTGAGTGATGTTTTTGTCCACCCTATAAGCTGAGTGTCGTGGGTGGAGCCAGTCTAGCTCCACCCTGACCTTATTGTACCATTTTCCTCTAGTACCCCAAGTGAAATTGCCAAAGAATGGGATGTAGTGGCTAGTTATTTTAGTACTTATACTAATGGAAATGCAAAAAAAAAAAAAAAAATGTGCTGTGCTGTACCAAACCAATGGAATGGAAACATGGCTGACTGATTAATAAATGTGGGTCTAAAGACTGGTACTTAACTGTTCCAAGGTCGATGCCACCAAAAACAAAGTAACAACAAAACCCAGCTAGAGCATCTCAACATGAAACTGGTTTGATTTGTGCATGCATTAGTGTACATGTCAGAATCTAAGGAAACTCTGAAACGAGGACCTCCTACAACTGTACCACTACTGCAAATCACAAAATAACCCTACATCCAATTTCTCAATGTCAATATGCTCCACAACCCCATAAACAACAGGATTTCATTTGGTTCCTACTAGTTATATAAATTGAATTCAGTATTACCCCACCCTCCTTTCTCCCCACCCTACTAGATTTTTTTCAGCTTTATGGGACTGCACAGTATCACCTTATCAAAAATCCAAGGTCTTCCACATTCCAAAGTGACCCCATGCCCTCTTATCTCTAATAAAATCATGTCTGCCTGTGCTCTTCCCCCCACTGACACAAATCCTTAATGAGTCTCATACCACCTGATTCAAGAGAAAAAAAAGAAAAAGAAAAAAAAAAGGAACTGGAAGACCACGACAACAAGAAGTCCATCCCATTTCTTGCCAACTCAAGAACATGGTGTCATCACCACTCTTCCTAATGGTGTTCCCCAGGGCTTAGTTGTATCATTTTGTTCATTATTTACATATTATTTACAAGTTTTTAGACAATCTGCTACCTTCAAGTCTCTCCATGCTTAAAAGATATCAAAGCTCTCAATACCCAAAAATTAACTGGGGTAATATTTCCTGCCACTACTACTGGTCTTCTGCCATATAATCTGCCATATTATACTGCTATTGACACAGTGGTCCAGAATGAGCTACATGTAATTAAACACTGGTTAGGGCTACTGTACCATACTGTACGTTATATAAAAAGGTATTTATGAACTCCTTTAAGAATTCAACCAAGGAAAACAAGGAGCTAACAGTAGAATAACTGATGTTTGTGACCTTTATTCTACTTCGCCTACTTTTAAATCATTAATTTACAATTCCTGTTACTTCTTCCTGTTTTTGTATGGGCCAGTGAGCCACAACATTAAAACAGGTAAATAGATTTATTGTTTTGGCTCATCAGTAAATACCTGATGCCTGTTTTTAAAGTGTTTCTTTTGAACAATCAGTAACAGAACTGAATCTTTAAGATATAAATAGGTAATAAACAAACTGATCTTCCATGGCAGTTAAACCAGTTAACTTTAATGTGTCTCTGATCTGTATATTATTTCTGTGTCATTCTTGCTCTCTCTCTGTCTGCTAAACCTCTGAAAATCTGACAGTTTGTATTGGCTAATACAAGGATTAAGCCACTAATTGAAACCTTACTTAGTGATTAACACATTTCCAAAGCAGTAGACCAAACCCAGCCATGATTAATATATACCTGTCATAACTAACTATATTAATACTGAAGAATGATTGGGCCTGTTGTCATGTCTTACACTCCTCCTGCACCACTTTATCACACTCTCTGCTCTTGATTAATAGATGAGAAATGGTATGTGAACTTGTGGGAATAAACGCTGGGGGGACCCTTTAAACGACACCTAAGGTTGTTCAAAAAAACTTTTTTCCCTGTAACATTTACAGTGTGTACTGACAAACCTTTCCTCAGTTCAACCCATATCTTTCAGAAATGCTGGAAAGCCTTTTACCAGCATTGAAAAAGGGCCTGTAAGGACATATGAAAGCAGGAGATACGTGGAACAATTCTGAGTCTAAGGTTTTATGATTGATGTCTTCAAGAATTAGCACATCACTAGTGGTTAACATGCACAATCCAATGCCAGTCTTTAAATAAACTGAATATGGTGAGGGGAAAAAAAGAGTTCACAATTGAGTAATCATGCCTCCTGAAAGACTATAATTTGCTTGATTTCACACATAGCAATCATACTGTCAGCCTTATATTTTCAGCTAATTGTGAAGCAGGGTTTTTTTAATAATATGATTTTTTTTTTCTTTCATATAAAGTTTTCTAGCTTTTGCTTTGATTGCCTTAAGCAAACAATTGAGGACAGGTATTTAAGAATTCGTGAGTTTCATGAGTTGTAACTTTTTTGTGTTTTATGTGTTTTTTTAAGACCACGAGCGGATCGGAAAAGACTCTTCCTACGAACAGGAGGGGAAGGTACAGTTTGTGATTGATGCAGTGTACGCCATGGCTCATGCTCTACACAACATGCACAAAGACCTCTGTCCTGGAAAGGTCGGTCTCTGCCCCAAGATGGATACCATAAACGGCACATTGCTGCTCAAGTACATCCGCAATGTCAACTTCACAGGTGTGTAATCCTAATTCTACTTAATGTAGGCTGACAACAGAATTTGTGTTGTACTAAAAGCACAATTTGTTATTGTACATTATTCATGTACAAAAAAAAAACCAAACAAACAAAAAAAACAACAACAACTAATTAACAAAGAGGCTACAGTGATTCCATTCCTTATTCACACATTAAGAGTGTATATCATACTAGAAGTCACTACTGGGCTGCTTTATCATTCTGAGACATTTGTTTTGTGCTATTTGAAGTACTTGAACTAAATGCTCATGCAGAGGATTTATGAGTATACAGTGGTCCCCAATTATCAAGCTACTGAATGTAAATTACTACCAGCAAGTATAGGGGGCTGAGATCTGTGGGAGGGTTGACAATCAACAGCAGAGCAGTGTTTTATAGTTGCTCATGATGCGCAGGAACTGTGCATTGTGAGATTCTCCGCCTTATCTTGTCAGTACTGAATTGCCCACACAAGAAACACCTCCTGCTTATAGTGTGTTGGCTGTTGAGTTTGATTTGTACAAGGAAGAGACGGGGAAAAGAAAAGAAGAGTCAATGTAGCATCAGACAAAAAGAAAAATAGGATTCGGTTGTAGTTTTTGGTATATATATATATATTAGTTTTTAGTGCTATTGCAAACAGGGCTCCAAAGGTTGATTATTAGTGATTACTTATTAATGATAACTAAACTAATTGCCAAATATTTTGATAATTATTAATTTGTTTTTTTAATAATTAAAACTGATTCTATGCTTCTTTTTTTATACTATTGTAAATGTGAATAATTTCAGGTCTGCTTGCTACGTATATTAAAAAAGACATTTCATCATCCAAGCAACTACTCAAATATTTGACAGATCAATAAATTACAAAAATAACTATAACCCACTCAAATACAGTTTTATATATTAACTGTATATATACAGTTGTAACTCAGCTATTTTACATAGGGATGGACGATGCACTTCGCCAATACACAGTTGGAACAAGTCAAAGTGCTAAGCATCTAGCAATCCTAGACTCCCAATTAAAAAAAAAGAAAATGTCTAGGGCTTGTTATTTTGTGAAGGCTCACAGTGCAACATCAACAGCAGGGGCTTCCTATGACAGGGATCATTTTTATAGTCAACTAAAAGGGCACTGGAGAAAAACAATAACAACAACAATAGGCTAAGTATGTAAGGCCTTTGTTTTGTAATGTATTAATTCACAGACTTTATCATTTGAGATAATAAAGGTTAACCTGACGGACATGTTTTTAGAAGTTACATGCCGTTGAAAGGAAACTCTGCAGTACTCTGCAGTGTTTTACTGTAGGCACTATCTTCAAAGCCAAAACATTGTTTACCTGTTCCTGAGATGGCTTATTACTATGTAAGCAGGTCAATTCTCATTTGTGAAAAATTAAAAAAAAAAGAAACAGTTACTTTATCAAACCACATTTACTTGATTTTATGATGGCTCAAATCTCCCACCAATGGAACAGAATAGATTTAATCTGAAATACTGTAGGACTGGTTTGTGATGTAGAAGTAAACAAGTCTTTATGCAGTACTTTATTCACGTTCAAGCCTTACATTACTGAAAAGCTAATCAGCATAAAAGTCAGTGGGGGTTAAAAGTGGGATGGCTAGAAAATCAATGCTACACATTACCGGAATAGTTCTGCTTTTAGGGATGGAGAATTTAAAAGGATTGTAGTTAAACAGCAGGAAACTCAACATAATCCTTGCATATTCTGGGAATTGTCCACGGACAACCATGCTGACCCAAGGAAAAAGGAGACCCAAGCACTACAGATACCGTTGATGATCAATGTATAGTATTATGTTTGCAAGCCCAGTAATACTGAGGTAAAGCCCAGTAATACAGCAGCTGGCTTTAAATGCTATTTTAAATTCTGTTTTATGAAGCAAACTAGCAAGACATAAAGCTAATTGCAAAGCAGTGTTACAGTGTGTTTGATTAAAGGTTGGCTACAGCATTTTAATGCTGCCCATTTTCATGAGGTTTAATTATTTATTCAATTAGAGTATGTTGTGAGAAAGCACAGGATGTGATAGAGTGATCTAATCAAACATTCCTAACAGTAATTATAAAGACTGTGGGAAAATGGTTTTGTTATATGCAGAAATAAGACATATTTTGTGACAGATAGACAATGAAAGAGTCACATTGTTCAAACTACAAATGCAAACTACTAAATAACTACTTTAAAAATATTAACAAACATAGACTATTTTTAGGATTTAAAGTGACACAGTGTAGTTTTTGATCTTGTTGGAAAACAGTACTGTCTTTCACAAATATTGAAACAACATTCCATTACATTACATTACATGAACAGGGGACGACATGACTTCAATAACACCACGTGACACACAGCAGCTCCAACACACTATGTTTAGTTTGTAAGCAAACAATATCTACTTAATAGTCCAACAAAGCCAGGTCACTATCACTCCAACATCCCACGGCGTCTCTCAGCTGACGCCGGTGAGTGAAAGCAGGACTAATATTCACCCTTGTCCGACATCTTATCCTATCACTCCCCCACTTTTTCTTTGACTCCTCTGACAAAATTTGTGAACTTAGCATGTAACTTTCAACCTCCATTTAGAGAAGAAATAAATAGTGTGACATACATACAGTAACATAATCTGCATGTTCTGAATAAATGTTTGCCAATATGACTGTTTTCTTACTTCTTTCACACCACATTCCCTCACTGAGTGCACTGTACACATCTTAAGCTTAGCAGCAAAGTGTGTATCCTTTTTTGTATCATTTTATATCATAATTTGTAAATGTATTATACTAATAATTTATAAACTTTATTTATAGCACTTTTCCTAACAATAATAACAGATAAGAGCGATAAAAATCATAGTACAGCAATTGATACAAGGATAAGCAAATCATAAACCAGTAGAGTAAAAAAAAAAAGAAGTTAAGCAGAATGTATGTGAACTTCATAAATGCAAATATCACACCTCTTGTGGCTGTACCTGTACCATTTATCACGGAGTGGATTATTCTTGGTTAACTACAAAAATTAAAATTACAAAGTGCAGCTTTAAATGCGTCAGTCTGGCATTTTATCAGCGCAACCTTGCAAAAACTGCACCTGAGTAACAATAATAATAAGACTTATACACACACTACTGTGAATACAATTAAGCACACCACGTTAAGAGACATTTTTTTCATGACTACATAATTTTCATTGCTCATGTGAAGAGCTAGAGCTGATGTAATTCTGTGCAGTTTCCTCAAAAATATGAACAGATTATTAAACAAGCTGCGCCTTAATATTAGCTGACTGAGCATGAAACGGAAACGTCCTCCTGCAAGTTAACAGGGGAAAGTTAACAATTCAGACAATCAAATTAGAAGGGAACTACTTCCCACTGGATTGCCAGTATCGCTGAGATGAGCAAAACAATCTTCATAATTACACAACTGCCTGTTGTTATCTTAGCCATGCCCTCTAGATAATGCAGAAAGATGGTGTTAAAGCAATTATCTGCTATGGGCTGTAATCAGTCCCTTTGACACACTCACAAAATTCACGGGGGAAATACTGTTGGTATGTTCTCAAAGTCTGATACACAGCTTCAAAAACAATCAATGCTCGATCACTTTGGACAAAAGAACTCAGTAAATATTTTGAAAACACAATCAAAAGAACATGGACCAACCACTTAATTCCACACTACACATGTTCAACTTTTTGTCAATGCAGGGAGATTTTTCAGTAACATTAAAATTACCACTTTTGGTACCCACCCCTAACCACACATCTCTATTTTCATTTAGAAATGCTGAAAATTCTTCTCCAAATATGTCTGCTTTCCACACTTGCTTTAGAACCACCAAAATGGAGAAGTCCCCAAAACAGCGCTGGTTCATTTTGCTTGAAAATTTGTTAGGGCTGTGTTGTAAATTGTTTAGTTGTTTTGCTTATTTTTTAAACCAGAAATTGAATAATGGGTGGTTGGAACTGGGTAATTTGCTTGTCCGATAATATACTGTATTAAAACACTTACTGTATGTTGAATCATTACTTTTCACTAACTAACATGATGGCATCAGCACACATACGTCAAAGTGTAAGTTCAGCACAAGTAAATATAGACAGGAGTACTATAAATGTTCCTTTCCTCAGAGATGTTCTGTTGGGGGCTCATTTGACTACATCTGTGTATCCTTGTTCCCTTACAATGCAATCCTATGATATGTTGAAGCTGGAGAGGGTTTGGAGGCCATCTCAGAAGCAGACAAAAAGAGAAAGCGGGGAGATGAGGGAGACCTCAAAGTGGTAATCAAAATCAGTGCTGTCATTTGTTAGCTCTCTGAGTTGGGACCTTGTGGATAACAAGCAATGGGGCAATAAGTACAATGAAGTCGTGTGAAATGATGTGAAAACATGACCAGACAGCAGCCCTGGCCCTCCTCGAAGGACCAGGACAACATGGCTGTCAAGATCGATTTTGCTTCTATCATTAACACTAAAACAGTACTGTCTTGAAGTCCCCTTGCAGCTTCATTTCATCTTGGGGTATTATGAAAATGAAAGCTTGAGTTTTTACTCAGTAATTTACAAACTGCCCTCTGAAATAACAATCTGTGCTCTCTTCTTGTTTCTCGTCTCTGAAATAGGCATTGCTGGCACGCCAGTGGTCTTCAACGTCAATGGAGATGCTCCTGGCCGCTATGAAATCTACCAATACCAGATTGGAAATAACACAGCAGAGTATAAGATCATCGGTCACTGGACAGACCACCTCTTTTTGGATGTAGGAGAATTTTAAATATTTCTTCAATTATGTCAGGAATATATGGTTGGGTTTTTTTGTGTGCTGTCTTTAGGCTCCATACATCAAACAACCATGATGATTTATCATCATAATTTGGACATCCAGCAATTACTCATTAAACTCATTTATTCTTGTCAATGAAATCAAAAAAAGCACATGGCATTAAAAACAAATGTGCTCACCATCTACACATGTTTTGGCCATCAGTTCTGCAGAGAGGTATTGAGTGGAGGGATTGGAGGATGAAGGAAAGTTTATCACAATCATGGCATGGACAAAAAAAGGAAAAAATGATGGAGTGCACCATACATCAGTTAGGACTAAAGCAACAAGGATTTCAAATTGTATCTTTTTTCCCTTTAATAGAGCCAAATCAGTCTGTTTATGTGCCACCATTATACGTGGCATTTAGCCTACAGGAGCTAGATTACTGCCACACACAGTAGAGTGAATTCACTTTCTCTTAACTTATCGCTGATACCAAAGGTTACAGGTCATGTTTTGTTTCATAGGGCAACAGTTGACAGAAAATAATTAATGATAAATCATGGTTGACTTTTATACACATACAGGATAAAAGATGATCAACACAAAATGTCTGTACAGCATTTCCACATCATCTTCTCTTATTAGATCTTGAATGGATTAACAAGACAGGGACAACTTTATGCATTAACCTCATTTTTACCTTTGCCATTAATAATTTTAGTGTTGCCTGTTTATTTTTCAACTAATATATTTACAAAGGACACAGAATCTGAAGTGTTGGATACTGTATGTTTACAACAAAAACGCTGTTTTAAATCCCAAACAATGCTACATGCAACATTTATACATGAATCCCTGAGCATTTTCTTCTTGTTTTTCTTCTTGCATATACTATTGTTATGGTATTTGTTTATTGTAGGAAAGAGGGTTCCGAGTTACTGCTGCACACAGATCAACCTTAAAGCACAATATGTATCATAGGTAACTTTTCCAGACACAAAAACGTCATTGAGATGTTTGAACGAGTTAATAGTCCCTATCCATCTCCACAGCCTATCTATCTTAATTAGAGCTTAAGCAAACTGTGCTGTAATAAAAACATATAAGGTCCATGCAACATCGCGTTGGGTTGAGACTGACACAACTCATTATTATAGCTGCACATGTAAGTGCAACCTTCTTTGGAAGCAATTATTAAGCAATCATCTTCTGTTTTGAGCTTAAGAAATATTTTTCCAAAAAGCCACTTTCAAATGGTGAATATTCTATTAATAAATAGTTTGTCCTATTGTGTTCTTATCTACTGTAACCTCATGCATTAAGTAGTGCGTTTCTTAACATAAAATCATCGATCATATCTCCAAAGTTGGACATGGTCTTCCAGTTTGCCAGATGAGGACAATTTGGGAGTAAGAATATATTAAATAGCCACCCGGGGGTGACTGCTGGTTGCAAAAAGAACTCAGCTTGAATAACAGTCTGTGGGAAAATGACACTACTTCACACTTGATTTATGATGTCACTAAACATCTTCCTGAGGAGTTAATGGTCGCAATTTATAATATCAGGTCTTCTTAAATAGCAAAACCTCAACATGGCAGCAGTCAAATCATCAGTCTCGAGGCTGCAAAATGGGAGTTCCATCACTATTGGGTGCAACTTGCATACAACTAAAATAAAATAATATAAAATAAAATAATATGAAGAAAGTTTATACTAGACTGAGAATTAAAGGGATTGTTTGATCCATGTCCAGAAGCGAATTCTATACAGAATGTATAACCTTTTTAATATGGTGAATAAACTGGATATTTTTAAGGAATCCCTCTTTGTACTTTCCCTCCAGATAACAGAGATGCAGTGGCCTGGTGGAACACAAGAAGTCCCCTCCTCTATTTGTAGCCAGCCTTGCCGTCCTGGCCAGCGCAAGAAGATAGTGAAGGGAATTCCATGTTGCTGGCACTGTGAGAACTGTGATGGTTACCAGTATCAGGCAGACACTTACACCTGCAAGATGTGCCGTTTTGATTTGCGGCCTAATGAGAACCACACTGGCTGTGTTCCCATTCCCATTGTCAAGCTGGAGTGGAGCTCCCCATGGGCAGTCATCCCTGTTCTCATTGCTGTTCTAGGCATCATGGCCACACTGTTTGTGGTTGCGACATTTATACGCTACAACGACACACCCATTGTTAAGGCATCAGGTCGAGAACTGAGCTATGTGCTGCTGACGGGTATTTTTCTGTGCTATGCTACAACATTCCTCATGATCTCCACTCCTGATGTGGTAATATGCTCACTGCGAAGGATTTTCCTGGGTCTGGGTATGAGTATAAGCTATGCAGCACTGCTTACCAAGACGAATCGGATTTACCGAATTTTTGAACAAGGAAAGATGTCGGTCAGTGCCCCTCGATTTATCTCCCCGGCGTCCCAGTTAGTCATCACATTTAGCCTGATATCAGTGCAGCTCCTTGGAGTGTGTATCTGGTTTGGTGTTGACCCATCACAAGCCATCATCGACTATGAGGACCAGCGTACAGCCAATCCTAAAATGGCCCGTGGTGTTCTGAAATGTGATATTTCAGACCTGTCCCTCATCTGTCTGCTGGGTTATAGCATGCTACTAATGGTCACCTGCACAGTTTATGCAATTAAGACCAGAGGTGTGCCCGAGACCTTCAATGAGGCCAAGCCCATCGGCTTCACCATGTACACCACCTGCATTGTATGGCTTGCCTTCATCCCCATCTTCTTTGGGACCTCACAATCAGCAGAAAAGGTAAATATAGTATTCTAAATGTTGGACGTGTTAAATAACCAACTAAGTGTTTGACCTATTACAATCAATCTCTTGTGTCAAGACTCTAAGCATTCATTGATTTCATTTAATTTACAAAAAGGAAGTCACTTTTCCTATAACTCCTGTTCATCTCATTGCGAAGAAAATTGCCCCTCAGATTATGTTTGTTATATAGCATTAGTATTAATTCATCAGGAAATGATGGGCTTTGTGCACAGTGGGGGTTACAAGGCATTTGGAGTTGATTTGTGAGGATAATCGATTCAACTGAACTTTGCTTTGATGTGTTTCCCTAATTTGTATTTCTGTGAGTTTGATTCAGCACTCACAACTGGGTGGAAATAGCAAGTAGTCAATCACTGTACGTTCACTCATACATTGTGTGTAATGTACCATATAATTAGTGTGTTGATAGTTATCGTGTAATAAGTTATAGCTCAGCTATCTTAGAGGACTCTAAGACAGAAGTTCATTTAAACAACACAGTGACAACATTTGTAATGTAAGGAAAAAGAAATAAGCACCTCTTATAGCAAAAGGTGATATGAGATATTAGATCGTGAACGACTGAATATGCTGACGATCTGCCAAGGCAGAGAGATTATAGTCTCGCCTTTAATGAAGGAGTTGGTCCCTAAAAAGAACTCCACCTCCATTGTATGAAACTGCTTTGCCCTTTCTCAAAACAAGGCACCATTAAGTTAGTTTTAGATGCAAGGTCTGCACAGACAAGGTTCAATTAACATTTTCAAACTCATACACATAGAGCAGCCACACTGTAGCCAGCAGAGGCAACTGGCAACCAAAATAAACCACTTTAAAACAGACATTTGATCAACACAGTCTGCATGAGAAGACTAGCAAGTGGTGTAATGAAATAACTGAAGCGGTTACCTTTTACCTTTCAAATGTTTGCACTGTTTACCTTTCAAATTAAAATGAATTTTTTTTAGTTAAGCAAATCTGTCTCTCACAAAGATATGAGATAACTGATCTCACATCTTCGTGCGCACTTAAATGCCCACTGCACTAGGCACAAGTTGGTAAAATTGTCCACACTAATCTACACTGATATCCACACTAAAATCTGTTAAGAAATGTTCTTTGGTCTAAATGCTCTCTTATATATTTTTTGTAGTTTAAGGCTAGGATTTTAAATAAGGAAATAGTTTGAATGTTTAGTAACGTGCAAAAAAGCAAAAATCAATAGTATAATAAGAAATATGTCTTGTAAAAAAGTATGATCATGATTTTACTGTAAAAATATGATATATTTTTGCCATTTCTCCCAAGTGTTTGACAAAGGCCACACGGAATGTTAGATACTCTTTTTCTTAAAAAAGGGGAAATGTTTGAAAGTTACAGTATATTCCTTGCAATATTCATACTACTAAGCCAGTTAACATTTGGTGAATGCCCCTTGTGTAGTTTCAAATTGCTCTAAATACAGCACAGCAACTTAAAACTGTAATTTTGATAACACAAGTGGAACGTGGAATTATCCAGAATGCACTTGTTCCAGATGTGTTTTTAGGAGGTTGGGTCAAATCCCTGTGGCATCAGTTGGTAATGAGCCTAATGCAATATAATTGTTCAAGTGGCAACATAACTTTGGCTCTCTGAACATTGTTGCTGGTGGTTTATAAAAGACAAGGGACAGAGACTAAAGTACAAATAATAATTTCTTCACTTATTCATTTCTACCACTTAAGAGTGAGTTATGGAGCTGCTTAATCCCCCCCCCCCACCTTTGTTTCCAGTTTTCACAGAAGCAAAACCGAAAAAATTAAGTGTTTTCTTATATAAAATATTAATGACTGTCCGTGCATTTTACTTAAGTCTTACTGAAAATAACTGAAAACATGATGTCTAACTATGATCTATCATAATGGTAATTTTGACTTATAGCAGGAAAAGCAAAAGTAATACACTTGTCATTAACAACCGTTCAGTTTAATTAAGCTTGCTAGTGGATTACCGAGACAAATACTCATAAGCTGGATCGAATACAGTCATACACAGTGCATTATTATTATTATGTGAGTAATGCCGTGTTTCTATCATGGTACAGTTTGGTTCGGTACAGTACGGTACCATTTCGAATGGTAAACAGAATAGTTTTTGACTGTGAATTGTAACATTACTTGGTGGGCAGGGGGGGAGCTGTGCCTGATAGCCACATCAGCAAGATACGTAGTGTGACGTCGTAGCGGTGTGAAAACAACAAACAACGATATCAACGGTGACACAGCAGAAAATGACTCAAAAGACAACAACCCAATGGACAACAACGAAGGACATACAGAAGCACCGGCCACAAGGGAGTTAAGTTTTTCTGTCGCTCAATGAGCTGACTGTTGTGGGTGGAGCCAACTTGTACCATTAACTGGTATCTTAAGGGTAGGGTACCAAATATGGAACGGCTACTGCCGGATATTTTGGTATTATTCCTAATGGAAAAGCAAAAAAATACATACATACCGAACCAAATCATTCCAATCATGGAAAAGATGGCTAATATTCACCGTTATGTTATAATGTAAAGCTTAGATTGATATAATTATTTAAGACTATGAGCAAAAATCCTCATGAGATGAGGAAAAAAATATTTGAAGCTAACAAAACATATGTTATTACCCCATGTTGGGGAACATCATCCATTACTGGTGACATTCTGTCATAGCAAAAGGCACTGTGAGCTATTCCTTCACCAAATGACTTCATCATTTGTGATGTCTGAGACTGTAATGTCAGACAAAACCTCAGGCAAATCTCTTTGAAGGATGTCAGCTTACTGTGTTTCCACTGTACACTGTTCACCGTGTGTTCATCAACTTCAGGACACCCCCAGCAATTTTCATCCACAAGTCATTTCAGCTTTTCTCGCCTTTTTCTCTAATGGATGTTTTTTGACTCTGGAGTACAGAGAAAAGATGGAGTAGGATGTCTGCAAATCAAGCCATTAAATTGCTCTGAAGGGTTTGTTCGCCCAAGAAAATACAACCTTAAACTACATAAACAGTTTATATAAAATATAAGGTTTCCATATAATTCTCCGTTTTTATTTCTCTCTGTGTGTCTTGTCATTAACAAATGTGTCAAGTGTCAATATCAAGTATGATCCACCTCTTACATTTTTACTCCCCAGTCAGCACAACTCACCACATTCAACAAATCAGATATGGACTGTGTATCTGTGCTGGGGTTATTATCATAAATGAAAAATCACTGGGAGGCACTTTTAATGTGCTATAGGATGTGTCTCTCTGCTCCATAGTTGTTGCCTGTGGCTATATATCTGTTACCCAGCTGTGAGTTGCAGCTGTCACTGGCTTTAGAGATACATTCCTTAAGTTGTTATCTACAACCTTCAGGGTGAAAATGTTTATATGCAAAAAACATATGCGCCCATTAGGTGAGGGTACTTCCATTAGATGGGTATCATAAATTAACAAACACAGCAAAGAACGCAATGTTGATCATGATGCATGTGAAAATAAAAGGTTAAGAATAAAGGGCACCTAATGCCATCACCATGTCTTGTTATATAATGATTATGGGGCATTGAGTGCTGGGCAAATTTAAGTGCATAAGGCATTTACATGAAACTATTTATCCTGTGCTGTCCCTATATACCCCGTTTAGACCTGGTATTAACATCCATTCTCAGTGATTAAATTGCATATGGTCAGCATTAAGGAGGACTGTTCACATCTGTAGTGATGTTTTGACTATTGCTATTGCTAGTATGGTGGTGGCAAATGTATGGATGCTGACTAGTGTAAAAAAGGAGGAAGGAAATCACCTCTAAATGTGGTTTCTGTGAATGGATTAGATCAGATCAATTAGCTGAATCTGCACGTGATTGGATGAGTCAGACTAAATAAAACTGCAAGTTTTGTGTTCTCAACTTTACCTCAGATTGCAAAACTAGAAAATCACTGTCCATCACTTACTGTACCCTCAACAATTGATTCTGTTTTGTCTCCGCTGTCTTCTATGCAGATGTATATCCAGACTACGACCCTGACCATCTCTGTAAGCCTCAGTGCATCTGTCTCTTTGGGAATGCTCTACATGCCCAAGGTCTATGTGGTTCTCTTTCATCCAGAGCAAAATGTGCCCAAGCGCAAGCGCAGCCTGAAGGCTGTGGTCACTGCAGCTACCATGTCCAACAAGTTCAACCCCAAAGGTGGTCTGAGGCCCAACGGAGAGGCAAAGTCTGAACTCTGTGAAAGTCTTGAAACACAAGGTTGGTATTATGCCTGACGGCACAACGAAGAGAAATAAATTGTGAAAGTTAAACGACCTTAACCAGAAGTTGATTTTTATGCTGATGTAATGA
The DNA here is from genome assembly GCA_016785285.1 of Brachirus orientalis. NCBI lineage: Eukaryota > Metazoa > Chordata > Actinopteri > Pleuronectiformes > Soleidae > Brachirus > Brachirus orientalis. The sequence continues at coordinate 17,839,150 of JAFBJR010000150.1, forward strand.
GCTGTTCCTGGGTAAGGTTAAAGCTTTAACAGTGAATGCCTTATTTGAACATAATTGACTAATTTCAGGTGACAACATAATTGATGGCAACATTATTTTGCACTTCAGCAGTTTGGGAAATTAGCAAGGATTATATTTGCATAGAATAAATTAGGCTTCTGTTTCAGTTGCAGCTCAAGTTCTGTTATACAGTCGCTCCTTAGTGAACATTGCCAATGACAGAACTGTGTCAACAAATCAGAAATCTATGTCTTCTATTAATGATCCACAGTATGGGGGCCCACCATACTCAAAAAGTTCACAAATAACATGAAAGACCACTAAATGTGTTTCTTGCCTTTGTAGAGTAGTGTGCATGTCTATTTGCCCCAAAACTCACTGACCTAAGTGTCATAATTGGAGTGGACTTCAGACACTTTCCGTTCTCTCTAGAAAGGAATAACTCAACATCACAATAATTTGGGCTTTAACTGTGCACATTCCCACAACTAGCATTAAGTTCTCAGCAAGCAAGCATATCTCCCATGTGTAACCTGATCATCCTGGTTACCACCACAGATAGATCAATTATATGAGAAACAATTTTCAATTAGCCTCTGGCTAGAATAGGATTGCTGTTTTTGTATGTTCCTTTTATAATGGATTTAACTGTTTAGTGGCCAAACTAATATACTTCTTAGATTAGACAGGATTCAGTAAAATTTAAAACACGCTTATATTCGGGACACACAGTAGTGCAGAGCCAGGCAGTGTAGCATTGTTGCTTCATAGCCAGAAGGTCACTGGTTTGGACTGAGGGCATTTCTGTGTTGAGTTTGCATGTTCTCCATGTGTGCATGTGTGTTTTCTCCAGGTACTCCAGATTCCTCCCATTATTCAAAAACATGCAGATTGGAGACTCTCTAAATTTACTGTAGGTGTGAGTGGAATAGTGAATGGTTCTAGGTCTCTGTATGTTTGCCCTGCGATAGACTGGTGGATGTTTATATTACACTATAAAAATTCTATAATGTGTTCCAGAAAAGCATAAAGCAGCTTTTTTTTTTCTTTTTTTTTTATTTGGGATGCATTGGCATTTTGCAATATGGTGCCTATACTGATTTTGAAAGGGATATAAATATTATATATATTATATAAAGATATTTTCCAATTAACACAGTGTTGGAAAATAGAATATTTTAATTACCAAGATAAAGTGTATAAGTAGGAAGTCCCTATGTTGGGGCAGGCATAATTCCAAAAAAGCAACACCGCATGGTCTGATTTTTGAAGATCCTGGTTTAATATTCCGACAAGCTGCATGGGATAGAATGCCCACAGCTCCATTTGGTAGAAAGACTTCTTGATGTGAGAATAGAATTGTTATGTCCTATCCTATTACAAAGACCTTTCAGTGCTGATTCTCAACCATGGTTTGAACTGTGTATCTAACAAATGTTCTTTGTGCTTGTGTGTCAGACTGTGTTGAGGGTGGGGAGCCTTGTGAGGGACTTTAGTCTTTCAGGTAAACTGGTTAGATCATAATTTTACCACTTTCCCCGGTTAATTTCTGCTAATGTTCTTAACACCACCATGCCTGCATAAACAAAGCATCCCAGCTGTCCCTGACTAAAATACAGCACCCTGAATGTCAAAACACAGTAATCACGCTGACCCAACAGACTTTAAATGGAATAAACAATATTGGTGTATGTGGTGCTGTGAAATGGCCAATTCAGCACCGTAAAGCCTGTTAATGTGGCAAGATGACACCACTCTCCCTGAGTGCAGGAGACAAGCGATAGCCATGTGTCCCCTATAATTTGTTTCCCTGCTGACAAAAGATGGAATATGTGGTAATGGAACAACAACAATAAGAGTGAAGAGGAAAAGACAGATGGGTCTGCCAGCTCCAATTCTTTCTGGACCATCTATTCTTTATCTTTGCCTCACAGCACATAAATATTCAAATAAGGTTCATTTATCAATGCTTCTCTTGGAAGAGATGCTTTGGATGAAATGTGAGAATACGGCCCCATTCACACACCGGACGTGGCACTAACAAATACACAGAAACATTCACCATTAAGCAGCTCTCCTCTACAGCACTTTGGCCCCCAATTCTGGTTTTCTTCTGATTGGATTTATCCTCTCTGACATATTCAATCAGCCAAGGCTGCTGTGGGCAGATTGGCAGATTGGTGGTGTGATTACCTCCACTGAGCATGCTCACTGAGGACAACTGTATTTAAAAAATGACAAGCAGGTATATGTTGACACTTGCACACAGACTTGTGCAGACAAGCATGACCGCACGCATACACACAGGTACTCAATTATATGACAGTCACGTTTGACCACTAGTCCTAGCCCCGGGGTCATCTTTCTTATTCACAGCTGATATATTTCATAACCTATGAAACATGGAAAGAATATGGAAGAATAATGAGAACTATTATCAAACATTGGTGACAACACTTACAGAGCCAAGTCAGATCACATATGTTTTAATATCAATTTACACCTAATATGCTTTCCATGTCAAAATGGAAACACACTCACTGGCTGCTGCTGCATGTTTTGCTTTGCTCTCAGCTGTTGCATGTGTCTTGACCAGTTTTGACCATCAATTAGTACGACTGCATTTCAAACTAGTGTTGTGATCTGCTTGGTGACTCTGTAGGGTGATTCTCTACCAAAATAATCAGCTGTGAAAATAAGAGTATGTGAATTTTCAGTGATAATGTATGAATTGGTATGACTCTAGTTAGAACCATTTTTTTTAAATTCATTTCTTTTTAATGTTACTGTTGCAATGTGTTGTTACAGTGTGCTGTATAAAACAGTGTATAAAACAGTAAACACATACATTTAATTGTAGTCCCTCAAAAGTATTACAAATAATGAAAGTATTAGAAGCAGCATTACTAGTTTCTTTCAAAGCACTGATGCTCTTCAAAGGGCAAAGCAATGAAGAAAAGCAGACATTGTTTGCCAAAAATAACTTTTTACACAAAAAATATCTATATCCAAGAATGCATTGATGGGTTTCTAATTCTTGAGCACAAGAAAATAAATTATCCACTTTTCTCAATTAACCAATTAGTCAATCAGCAAGGACGCCTACACACAAAAGTTATCAAATGTTTCAGATATTTTTCGCAGACAGTTTCGCAGATATTAAATGGTTCTATACTTTTAAATAATTCTGTTTCAGGGTTGAATGAGAGAAAACCATTCATTTATTTTCAGAAATTTTCGACAATAACAGTTTATTCTTTATATTCCAGTTTCAACGGAATAGAATAGAGAATAGATTTTTATATACTCTATTACTTCACTTTTATAATTTAATATAACTGTTTTGATGATGTCATCCATAAGTAGAACTTCCCATCATTTCTGCATTTAAAAGGTTTACAGATTCACTGCTATTTGACTCTCAACTGTTGCATTTTTTAACCTTTTTCTTTCTATGACACCTTCCTTTACAGTGCTGGCCTCGAAGCAGACTTACATAAGCTACAGTAACCATGCCATCTAAGACAGAGATGAGCCGTGGAGGTGGAGCAGGGGGCCAGCCTGAGGAGAAATCACCTGATTTTGGGGAAAAGTAGGAACTAGGGAAACACTGGTGGATGTCAATGCTTCTAGCAGAGAGGAGTCGGGTGGAAAGATGGGAATTTGTCGCTCTAAAACTAGACAGGATGTCAAAAGTGTATCAGGTAAAGGCGTGAATTCCAAACCTGTGAAAAAATTACAAAAGTTGCAAGATGGAGGGGAGAGATGTCAGGGGGATTGGACAGTAAATTTTCCTCTTCCCACCCATTCTGTGACACAAGTGAGTGCTGAGCAGTGACATTTCCAGATGCAGGCTGAGTGAGCCTCCTAAAGCCCACAGTATGTTTTCCTTCTGAAATGTATAGCACACAATTTCAGTTCTCTCTGGGGCTGATTCATTTTTCATTTCAACAAAAAACAGGGAAAAGAGTGTTTTGTTTTCGCTCTAGTCAAATGCAGTTTACAAGATGAAACAGTATAAAAATATATTCTTTTTTATTTGGTTACGGGTGTTATAGGAGTTGAAAGCTGCAGTACTCTTCAAACTGTACATGCCTTACTACAGTATATTCAGTAATGCCACATGAACTAACCATAAATAAAACACATGAAAATAATGCAGTGGGTGATCCCCAGTTTTTTTTTTTTTTAATAAATGTTTCATAATAATGATGAAGACGCCATCATGTTGGCAAATCTAGTGTACAGTCCCAGAGCATGCTTGTGGGAGCATCACGTGTACTGTGCTGTGTTGTCAACGTCTATGGAATGCAACATTTGTCATGGTTGTCATTCACAGTGGAAATGTCATGTTGCACCATTACCCACTGGGTTACCCTCTGCTGAGTAAATACTAATTTAAAACACTAAAGGAGACAAACCCTAATGGTTTAACCCCACAATCCATAATCTTGGAGACTTGACAATGCATACTTCAAACGACCCAGATCTATTGGCCCTTATTTATCTTGCACTCATTAAAGTCTTTCTAGAAGTCTGTTGCATTGGTTTAACATCCATCCAAGGTTTCAATATTGACCCTTGTTTTCTTTGTTTGCATATGTCTTGTTTACCTGGAGACATAATTTTTTAGCAAGTCCTAAGCTGAATGAAATGCTTAATTAATGAACACCACAATAAGAGACAATTAGTCTGCTGTCATACCAGATGCGTTAATCTTTAAAACCTTGTTGGTAAATACTATTATACATGTAAGTTGCAAGGGACAGTATTACAATGGGATCTCCCCTGTGATTTGTGCTGGGTGCACAGATTCCCTCGGTTTCTTATAAAGTTTTTTTTTCAGTTGTTTCCCCTTGCACAATGAAATGTGACACTGCAGCAAAAAATATTAAACTTTAGATGCTCATATACAGAGGCTGCTCAACATGAGGGCCCATTTAGAGATGTTGCAAGCACAGTCCAACAAAATATCCACAACTGGGTGGATGACAAAGCTGTGTGCAGTGTGTTGAGTGCAGTGTTGAACCTTTTAACAGATGGTGTACCCAGTGTTATTTTATATTGAAACATTCTCAGCAATCATTGATAATATGATTTGAGTAAAGTGTAGCTTTTCACTTATGATACATCATACAAACATTTTAGGATCTTACAACAGTAAATCTGCATTAAGTAAGAAGGTGGATCATACAGAAGTGTAGGTCCCACTGAGGATTAATCTGAAGTCTGAGGCTTTTAATCTCATTTTGTTCATTATTTGGTTTATTTAACACTGTCCTGGTTCTCTCATCATCCTCCTGCAGATCTCTAAATAGCCTTAATGCACTGCTTCTTTTTTAAGACAATATAAAACATGCATAAGAAAGGGTGGGAAAGTTCACTATGGGTGAATATTCATAAGATGTAGAACTGAGACCTGACAACTTTCTCATTAAGATTATATTGTGAGTGGAGTAAATGATTGTTGTCAACTCACACAGCGTCACATTCCCCCTTTAGAGTCCTTACCCTGCTGTCCATTCAGTTTATGTGGAGCAGCTATGCTCTCTGCCAAACACCGCCATGGAGAGCAAAGCAAAAAAGAAAAAAAAAAAAAAAAAAAAGAAAGAAAGAAAAAATTTTAAATCTGCTGAATTCTCCCATTGGTCTCTTTAAGCACCAATAAAATGCACCCAGTTCTCAAATTTAAAAGCTCTGTCCTAAAAACTCAGACTGCACCTACAATGGACTGCACCAAATAATGAACAAAATGTTTCATACACAAAATAAAAGATCAAAAAAAGACAACAGGGCAGGGTTTGTTGGTCACCAACTGCTTCATTATTATTTGCGTGGGAAAGATTTTTCACTCCATATCCATAGTTGAGTGTGCTTAGAAACGGATCAACAGTTCACTTGTATTTAGTGTGATTATAATTAAGCACAATGTTGGGTGGGGCTCAACTAGTATTCTCTCAGACTCAGTTCAGAACAGAAGCTGCATTTTACTCCTAGATCTCCTATGGATGAGAACTGGACAGTCACATTACAATGTTCTTTCATGTGATTAAGCATGACACAATTGACCAGATCACCCAAAATGTATATAAATGGCAGGTGTAAATGTGATATGAGATTCATTCAGGGGTTAGCTATATAGGTTAAGTGGAAATCAACCTCACAAAAACAGTGAGTGCATTCAGCAAAGAGCAAAGATCCAGACCATTTTTACAAGAACTGGTTAAAAGCAAATCATATAGTATTGGTCAGATGTCCAGAATGATGACACTAACAATTACACCCATGTTGTTCATGTAGACAGAAGTCTGTCATCATGCCGTGGAACCGGTAATATCTAAATGCAGTGTCAGTAGTGTCTGAGGTTTGAATTTCTGCATTTATTTCTGCTTTGTAGCAATAAATAATCTGCTGTAAACTCCTACTAAGATGACTTAGGTTGTCTAACATTGTTACATACTGAAAGCCATTTTGTTTCCAAACACATTAGTGCTTACATAACTGCTTGATAAATAAGGGCCAGTACCTCCATTCTGTGCCTCACACCCATGAAACGCCCACTTCTATTCTTTCCATGGACCCTTCATGCTGTTTCTGTGTTGCATCCATTAACCTTTACATTTGTTCTGTTGAAATATAAGAAACAAAGGACTAAATCTACACTTTGCAATTGTATGTTGTAACCTTCATTTCTGTCTCCAGACCATGACGTATTTGCCATAAACATTAGAAATTGTGTCATTAAATGTTGTTAAACATCAGCAATGCAAAAATCTGTATGTTGCATGTCAAAAACCATAACAAGTCAGAGACAAGTGTAATGTCCAGAGGGAAAACTACTGCAGAGTATTATAAATACCTGATATTTTGGTTTAAATAATTATTCTCTCAGCTTCAAGAAAAGTTTAAGATGTTGCGGCAAATGTTTTCTCATCATTTGATAAAAGTATTGTTTGTGGGATTGTTTGTGTTTGTGAATATGATAATTTACTGCTCTTTTGCCACAACCCTTTATTGTTTTTTCTAAAACACTTTGTCTGTGTTACAAAATAGAATATGTACATGCTGATTGAAATTAAATGGCAAGTTAATGTATGTTATTAAAATGGATTGATCATGTCTGCTTTATGTACTGAATTATTAAAAAAATGAAAGATAAAAAATATTTACAGTGCCTGGATATTTATGAATTATCTATAGAAAAAAAAAAGTGTAGAGCATGTTCATTTTTATACAAGATATTTCTAATAAAAGACTGTTTTGCTAATTAAGTGTTGCTGTTTCTTATTTGGTACCATGATTCATGAGCAGATCAATAGTAATAGTCAGGAGAATTTTTCATTTTTAACAGCAAATTACCAGCCAGGTAGTAACCACAATTTGTGTTTAATGACTATAGATGGCTCAGCAGGTAAGTGACTGAGGGCCAGAGAAAGAGATGGAGCCACTTTGCAAATTCACAAATACTCAAAAAACGCAAAGGCACAAATCCATTTAAAGCCAATTAGAGATTCAATGTAAAACATTATTCAATTTCACAGAATTGGTAAAGGATGTAGGGCCACACAGCATTGGAGTGGCTCTCATTATTGCCTCACAGCAAGAAGGTCACCGGTTTGAATCCTGCTTCGACCAAGGGCCTTTCTGTGTGGAGTTTGCACGTTCTCCCCATGTGGTACTTCAGCTTCCTCCCATAGTCCACAAGACATGCAGAGGTTTAATGGACAGTCTAAATTGACGCCGGTGTGAATGTGACAGTGAATGGTTGTTTGTCTCTCTGTGTGTTTGCTATGTGATTGACTGATGATCTGTCCAGGGTGTAGCCCCACCTTTTGCCCTTTGTAACCTGATGTTGAAGACATTTATCAAATAAAATTCCAAAAGTCAAGATTCCTCTTTTTGTCAATGTAATAGTAACCAATTAGAGAAAACTGGCAGATAAATCAACAGAAAAAGTTAGTCATAAAATACATGCATACAGAATAAGGCTGAACAACTAATCAATGTCAAATCATTAATCATTAAACAGTTAATCACTGTCAAATGCAATTTACTGATAATACAATCAGTAAGTTGTACCTGCACTGCAATTTCAGCTATTTTTGTTCTATCTTCTATGCAAATTAAAATATGTAACTCAAACATGTTGAAAGTAGTTGCATATGTTACAAAAGAATATAGTAGTAGTTTATGGTTTGATGTGACATGTCGTAATGCTCCATAAAACAATAGCTATACATTAAGTTATAATGAAAAATCAAATCACAATAGCAATATATTCCATAGAAATTTCAAATGGATATTTTCTGCAAATCTTTCAGTCCTAATTTCAGTGTATGTACTAACTCGGACATGAATTCACTTGGAGAGTGCTGACTATTGATATAATTTATAACAAGCAAAAAATCATATTCAAATCACAGATTGGCCTCACACAGGGATGACCAACCTAAGCACATGTATTTTAATTTACCATGACAGAATTTGAATTTTTCATCCCCTCATTTTCTCTACTCAGTTGTGAAGTAATTTCATTCAGAGAAGAGGAAGTCTGGGTCCTGAAAAGATGAATGGATCTCACCATCAGTCAGAAATGCTGAACTGAAAAGCAAAACGGGAAAGACTTCAAGGACACTATGACTTATGTAATATGGATACTGGAAGCTATATTTTTCAATGTGCTCCTACATCAATTCTTAATAAACTTTGCAGAAAAAATGCCATAAAACATGGACTGTGTACTGGGAGTTTCATCAGTAATCAGTGAAGTCTCAAACTCAACCTCAGTTTAATGGTGGATCAATATGGTCAGCTACACCTTCAGCACATGCCTTGAACAAATTCAGAAAATATCATGCCATCTATAAAAACTGACAGAAATATGAAACACTCAAAATGAAACGTAGAGACAATGAAACTTTACACTGAATGTACTGCAGGGCTGAATTCGCCACATGGGTGATCACTGATACATCTTTGTCATTACCCTTGTATTTTCTAAGTAAAACTCTGGTTCTATACAATTAGCAGAGCAGCAGTATATACAAAACTGTGTCCTCTCTCCTTCTCTGTGATGGATAGGCGAGTGCCTAAGAAGAGAGTGCACATTTTTCAAGTTCTAATAAAGTCTCTCCTTCCTGCTGCTAACATCTCTACACTAACTGCAGAGCTTTCCTGCACTTCAACAGGAAAAAAAGCACCCTGAATATTGGTCATTGCTGTTTTGTTCAATGAAAGAAGTGGGCTCTTAATCCACAGTACATTAGGTTCTTATTACATACACAAACACACACCCACCAATACTTTGCACACTGAATATTAGCATTGTAATTATTTATCAATTACTAAATAAATCATTGACCATTTTGCAAAGACATGGTGACAAACGAGCTCACACATTTTTCAGCGTCTTAAATGTGAATATTGTCTGGTTTGGTTTGCTGACAAAACAAGTCATATGACAACATCATCATTTAACATTTTTATTGACCAAACAACAAATCCATTAATTAAGAAAATAATCAACAGATTAATCAGTGATGACAATAATAATAAGCTGAAGGTCTACTTAATATATTTGTGTAGTGTTTTTATGCTAGTGTCTATTAAGTGGTAATCAATCAGTAAATAGTCTTCAGTTCCAGTTCCAGCTGTAACTCTAATTCTGTTGCATATATTTGCAGTTCAAATCGTATAATACATTCTTAAATGTAGTTTTTTAAATGCTAATTTAAAAATGTATTGTCAAACTAGATTTGTATTGACATTTACCTGATGTAGCAACACGTAACTAAAGCTATGGATGCTTTAAGATGCTGAATTGACAGGACAGCTTCTAATTTAATAGCAAGAAAAAAACAGCAGTAAAACACCTGGTATAGATGTGCACTGAGTAAGCCTTCACTTAAATCTAATGATTTATTTGGACTCAGTGAAGGAGAAGCTACAGTCATTAAAATAGTCCTTTTCTTCACAAGACATTGTGAATAAGTGCAAGTAATTACATGAGTGACGTTTACAGCTTTGAGTTGCCAAGCACAGCAGAACACAGAGAAAGATTTTTTAAAGTATAAAATAATTACATTATACTTAAAATACAACATTGTCATTTTACAGACATGATCAGTATGAGCACTGTATTTGGAAATTGCTAAATATATAAATGGGTAAAATGCCATTGTTGTGATCCTAAAATAATTTCATAGAACTACAATCCCAAAAGTACCACTATATCACTTTTATAATACCGTTTATACTAGTACTATAAAGCCATGCTTCTAAGCCAAAATATACTAATAAATAATTTATTTTTATTCATACAGTATACAGCCCTGCTTTCAAGGTGTCAAAGAAACACATCTGTCAGTGAGGTTGAATTTGCCACAATTTGCCTTCCTTATTAAATATCCACCATTTCAGGCAATGCATACTGTCATTTTTGTTAACTGAAAATTGCCACTGTAGGAAACTGATGAACATATAAAGCAAGCACAGTGTCACTGTGACAGTACGAAAGCTCCCAAGGACTGAGGATCCAAAATGAGAAAAATGACATTCGTAATGAAAATACTGCTCTTACATTTTCTACATGCTGTTTGCCGGTTATGTATGATAACCACATGCTATTTAGGACATATGTGCACCTGTTAGGAATTGTCATTTGTCATCATTCCTTATAGATTAAGCCACATACTAAATGCATGACTGGCATAATCACACATGTACAGAGGGGATTTGGTTATTTTCCAAATGAATTCTACTAATGGGTGTGGAGACAAATAATAATAATAATAATAATAATAATAATAATAATAATAATAATAATAATAAAGGTTTAGGCTCAACCTCCTGATGCAAGGAAGATATTTACTGATCTCTTTGCTCAAACTTTATCTATATTATAATATTAGCCTGGGGCATGTGCCATAATTTCACTGACCTTCCTGGCTCACTCATATATACAGGAAGAAACAAGCAAAACACAGGCCCAGGTGTAAATATTTAAATGTTGTTGGTGGGGATGTTAATGATTACGCATTATTCAGTTACATGACATTAATAATTTACCAAAAGTATAAATTAATCAGTTCCATTTCTAGCTTTGTGGGGCCTGTAGTTTGCCAAACTATGATGGAGAGATTCTTAACCCTTTAGATGATCCACGAAGATGCCACGAACACTTGACAAGCAAAACAGGCCACAGTCATAACTCCATTCACTTCTTCTTACATTTTTCTGCCCCACTAGGGTAATTTCTTTTTGATGCAATAATGCTGTTTCCCGGTAATATTCTCTCTAAAGGGAATGATGGATAGCTGTCAATCATTCCCATCGTACCTGTCTGTCGCACTCGGCGGATATCAGTCACTATGTGAAATTGCAGTCTAATGATTTTGACTTATTTGCTACCAAACACAAGCCACATCTTACCATTGCACTTTATTTTATTGATATCCTACATTTATTTTTTTAAGCATATACTGTTAGTCAGGTAATAAACACACAAGACAGCTGCAGATAAAGATAGGTCATTTTAATTCTCCTTAGATGAGGATGATCATGCATGTTTGGGGCCCCCTGCTGGCTTGGGGGCCCTAGGCATTCACATAATCTGTATATACTGTAACACGAAATGACAAAATATGTATGTCATTTCTCTGGGCCTCACAAAGGGTGTATTTACAACATTACCCAGCAGAGGGCACACATCAACCAAACCACTAATGCAATTAGCAGACGAAGAAGTCAAAATGACTGGAAATGACAAAAGTTCAAACACCGTCTGAGCTGCACTTGCTGTGACGTGCTGTGAATCCAAGAGTGCAGCTACAAAACAGTCTCTCCTATAAGTGTAATTAAACCCACTGACTATTGGGAAGCATATTTTCCCAAATTCCTCATTCTTTCAATAGGATCACATAATGACATTGTTAATTAAGTCACACAACAATTAAGGAAAACACACAAAGTTGGAAACCTATGTTGCTGACAGGACATCCTGATTTTAAATACAAAATGGTGACTTACAGGGTTGAAATGGAAGTCACATGTAGTGCCTATGCTAAAAGATTCATCCAGAAAATGTTTCTTATTTCTCTGGCCTGAAAGGTTCCCTTGGCTTCACATAGGAAAAGCTTTTACACCTAAATCATAGCTGTTCTACGCAGATTTCCTCAGAGATAGATCTCCCACTAATATTTGACTATAAATTGAGTTGGGAAAAAAAAAACTCAGGGGTGGTGTCACAAAGTAGTATGATAAGAACAGTCACCAATGCATATTCATATAGTAATATTATCAAAAACATGGACTGAAGATAAAAAGGAGAAAGTGAAGTGGTGAAGATTTACTTTTTACATGTAATGTTTGGCTGGTATTTAAAATGTACTGCTAACTGTTTGTCATAATTGCATGTCAAGCAATGACGAAACCTCATGTTAATCTACTATATGTAGAAGAGGATATTCAAAAACATAATAAATTCAGTGAGATTCTAAAGTGAATTTTTCCATTCAATATTTCATGCATGCTTTATAAGCCAAGGATGTATTACTCTCCATATAATTTCCCACAAATTACTAGGAAAATGCCACATTTGTTTAATATTACCCTATTAGGTACAATATCATCAGCATGACATTCTCATTGTGCAAATGAATAAGTACTGTTCATGTGATCATTTAGGGAATACACGCTGAAAATAAAAAGGTTTTTTCTCATTTGAAATATCACTTTAATATTTCCACTCTGCTTCTCTAACCAGTGAGTGAATATTTCATTTCTTCCAACAGGAAAACAGCATTAAATGTGGCTGAGGCATTTGTTTCTTCCAGCATAGCAAAGACACATACACAAATGCCAAGAATGTGTACGTGTAGATTTAATTTACGGCTGCTGGAGTCTGGTGCATCATGAAGTAGAGTGTGCTGAAGGAATGGGGTCAAAAATATTCTTTGACTGTCCTTTTGTGGTTAAACCCATTGTGCAAATCCTGTCATATTGACCTGTATACAATATACAATTGATCTCAACTCCACACATGCATGTGAATTTGTGTGACTGATGTCGCTTATGTTACCTAATGATGGCTCTGGACAAGGGCTTACTGTGAGTAATGATGCAAAGCTCAAATGACAAAGTGAATTAAATTGGGGCAGTAGGAACTACCTTTGTTGAGAAGTATGGCTTCTCATGATATAATACAGAATAATGGAGGTATTTTGCAGAGTTAAGTAGATCCACGTGACAAAAATACCACCCATCTGTAAGTAAAACAAAAATATATATAGTTTACTTTGTAATTCTAGTTTGGATATTGTGTTTTGTAACCCTATTCCATCCCACATATCCTACTTTTACCCGTTTTTACAAACTTCCAACAAGGAGTAAAAATAAAACACAAAAGACCAGCGGGGGCACATTCTGGGAAGAACAATAAATCATAATGACATCCTACACATTGTTTGGTGGCCCATTACAGCAAGCCTGTAGCAGTCATTTCAATTGAGCCTCCCTTGACTAGTCACAAAAATGTAGTAACTGTTATGAAATAAATGTTCTGCTGTTTTAAATATGTCCCGTTTCTACTGAGGATGACAATTTTCTGATGGGAAAGTAACACTACAGCGTAAGATGCAACAAAATGTACAATTTAACATGGCTGTAGAAAGGTATTGTGAAAATCACCACGAAGCAAGCAGGGAGAAGGATTCTGGTGCTTTACAGTGTGTCCTAAAATATCCACCAGAAAATCAATCTATACAGTCATCCAGGGACTTTACTAGGCTATAGAGCCAACCCCAGCTGACACTGGGCAAAGGGTTAGAAACCAACTGACCAAGTAAACAGTGCATCACAGGACAGAAAACAATCTTTTTATCCCCAAAAGAACAACTCAACACCACACAGCAGTTTGAACGATGATAAGTTGGCCAGAGTGCAATAAGAGTGTTTACAAAACTGCATGATGCCCAAGATGCCAAGATGGGATGTTTCTAGTTATAAAACTTGCAACTGGTTGGTTATGTTCTTGCATGGAAAGTATGAAGTGAAGAAGAAGTATGTACTGTATATATAAAGAGAGGTGCAAGACATGTATAAGAATAGTACAATAGCTGAGAAGGGTGCTGTTAAAGTAAGTGAATGGTTTAAAGTGGAGGTGGGGCTCCACCAAGGATCGGTTTGGAACCCTCTCTTGTTTGCAGTGTTGATGGATAGCTTAGCAGATGAGGTTAGGCAAGAGTCACCATGGACTACAGTGTTGGCAAATGACACTGTGATATGAAGTGAGAGTAGAGAGCAAGTTGAGCTGGGCTTGGAGAGGTGATGACAGAGGCATGTGTTAAGTTGAATGAGGGTGGAGGTGAAGTGAAGATGCAAGGAGCAGAGGTGATGAAAGTCGATGAGTTCAAGTGCCTGCAACTGAGTAGAAAATTGGGGGCTATAATAGTGATGAGAGGAAGAGAATGGAGGCAGGATGCAGCAGATGGAGTTTCAGGAGTCATTTGTGACTGGGAGGTCTCAACAAGAGCATACAAGACAGTTGTGAAAGCAGCTATGATGTATGGAATAGAGACAGTGCCATTAAGAAAGAGACAGGCAGCAAAGTTTGAGGTGGAGAAGCAGAAGATGCTAAGGATCACAATGGGGTTGACAAGGGTGGACAAGATCATTGAAGAGCCTGCTAGAAGTGCAGCACATGACAGGTTTGGTAATAATCGGAAACAGTCAAGACTGAGGTGGTATGGACATGTTCTGGGAGGAGAGCTAGAGTATGTTGGAAGGAGAAGGTTGAGGCACAGGAAACCAAGGAAGGCTAGAGAAAGGAATGTGCTGATAGAGGGCATGATAGGCCTATTTATCATTACAAATAGCCATTCACAATATTTATCATTATTAAAGCATGACAAAAAGGAGAAGCACTTAATGTTGGACTATTCCACTAAAATTGTGTATGTATATTGTGTGTGAATATACTTTTGTTTAACAGCAGCAGCTGAGGGCTGCCAGTCAATGTCCTGAACATAATCCCATACCATGAGTTAGTGAAGCATTTAATCTCAAAGGAAAGCCATTAAGAGTGCATGGCATGTTTCAAAAGGCTCCCTCACCCTCCCCACAAAGGAGTGCTTGTTCAATTTGTTTGAACAGCAGCATTAGCCTGCGTCTTTATAAATGTTTAAAGGGTGTGTGTATCTTAAGATGACATGTGGTAATTTAGCAAATACAGGTATGCGTCCAACAACTGAACTATGATCATCAACAAGTTGAAGAGTTTATGGGCATGCTCCATCAAACAATCAGATGGCAGGAGTCTCTAAACAAGAATCTGATAATTGAAATTCAAATGAGCATATATCGACTATAAACATTTAAATCAGTCAGCAAGAATCTCATTATGCATAAGAGCAGCTTTTTCCAGGACTTCAAATAATCTTAAACTACATGACAGCATAATGGAGCCAAGTTGAGGCAAGATAAATATTCTACCATATTCCATGAGAAACATCAACACTGACACTTGGCTCGCTCTTTAAACTTGCAGATACAAACACAACATACAAGTGTGTGCAACCAGTAAACAAGCACCCTGTATAGGTTCAAGGCTGAAATTAAATCAGCAGTTATAATAAGGATCTAAGGAAATAAGGATAATGATCCTGAATAATAAATGACAAATATATTTTGCTGATAAAAAATATAAAAAAATGCAATGCTTCTAAATGATTTAAAAACCCTGCCATGTGCTGCCTTTCCCTCTTTCTCTCTCCCTCTCTCTCACAGTGTTGGTTCATCAAAATATCCAAAAATATTTTACCACCTTGTCAGAATTCAGCAAAACATCAGCAGATATTGTCTTCACAGTGTGTTGTAACAACATATATGCAGTTATCAGCATAAATAGTCTATCTGTACTCGCATGGAATGAATGAAAGTATAACCATCAATCCCACAACACATATGCTTAGTATCGGCAGACAGTATATAAATCATATTCTGTGGCAAACATGTTCCAACATAGCATTACTTCAGTAATATATTGTTATTACTATCTCACATTGAGCATGAAACTATTCTATAGAAAAGAAGTCATAACATAAATTGGCAGCTAAACCAGTCATGATTTGAACTTGTTGGCTGATCAGAAGTTGATGGACCCTGTTCTAGTTTGAAAAAGCTGATGTTGATTTTTGAATAATAATATACAGAGTAATATGTACAGACTGTATTCCTAAGTCTTTAGACCCAGTAGCTTCCATTGGTCCTCATGAAAATTTTTCAAAACGTGGGATACTTGTTACTGACTTCAGCAAATAATTATGTTAATTGAGAATAAATAGCTTTAACTAACCTGAAGTTTGTTTCAGCTTACACTGATTTCAGAGAAGGTATTCAGTTTTTAAGATTTGTAGGTCTCAGTTATTGTTTGGTTGGTTTCTCCCAGGTTTTAGATAATCTCCTTTGTCTGAATGGAACCAGAGTTAAGTTCACTGAGAAGTGATGTATGTTGTATTTCTGGTTCTACACCATAGAGTGCAAAGTAGGTACAAAATCTGTGGACTCAGCTCCTCACTTGGTTGAGCCAACATCTAAGCAGCAGATTTAGCAGCAGACTAAGCAATGGGCAAATGTTGGTGAACAAATCTTTTTAATTAACCGATTCTAATGATTCAGTACACCAAAAAGAACTGCTTTGCCCGTCACTAGTTTGTATGTTTGTGTATAAAATGTTACTATGTTGACCCCGCCCGTGTTGAGGAGGTGTTAAGTAATGGAAAACAAAGTGCCTGATACCAAACCGAGTAGAGTTAAGTAGAGTCGAGTAGTGCTAGAACTGTATAATGGAGAAGTGCCATTGGTGTGATGAATTAAGACTGCAACGATTCACTCCCCACTCCTCTTCACATACACATTCACTGCTTCTTCTGTCTATTCTTCGTTACCTGACCTGCAGTAGGTATTTACATGTTCAGTTTCTGTGCTACCGAAGACACCCATACGTCTCCCTAAAGCCTCTAAATAATTTAGCTCAACAGACGTTCCTATAAAAATCTTATCTATATTAATGAGCAGCCTCCAACCATTTGGATCACTGCATGAAGGTTGTGACCCCTCCATCATGCTCAGGGTGTTGTAGAAGAGCCAACCCTTGCCAGATAATCTCAGGAAGTGTATGTGAAGCGTAGATGCAGTGTGAAACAGAGGTGTGTTCAAATTTAAAATCACACCTTCTCCCATTCATCAGTAAGATTCTGCTTTCACTTGATGGCACAAACACACAGATCATCCCAGACTTCAGCCAAGCCACTGTCAAGCATCATTTCCTATCACTGATTCAAAGGTTTTGGTTCAATGTCCTTTTTTTGAAGAGGCTGAGTAAAAGTTCACCCTTATCCCACAGCTGAGATGCAATTTCTGCAGCAACTGACAACAAAAAGGAATAATGTAACATAGCACCCTAAAGGGAGAATTGTCACTCTAGCCTTAAACATAAGAAATTCCTTAATTTTGTTTTGTATATTAAATGTAAATTAAAATATTATTATTCAGTTCATTTAACTTTCTTTGACACATACTATATCTTTTTTTTTATTTAATTGCAGAAAACTGCTTTCTTAGGATAGAAAGCAGAACTTTGAATTTCATGAAACACTGACAGAATTTAGGTTAAGCTACTGTTTTCCTTTTGTTATTTAAAAAATAATAATAATAATAATAAAATAATAATCATTTTCTAAGATATCAGTCAGCAATAAATTGTTTTGAACTTATTTCCATGAAAATACTTGAAATAGTTTAAACATTTCAGTGTGAATCCCCTCTGATGGGTCACAAATACACACAGCTCAACAATTTGTCACAATCTTTACCAGCCTTTTGGTTAGAATTCAAATTATACTGTATGCAACAGTAACATTAATATTCCATAATCACAGCTTGTCAAACATTTCAAGGCTAAAAAGGCCTCTCAGCTCTCTAAACTGTTTGGTCATGGTCCAGTAGCAGGAAGTTAACTGTGCTCCGAGATCAATTTACTCTTCATCAGAACTCAGTTTGAATCACTTATGAGAGTTGGGCAATCGCCTTCATTTTTGTCTACAGAGCAGAAATTAGATAAATTTCATTTGTGCAACTAATATGCATGTCCAACACCATCAATCTTGCAACACGAGAGGAGCACTACAAATACAGAAATCTATAAATGTGAAGGCTGTTTGTTCAAGTAAATTCAGATTCAAGTAATTGCTTTGGGAGAATGGATGATATTTTTCATGAGGTGAGATATGGGCGGAACAAACTTCCTCCTCTCACCTGTCTAATGAAGTTTCTAATATTTGATATGGAGAAATTACACATGTGGTTTTATGATTACATTTAAAGTAACCATTGGTATTAACAATTGGGCAAAGTCACATCTTTTAGATCGTAGATCTGTGTTGTTAGGCATCATTTTCTGACATACACTTAATGAAATTTAATTGTCCCCGTATTGCGGTGAGAAGATTTTCCCTGTAATCCTATTAAGTTGGTTTTATTAGTGGTTATAAAACTCTGATGAAGCCTGTGTGATGATGTCAGATTCAAATGCTACTAAGGTATGTGTGTGGGTGAAAATCAACTATTGATCACAACCAGTTTGTACATTGTCTTTAAATGAAGATTAAAGAGCTGTACTGTGTTCAGATTTACTCTAACTGCCCCATCCTTTCAATGTCTCTCTCTTTCTCTTGTTCTAATAAACATCCAATATCAGTGAGCCATTCCTCAGTGGAGCATCAGCTGCTGCAGCTGGCCATTTGTCTTCACGGTAAGTGATTCACTTACCAAGAGTGAACAGAGGTTGTTGTTATAAGTGAGGCAAAATGAAATGAGTATAGAATATTAGCAGTCTGCCCGCAATTTGATTTACCTCTGCAGACATGTCTGGCAAGGACGATGATTTTTGACTAACTTTAGAATCTCCTAAAAGAGAACTGATCACAAACATATTCTGGCAGGCTAGAGGTGTGCTTAAAAAAATGGTGACAGAGAAATGACGTCACATCCAACATGGCAGCCACCGAAGAGCAGCCTAGCTCTGCTGATTCGGCTGTTGCTTCCATCCTAAGCAACTTGCTCTACGGGCGCTCCCCCAAGCAAAGTCTTTAGATGAAACAACAAGCAAATTTGGTGACACATTTTCTGATGCTCTACATAAGTCCTTCAGATCATTGATCTGATTGGTTGTAGGTCTATTCAACTGTGTACAGAGGCATTTTGATCTACATCAGTACACCATGCATCTTGAAAGTGGGACATGACTATACCATTTCCAGACTCACAATCAATCTCACATGAGATAGAGATGCAGTCTGGCATTAGCCAAGCTAATAGAAAATGATTATAATGATTATAATGATAATAATGATAATAAAAAATGCAAACCTCCTCTTAACCATGGCTTGTGTGCATGCATGAAGCAGAGTTTCATCGTCACTACCCAACATCTTGCAGGTAAGTTTCATGGCTGCCATCTGGTGAACCTTCTGCATTCCTGACTGTCACCTGTCCTGTCAGTGCTTTGATGATATATCTATTACAACAGAATGAGTTGGCCCATAAGATTATCCATCAATGCCTCTGACTCCTGCAATCTGACTAAAACTGCAATGATCACTATGCTCATTCAAACAGACACTGGCCTTTCCTCTGCTGCCAAATATGCCATGACAGGAATCGCTTATACTAAATAGTAATATTCTACTTACTGAATATATTTAATATGAATTTCATTAAGCAGTGGCCATGATTGTAGATTTTGGTCATAAGCAGCTTGTGAAAGGTGAAGGTTAAAGGCAGAGGCATATGCAAACTACTACTAGGCTACTTTTGTGATTTCACCACACTGTAAGGAAAAAAAAAAAAAAAGGGGGACGCTGGGTTGTGGTAAATAACACTATAAATAATTTACTATTTAGAGTGATATGCATAGTGTTGCATCAATAATAGTAAAGAACCAGCTACTCTGAAGGGGTGGGGGGGGGGCGGGGGGGGGGGGGGGGGGGGCGCATTGTTTTGGGCCCCATAAAGGCTTGGGCAAGCCCTGGTTGAAGTTATTAAAGGGTCAATTACTGCTACAATTACAGACAAGTTTTCACTCTATTAAAGATATAAAAAAGTAAACAATTTCCTATTAATAAGAATACATTTTTGTTATTAAAAATTGTGAAAGAAGAAAACACAATGGTTTGAAAATGCACCAACACGCAACTTGACAGATGCTGAACCAGTGTGTGTTGAGACAATATACCACTGAAGCAAAGAAAAAAAAAAACACACACATGTAATAACACACCTTTTTAGAGTACACAGGTCTTTGAAAACAACCTCCACCACAGTGTTCAGCAGCAGGAGGTAGAGAAGATGACAATGTGTGGAGATTTCTTAGTACGACACACTCTGAGTAAGTTGTGTATGCTGAACTTAAATATCATGATAAAAGCAAACCTAGAGAAACTTGATGTATCTTCATCTTCCAGTTTGATGGTGACAATTTGTAACCTAATCTTGTTAAAAAAGTTAATAAAATCAGCAGAAATGATTTCTCATTGCAACCTTAAAGTCGTCAAATCAGAGAAATGTTCTACATTCTTTAGTTAATGGACAAGAGAGCTAAAATACATTTGAACCTTGTGGATGACATTCATTTTAATCATTTGCATATTGATGCCTGACCGGAGCTTTTACAACATAATGTAAAAACCTAACCATATACTTCTACTTTGACTTTCCTGTCCTTTGAATCTGACCATATAAAAAACTTCTGATGTGTGGTCCCAGTGTAATTTAATTTAAGCAGGGGTCACCAACCTTTTTGAGACTGAGAGCTACCTGAAGAGTAGAGAATAATATGAAGAAGTAGCACATTAACGTATTTGCATTTCATGTAATTTTCCATTTAGATGAATATTATGCATTCAGTTGTATACACATTAATTCCAGTGCTTACCAGTGCTTCCATACCAACAATATCAATTATGTTTTACTGAGTGCTCATATGAGTACATGCAAGTGATTTCATACAACATGCTATGAAAACAAAATGTCTGGTTTAATATCAGTAGCATAAACTCTCTCTCTCTCTCTGTCAGTCTTTCACAGACACACACACACAATTACAAGGCAGCGTGCATGTGTGAACCTCAGTAGATGTTCAATAAACGATCACAATAATCAGCTGTCATGAACAAACCAGACCGACAGTTTTATATGTTTTTTTTTTCTTTCACAAGGAGCACAATGTCAGATGAGTGTGGCAAAATTCACATACAGCTTTGCTACACATTTGTCATTGCTATTTTTACAGTAGAACTGTGCTGTTGGCACCTTATTGGGACCATGTTGGTGACCACACTTTTATAGTACACTTGTGTTTCAAACTTAATGTGGTAAACCTAATCTATAATAAGTTGTACTGTCTTTATACAATTAACAGCTCATCTGAGCAATATCAGTCCATGATGAAAACAGATATTAGGCAATCAAGAAATTAATGAGACCTGAATTGCTTCAGGATGAACGGACGTGAAATGAATGCAGGTTAAAGAAAAAAATTCAAATTTGTAGTCATTCAGTGGATATGAGAAGGATCAGGAAGCCTGGGACTATGTTATGTAGCTGCTGGTGGAGGATTAGTGTGTATTTGCAGAGCCTGCTTTTACCCACAACTCAAGATGAGAAGATGAAATGTCTCACCACCTGTTGTGAAATCAAACACAAACCCACAATGGACCAAAAATCCCCAGCCTCCAGGCCACCTGGGGCTTAAGACAGCACAGCAGAAACAAAGGCACACAAGCCACATAAGGCTAAGCACACAGGAACGAGGAAAGTCAGTGGAGCCTCGGAAGAAAGTAAAAGTATAACTTGCTCAACAAATATTTTGAAAATCATGTTTTTGTACGAGGTATGACAATGTAATTATCAGGAGAATTAATAAAGATTCCTGGTGAAGGTAGAATATAGAATAGAATAGAACTTTATCATCCACCAAGGTGGAAACTTGCCGAACTTGTGCTCACAAACTTGTGAACTTCGGCTCACCAGTGTAAAATCATAAAAGGAAACATACAGTACGTTACGGAAGATTAGTGGTCACTTGGAGTTAAAAATGATTATTAGACTTGGAATTAATGAATTGTTTTATATACATTTTTAGATTAGCTGTAGCTCCTCCTAGAGTCACATGTTTCCTTGACAAGGAAAAAGACACAGCATGATGGAAGCTCCTAATAGTTAAATTTATTCCTTTTTATTCCACAGTAAAACTTGAAGCTTTAAACCCGTAAGTATTAAGATTTTTGTTAGTGTATACATTTTTATTTACCTAAATTCATTTGACGAACGTGCTACAGATGTTCAACTTGTATAAAGAAAGGAACCTCTAAGGTTGACAGCAATATTTATAGAGTGATAAACTATAAATCATTATCGAATGATATAAAAAGTATATCGTAATAAGACTCATTGTTTTATTAGGCTCATAAAATTGCATAATGTTGCTAATGTAAGATGTTCAAAATTCTAACAAAAAGAATGCCTGTTTCTATAATTTATTATAATGATTAACTCATTCAACTAATTATTGTACATCAATGTTGTCTACTATTTCTCATTGCTCTTGGCTCTGATTTCAGCAAATACATTGTCGGTAAAATTGCCGTTTGTCTGCAATTTGTAGAAAATATACCCACTTAAAAATCGATTAACCTTTTTTCAACTACGTCTCAAAACATTTACAGATAGTGTATCCCAGGAGTTACTAATTGCTGTAATTATTACTGTAATTACTCATCTTGCCATGAAGAGAATATGTCAAATGTAAGTGAAAGGACATAGTAGAGCATCTTTCTGTTTGTACAAATACACAGGTAGATCTTTTGCTCCAGCTAAAATTCAGTCTGTATAAATTAAATCACATTTTACGCAGTTTTTTTTTTTTTGCTTTTTTTCACTGTTTCAAAGAAAAATGTATTTAGGTTGAAATGATGACAAAAATTATGTATAAACCTAAACCCATATTTATTTCCATAATTCCTATTATGTATGATGGGATCACAGATGTGGCTTGATAGTGAGAGCCACTAATCCATCAACTGTCAATTTTTTTTTTTCCCATTATACAGTACATACGATGGGCACATGAATTGAATTTCCTTTTTCCAATTTCATATATGTTTATGTGTTTGTTTATCCTCATAGATGCATTGCGTTAGGCTTGTTTGAAGCTTGGTATTCTTTTATGATGAATAATTGTTTTATTCAGTGTAGAATCCAGGTGTTGCCAATACAGTGGTGGAAGTATAGCCCTCATTAAGTAGAGTTATTATGAACCTGCTGATGCAAAGAGTGGCACAAGAGGTGATGAAAAACCATCTATTAGGACTTCCCATTCCTGTAGCTCATGCACACATTGCATTTCCACCATCTACTCAATTTCTCCATAGACATGAAAAACCACAAGTGAGGATTTCCTGCAACTGATCTAGGCCCGATCATTACATTCCAATGGGGGCACTTTATTTTCCAAATACAAATGGACAAAAACAATACAATAATAAAACAATACCTAACCGCTTCATGTGTCAAAATCTGAAAAACTGACCAATTTCATTTTTTGCCTCATTGCAAACACATTTGTTTTACTTGTACAATCACCCTCACTGTCTTTTTTTGTTCCATTAAGTATTTCATCACTTAAAATGCTGGTAATGATTTCTTCACTTGTATTAGCTCAAGTAATGTTTGTGACATGGAATTACAGCCATGAAAATATAATGTTTTTAAGTATTAGTGATGCAAACAAGCAACAAACAAACTAAACACTGACATGTTTCCGCATTCAATCTAAACCAATTTATTTATAAAGCAC
Source organism: Brachirus orientalis (assembly GCA_016785285.1). Taxonomy (NCBI): domain Eukaryota; kingdom Metazoa; phylum Chordata; class Actinopteri; order Pleuronectiformes; family Soleidae; genus Brachirus; species Brachirus orientalis. The sequence continues at coordinate 17,863,061 of JAFBJR010000150.1, forward strand.
ATGTAATAAACAACGTTGTTGACCAAACTGCTGTACAGTAATGAAGCAAACATTTAAAATCATAAAACACAAACACTGAGTTGAAATGCCAAAGTGAAGAGATTAGTTTTTGAGAAGTGATGAGGCATGCCTAATGTGAAGTGGCAAACCACTCCACAGCTTGGGAGCTGCTACCATGAAGGCCCGATCACCCCTGAGATTCAGCCTTGATTTAGGGACAGCCAAGCAACTGATCAGCTGATCTTACGCACCATGAAGGAGTGTAAAGCTGAAGTATGTCAGGTAGGTTCAGTAAGGAAGACCAAGTCCATGAAGACATTTACAAAAAAAAAAAAAAAAAAAAAACTATGCAAAATGTATCCAGTAGAGTAATGGGAGCCAGTGGATGGAAGTCAAAAGTCAGTGAATGGGAGAGATATATTTGTCTGTGAGTTTTTGTCAAAAGGTGTGCAGCAGCAGCAGCATTTTGAACAAGCTGACCCCAACATAAACAGTGTTACAGTAATCCAGTCAAGTAGTTATGTAGGCATGTTTGAGTTTTTCAAGGGTGTGCCTCAACACAATCCATTTAGTATAACACAGCTAATCTGCTTATCAAACTTCAAATCATGGTCTATTTTTACCTCCAGCTTTCTAACCATGGGTTCGTTGTAAAGGGACCATTGTGTTGTTTACAAATGGGAAAACCTAAAAGGTGACTTTCCTCGTCCATATCCTTGTCATATGAATCATACTGTTGATGTAAATATGCCAAATACAGGCAGATCGGTGATTAGTTTAAGTGATAAAATGCTCCACAACATAAAATGTTAAAGTGTAGGTTGAGAAACAATTTTATCCGACAAATTGTTAAACCAAGGTGCTGGTGGTGGCCTCTTGCTCTGGTTGAAGGATGCCCCACACCCCAATACATTAACTGCACAGTAAATGTTATAGTAAATCATCCAGCATAATTAAATCCACCTGGGTTATGGAAGAGGCTGCACCATCACCCATCACCCAAAATAGACTATACCTTTCAACACCATTTTTCCTGCAATAATACAACAGATTTACAACTACACACTCTCAAAACACTTTACAAGCTCAAATTCTTTTTCACCTGAATGGGGCCAATAAAAAAACATCATTGTTATTGATCTCTCAATAAATAATTGTCAGCATTAGTGTATTGGAAAATTGAGCAAAAGGGGCTACACTGATTATTGAGGAAATCTTGAGGGACTCGTCACTTGAGTAAGGTAAATTAAAACCAGACCCTCAGACAATACTAGCTGGTGCAAATATACTACTGTCACATTATCAAGTAACCTAGGAAGATCATTAGCAGGATTAAAGAATTTAGTTTGGTTTGGTCATGTGGCATCAGCATGGAACACAGATTTGTGTAGAGGTGTATGGGATTTAAAGTGAATTATTGTAGTGTTACTATAGTGTAGTGTGTAAGTTTAAATATAAACAAATGGCCATTAGAATCAAACCATTGACAAATGAATTCACACAAAGCTTTTAGTTTCACGACTCTCGCTGTGTCATGTGTCACCCAGCAACATTCCTGCACTGCCCACACAGTGAGAATAACAGCTACACTAGTAAAGTGAGAGGAACATGGATCTAGAGTCATTCTTTTAGAAAGTCCGTATGCTCAATTGATGTGTGATGTCACTGCTCACCTCCTTGGCTGAAAATACCAAGAGGCACCCACATCAAGTTTTGTGCTGATCCTCATCTTCCTGACTCATGCAGACAGCCTCTTTGTGTCTGTGTGTGTGTGTTTCACAAAGCTTCAGCAGGAGAAAACATCTTATCAGCAGTGTCTCTGTCACTCACTGCAGAACCTCAGTTCATGTCAGTTTTTCTTCCTACAGCTTATTTTTGAGAAGCTTGAGAAGCTAAGAAAACTCTCTTTAGCGTCTTTGTCATGCTTTGGTGACAAAAGTGCTCTTTATTGAGATTCAGTGAGAATTTGCTGAATTAAGCTTTGCATCCAAATTCATCACACCAAGACGAGAGTGAAATGGGCCAGAGAGGAGGCATGTATTTTGATTGCCATTCTACAACGTGTTTTATATTCAAGAACTGGTCCCATGCATTGTCACGGGGAGAATAAAAAAGCAAAAAAATAAATAAATAAATATATATATATATATATATATATATATATATATATATATATATATATATATATATATACACACATATATATAATGTTTTAAAAAAATAAATCTTCAAATGCAAGATGTATGGAATGGATTTTCTTGAAATGCAGGCCAGCTTTCAAACAGTCAGTTCTGAATTGACACCATTCTTGTGGAAAAAAAGGTTCTGAGTGACCTCTTTTTCCACAAGGCCACAAAACAAATTCCTCCTGTCCATCTGAGGTCCTCTCTGTGACAGGAAGCAGCATAGTATTTCTGTCTTTTTTATTATGAAGGATGTATTAACCTGGCCCGCAGGTGGGAGACTTTCATCTGCCTGCAATCAGAATTCATTTAACCTTTAATCCAAAAATCAAGTGCCATCTAATGTGACAAGTTGCATTTCAACTAGACTACAGAGCAGTGGGTCAGAGATACTATTTACTTGTTACAATTGTCTCACAAAATCACTCACTGTATTTAAGCAACATTAAGGAGGATCGTTCAAAAATAAAGCTGTTAACAACACATTTGTGTCAATTTGAAAGACACATAATTCTTCAACTGTATAAATAATATTCTCCCGTAAAGCAGAAATAAACAGTCCACAACATGACTCAGCTAAAATGCTGTTGCTGAGTTTTATTTAAATTATTATAGTCTGCATAGTGAATAATATGATATACAGGAGTTTTGGATTGTATCAGATTGTATCTGTCCAATAGCCATCCAGTGTTTTTGACCAATATTAGACCAATATTGATACTATCAGCTCATCTCTATGTAGGTGACTCAATTCAAACCTCTGGTATTTGTTGTTTTTGAAAGTTTTGATGCATGAAAAACTTTTCCAGAGGTTCTTGAATTTATATTAAGGCTAACCTCCTGACATGACATTAAAGTTTCCAGTTCATCCAACTCAGCTTTTCCAGTTTAATTTACTCTAATTCTTGACAGTCCTGCTGGAAGGGCTTCTCACTCTGAATTGGTCAAAAACAAAGCTACCATGGGACTAGGGCAAACAAACGCTGGTAGTGCAAGCTGTGCATTTTGTTGTTGTTGCTCTGTTTGTTTGTTGCTGTGACACCCATGACTCCCATTAAGATCCAATTTCAACCAATTATCTATCATCTCATCATATCACCTCATATCACCTCAACACTTAAAACCTGTAAATCAGCATCACACTTATGGCTAATTACTATATTTAAAGACTTTTTCTCAAATAGGTCTTAGAGTTCAGACACATCTCAGATTTAGTGTCTCATCCTCTTCAGAAATATCTTTACAACAGAGAGAGATCTCATGGGGCTCTAATTTCGTAGACGAGGCCAGGCGCGGCGCAGCGCAGGGGGTGTGTCCAGGCACATTTTGTAAGTTTCATGCACAGCGCAGGGTGCGCAGCCAGGCTCAGTCAGGCATCATCAGCCTGTGGAGGTTTGTTCACGTGATCATATATTCGGCCACTGTGAGCTTGGACCTCCTGGGCCAGAACCTCAGTTTTCCTCTGTCTGACACTGCAGCTGTCTCCTTCGTCCATGGCGAAACGAAACTTGCACTGCACCTCGCCACAGCCCATTTAAAGGTGAGGAGAGGAGCTCATTTGATTGGTGAAGAATGTGTTAGACCCAGTCAAGCCTTCTCTCCCTCTCTTTGCTACTTGCTGGTAGAAGAGATGGAGGCGGGACAGAGGAGTATTTGCGCCTGGCTGTGCCCGGCTGCGCACTCTGCGCTGTGCATGAAACTTGCAAAATGCGCCTGGACACACCCCCTTGGCACCTGGCCTGGTCTAGGAAATTAGAGCCCGACCAGGTTGGAGCTGGCTGAATCTGTCAACACTTTCCTCTTTTGCGCAGCCACACCCATCTCTGCTTGCCTTGGTCTACCAAATTGCCAAATTCGTTGCGCACAGTGTTGCGCTGGACAAAATTACTACTGCGCGGGCTGCACATCTTGCACTGTGCCACGAAATTAGAGGCCATGATGTTGTCTTCAAAGACCTCCATGTAAGAGCCTAATGCCTATAGATATTATTTAGTAAACTAAATATACTAATTAAAACCATGCATATTTTACAAGTGAACACTGAACACAGTTTAATTACTATTGCTACAGTTTGATTTGGGCACAGAAAGAACATCATTGGCACCGACTGCTGGTAAGAAGAAGGGATACAAATTGGCGGACTTCTATGATGTTGTCTGTTGTCCTAACCTTTCCAACTACCCCAACCCTCCTCTGTGTGCAGGCTGTGTGTTCCAGTAATGTCACTCTGCTTCCGTCTTTGCCTCTGATGGCAGATTTAATTACCACAGCTGCCAGAGTGCTTTGTCACTTGATTATGAACATGTTTTCGAGCATTTGCCGTATGGTGCTTTTGTTTTGTTGAGAAGCACATTCTTAGAAGGAGAGTGCATCAAAACTTAGCATGTGGTCTTTGGAACACGTCTGGTCAGTGTGGATATGGATGGAATTCAAGACTTCTTTGTAGCAGCAGTATGCAAAGTCTCTCATTTGTATGTGGGCCATTTATCTGTTTCTTAGCTACCCTGCATGCTCCCCCATTTAGTTTTCAAAACAGGGCAGTTCCAATAAAGCTCACATGTTTCTTCTTGTCTTATTTGTTGTCTGAGAACAGAAACAACAAAGAGGAAACATAACTGTTAAATTAAAAGGTTGGTTAAACTAATGAAAAGCCAAGACTGTGACCTCAAGACTGTTCATGCCATTACTCTTTCAAATCACAACAAATAACCTTCTTAAATACTCAAACATTTGTGTGCAGATGCACATGCATCATGGCAGTCCTTAGCGTCCTAGTGTAAAAAGGTACTTATAATTCAAACTTTTCAAGTTGCCCTTCTAAATCCTGGATAGGTAAGTGAGAAAAATTTCATATCTCGGTCCCCTCTATTTTTTATCAGTAAAAGCAATTTATGGCACATTGTAGACCCTGGTAAGTCATTTGTAATTATGTGTAAAAAGAAAATACAAACTATATTTTGACTCAAACGATCAAAATCAAAACGATAACACAAAAAATGATGTTTCTTGTTTCCATTTACTTAAGTATGAATGTATGTATGTGCTGTATGTGTGTATAGGAAATGACCAAAAGAACACTTAAAATTGTGGCACTGAAGGTGGCGTGTTGAAACATTTTCTGTGCACCTAAATGAAAAAGTTAGGCACACCAGTGCAAACAATACCAGAGGTCTGGAGCCCTGTGTGTTATATTTTGCCACAATATGGAATTTACATGCCTTACTTGTACACCAAAGTAACTTTTTGGTATAAAAAATGAAAGCACAGTCATATTTCACTTAATACACTATTTTTCTTTGATATTAACAGTTGATTCTCACATGCTTATTAGAGACTGGCATGTCAATGTAATTACAATACAGAGATATAAATAGTCATAATGATGATTTTGTCAACAGGGAAAATGGACTCCAAGTATACAGTGATAACAAGCATTACTAATTGTTTAGATACTGAGCCACAGCTGTTCCTCACAGCAGTATGTAGACATTGAGCTTTTTTTAGTCCATCCGGGAATTAACACAATTAACACATATTCAACCAATTACAGCGCCTGGTGTCCAACCATGCATTTCTGCCCAATCACAGCAATTTCCCAACAACTTTGACCAGTCTTAGTAGTTATCTCCAAGGCAAATTACTGTGATGGAGGCAGCTGTTTCAATTCATCACTTCATTACTGACCAGTTACATCAGTCTTTCTAAAATGGTGGGTCGTAGGGCTGGGCAACAGAGGTCTGGTATCTGATGTCCTGTAATCTCATTTTGCAACACTCCAACAAAACAACACCAACCTGAAAGGGAGTGGTGATGTTCAAACCCACAGACATAAACCTGTACAACCAGCAGTATATACAGTTGCATTTCAAGCAACCTATCTCTTCACCAGCTGGTTTCATAAAAAATTGCTGTTGTGTGCCAGGATGCCAAAACAGTCGGGGAAAGGTTGATGGGAAAGCATTTTACCAGATCACCAAAGATTCGAGGACAACAGAGGTGGATCACTGCTATGAACCACACTCAAAGCAAGTATTGAAGACAAGTGTTGGGAACCCACAGGCGATGGATTCTGCTTATGCAGAGAGCAGCTCCCTGGGTTGGCACTTCACAACAATCACAACAAAAGAGCCTGCAAATGCTGATCAGATTGCCCCTTTCTAAAGTTCACAAACAGATGAATGAGTTAACAATGCCCCTTCCAAATGTAAGTCGGAGCATTGCTGTTTTAGATCACAGCACTGAGACCAACAATGTGGCATGCAGGCTGTAAACTTCACAAACTGAGTCATGTGTTAAAATAACCAAACAACAAAACTAACAATGACAATATAGTAAAAACAGACAGGTGATGGAAACCTGACAGTGTGCAAGCCAGATCAGTATGACTCAGTGTTGGCTCCTCTTGATACCCGTTTGGCTGAAGGCACTGTCAGCTGCCTGAAGGAGAAACACTCTCCATGGGGTTTCATAATGGTGTACAACTAAGACTCCAATTTTAAATACAAAACTATATATCTGGAAGGGAAAGGGTGCTAGTTACAAAACCCTGGTGTGATAAAGCAGACAATGCTGTCACCCCCAACATTTAAAGAGGCAAAGTTTCACAAAAATACTAACATTATATGACAAATTAATAAAATGAATGATTATAGAGGTACCATTCATCTCAGACTTAATTACTTTTAATGCATCAGGCTTGGTGGGTTGTCACACAGACAATAAATAATAATGCAGCACGCAACACAAACCAGAGCACAGTGATTTGAGTCAAATGTGTCCACTGATCAAATTTAAATTACTTCAGCAACTCTTAAGTGAAATAAGGTCATTCATTACTTTAAGTAACAACATTTTGTACAAAGTCATTTGTTGCTGCTGGATGAGGGTGGTAGTTCGTGTTTTAATAATATGGCAATTACCTACCACAGTATGAAATCTTGGAACCAGAAAAGTAATGAGAAAAATAATATGTAAGTCAAATTTCTCCACCATGGTACAGGATGACATTAAATGTAATTTCTTCTTTCTTCCTGGCAGGCTGAAAATTTCACTGAGCCACCCAATATAATATAAATTCACTGATGCTAATTGAGGTTCTGTTGTTTAATAAAATGAAAGCTTAAAAAGGTATTTTTTGGACAGGTTTCTTTCATCATCATTGAGGAGCAAACGCCCATTATTATCAAAGGATTATTTGATGCTGTCATTCTCCGACATTGCCTACTTAACGCAGGAGCTGTAAAGCAGAGCTATGTCTCTAAAGGGAGAGATATACAACAAGAAGAGCCTCACATGACAAATGAGTAGTTCAGCCCACGCTTATTTATGGCTACTTAAAGCTGCCAGTTGGAGATGATAAAGGGTGACCTCTTGATTAGAAAAATGTTAGATTGGTCCAGTCCCCGTGACCTGTGACAGGAGCATGATGAGCAGAGGGAAAGGTGGAGAAACTTTACTTCTTGACAGATTCAGTGGTTCTTGATGTTAGCAGACAAGAAACAGATGAATGAGGAGGACATGGATGTCATTTGTAACCACTGTCATCATGACAAAAACTAAAATAGGTGTCGTACAACTAAAGTAATTATCAAGTTAAATGATTCTGCGGAAAAAAACATAAATTGCAATGTAAGGGAAGATAGGAGAGAGTAATGAGAGGGTGCCAGTGGCTCTCCTGGGTGACAAGTGAAGAAATTGATTTTTTAAAAATCAATTTGCAATCACATTTATCACTACATTATGACCATTACTAGGACATCTTTAATGTGGTCTACAAAGCTTATAGTTTTTAACAGGTGTGGTGGTGCAGTTAAAAATGCAATTGACTCTCTATTTTTCCTTTAATTTTAATCAGACATTTAAAAGATAATAATGAATTAAAAGAGTCAGATGCAAAATACGATGATTGTATTTGAAATGGCTTTGTGTAATCCTATCGTAAAAACCTGAAATTCCTAATTGATAATTTTGATGTGATCCACAGCTCTTCTATTAGCAGAGCTTTAAACGTTCAACTTATGGCCTCAGAAATTCAGATTGCTTATCTGCCATCTTCGATATTAAGTGGGTCTTCTGCAGCAACATACTTCAGCAGTATAGTTCAAAGACTGATAGGCGCTCTCAGAGCTGCTCTCTATTCCAGACTACTGCTGCTGCTGTGCCATCTTGTTAAGTGGATGGTTAAGTATCATGGCCTCACTGAAGCGTGTTCTGTTGGTTGATGGAATGGGATTTGCTGACAGATAGGGCGCCACTGACACCAGTCATTATCAGCAACAATATCACCAGTTTGATCACAACTCAAAGTGCCACGAGAGTCTTTACTCAGAGCCTTCTTTTATTTATTTGTGGAGGAACCAACCATGTATTTGAGTTTGACTCAGAAGGAGAGTGGAAGAGTGAGGAAACAATTATGTTTGTTTGCCTGTAGTTGACTAATAGAAAAAACACATAATTGCAACAGTTACAGTGATGTTAAATTTCAATTTCACGTACTGCAGTATATGTGTTTTGGGTGAATAGGTAGAGTTTCTTAAAAGGAGACATAGAATGGTCTTTTTGAACCAAAAATCGAGTTTGCTGATGTCTACTTAGATAAACTAAGTAATATTTATGGTCAATAACCTCCTGAGTCTCTTGCGATTGGCCAGCTACCAAGCGCATTCCCACTCGCTTGTGATTGGCCAGCTACGAGCGGACTAACTGCTGCGCAGTGGTTCGCCCCCCGAACCACAGGAGTGTCAGTTTCAGTTGACAATTTAGTGATGTTTAGATATGGGAGGGACACAAGGACACACCAAAAAACATCAGAAATTTGATTTTCCAGTGAATGTCCTCTTTAAAGATATTGGTGACTGGTTTATCAGATTAGTGCTTGTCAAGACCCTAACCTTCCCTGTATTTTACACTTGCAATTTCGGTGCATTCTGTGATTTTATCACAGAATGCACAGAATGATTTTTATCAGATACCAACTGCATATATTGCAGTTGGTATATTGCACTATGTTGCAACGATGACACAGACACATTTTGAATATGTATAAAACATGACTTTCTTCACTGATGAATTAATTGTTCTGTCCATATATGGTTTGCAAAAGTCAACATTTCCCACAGGTGGTGGTAGATGTGTGTGCAGGTTATTAGTCATTGCTAGGCTATAGGCGGCTGTACTGGAAGAAGTTTTGGCCATTCACTCATTGTCTACTGCTTTATCCTCCTCACATGGGTCAATCCAATCCCAATCCCAGCTGACAGGGCTCATCCTGGACAGGTCTCCAGGTTTAGACTGTCTTATTAACCTCTGAAGGGGAAAACGCACACAAGGAGAACACGCAAACTCCATACAGAGAGGCCTTCGGCCAAACAGGTGACCTTCTCACTACGAGGCAACAGCACTTTGTGGCCTTTTATTCTTAGAAAATGTGTTGTAAAAAAAAATCAATCATTTCTACTCATATTTTTTATGGCAAAACATTATACAATTTATATAATACAATATTTCAGTGTATTTGCATATAACCTCTTGTTATACTGTATATCACACAGTGACATGCAAATGTAGTCATGTCATCTTGTTGTCAACAAGCTGTGCCTGTTAGATTATAGTTTTACAGTCTCTACGTTAAAAAAGTGACAGTAAACTTTTGGTTTGCTCTTTATTACATCTGCTTTTGCACAAGCTGTTGACACAAAAGCAAATCTGTGTCAGAGTAGATTTGCATTATGCTAATTGTGTTAACCACTAGGTCAGAGCTGGTAGTCATAAATGAAATGCAGATGTCTCATACTAAACCAGGGACAGAAGCCAGACAGAGCTTTAAAATCAACATAGGACTGAAGAACACTACTGGAAGAAAAGGATAAAGCTAAATTTATTTTAGATGCCACATTTGGAGTCTGCTGCTTAATATAACCACTGACAAAAAGACAGGAAATGTTCTTGAAGAGAAATCCTGTGCCTGTTTCTTATTTTGGGTGCAGTAAAGATTTGGGTGAGCCAATTAGTGTTAATTATGTTAAAGCCCCATTATGCTCAAATAAGTGACACAAACACACTTTCAAATGACAAACATTCCCCTCTTGAGACAGATTTTGACAACTGATCAATGTGCAGGTGTAACCATGACAGTGACATTATCCCAGTGCAGCATCAGCTTTTTTCTCATGAGTATTTGCTTAAATTGTTGACAAGATAGTTGATAGAACGGCTGGGTTCTGTGACCATCAATGTCAGCTTTGAGTCGGTTCTAAGAAAACTGTGGTGTTGTTTTTGTTGTTCTTGAAACTGCAGTGTCTTTGCAAATCAGCCAGTGTAAAACTTTATTTTTATGCATGTTCAAAAAAGGAAGCCATGATAAAAGAAAGCTTGAAAAATTCTGATTAGTGTGGAAGACCTCAAATGTCACAACATTTAGTGTTAGAGAACCTGTGAAGCCTTTAGTCAGCACCGAACTGCAAAGATGTTTAGTTTGTCTATTGTGGACCCCAATCGGTTGAGGCAGATGCCGCACATCTTTGAGTCTGCTTCTGTCAAAGATGTCTTCCCATTAAATGGGAGGTGTTTTTTTTCTCTCCACTGAGGCCTAGTGCTGACTCATTGTCAACTATTGGGTTTCATTTCTCTCTATGAAATGCTAAAGGTCTCTGCCTTACTATGTAAAGTGCCTATGTGTGTGTGCGTGTGTACAATTATTTTATCTTCAATTTCTACCAAATACAAGTAAGAAGATTTTACATACTGAAACATTAACAGGTTCTGTGACAATACTGCATGGAAGAGGTGAAAAATAGCTTAAAATTAAATAAGGAAAATTACTACACTATACTGGATATGATATTAAAGTACTGCTCTTCTTTTTTTTAAACCATTATTCTTTGCACTGGTCGAGTTCAATGTTTTTTCCAGTTTCACCTGGAAAGTGGGTTTTACCTAAAATACATAAATTAAAGTACCTTGTGTCACAAAAACATGGAACTGTGTTACAATGATGGATACCTACACAATAAAATGCTCAATGATGAGAGAGCTTCTCATAAATTCCAAAGTGTCCAAACAAACACAAGGGGTTTATTTAAATATGGAACTAGACACTGGCTGCGACAAAGGACGGAAATCTACTGCCATCTTGTGGAATCTAGAGGAAAAAAGGTCCAACATATGTTATTAATGCAGGAGTCATCTACCTATCAGACTCAGTAGCTATTCTACAGAGAACCTGCTGGCACTGATTTAATTCAGACATATGTGTTTTAGAAAGAGCAATGAGACATTTAACACTGCTTAGTATGAGAGCAACAAACAAATAATGTTGGATCTTGGTACCAGTTGTTTCTCCTCCATCAAAGAACATTCACCTTTGTCATATTATGTTGGGGCTATACAAAAATACATGAAAAGTTTTGTATGTAAAGCAATTAAAAAAAGCTGTTTTACTCAATAAGCTCTTTTATATGTACTGCATTGGCCATTTTTTTTGCCATTGGCCAGCTCTTAAGTATGTGATTCAAAAGAGATTATTTGTCAGTGAGAGAAATTAATCAAGTCGATAGCCTTTAAAAGTTTAATGATGAGGATGGAGATGAGCAACCTGAAAGATGCAATGAAGATATGAAGAGCAATTCAGAGCAGTAAAGCGCCGTATCTAAAGAAAATAAAGGCATTTTTTTGCTCACCTTATAGGAGCAGAATTGAGTCATATGCCATTACTGCCATTGCTGTCAGATACAGGATGTTGCAATTTAAAATAGTCTCCCACCAATTTCATGTTTTCAATATAGTACATGATAGGACTAAATCTTTTTTGGTTTGTTTATTTTTTTATATTCAGCTCTTCTAAATGTACATGTATGTACATCTATGTACAGAACCCAATCCCTATGTTCAGGTGATACTTGTCAAAAGGGGAAAAATATGTTGGTTGATATGTTGTTACTTCATTAAAATTATGTAAAAGCAGATGTAGACTAAAAATGAACAATACTGAAAAGGAATTTTGATGGCACTAATCATTAGACAAAAACCTGCACCACAGCTTTGTAATTTATGCTCTCAATGCATATTATCGGTGGTTCAGCCAGAAATAAGCCCATGATCAAATTTATAAGAGACCACAATAAATTCTTGACAATAAAGGTAAAAAATAAAACAAAATCTTTATAATCACATTTCAAGTACACTGCAGCAGTTGCTTCACTTATGTAAACATCAATTAGCTGATTACTTATCTACAAGGAAAACCAAACCTGTGTCTGTTACAATTTTGAATAAAGATAAAAACTTCTTACTTAAGTCATTACTGAGCCACCGTAATGTAGAGTTTCAATCAACGTCCCAATTGTGAGCTGTACAGACCCATTTAATTTGCACCAACATTGGCTTGCATCTCCTATTGCTGCTTGTTCTCTCGTTAAAAATAGCTTTTCATTATTGGGCAAATAGTTGTTGCTCTGAATCCAGAACTGAGGGATCCAGCACATTTCACACACCAAAGATTTTAGGAAAATCTTTAAAAAATGGTAATGTATGGCATGCATGCAGCAATTCCTGGGTGGCAATACAATAAATGTGAGAATCACAATCACAGCCCCTTCATTGCTTTCTTCTGCACCCTCTGCAACGAGTTCACTTTGATTTATAGGCATCGTAGTATATCAGCATTGCAGGGGCATGTGAGAGGCACCATTTGTATCAAAGCAATCACAGCTCTTTGAGTAGACATTCTCCACAGCCTAGATGAAGAGGTGACAGTATAAAGAGTAAACAAAAAGTAAAGTGCCAAGCAGCTGTAAAAAAAAAATGATTACTAAAGCAATGGTGAAGCTCTTTTTTGCAGCAACTACACCATCAAAATAAGAAAATGTTGGGTTCCACTGTTTATTCGGAGAATGCCTTGTTGTGACTTTTACCAGCTTGCTTTAAATGTATATATGTAAGAAATATGGTGTATTAAGTCATAAAATGGCCATGGGGCAAAGGTGGCTCAGTTGTAAAAGGAGGCATCTTTCAACTGGAAGGCTGTGGGTTCTCAATGTGACATTTTCCACACTATAAGAAACAAGTGACATGCTTGATGTTTTTTCGTCTGTCACATATTCAGAAACATAATCTTTGTTTCTGAATACAGTCTTTGCTTTACTGTATGCCCCCAGTGACACCACTGTGTATACAAAAGTGGTACTTTTGGAGACTAATTATATCTCAGAGTAGGAGATTTGTTTTGTTCATTATTAAGTGCATTTCTGTCATCTAGCAAAACCACGGTCAGCAACTACTTTAATATACACTGGCTGGTCACAAGGAGTTCAACACTTAAAGCAACATGTACATGTGGAGAGTATGGATATAATTATAATGTACAATGTGTAGTTGTGTTCTATAAAATGATATTCATACACTTTCCAGTGTACACCACTAACTTTCTTCATCAAATAATTTTGAGTTACTAGTAGTTAAAATGCCTAACAGATTAGAGAATTGATCCATTTCTGATCATTTGCAGAGCAAGACCTACCACTGAAGAGTGACCGTCGAGGCCTCAGCTGATGCCCTGCTGAGGTGTCCCTCAGAATAGCAACCTCCACTATTGAGAGGCAGGCCAGGCTGTCTACTTATCACTTCGGCGGCAACTCTCTGTGGTTACCCAAGACTGGAATGAAAGCTATGCAGTGTGACATTTCATCAATATATTGAGGTTGGGCTGAAGGGGTTTAATTCTTAATCCAGCTGGTTTATATGAGATCAAGTCCACTCAAGTGCTTATTCAGATGCATTAGAGGTTCTTCACGTGGAAGGACAAGCATGACGGGACATCTTTGAGTCTTGTGCCAGTATAGATGTTATCTATGCCTGCCCTGTTGAAACAGACTCCTCTGACACGTTGGAAGCCTGGATTTCAATGCATTATTCCATCCACGTGCAGTTTCCATGAAGCTGATTTTGCTGAGCACAAGGCCAAAGCCTGATCATTACTTAAATTAATATTGTGTTTGTGCGTTAAACAATAAAGTGCCTCTGACCTGTTGGTGGAGCACAACAAAAAATTGGCGACCCCTTCTGAGAGTCATTCTGCTAATGTGGCAAAAAACAAGCAAGTCTCCATGGAAAGAACATAACAGGAATAACATAGAGTTCCCTCCCATAAGGAAATTAGTTCAGCAACTGCAAAAACAAACCATGTTAATGTCAGCCATTGATGTTCCCACTTGCTAAGTGACATCTGTTTTCTGTTTTCCTATGTACCATAAATGTTTTTACAGTCGAAAATACATTGTTTTAATCATCATGTGATGACTGTAAGAGATATCCTGGTATTTGACCTTGAAAGCTTCAATGCCTTCTTCATTTGGCCTAGCCTTTTTAAAGTCACTCACACCTCTGAGCAATGACAACAAAGTGTTATTCAACATAAATGCCATAACCTTGATTATGTAATATACTGTAATATAATTACTACACTTCAAAGACTTGGTCTTCACAAAAATCCAAGCAAATGTGGGGTTCAAACCAGAGTCAAATTGATTTTATACCACATGGAGGTTCAGTGGGAGTATGGCTACAGTTACCTTATTTTATCAGTGTCACAGTCCAGTATAATAGCACCCAAGGTCACAGACCTGTTGGATATACGAATGAAATCTTATCTGTATCTTTTAGGATAAAATATTTTCATGCTAATGTTCAACTTATATGTAAGAGAATGTCCTACTTTACAAAATGCTTCTTTATTATTTCCTCTGACAGCTATATGTGGATGGTATCTGTGGTATGGTATACAAGGATCATACCAGACAAACAAAATGAACTCACCAATCACTTGTCAACAACTGTTCCGTGAAAGATGAGCACACTGTCATCAGTAATTACAGCAGTGAGAGACAAACTTCACCACTAACTTGTCATTGGTAGCCCTTCCCTCTCCTTCTGGCTATATTCATCCCTCCTTACCTCATGCAGTCAGTGCCCCCATCACCACCCCCAACACCACCCTCCCTTAATAACAACCCACCCGCTTTGAGCATCTATCTGGCTAAATAGAACAAGCCTGTCCTTGTAAGTCACTGTTGAGGGACAAGCTTGCAGGCAGCAAAAGCAAAAGTGTCATCTCAAGGGACTGAATGTCCACGAAAAAACCCAGAAGGCAGCAAGTATATTTCAAATCTATAAACCAGTTTCAGCTTCTAAGTGGGTGTGAGGACAGAGCTGGAGACAGGTAAACCACTCTATGTCTCTGTTTGTTTTTGTCTGTGTGTGACCAAGGACACATCCTGGCTATGGGTCAGACCTCACTTCCTTTATGATATCTTCGTGAATTGCTGTTTATTAAATGATGGAAAAAAAAAAAGATAAACTGTTGTGATACAGCATACAGTTGAGGTACATAATGCTCTACAGAAATTTCTACTTAGAGTAGGACTGGGTTAGCAAGTTGAGTCTTTTTTTGTTCTGTATTGAAGAAATAGTGTTTGGACTGATCCTGTGTCAAACTATCATTGTGTATACCACTGCATTGCCTAATATACTACAAACAGTAACAGCAGTATATTATATTATGGGCAGTCTGTGGCCAAGTGGAAAGGGAATTGGGCTTGTAACAGGAGTTGCCGGTTTGAATCAGAGGAGAGGTCGAGGGCTGAGATGCCCCTGAGCAAATTACCAAACCCCACTGCTCAAGTACCCAGTTGATGAGTTTACTACTGGTGTGTAATAGGGATGGGTTAAATACATAAGTAAAATTATCCATCAATGATTGGTGTGTGTGTGTGCAAATATAGGAAATTCTTAATTTGAATTATAATAACATTTAACATCTAACCTCTGTTCTGACAATGTAGAGCTCCAAGGAGTGATAGTTGGCAGTCAGGGGTTGTGTAACCAGTAATTATGTTATTACAGGATTACAGCCAACTACAGCTTATGAGCTGAGCACCATCACTGTTGGTCTTGCACTCAGCAAGACTTGGCTTCAGGAGTGAACATTAGTGTTTGTAAGCAAGAGACCGGTCAAGAGAATAAAAACAATATGATTTATCCCACTTTTAGAATAAGTGTACTCGCATAAATGATGTTATCCATCATCATCAAAGTAATGTAAGATAAAATACAACAAAGTTCAACTTTGAACTGCAGAAAATGGTTTTCTTTTTCATCCATATAGGCCCATGTATTGCTTTCAGAAACAGCTATTGTTAAGTCATAGAAAAATGTAACAGGCTGACTTTTTGACCTCTCTCCTTGTGTAAAAGATGGGTAGATAGACACCGACAGATGCAGTAGAACCGACAGGTTTATTTAAGCATTCCAAGTCTATGGTACAAACATATTTGTTACAGTCACACATAACTGAAGGCAACCCACAAAGCTCAATATAAAATATATTGTTTACTGTGCCTTAGTAATGTGCTAAACATTAGATTGTGTCTATTTTTGTGCAAGTGCTGCCTACAAGATGAGGCCAGGGGCCTGTGGTGCAAGTGCAGTTAAAACAATGTAGGTTCAGCGGGCTAGAGGTGGTCTGCTCATGAAAAATGATTGGACATGTTGGCAGAAGAAAAATGTGTCTTCTGTTAATATGCTGCAAAGAAATGTTGATGTCCAGTTTTGTCACTGATATTAATGCTTTGTTTTCTTTTTGCAGGTCATTCAGCTGCCAAAATGTGGAAAAGGGTGAAAAACTCAGGTCCCACTGCAAGACAAAGTACTGCAATGCAGTCTTCCTTATTCTAAATCAGTCTTCACTAATTTCATTAAAAATGATGTCACCTGATGTCAGTATAGCAAACAGGACAGTGTTGCAGCAAAGATATCAGACATATATGCAATAATACAACTTTTTTAGTCCTACAATATTGATTAAACTAAATACACACATATATATACACAAACAATGTCATACAGCCATAGCACTGTATCAACCCAATGCTTTTTACTGATCTAGTGTATTTAATATTATGTTCACCCAGGTTTCTCCCTCGTTCATCGATATATACAACATTTTAATGAAGTGTCTGGCAACAAGACAGGTAACATGAAAGAGCCTTTCTTATTTCTGGTAAACAAACAATGTTTAGAGGACCTGATGCATGCACTGTAGGAATCATTATGAATACGAAAATAAATACTGAATAACACATTAGGTATTATTGAATGCGGTGTCTGCTTATGACCTGTCATGTCTTTGTGTTGATGACTGGTTCTCTACCTTGTCATATCAGTCACTGTTAGTTGCACATCTGACAGGGTGGCAGTTCTCCTATTTCTGCCCTTGTAATAATAATCACTAATCCCTGTATGAATATATTTCTCTATCGATTCCTGTGTGATCCTCTATCTTTGAGTGTCAAAAGCATGATAATAAAAGATGCCCAACAGTCAAGCAGGTACACGTGGCGAATGAGAATGAGAGTTAAAATGCATGAGTGTATCCATGTGTAGAATGTCCATTTGACTTGCAATTCACGGAGTATGTACAACAGTTGAAATAATGAGTAGATGAATGTACTGGATGAAAAGCACTCTTTCAGGCACTCTTTGAATATCTTTGGTTTTTGCTCTCCTGATCATATAAAAAAACAATCAAAAACGTATAAACTAAAAGCTAACAGATAAATAAACATTGCTGCCCTAATTTGTACATCTACACATGGGCTATCATGTAATATTATGATGTACTGATTGATGAACTGTATAAAGGGATGTTGTTCCTTGCTGTGCTTTAAATGGGAGGTTCAAATATCTCCTAACATTAGAGATTTACTATTAATCATCACTGGGATAATGGGGAGAAATTACATTAGCTCACTCATATCTCATCAAAGTTACTTCCAATTTTTTTTCTTCCAATGTACTTGAGGTGTATGTGTGTGCGAAATGCGTGCGACAGCCAAATGGAAAATGATACTGTCAACACACATAAAGAATCATCTCAACATTCCTGATATCTGCTGCTTGGTGGTACAAAAACAAAGATTGTACTTAAAGCAGCATATGCATATTTATTTAATATCCTACTGTGCCAAAATGATTTCTGCTTTGTTGTCAATTTCAAGATATAATATTTGCATTTTTTTAATTATTTATCTATAATTTTTGCCGGCTTTGTTTAGCTCTCATCCGTAAGAGATCTAAGACTCCTGGAGTGTTAATTACGCAGTATGAGGTAAACATACCAGAAGGAAAAAGCACACCAGATTTCCAATGTAAGCCAATTCCAGTGACTGTCCAGAAAGGTGAGTTTCTTTTTAATAGAGCACAAAAGGTGGCATGTGAACGTAAATGTGATGCCTTACAGTGTGACAAGAAAGCACATTTCTTGAATTAAACAAATTACCACCTAAATGTTTGCCACAATAGTAAATATTCAAATGACAATGCAATATTTTCACATATCCAAAAGGAAATATAGCTGTTTTTAAGGCTGTGGTGAAAGGAGATCCAAAACCAGAGGTGTCATGGAGAAGATCGAAGGGGAATATTGCAGATAAGGACAAATTTCAAAGTAAATATGATGAATCAACTGGGGAGTACAGATTAGAGGTAAGTAAATCACACAATGCAGTAAATATCCTGAAAGTTACTACTCATACACATTAGAGCATTCTTTCAAGTTGGTCTGTGTTGATTGTGTGAATTTAATCTCTACACATGTTATTGTATTTCTAGATTCACAATGTATCTGCTGCAGACAATGACACATTCAAATGCTATGCTGTGAACAAATATGGTAAAGCTATGTGCACGACAACATTAAACGTGACTGGGGGTAAGGCATGTTAATAGCATTCCAAACTGGAAAATTCATTATTTTTTGTGTTTGAAGTATTGGAAACTTACAGAAATCCAAACTGAATTTGATGTTTCCACCTTTTACAGACAGTGCAGATGGTGTTGAAGACCTTCATTTGATTCTCAAGAAAATGGAAGAGAAGAAAAAGGAGCGACTGCAAAATATGTGTAAGGTATGCAACCTCTCAGCTCAAACTCTCATACAAAGTACATTGTCAACAACTAAATTAGAAAAATATCTCCTAATAAAAGCATGAATTATTAATTTGTCATTTCATTAAAGACAATGGTACGCACCTAAACTACCATACTGTGCTGTTATAATGATTGAGTAATCCTAATATAGAACATTGTTTTAAAAATTTAAGGTAAAATCAATTAAGAAGTGGGCAAAATAAAGCTGCACTGGGATCTCTTGAAAACCATTTCCTATGGAAATCATAAAGGCTGTGATATTTCTTTTTTACTACTCCATCTCTCCAAATTACATGGATTTATGATGCATTCTCAAAACAAATTAAAAGCAATTCAAACAAGAGTTAGCAAAATGGTGGCTGAGGAGCTGGTGCCATAAAAAATACCTGAGGTCAGTAAATCAACAGCTGTTTAGCAAATCAAATCAAAAGGTCTTGTAAATACAATATAGAGCTCCTGTAGCTAGCGTCATATAATCCCATCATGCGTGGGTGATACGGGCAAAAAAATAATATCTGAATCCTGACAATTACGATAATTAGTCTATAACCTTTAAAAATGCATTTTCATTGTTTAAGTCATTAATTGTTGCTTACAGATTTTATCAATGGACACAATCTTTCAAAACTTGTATAGTGATCACGTCGTATTAAGTACTAAATCACGACCACGACGATCCAGATGTGCAGCTTTCTGGGTCAGCTGTCAAGAGTAAACTTAAGGGCTAATAAATTTACAACAAAAGTGCGTGTTACTGGTGTGAAAGCGCAGTGGACTATGATGTAATTTGAGACACACTATGACATTTATAAAACCTTTATTCTATTTGACAAAGTTAGGGACACCATCATCATCAGTTCAGTTTCCCCTTAACTGCCGACTAGAGAGCTGCATATCTGGATGCAAACTTCAGCGTAGTTAGAGACCCCAATGCTAATTAATATCTTATTTTTCATGCTTGTATTGTGATGTGTATGCACTCTCCTAAGAATAAAAAGAAAGTTAGTCAGAAAGTTGAAGATGTTCTAAGGCTGCAGGTCTGGAATAATGTTAACTCTGGCCATTTCCAGACTTGTGAAAGCACTTGGGGGTATTGTAAGGATCAGATACCTGTACATTCAGTCTGTCGGGTTCTGTGATATACTGCTCAATCTCTGTGGATTTAAAATGTGCAGTGAGCTCTTAAAGCTTGAAATCGGCACCGGTGTTGTTCATTTTCAGGAGCTTTTCCAGCCAACATGGTGGTGTTAGCCCAGTGATTTACGTGATGCTCGGAGCTCTACAAAAAATTTACTGATGCATAACAGCAGTTGAAAAAAATGAGAAGAACAAATTGTTTTTCTAACTGATACCTGAGTGTGCTTGAAAAAAAAAAAAAGAATAAGAATGGTTGTGTTTGTTTTGTTTTTTAAATCAAAAGCATTGGTTAAAATTATAAAACATTAAATACACAGTATATACCTGCATATTTTTTACAAATATGAAAGTTTCACCTAGACTCTAACCCCTCCTGTACCTGGCAGGATGATCTAGTTCCCTATGATGATGATGATTATGCAACAGAGAAACACATTTTTAAGAGTGGTAAAAAGATGATACAAGAGAATACGGGAAGCATGATGTTGGAGGAGCTTGAAAGCCTCAACCTCCGCGACACATGCCTGAATCATGAAGAGGCTGAAGAAGTCAAGCTCTTCCTTAAAGAGTTCAAATGTAAGTTCAAAGAAAGAGACTGGACTGGAAATAAATTATCTAAATGAATACATTTGTCCAATCTCTGGCAATATTAATCTTGACAATGCTTTTCCTTCAAATTTTTCATGGTGTATATAGTATATGTTTTACAAATAGTGTGGAAAAACAATTTCATTACAAGGCTAATTAAAGTGATTTAAAAGGATTCATGCTGATTCATGCAAATAACTTTGTAATACAATCATGTGGTGCATTATTCTTTTTACAGTATCGAGAGTGGGATTTGTTATTAAAATCCAGGAGACTAAAGTACGTCAAAGAGATGACGCTCTCTTTGAATGTGTCCTCACACACCCACTATCCAGTATCACATGGATGGGCAAGGGCAGCACTCTGCAGGATGGAGAAAAATATAGTATAACAATGTCGGACCATAAACTGATCCACCGGTTGTTGATCAAGGACTGCAAGAAGCAGGACAAAGGCATCTATTCAGCTGTGGCTGGTATTACGTCCTGCAGTGCCTGGCTGGTTGTGGAAGGTAACACATTTAAATCTATCATTTACTGTTTAACGATACAAACATGATTTCCATGATTGTGATCCTACGAGTCATCTCATTCCTTCATGTTGTAGCTGACAGTGACCCTACATCTGCTTGTAAGACAAAACCTCATAAATCTACAGCGGCTGGTGGAGCAAAGACTGACCTTGAGAAAGTGGCCAAAGAGCAACAAATAAAAAGCCAAAAGGAGATAGAGAAGATCCTAGCAGCTGTAAAGGCAAAGCACAAAGCAGGACAACTCAAAAGAGGAAATACCTTTACCACAGGTGGAAGAGATGGAATGGATGGAAATACTGCAGTCACTAGTCTGGGTAGAAATGCTGGAGCAGTAATGGACAAGCTTGACACAGCAAGAGCCAGTGCTCTCTCTGAGCAAACAGGAAGCCAAGATAAAGTAAAGACAAACAACACAAAAGTAGATGGAATTTCACCAAAATCACATGTTTTGGGGTGTGTAACACAAACAGAAGCACAAGTGGTAGTCAGTGACCCCAAGACCACCAAATCACTTCAAGATGATTTTAACAAGGCAACAGGTAAAGTCAAAATTTCATCAAAAACTATGTAATTACTTCAACGGAAGTTGCCTAATTTTCCCCTGGAAGCGCTGACCAGAAATGTTTAACACAACATTTTCCTGTCAAACACTCCAAAGATGGATAACATTTTTAACAAAGAGTACATTTCAGCATTGATTTACAAGGTGAATCTTTCTATTATAATTTACATACCACAGATGCAGATGGAGGAGGACATTCTAAAGAAACTGAGGCCTTGACAGAATCTGCAGAGAACTCAAGATTAATGCATGGTGGAGAGACAGAAGATAGCCTAGTTGGTAAGACAAGTAAAAAATTCACTACTCCTACAATCTAACAATCTATGCTTATGTGGGTCGACAGTAGCTCAGTGGTAGAGCAAGTCACCTTTTAACTCAAGGTTGTGGGTTCAATTCCCAGCTACAATAGTCTACATGCCAATATGCCCCTGGGCAAGACACTTAACCCCACGTTGACAGCTGACAGCTGTGGTCGACTATTTGGAATTGATCCATCTTTTATGGTTTAATTGTTTTCTTGCTCAGTTAATATCCATACTTATTTTCTAAGCAGTATTTTTATTTTGTGCGGTGTTAATGAGTCCAATGAGTGTTAAAGAACCAACATTAAGTTAACACTTAATAACCACGTGCTTGTCCTAGTTTGATATACAACTTTAATCATGTTTGGGATTTATTTAAAGTCCATTTTGTAAAGTCAAAATATGCCCTGATTAAACTTTGTGACTCTAAAACAGATCCAAATGAAGCAGCAAGTGACAAAGACAAAAGTGACAGCAATAGGGATGAGGACCCCACTGGCAAATTTAAGCATCTAACTCATACAGAGCAAAGCCAACAGCTACAGAAAGGAGACAATGGTAAGAGACTAGAAATGGTGCATTAATGCAGTTGTGTTATACAATGACCACAAAATAAATTAAGGATATCAAATTGTTCATACTGGTTACTTTATAGTGTATGTGGTAAGCAAGACAGTTAGTCTTTTTTGTACAGGCAAATAAAGTTAGTTAATTTAAGTATGCATTGACAATACATTTAATGGTAGTTTAATTAGTAAAACATATTGTATGGTATTATAAATATTATTCATCTAAAATTTTACTTTAAACTGATAAAGTGAACACATAAAGCTAAAGATTGAATATTAAAATTAAAACATGTACTGAAGAACGCAGTGACTGTGATGAGACTGTTGATGCCACTGGCTCTACAAGGCGTAAAAAGCAAAGCCCACTGATAGAAGACCTGGTGATTGGTAAGTGAAGGGCCGTGACTGAATAACAGCAAGGGGAGGGTCTATTTGAATACATCTAACATGCTGAATGTAGAACTTAACTAATATTAGCTTGCGGTAACCATCAAGTAATCAAACAATTAAAGAAGTGACTGATCAGTAATATTAATTTTATGCTACCATGTTGAATAATAATGTGCATGTATAATTCCTGATTACTGAAAATTTAAACATTAATTTTTAACAATGTCAGCTCTATTTGATGAGGGGAAAAATCATTCTTCTTCACTTTTTATACATTCCATAGTTGTGACAAAGAACTATTTTATGAATACTCGCCTGAGGACTGACTTTAGCAGAGCAATGTTCCAAACTTGAGCAATAAGAAGTAAAAGTAATTGAAACACATGGTATAGTGTAGCACCTCACTAAACTTTAAACAACTCTGTTAGGCCAATAGTCTGATTCACTTCAAAAGCCCTGCACCCATAGATAATGATTGCTAACAAAAGGGCTGTTCCAAGCTGCTGGAGACAGTCGGTGGTTTAGGGCACAGTGCGCTGTTGAATCAAGAATTGTTTTGACTTCAGTATCGATTCTGGAGCAGATCAAACACCAGAGAAGCACTGAATTACAAGAAGGCCAATGATACCCACCACTACTTCAAGTGCGAACAGTGTACGAACAAAGTATAATCATTAGGTTACTTTTACAAGTTTTCACAACAAAAATGGTTTTTGTCATTTGCATTTGCTTCTTCAAATGAGACAGAGAAGCAGTTACTTTTCTTGACAAAGAAACCCAACGAAAGTTAGAGAAAAGGGATCAACAGAGTGTTTTAAAAATATCATGAAAATCAAATGCGTCTGATGAAAAGAAAAATAATAATTATGAAAAATTTTAGAACACAGTCTCCTTTGGGTGTTTGTGTTTTTATCGATCATGATGACCAATAGTTCACATATGTTTTTGAGATCCAGGGGTCCAGTTCATTTGTGGACTGTCTGATGTCAGTGCCATCATCAATGAGACTGCTGAATTAACATGTAAGCTCAGCAAAGACGACTGTGAAGGAGCTTGGATCAAAGATGGCAAAAAGGTTAGTCTAACAGTTAAATCATCACTGTGGTGGTGTCAATCAGGAAATTGTTGCTGTTTAGGATAATTTTATCCAACAGTGTTCACAGAGATATTGTATTTTACCAACAAATCAACATGTGTATGCATTTAGCCATATGGACTGACAGGTTTCCTCATTCCACACAATCACATATAAAAGTGTCAGGAAAATTAAACAGCAATGAATGTGGACTAAACTGTAAATCATGCTTTTGTGTGTTTTGTTTATCCCTGTCCAGAATAACTGATCTTTTGTGCTTTAGTATTTACAAGGATAGTCAGTTTTTTACTTTTACAAAAAATGTGGTATAACTCATTTTCACTTACCATGAGGAGAAATAAATGTACTCTTTTATAGCAAAGGTTACAGCATTATTCTCTTGTTTGTCTGTCATGGATCTGCAAATGAATTCAATAAGAGTGGAAATTAGGAGTCAAGATCCTCCTTTACAGCTAATCTTGGTCCAGTTGTTTGGTCTGTATTCAAGTGTGATTGACACATGTCATACCAACCGACACAGAGAAGACTGAAGATTAAAATGACAAACCACACACACACACACACACACACACACACCAGCGGCAGCAGCAGTGTTAGTTTATTGTCTTATTTGAATCTAGCAAACAACTGTTTACAAACAATGCTGTTTGCAAACAGCATTTATTTGAGGAATAATCTGTTGCTTGCTGGTTCCATATGGTATGTACTCATTCTGGTTTACCTCAAATATGTGGTAGATTTTAGAAATATTGTACCAATGTGGGACACAACGCAGCTGGACACAAAGCCATTTGAAGCATGCAGTGTTTTCTAATTTGAATGTCTAATTACCTTGTTACTGTTTTTGCATGATTCTCATACATCTGCCCACTTTCCTATCAGATATCCCCAGGTGACAATGTTATTATCACTAAAGATGGTGCAATCCATAAATTAATGATAATCAGGTGCACAGAAGAGTATTCTGGGAAATACCGCTTTGAAGCAGATGGTCGTAAAACAGAGGCGATGATCAGCATCAAAGGTTTGAGAATTCATCTTGATAACACCAATGATAACAGCTATACCTTATGAAAATGATTCCCTAATACCTTTTGTTTAGATCCCCCAAGGTTTGACCCTGACGACCTCCGAGCTTTCTCCGAGCCAGTTAAAGTTAAAGTGGGTCACAATGCCATCTTCAAACTGCATTTTGTTGGCCATGAACCCATAAAGATTCAGTGGTACAGAGAGGGAGAAGAGCTCCAAGACGACAGCAACACAAAGATAGAGAAATCTGCAAGTCACAGCCGCTTGCTCCTTAGCAGGTGTCAGAGGAGGGAATCAGGAGAGATCAAGATCAAGCTCAAGAATAAACATGGCTTCACTGAGGCAGTGTCACAGCTTATTGTGCTTGGTGAGTCAATGAACACCACTAAGGAACTTAAATTGACATTTTTTCTTACCCTGACATTTTCAGTTATTTAAAATATAGTGTATAACCAACAATAAAAATATAAATTTTAAAGAACTCTATTCCATAATAACCATCAATAAAATCTTCTCTCATATCAATATACCAAAGCTTAATTAATTATTTATTTCACAACACATTCCTATGATTATAACAATAATATAATTGCTATGAATACTTCAAACATGCCAAATATGTCTGTTTTACAAGGTTTTGTCATTTTCTATTTCTTCATCATCCACTCAAGAGGAAAATAGATTTACCTAATATTTTATGATGATTTCTGCTGATTTCAAACTTTATCGTATAAATACTTTTGGCCATATTGCCACGCCTAATATCCAAACACAGCTTACACCAGTGTGCTGCAGTGTTTCATAGCTCATCCACATAAACCATTCCACTGAGTCTACCTGTGTCTGGATATACTTTGGTACTTATCTTATTTTCACAATGCTGTTCTTCAATGAACAAATGATTTACTGAAAAATCTGAAATTATTTTTTGCTCAGCAGAACCTCAGATTGTGAGAATATGAAAGGTTCTCAAAACATTTTCTATAATTATCTCTAAAGCATAAATGTGATACTTGCTGTCTATCATTTTAAAAGTTTTTGTCTAATCAAATACTTGTCTAATCACTGTTTCAGACAAACCCACTTCACCCCTGGGCCCTGTAGAGGTAACCATGTCCTCAGCTACATGCATTGAATTTAGGTGGCGGCCACCAAAGGATAATGGCGGTTCACTAGTGATGAACTACATAATTGAGCGTCAGCAAGTGGGACGAAAAACCTGGAAGAAAATAGGGGAAATCCCTGGAGTACCCTGCTTCCGTGACACAGATGTGGACCATGGCCGCAAATATTGTTACCGTGTCCGAGCTGTGACGGCGGAGGGTACAAGTGAAATTATGGACACTGATGAAATGCAAGCAGGCACACTGGGTGAGCAAAACTGGTACTGTATACTGTACATTATTCCAATTTGTCAAAACCCACCCACCATCCAATAATTAATAACCTTTGAGACAGAGGGGAAATTATAACTGTTGAAACTTTATGTAACAAGAGACTGAAAATGTGGTCAACACAGGTTCATAAAGAAGAATATCTTACTTTGGGTTAGAAACATTTTATCATCACCATGGTATTGTTTGGCAAACAATTTTAACATGCAGTAAGCTGCTCAATATTTCTCAATAATCAAAATACTGTACCTGCAATATTAACCTGACAGCCATGGAACATGCTGACAACATCACACTGCACAAATAGCAAGAGAGACTCAGAAACTGTTTCACGAAATGCATCTTTTCATTCCCCATAGCAAAAACAAGCCAGCATAAAAGTGAGACGTATAAGCAAGGGTTCAGAATGACACAGCAATCTACAAAATATTAATATCACCACAAGCAAAATACAAGCAAGACTTACTGTTTTTTGAGGGTCTGCTTGGAAGACGACATGCATGTCGTAGTCTTAGTCTCGGTGGAGTC
The DNA here is from genome assembly GCA_016785285.1 of Brachirus orientalis. Classification (NCBI taxonomy): domain Eukaryota; kingdom Metazoa; phylum Chordata; class Actinopteri; order Pleuronectiformes; family Soleidae; genus Brachirus; species Brachirus orientalis. Next base: position 17,890,351 of record JAFBJR010000150.1, read on the forward strand.
AGTGTGTTGTTTTAGTTCTCCTTCAGTCAAAATTGTATCTTTTCAGACCGAGTCTCACTTCTTCTCCACATGCTGTTCCTGGTGGAAAAAACAAAAAAAGTACTAAGTTTGAAGACAGCTGCTGCTGTCGATGTAGCCACACAATCAGCATTTCACCCTTAAATGTCTTACAGTGTCAGAATGTTACTGCCTAAAAAATTGATACCAGAGTTTAGGGCCTTCCTTTATTATTCTTTGTGTTTTACTGGAGTTTTCTGTGTTGTAGCATTACTGCCTTCCTTTGTCTTTTGCCCACCTCCCTCTTCTTCTGAGGTGTTTCAGAGCAGCATAATGTTCCATTACCGTCATATTCTCCTCTTTCCTCCCCAATTTCCTTCAAGTTTCCCTTTAAAATCTGATGCCAAAAACCATTTAAACTTTTTTACTGTATATTTTAAATGGAAAATGGGGGACAATGCAATGGCTTCACCTCCTGCTGTACGCTACATCATAAACATACCTAATACTAGCTTGTTGCTTACTGGGCTATTATTAGTAAACATTTTGTGATACTAGTTGTGACTAAACATAAGATACTTGGACACAAAACATAATAATATTAATAATAAACACTTACCTCTGATCCAGTGACGTTTGTTGTTGACATTTATCCCAAAATGTTCCGTCTGTTGTTCGTTTTTATTTTATTCATTTCCAACGTTGATTGTGAGCAGCACAAGAGTACCACGGTACGGTACTGTAGCGACAGCATGGTCCGTAACTGACGCAGGTTCAAACAGGTGTGGGCGTGGCTTAGAGACTGCCCAAAATGGTTTTGTAAAAACTTTATTTCGTTGGTGAGAAAACACACAGACCAAGATCCTGTGATTGTAAAAATCTGAGAATCCAACAGACTGATAAGGGAAAAAGGTGGATTATGGAGGCATTTGTCACATCTCACCAGGTCTACATCAAATCAGTGAATTTAGTTTTGTCAAAAACTGGCCAGATACACGGTAAATGGGAAGGATGTTTAAATGACAGTTTCAGATTTGTGAAATAATTATACTTTTAGTGAAACACAGTCACACAATCTTTGCATTAATGTTATTACTATAACATTTGTAGCAGTATGTTTTTTTAATCTGTTTGTTTTGTCTGTAAGCACCATGACTCAAAAACGTTTTGGACAGATTTTGATAAAATTTTCTGTGAATAAATGTTATGACCCAAGGAAGGTGAAGGTGAGATTTTTGCTGTGATAACAATAGTTACTATTAAAAAAATAATTACTATTATTTTGATGTGATGTGAATGACACCGATGTTTTTACACAAATGAAGGTCTAGAAAAATAAGTATTTGAATTAAATTTAATTGAATTACACCAATATTTTTCTTCCTGTGGCATATGTGAAGAAATATGATATCTGTATTAAATGGAAAGCAAAGACCTTTTTATCATCAACAAATTGAATGTCATTGCTGCCCCCTGCTGTGCAACTACTTCAACTGCTAATGGTCAATATTTTGTTCTTTCCCATTAACCCTGCAATATTTAGTACGTAAGTTCCAGTTGTGTCTGTCATTTGATCAGCATAGAACATTGCAAACAAACATGTTTCTTACATTATTAGGAATAACAATATTGCTGTAAAGCACCAGATTACAACCTTTAATGATTATATCTATATCTACATTATATCTCTACATTCATCAGCTTTTCCTGGCCCTCCATCACCCCCAAAGGTGGTCAGTGCCTTTGACGACTGCATTAACCTGTGCTGGGCTTCACCTAGTAACACAGGAGGGTCACGCGTCCTAGGTTATAATTTGGAGAAGCGCAAAAAGGGCAGCAATCTCTGGACTGTGGTCAACACCCTGGATGAGCTAATAAAAGGTCAGCATTTTTTTAATTTTATCACAGTTCTAAACTGTAACAGTAATGTTACTGTTGATGCCTTTGTTTAAAATTGACTGCAGACAAGAAATATGCAGTGAAGGATGTTGTGGCTGGAATAGAATATGAATTCAGAGTTGCGGCCATGAATCTCTCAGGAGCCGGTGAATTTAGCCACCCATCAGAGTTTGTTTTTGCACGGGATCCCAAGAGTAAGTTGTTAAACTTTTGTTTGTTTTCAGGCTAAATTGAACAATATTTCCAGGTTAAAAAAATACATCTATGCATAAATCACATATTTGTGAATTTTAAAAACACCTGATGATGTTTTGCATGTAAATATTTATTTATATGGTTATTATATCTTTATTTATACATTGCATAAATAAATTCTTTTAATATTTGACATCACATGATTTTAAATTTGTATTAATCCCAGAGCCACCTGGTAAAGTAACAGGCCTGAAGGTGACAGAAACTTCTTACACCCACTTGGTTCTGACCTGGACCAAACCTGAGGAGAAAGCAGGGATACAAGATGAAGCAAAGGGATATTTTGTTGAAATTCGGCATGCAGATTGTATTGAATGGTCTCGCTGTAACAGCAGTCCCATCATCACAATTTCCTACAGTGTGAAAGGCCTCAAGTCCATGGAGATGTACTGGGTGAGAGTGATTGCAACTAATGATGGAGGACAGGGTCCACCAGAGGAGCTGGCCAACTATGTCATTGCTATGCCCTCACCTGGTATGGTAACAATTCTTGGCAGCTGAAAATACAACGATGATTGCTGCACAATTTAAAAGATGGCATAATCTGGGTGTTAAAATTAGTTGTTCTAATCCACTTTTTTCTTTCTGCCATCCCTTTTTTCATTTATTGTATAGATTTTAGATTATTTCACAAAAAAAAAAAAATCCTCAATTTGAATGTTATTATTTGTAATTTTTTCCCCATTGTTTCTTTTAGTGAGGCCAAAGTTCACTAACCACAAGATGAAGAGTTTTGTGGTGGTGAGGGCAGGAAACTCTGTCAGGATAACAGTAAACTTTGAGGTCAGATTTGTAACTACATTCTGAGACAAACCCAAACTAAAAACGGCGCCAGACTTCTAATAATGTCTTTAATGCAATTCATATTTTATACCAGGCCTCTCCACTGCCAGATATTATATGGATGAAGGACAATGTACCCATGACAAAGCGAGCAACAATAAGTAACTCTGATTGCTCATCCCAGTTGTTTATTCCTTCTTCTGAGCGCTATGATTCTGGCATCTACTCTATTTTGGTGAAGAATCTTGCAGGACAGGAGACATTCAATACAGAGGTCAGGGTGACAGGTAAAGGTTTATGAATTACCATATGTATTTATCATTTTCTCCTCACTGTATTTACATATCAAAGGCATTTGTAATGGATGAGTGGAAAGTTAAACTGACAATGTTAACAGATGATCCAAAGGCTCCTGGACTGGTGGAACTGGAGGAAAACGTGCCGGGAACAGTAACAGTGACCTGGGAACCTTCACCTGATGAGAAGCGTGATGACCACCTCCACTACATGGTGACCAAACTAGACTCCACTAAACAAACATGGACCACAGTGGCTGACAGACTCTTCAATCATAAATTCACAGTCTGCAATATTATGCTCGGCAGAGAATATAATTTCCGAGTTTATGCCAAAAATGACATTGGCGTATCTGCACCCTCCGAGTCGCCCACCTGGTGGATGGAGAAGAAGAAAGGTTTATTTTTACTCAAATAATTTCAAAGGCCAAATATTCACACCTGATGCAAAAAAAAAAAAAAAAATCATTACATCATTTCTCTTTTGTAGACAAGTTTGTCCTGAGTGCACCAACCAGAAAAGACTGTGATTTGCGATGTGCACCAACCTTCATTGTTCCCCTGAAGCTTCGCACTGCACCCAAAGGCTATGAGTGCTATATGAGCTGTGCGGTGAAGGGAAATCCCAAACCTCGAATTACGTGGTATCGAAATCATATCAGTCTAAATACTAATACCAACTATTACATCTCAGAAACCTGTGGAGTTTGCTCCATGTTGATTCTCTGCGTGGGCCTCAAAGACATGGGAGAATACACCATCAGTGCAGAAAATTCCCTGGGACGAGCTGAATCATCCACCATCCTTAGTGTCAGAGGTGAGAGAGAAACACAGTTGCACTTTAAGTTAAAGGATGTGTGAGTAAAAGGCATATCAAATGATATTAAATCATTTTCTCTATCCCTTTACAGAGTGAAGAACTACAAATACCATGATATGAAAAGAATTTGCTTTAAAATGAAGATTTATCAATCAGAATATTTGAAATGTAGTTGTTTTCCTGCTTGAATGTGCTTCATCAACTGAAGAGCAACAAAGATATATATATATATATATATATGAAAATCTTAAAACAATAATTGCAAATAAATCATTTCATCATGCATGTTTTGAAAATGATTAACTCTGTATTTGATGAATAAAATCAGAATCGGCTGCAGAGAGCTTAATGGTCATGGATTAACATGGGTATATAATGGGTTCTCTGATGGTGATGCACGAAATAAAATGAAATAAATGTAATGCTTTAATTATTTCTACCTGGCTGGAATAATATGAAAACCTGAGCTATTAATACTGTCACAAAAATGATGGCTGCATTTTATTTGTGAAGTCGCTAAACAGCAGTCATTTCTTATTGTTTAGCCCCAAAGAATATATACATAATTGAAAAAGGGAATATAGTAAGGGACAACTGCACCAGATGATAAATGTAAAAGAAAGAAAGAAAGAAAGAAAAAAGATTAATTAATTACTGACATTTCAAAAGGGTTAGGGTGACCTTGAAAGAGAAATTTGCCCTTTCCAAAGTCAGTGAAAGCCACTGTATAGGTTACCAGCCACCTGTACAAGGAATGCAGGTCCATTATATTAAAAAGGAGTAAATTGTCAAATTCTATACTATTCACCACAGAGAAATAGCTTTGGTCAAACCACATTTCTGAACTTTGAAACTTTATATTGAGAAGCAAAGATGCTATAACTGCCACCAGCCAAGGGATAACTGCACCAGATAGTAAATGTAAAAGGAAGAAGATGGTTAATTAGTTATTGACATTTCAAAAGGGTTAGGACGACCTTTAACTGAAATCTGCCCTTTCCGAAGTCAGTGAATGCCACTGTATAGGTTACCAGCCACATTTACAATGAACGCAAGAGCAAAATGTTAAGTTCTATTCACCAAAGAGAAACCAAGTTTCTGAACTTTGAAACTTCATATTGTTCATATTGGGTGCTGTAACCACCAGCAGCTAACGCTTACAAAATGTAAAAGAAAGAAATTAGTTACTGACATCTCAGAGGCCTCGAGTGACCTTTCACTGGAACTTTGCCCTTTCCAAAAATCAGTGCATATGAACCACATTTACACAGAACACTGGGCCAGTGCAGTGAATGTGAAGGAACGTGAACGTGCTCGTTCATTTTTGACATGCCATGTCGATTTCACAAAGCTCAGTCACGTCACGTCACGTCACGTCACGTCATTAAAGGTGACCTCCGACTGCTGTGTGTTGCAGCAGCGGTAACAGTATCGGGGCCTCAGCCGCAGTAAAAATAGCGCACACTCTTCCACCGGACGTGCAGTCCTCCCATTAGATGACAGCGGCGCACATGGTGACCGAGCCTCAGCCACTCCTGGTGTCAGCCCGGCCCCCTGCTCCTCCCGTTCGCTCCTCGTGAACGCACTAAACACGCTCCCACGGATCACGCCTCCCTCTCTGCTCTGCCTGTGCTGGTTCTCCACATCAAGGAATTGCAACTTAATTGTGCGGTGATCTCAAACGAACAGACCGGTTTTCAACAACTTTGAGACACTTTTAACGCGCCTGTATCCGCGCACGGCACCGCTCTCCGTAAATAGCACCTCTCTCCCGGGTTAGAACACGGTGTCCTTTAGTGGGAGAGAATGACTGCCAAGCATCGGAAAGGGAAAGGCAACCACAAACATGAGGATAACTTTTTCAAAAACGAAGTTATTGAGTCGGAGGTTCGCGCTGGAGGGAGTAACTACACTCCTCTGCTGGTTTTGTTCCTGATGATCGTGGTTGGTGGTGCCATTGGCGCATGGCTCTGTTTCCAGCAGCACCAAACTTTAACCTACTTAACAGACAGTGTCGCGGGCATGCAGATGAAGGTGGTGAAACTGCAGTCATCCCACGAAGAAATGCGACAGTCCAGTGGGAAGGTAATAGCTGCATTCGGAGAAAGAAGAAGAAGCCTCGCGACAACATGGTTTGTCAGCAGAGTTTTGGTTTGCAGGCGTGCGTGAACGCAACACGCCTCCTCTGATCGTCTGCATCTTAGTATGAGGGCATGATCATAAATCCTATTTTAATGCCCATTACTAGAGGTAGATTGATATGGGGTTTTCTATGGGACGCCAGTGGCCGATGTATGATGGCATTATTTTCTACCATTTGATAAAATGTAACAATTTAATAACAAATGACACGAAATGGTAACTAAATATTGAACAACACTTATATGGTCTGTCTCTCCAATCTGTATCGTGTTTGTTAAATTCATGGAACAGATCATCAAAAAATAGGGATGCATGATATTGGACTTCCAGCAGATATCTGCACCATTATAATGGGAGTGTTTGGGCTGATAACTCACTCACTAACTCCTTATTCTCCAAGTTGGGATGTTTAATCATATTGATGCAGATATACATTTTCATAAGTTCACATAACAAAAGAAAAATAGTTGTAGAGGGCGCCAGGTTAAAAGTCAGGGAGATATTGGCCTATTACAGGCAGACCATGGTGTGTTTGCTGATATCCAGTAATCCATTTTAAAGGCATTATCTACTGATATCTTGCCGACAATATTGTGTATCCCCATCCAAAACAAACAAGCAAAACTAAACACTTCTAATAAGAAACAATGTTTTAGCAGCACTTATTAAGTCTCTGAGAACATCAATTTAATAATCAACTGACAAAAGGGAAAAAAAAAATCTGTCCACCTCACCTCAAAATAAAGAGTAGACAGATTCACCACATGCCAACAGAGCATGTCTCCAATTTGAAGCATTGAAAGTTAAGAAGTCCAGGCCTGTATCAGATTTCTAAAGGCCAAGAGCTCCATTGGAGTGAGTACAAAACGCTGCTATTTCTACACAGCTGCTGACGTTTGTAATGAGGATTATTCTTGACCTATTATTGACATGATTCAGACTTTATCACCTACTTAAACTTCATAAATATGTCAAAGGGAAATTATGAAAGTGTTTGTTATGAAATAGTATTATAAAGTGGACATGGTACTGCCATATTAATGATAATAATAAAGAGGAAGAGAGTTCTGAGGCTAAATATAGTAAGTGGTTTTGACACCGAACACCAGGTCAGAGGTTGTTCACATGCTGTAGGACTGTATGAGAAGAGGCAGTCATTATTGTTTCCATCTGTATTTCTGGCATGGCACAAATACAATGCAGATTTCACTAGACTTAGCCTTTGGCTGTATTTGGAAGTTGATTTTCAACTTGGGGGAATGTGATTTAGTTTTTCTATCCTCAGTCCCAACAAATGAACTCTCCTGTCTGCTTTCATCTACTCATGCAACCCCACCTTTGCTTCAGGCTGCATGACAGCAGCTCTGCCAGCTCAGTCATGTTGGGGAAATATTTCTTGTATGAGCAGGTTATAGATTTGTTTATTTATTTATTTATTTATTTTTTGAATATGCAAATTATGCTGGCCTGAGTTTAGGTCCTGATTGACATCAGTTTTTCTGAACGGAACATAAAACCACCTGTGCCATCTCAGATATTCTATAATGATGATGATGATAATAATAATAGGGGATTTCTTTTTTTTAAATAATTGCTTTACAAGAGGAAAATTCTACCAGTTAAAACGACAATCAATCAAATAAGCCACTATAGAAAACAAAAGAATAAACCCGGACAAACTGAATAATATAAAATAGAACAATATACATTATTGGAAATAGTAATTAATTAAAAAAATCACTGTCATAAGAAGATTACGCTTGTAATAATAAATACAAGCATATTTGTGAAAATGTGTTTTAAGTGCAATAAAGAGACTATAAGGAGCCAGCCACTCTGAACACAAAAGGCCTGGTCAGCCTTTGGTTACACCTTTTAATTACCACTATTTAAATTTCACCACTTTGAATCGGTTTGACAGCATTGCTCTGTTGTTGTTGCAGCAGCACCTGTCAGAGGATCTGGAGAGCCGCCTGAATGCACTGGAGGAGTCAAACGCTCTGGCCCAGAAACAAGTGGGCATCGCCTTGGCTACGGCTGAGCAGCTCAAGACGTCTGACCTCCCCGCTCAAGTGCTGTCGCTTCACACCGAGATGAAAACCCGCCTGGCAGAGATGCAGCAAGCCACCGTGTCCTTGGAGCAACTGAGCGAACTGCAGACCGCGCTGAGGGGAAAGAGCGACAACTTTGAGGAAGTCGAGGTTCAGGTGGGAGAGCTGGCCGGGCTGAGTGCGGAGCTTTCTCAGGAGGTGGAGGTCCTAACGCGGAGTCTCGAAAAAGCAGAATCAAAGCTGGAGGAGAGAGAGAGGCAGGTTGCGACACTGAGCGTCAGCCTTGTCGAGCAGGCTGCAGAGATGCTCAGACTGAGGGAGCAGCTGGACTCCCAACAGGCTCAGCTGAAGGCCAGCACATTGGAGATGGCTGCTGTCAGGTAGGTCGTAGGAAAAATAAAATGGAGTACATAGCTTAGCTCCTCTGAACCATAACATTCTGTTGACTTAGTCAAATCCCTCTTGACTGCCTTTGTGTTACTCCAGGCCTGTGTTGGTCAGCCTCATGGTCTTTACCAACATTTACATTGTACTGCAGATTTTTGGAGTTTAAGATACTTTGTATAATTTTTTGAGCATCCACTTTATGAAGCTGATGTAAACACTATGAAAATATGGTTGTAGGCTGTTGTTCTACTACACATCAATTTCACAGAAACCATTAATAATATATAATAATAATTAAATGCAGCCGTCCTGTTTTTCAGAGAGTTGCTTGAGAAAGAATTGGGGTCCCAGCGGCTCCAGCAGGTTAGTGTGGAGAAACAGCTCGTTTCGGTACATCAGAGTCTGCAGGATCAGAACTCAGCAGCCCAGAATCTGCGCTCTGATCTCACGAATCAGCTGGAGAACATACGGAATCAAATAAACCAGGTAACAAACATGAAGCCATTCAAATTTATCATGATTAACAATTCAAACAGTCATCTATCACTAAGTCTGACAGTGTTTATTTAAATTTTAATATTGGGTTTATCGTTTTATGTTTTGCCATAATCTCTGTCATCCGTGCCACCAACATGATTTTCAAGCTCAGAGCTATTTTGTCTTAGTTTGATTTTAATAGTCCATGTTTATTTTACTGTGGGGGCTTCAATAATCGAAGTCACTCTGGCCTCACAAAACAAGGCTTTGGCCATTCAAATGTTACATTTTTTTCAACCAAGAAGCATATTCCATACAAGTTCAGAAAATTGTGTCATCTGAAACTATATTGGTCAGTTGGTAACTGCTTGTTGGTAAATCTATCTATTATTTTGCCCAACCCTCTAAAATTAACACCATTCAGAGGTGTTTTACCATTCGGACTCAGATGTCTCTTCTTGAAACAAATATCAAAATAGGTTTCAGATTTAAAAAAAAAAGTGGTTGATATAAAATATGTTTTGAAATTAGTTTAAGAGGCAGGATTTTACAGTACGTGTACCACAGCGTACAGTCTGGTGGATGCCTGACAATACAGTACCTTAACACACATAGGGACTTCCAGGACTTCAGGTCTCTGTACTATTTTTGTTCACCACATGACTGCTCATGGGTATTCAAAATGAGATGAGTCCGACAGCAGATCAGTAAACCCTGGTCTATTATGATGACATCTATTTTTATTGCTTTCATTGACTTAGCTGGTGCATGAGGTGCAACCTCCTGCTGAGTCTGTGGGACAGACAGATGAGGAAACAGCTCCCACAGCTCAGGAAGAGGCAGCCGCAGCAAGTGAAGAAGAAGAAGAAGAAGAAGAAGAAGAAGAAGCACTGGCTGTGGATGTAGAAAAGGAGGCTGAGATAGATGAGGAAGATGAGACAGTAGAAGAAGTTGATGAGCCCGTTGAGCTGGAGGAATATGCTGCTCCCACAGAAGAGGTGAAGGTGGCAAAAGAGGAGGAGGAGGAGGAGGTGATGGAAGACGATGATTTGCTAGAGGAGGAAGCGGAAGAGGAGTTAGACGTGAAGGTAGATGATGAGGAGGAATCTGAAGGAGAGGAAGTTCAGAAGGAGTCATCTGATGACCAGAAATCGGAGGAGAAGGAGGAAGCGAAGGCAGCAGAAAGAGAGGAGACAAATGAGGAGCAGGTAGAGAAAGAGATGGCATCTGAAGTAGAGGAAGTACCAGAGGAGGAGGAGGAAGCAGAAGAGGAGGAAGAAGAGCGCGTTGTGGCAGCTGATGAGGGAGAGGAGCCATTAGAAAACGATGCTTCACCAGACAATCAATGTAAGTGCTAAATAACAGGTTTACTCTAAATTATATAATAAACTTTTATAATCCTTTCTTACATTTTTTTTTGTTTGTTTTGTCAGAGTTTTTTTCTTCCCAGGACACAGTCAAGCCAGGAGGATGGGAACTTTCTCAGTCTAAAGACAATATGACAGATACTCTATAGGCAGATGTTACAGATTGTTGCTGTGTAGGTACAGTATTTGCTGTGTGGCTGCTTTTTGACAGGCAGACATAATCTGAAAATTGCATTCACTACACTGGATTCACTACACAAGTGTGTATCTTGAAATGTGACATGGCTTTCATGTTTGAAAACGAGTCATTTAGGATTTACATGCCAGTAACAAGCTCAAAAGCCTTAATTCTCGAATGAATGACTTTCTGTCTTTCTACAAAGCATTTTGTGCACTCCTCGTAACTTGCACTACTTTTTTTGCTAACAATAGTTCTGTGATAAAGTGGAAAACTACAAGCCAATGACTCATAAACTTGAAGCCATAAGAAATGCCCGTCTCAGTGACAAAAACTGTGTCTTGTGGCTGCTTGAAATGTTTCATTTCTTTTAAAAAAAAAAGTTCAAACAGATGGAGGGAATAAACGTTATTGTGTCCTTGTGGTTTATGCGGGCAAAACCAGACAAAAAATTCAATGTTATACACAAACTGTAGTTAATAGAGTTTTGTACCAAATTATCTGTGGTTCATTTCTTAATACTGACGATTTTTCTTGATATAGATTTTGAAGTGGTTACACTGCCAGACAGACGACACCTGCAGAATTGTAAAATACACTAAGGTCTGAAACAGTAAGTTTCATCAACATCGTTCTGTTGTGCTTTTGTGTGGGTCTTTAAGAAGCAACTGCAGATATATTTAATGCATTAAAATATTAAAAATAAAAACATAAATAGCTCAGAGAGCTCAGTGAAACACCTCAGGGACAAATTGCTGTTATTTTCATCCAAAACATGTTGAACGTCAGCCAGCTAATGAAGGTGTGTAGAAGTCGTATGACTTTTTCAATGGTGCAACGGTCAAATAAACGGATCATTTTCTTCTTAAAAAAAAAACAAAAAAAAAACAGACCTCTTGAATACAAATTAAGCAAAAGTTGTCATGTTAACATTTGTGGTTGCAGAGTACACTTAATTAACATTTATTAAAATTAAAAAAAAACAAGTTTCAGCTCCACACCAGTCGAACTAGAGGACCTCTTCATGCTGCAGAATCATGTGCAGTGGCTTGAGTTTGGAGTAAAACCAGGACTGTGTGAAGTCAGAGAGTGAGGAGCTCTTTGGTTTCTCCTCCACAGACACCTGATCCCATGTCAGCCAGTTAAGACAAAGCTTTACAGGACTGTTTGTGTAAGATGTTAAGAAGACAACTGAAATAATGGGAATCCTAAAATGAGAAAAGAAACATCAAATTACTGCTGGAGTTCAAGCTGTGAAAGGAGGAAAATATCAATGAAATATCAAATATTAATCAGTTACTTTATGTAGTTATACGACTAACCGATTACCTCTTTGGAATCATGAAAAATGTCTGTTTCATACACATTTCTGGTAAGGTATTCAACTACTCTTTGTTAAGTACAGACATTTGGACATCACTGTATTTAAAATGTTGATATTCACTGTTACAAAATGCACTGTTTTATCAAGGCATTTTTATTATTGTCATTATACTTCCCTCTTTATAGTTTTTTTTTTTAAATAAACCCTGTTTCTTTCACTTTTGTATACCTGTTTGTGTGCTATTGTGTCACATTTATTCCTCTCTTGAAAAATATCTTATTTGTTTTCTTGGGGCGGCGACAATTAATAATTCAATCAATTGTTCAATTCAATTCAATCAAACTACTACTAAATTAATGACCACATTTTTTGCTAATCTTAACAGTTAAGATTATTGTTAAATTATGAGTCCAATGACGGTTTGGGATTTTAGTTTTTTTTAAATTGGATATATTTTAAATTAGTTTTCTTTTCCATGACAATAGACTGAATATGCTTAATTTGTGGGTTTGAGGCTGTCAATCAACACTCTTCACCAATTTTTGACCACTAATTAATTATTCGATAAAAAGGGGTGCAGATAATAAATCAGTAGCTGCAGCCTTCACGTCCATGTACGGCATTTTTAAAATGCATCTTGGTCACAATTCTTTTGGTTTTACAAGCAGCAGATGTTCAGAGATGGTCAGAGCGGAGTAGTTACAGTAGTAACATCATCCGTTCACAGTCTTTGCTAAATCATGTAAATTATGTTGTTAGAAACACTTTATTGCTGTGTTTGATGCTCAGTCTGAACTGAAGTGTGTACAGACTTTCCTGCATCAGGCCTCAGTAAACAGAAGGTCTAAATTGATTATCTAGACAGACAGGAAGTCTCTCTCTCTCTCTCTCTCTCCCTCTCCCTCTTGCTCTCTCTGAGTCACTCTCCTCAGCCTCTCCCACTTCACCATCCCTGCTGCAGTGTCTCATTGCCTGAGTCACTGACCTTCCTCAGGAACCATGCAAGCATTTGTTCCCAGGTAAGGTCCAGACAGACCTGAGTTGTGCTGCTCTCTCCTTGGACTCATACTTCACTTTTTCATTCGCTACAATCTCAACTCTGATAATCAAATGTTTTGGGAGACATCCAAGTCCTTGTGTTTGTTGTCGGGCGTGGAGTAACTATATGCTCAGTCGGTGCTGCAGGCCTTGTTGAACTAATTAAGTTCCGAGGTTGTTACTATTGGGACTGAGATAGCTTCTTTGATCTCTTTGCTTAACTTCTTTATTTACATTAGTAATTATTGGCTGGGGGCTGTTATTACTGAAAATGTATTTTAGCTTATCAATTATTTTTGTCATGAGGCCTAAGAGGAGGAGTTTTTAAAAAGGTCTGTCGGTTCTGTTATTTAAGTGTGGGTGGATAATGAATCTGCAGCCCAAGCAACATGATTATGTCTAACTTGTTCAGTGCATGAATGTTTTCCTGAAACATTTTTGGTATCAATTTATACCTCTAACCCACAGTAATGAGCACCATATCCTTTATGGACTATGAATTATATGCTTTGTATAGTAGATGCAGGTGATTGTGCAACTGAGCATCCCACTGACTCTCAGTCATCATTCAAGGGTCACTCTACAACTGAGAGATCAATAGCAGTAAAAGCATAGCAAAGCTCTGGGTAAAACATGAGCCTCCCCTCTGGTGCTTGCTCAGCCCTTTCTACATCAACAGAACTGCACTCAGGTCTTAAAGTCACAGTGAAAATGCATTTTGATTGCAGTCGTGTGCAAGAAATTTCTTAAATTTATAAATAAGTGTGGTGATAATAACACCTGCCGATGTGGCATGAAGTCACAAATAAAGGAATGCGAGAAAATCTTTCTTTTGGATATTTATTATATGAATACCCAAAACAAATAAATGTATTTTTTCCTTACTTTAAAAATAAATGGACTAGCAGATACACAAAATCAGTAACTGCCTGAAAAGACAGCAAACAACAACAATATTACTTATGGCTGTTTGATGCAGAGGATTTTTTTTTTATAAATGATAATCATTATTTTAATTTATGTGCTTGCATAATGCTTCATGCATATTTTTCTTTTTAAATTAGGTGAATTAAAATAGGCTTTCCCATAAAAAAATGTATAATCATGATAATATTCATCATTTATTGTTATATGCCAAGACAAAGTAATTACTATTGTCAAAAATGGTTAAAAAATGCCTAAAGCAGAGCAACTCAACCTCTTCTCAGCCAAGAAAGGCCTATATATCATGATCATTTTAATTAATGACTCTGGAAACTTTTCACAGTCCCCAATGATGATTTGCCATTAAAATCATCATGAATCACAATGGTCACAATGGTTTTGCTGTTTTTGCACTGACCCAGGTTATATCTGACTCCAGTCAGGGATGAAGAAGCAGAGTCTCAGAGAAAAGCAAAGTCTCGTCATGCCAGACAGACCCGCAGGTCAACACAGGTTAACAAAGAAAATGACCAACAGCAATTCAAGTATCATTCTATTGTGTATTACCGTTGATGTGAGCGTTGTATAATAATTTCCTGCAGGGTGTGACTCTGTCAGACCTAAAAGAGGCTCAGAAGACAAAGAGCATTTCTTCTCAAGACAGACAGACAGAGGAAGTAGGCCCAGTGAATGACAGGTCCTGTCTGAGGAAAGGCTGTACAGATGAAAGGAGAGTCAAGACCGGGTTGACAGATTCCACAGAAACAACAGCGATCAGTCCGAAATGGAGCAAACTGGATGAGGTGAACAAGGCAGGAACTGGAGCAGAAATAAAGTTTTGTAACTTTAACATGATTTCTTTTCTCCTATGCACACACAGCAGGGAAACACTGAACCCAGGTTAGAAACCCTCACTGAGTGTCCAACGCCAAATGTTTCATATCCATCTGGTGCTGGATCCTGTGGCCTTCCCCACTGCAACACTTCATTCAGAGGTCAGAGAAGCAAAAGGTTTTAACATCTATCTATCTATCTATCTATCTATCTATCTATCTATCTATCTATCTATCTATCTATCTATCTATCTATCTATCTATCTATCTATCTATTATATTATGTTATGGGTCAATCAAAATTAACCCTGCTACATCTCTCTGAACACACTGCTACAAAGGTTTCAATACCAGAAATTGTAATACAAATATTTAATAAAAATGTAATATATTTGTGGGAGGCTTAGTTTTGCATCAAAACACAAATGAACACCAAGCCGACAGAAAAGATAAATGGAAATCATCATATTTTAAACCATGTTGATGCCTGAGAACTAAACAACAGACACACTAATGTGTCATCCTTAGTTCAAAGTCACATTTCTAGGTAGTCATTTCATGGAAAATATCACAACTGTCTTTGTTTGAGTAGAAATACTCAATTTCTTGTCTGCATGCAGTTGCTAAAAGATGGTGGAGAGATGAAAACCAGAATCCTGTGGACAATGGTCCATGGCAGCACCCAAGACGACGCTGCCCTGATGGTGACAGTCCAGACTTCGACATAGCAGAGGTATGTGGAATATTATTTTAACTTCTAATCTGAGTAGTAATCAAACATGACTACAGAAAAAAAAACTTTGTACCACTAGATGGAGCTAGGGGACTTTCATTGCAATGTAGTTATCGTGCACTGGCCCAGAAGAGTTGTGAATATTTAAGGTTCAATTGAAAAAAGGAGAGTTTAATATGTTTTTAAGCATTCATTTGAATTTAACATCCAAAGTAAAAGTGAGGAAAAAAAAAAACATTTAGAACACAGTTCATCGCAAACAAATAAATCGATGCCACAGTAATTACATTGTTCCTTTCAGATCCATATTCGTCAGCACCGTTGTTTCATGCTCACGTCCTGTTTCTCCATTTACACGTCGGCAACATCAAGGCCTCAATAGCAGCACAGCTCTAATGCCTGATGCAACGTTTAGAGATAAAGTGCAACCAGAGATGAAAAGCAGGACTTCAGAGATTGTGTGTTGGTTTATACCAAACACCCCCCACTCTCTCTCTCACACACACACACACACACACACACACACACACACACACACACAGTACCCTCTCTCCACCCACTCCCTCTAAGTCGCTTTGCTTCTTCACATCACATGACTGAGGTGTCTCAGCATTCCATCCCATATTGGGCAAAACTGAGACTCTCTCTCTGTCTCTGTGTGTGTGTGTAGCCCTGGATTCAGAGGGATTGACTTTCATTTCTCTTATTACTGATGCTGTGTTTCCTTCCACCTGTGGGCTGCATGCCACACTCTCCCCCATCATCAGCTCCTCCGTCTGGGTCCAGCCTGCCAATGCTATTGTGTTTAATCTGTGATTCTGTGGAGAAAATGTGTTTTATTTATAAAACAAACCATGTTGAATGATATAGAGAGAGGATAGAGGATAATTTTTTACAAGTGTAGTAAATTATGAATTGAAGAGGATTTCCCTGTGTGAAGGTCCAGCTGTCCCCTGTGGTGGAATCTTTTAGTAACACGAGAGTCTCGTTGCCTTAGCGAGGGGACTAAATCTGTCTGTGATAATCATACCGAGCAGCGAGGTTTCATTAGAAGCATGACAGGCTGCCCATCTCTACAGCCGACCTCTGTGTGACTCCATGATGATCTGCACAGACTTTCCACATTTCAGCAGCAGAAAGGACAGGCAGGTGCAAAGCAAGTTGACTCAGAGATTCTGCATCAAAAAGCTGGACGTTTTACTTCTGATACAGTATTTCCTAATAAGTATTGCTTTAAAAAAATAATCTTGTATGTGAATAGATCATACTGGTGTTGCTCCTCCTCATTCAAATCCTTCTGTGGATTGTTTTATGTTTTTCTGAAATACTAGGAGGGTAAAATGGAAAGTCCTGAAACTAAGACTGAGGATCAGACTTGGGGCTCCAGCTCCAGCTGAGATCAATGCTGAATAAAAGTCTCCATCCACATTGCCAATGTTTCTTCACTGCCACCAAGTCATTTCCTCTACAGATGCTCTCTGAAGATGAACTCTATTTCCAGTTTCCCTTTTCACGTAACATGGGTGATATCACAAACCAGAATAAAAGCGGCCACCTTTCACCTTTGAAAAACTAAAACTATATCATAAACTGAAACCATATCACATTATCATGGCCTCAGTGCCAAATAATCAAGTCTCAAGCCTTTCCATATTTTTTTTTCCTCTCCATGGCTCTATTTTTTCTCTGCCTGAGTGTCTGTTTATTTTTCTTTCTGTGTAATCTTACTTTCTATTTGTTTGCCCTGAGCGGGGGTGAGGGAGAGTTGAGGAACATCTAGGTGCTGCTGCCACAAACCTCACTATAAAAGGAAGGTATAGAACAGAGCTTGGAGCCCGGAGCTGTTTGGTACATGGAGGAGAAAGTTAAGGGAGGTGCACAGTTTTGAAGGTGAAAAGAAAGACTATGTCAAAAGTGGTCATGTTCCCGTTTAAAGCCTAACTTAAAAAAAGTGACTGCATGTGATTGTAATTGTAACCATGACAATGGACGATATTTGACTTCACTGAAATAGTAATTTTAACTTTGACCTTTGCCTAAATCGACATAGTAGTGATGGAGGTTATGACTCTGATGTTATGGCTCTTATGGCCTTTTCATTGTTTGTTCTTTTGGTGTTGGACCATAATAGCAAAACCTCATCTGCCTAATATGGTTTTTTTGAGGGGTAGAATTCACTTCTTAAACTTTTTGTGGACTTATGAAGATGTCTTGCTTTACCTGCACAATGTTGCTGTTGCCACGTCTGTCTTGACATGAAAACAAATCACTTTCTGTGCAGTGTTGAAAAGATGCCAGATGATTAGTATAGAAGACCGATACGTTACTGCTGAGAAACACAGAGAGAGTCATATGGAGCGGATAGTCCTCATCAACATTGTGTGAACTCAATGTCAAGGTTAACAATGTTTTAAATGTAATGGATGGATGGATGGATGGATGGATGGATGGATGGATGGATGGATGGATGGATAGATCCCCTCCATCACTCTACACACATTCACTTGACACTTTGTGATTGTTGATCGCTTTTCAGTGAATATTGTGTGTTGACCCTCCAGAACACACACTGCTGCTACCATACACCTCCCACCCTCACCCACCCTTATCCCTCTCCACATCAGTGGACAATTTTAGCTTTCAGTGTCGAGTCTGGCCATTGCAGAGCCTCTGGCAGGCTTCCACAAAAAGCTGCCAAAGCTGAAGAGCTTGAGAAGAGAGAGAAGCAAAGGGGGCTAGGGGGACTGCTGGGAGGGTGACCGAGCATTGAAAAGAAGGAGAGAGAGAGAGAGAGAGAGAGAGAGAGAGTGGGAGGGAGATGGAGAGTGTGTGTATAACTTTGAGAAGCATAAGAGGCAACGCAGTTGACTGCTTTCTTTTGGACTTATTTTTCCTTTATTTTTAAAGACCAGAGTGAAGACAAGTGATTATGTGTTTGCTTTTTCCTGCTAAAGACTTATTTCTGTGTGTTCAACTTGTTTTTTTCCATTAGGCTTTTTCTTTTTTTCTTTTTTTTTGCATTTTTTGCATTTTTATATGAGTATTTCTTCACTGTCTTCAGCTTGGAAGAAAGTGCAATTGCACACACACACACACAGACACAAATACACATGCACACACACACCTGTTGTTGCTGAGGATTTCCCTGGAGTGCAGTCATGGGCATCTGCGTCACTGTTGCTTGAGGGCATCTGCAGTGCGTCTGTGCAGTTGTTATCAGGAGGAGGCCCGGCCGACTGTGACAGTAGACATTGACCTGTATGTTCACTGTGAAGGAGGGAGATGTCCTCCTACTACTCGCGCACCAAGGACCTGACTCGCACCAGGAGGTCGCTGACAGACTCTCCACCCTCCTCTCCTTCCCCTACAGACAAAAACTTCAGAGTAAGACCAGCCATTTTTTTGATCGAGAACGATAAGGATGTGTCTAATTTCATATTTATGTTGTTCAAATGATTGATATTTTAATTCTAATTCTATCCTTGGTTTATTAAAGACAGTATGTTAATCCACTCTTGAGGAAACCCAAAGAAAGCACTGTGACACATGCATGTGGATGAACCTAATTTACAGTCTTATTATAGAAAACTATCACACCAATAATGTTATATTATTGGTGTATATATAGTTTGTTAGGTAAAACAAAAAAAAAGATATTATCATCTTACTTTTTTAAATGAATTTCTTTTAGACAAACACCTAAATAGGGCAGATTAAGTGATAATGGAAATGATTATTAATTATCAGTTCCAGTAAATGTTCATGTGTTTTGTGAGTGTCCCTGGCAAATGGATGTTTTCTTGCTATTTCTATTTTCTATGATGGGACAATTCATAAATTAGTTTTGTTAAAAATCTACATATATGTTTTGTACCATCAGTTTTTCAGAAACTGATATTTTGAACGTTTTTATAAGTTTTTGCTCTGAAGCACTGTGACTCTGACTGAACTTTTTGGATTGAAACATTCCTCTTGTAATTTCCTGTTATGTTTTTGTTCCTGGATAAGTGGCTTATTCTCATGGGTGTTGTTTGTCTGTTGCGTTTATGTCAGTGCATCGGAGCTGGACATTGTGCGACGGAGACAGATTGAGGTACAGACAGTTGCAAAAATTAGAAGTGCACTGACCCATTTGCAGTAGTGTCATTATTGGCATTAATGTTTTTCACTACTGCCTAATCTGATTTGACAAAGATTTCATGGGACAGAGAGCGAAATGCAGATGGGGTAGAATCAGAGTGATACAGTATTTTTAGCCTGTGTCTCATGGTTTTGATGAGAACCTGGTCCCATATAGTGAAATACAATGGTTGTTACAGCTGTGAGCAGCAGGAAGAGGCATAAATATTAACACATTTTCATTAATGGATAACATTAACCATTAGGCAAATATGAGCAGGAGCGGAAGGTGGTTAAGTATTGATACTTCAAATTGGACACATGTGTACTTGACCTTTTTTTCCATTTTATATTTCTTTAGAATTCTACATTCAAAGCGAAAGTTTACAGCTCATTAACGTATCAGCTGTTTAAAACCATTACAACCGTAACGTAACGCAGTGGTTTCAGCATCATTGGCCTGTGACAAAAAATAAAGGAAATTCAGATGTAAGTTGTTAGCAGTTACACTTCTCAGCTCATATTTTAAATAACTGCTGAGGCCAAAACAATACTGCTATTAAAAAAAACAAGGACTGGAGAATAGTTTGACAAATGAATAGAAATGTGTGTGGTGGAATTTAGGTTGTTTTCTTTGTAATCTACAAAAAACATCTGCTCAGTTCAGTCACTGGAGACAGAAAGTGACACAGTAGAGTGAGATGGAGGGTGATGATGATGACTTCACTGGCTTTTGAAAACTGCTGTTAACAGTTGATATCATTCACAGCTCTGAACAGTGAGCTCATGTCGGCGGCCTGCATGTGTGAACCTCTGATCATCTCCCTCCCCCGCCGTGCGTAGTAAAACTGGACACAGTGGTGCTTGCAGAGCCCCCTTTGGTCCATCATGCACCCGTCTGTCTGACACCATGTTGTTCCTCCCCCCCTTTTTTGTCTCCTCTTGCATCTGTTCTCCCTCACATTGTTTACTGCAAAACATGTGGCACTTCTGGGTCTTTCCTAACAAGGGAATCACATCAGTGCAGCTGCCATCTGAAGTAAAAATTAAACTCTGCCTTCAGTTCAATGTCTACTGCCATTAAAAGAGACTAATTGAATCAATTTTCTAATCCTTTAGTGTTAAATAGATTTCTGTATCAGAACTAATCTTAATAGTGGTGGTTCATATCTTTCAAAGCAGGGTTTATTATTATTATTTATTCATAAAGCTAGAGGCCCAAATATCCTGGACAAAATAACAATTTTATATAAAATCTGAAAGAAGAGCTGTAACACTGGAGTGAGTGAGAGCTTGTCTCAGTTCCATCCTTGGACCTTCTTCATCTGAGATTACAGAGGTCTGTTTTTTTCCTGGATAGCTCTGCTTAAGCACATGACCACATAAGGACAAGCAGCACTGCCTCAGTTATGTAAACACTTGCTGAGGAATAGCTCCTTTGACGCTCTGTGAAATATCCCCTAACTCACTGATTGTGAGCACAGGAATAGCTGGTCCGTCTGACTTAAATTGTGCTCCCGCAATGCACATGCTCTTAACGCACTCTACATCCTTTCCTTTTATCGCACAGCTCAGACTGCACAAGATGTTTATTGCAATGTGAATTAAAACCGAGTTGTGTAAGACCCAGTTTCCTAGAAAAAAAGACACCAACTCCAAATCTCTCACTTAGGGAGTAAAGATCAGGAGACAGCTATTCCAAAAATATCAGGGATTTGTCTTTCCACATTACATGACTTCTCTCTCTTTCTCCCTCTGTCTCTGACTTTCTTTCCGTAGTCTGAGATAGTAAGCACCACCAGTCATTGTCCACACAGGTGCCACGTCCGTCACCTGCCGGCACTGACTTTGCTGTTTGTTCACTTTTGTTCTGTGTAGAAACAGGTCTGGCGAGAGTGTGATAAGGTAGAGTCGAGATTTTCAAAGCCATGTTTCCACCAAGCAATACGGTTTGGTTCACTTCAGTAAGTCACACAATTATTTGGGCTTCCACTGTCAAATGCTGAGAAATAACCGATTACCATCATCCTAGTTTTTGGCACTCTTCTCTTTGGGTACCAAGCACAATCGTCCAGTTCCTACAAGGTAGAGTAAGACCAATGCAGTCTGTTGACTGGTTAACAGAGAATCACTACTGTGGCAGTATTTTTCAGCCTGCAGCCTCTTCTCTAGCAAAGCTTGTCTCCTTGTGATAAACAGACACACCCCAAGAAGATAGAATACAGAATGTCCCCCATTGTTGCTCTTTGTTTACTGCGTCACATTCTTCTTCTTTGTGAAATTTATTGGAGAACTATACTGTGTCACGCTGGTATGGCGTCATACTGTTTATGTAACTCACACAGCTATGTAAATATTTAAGTACAGTAACTTATGTGTCTGGCCTGCACACTCTGTGGTCCAAAACACAAGCCAGTTCAAGGTGTACCATTCTAAACGGCACTGTGACAAGCTGAACTACTGGACAATAATGTCTGACCAAATCTGACCTTTCCTTCCCTAAAGTGTACCTCATGGTTCCACATTGCTTCTCAGAGAGTACAAAAATGTTGGCAGAAAGCTGATGGCATGGGGCCTCATTAGTTGGTTTCTGACTAGAGTGTTGTTTCAATCTCCTGTGCATAGTCAATCATAAAAGCAAAGGGTGTTTTCATATTGTTGCTGTATTGACTTACGAAATCAGGCCATTCCACCGAGTGGAGAGTTTCAAACTGCATATCCTGTTCACACAGTTTATTTGCATCAGGGAGACAGTAGACACATTAACAACACCAGATTTGTTTAACTAAAGGCCCATCTTAGGTCCAGTAGGATTTTTGTTCTTTGGGCAACAATTGAATATACTACCAAGATGTTTATATAGTGTATAATAACTTTAAAATAGATAGCATTTGGTTTTCATAGTCTTTTATATGTATTTAAGGCAAATGAAGAAGGACGCTGTTCTTCCTGTCATGTGAAATCTACTGTAGCTCCATGATGTGCTTGGGAAAGGGAGGGGTGAGCGTAGGAGTTCTTTATTTGTTAAAGTGAGCAGTGTCACCATTAAATGCTACTAATTATTGCACACTGGACCTTTAAGGGTTGTGAACAATGAAAATACAGTTAAGTTAGAGAGAATACCCAGCTAGTGTGAATGTAGCTCAGCATCCAAACCTGTTGGTAAAATACCAGCAAACACAGTATGTGTTCGCCACAGGCAACTTGGCAGCCCTGTACACAGCACAGTCAGAGAGTCAGAGCAGAAACCTGCCACAACAGTCTGCTATCAGTTTGCATTCAGAGGTCAGCCATGCACTCGTCATGCTGCAGATACGTTGCTCCTGATGTCATGATGTCATCTTTCTGCTGCAGTCATTTGTGCAGCAGCCTCCTCACCTAAAAGATTGACTGGGTTCACTGGGGTGGTTTGACCCATGTGACCCCTGTCACTGCAGCAGCAGAGTGAATTGTATCTCACTTGTGTGTGCACTCTGCCTCTGGGACGTCAGGCCTCTGAACATGCTGCGATTATTCACTTGGAAGTTCAGCTCTTTTTGTTCTTGTTGTCTTGAAATGAGAAAAACGAGTCCAGTCTTTGTTTGGTCTTATCAAACAAATAAATCTGGATCTATTTTCAGCAAGACATTTTGTAGACATTGTGTTCCAACGCTGTGGTGATCAAGCTCATGTGGCTTTTTTTTTTCTTTGTGTTTCAGCATGACAGACTGTCAAGGTAAGGTTTTTATCCTTTATTATTGCACTGTATTGAATCACTGAAGTAAGGAAACACATGTCCTCAATAAAGTACAGCTACACTATCTTCTGAGTCTGATCTGTGTTGCCTCCAGATATGACTCCAGTGGAGAGAGTGCAACAGAAAAGCCACTGGGCCGCACCAGCTCTTATACACGAAGAGAGACTAGACTTGCCTCTCTGAATAAACAGGAACAAGATTCCACCACCAAAGACTACAAGAAGGTTGTAACTATTTATTCATTTTAAAGAAAAGTGAAATGAGTGCCAAACCAGCAGTGTTTAAAGTTTGACCTTCAGGGTCACCATAGATATTTATGTTTGCATGGTATATGAATGCATAGAATGCTCCAACAAGGGCAATTAGGTGGAGTTTTAACTGGATTTTAACTGAAAGGGTGTGCATTTGTGTGCATTTGTAGGGTCTTGTTTTGGTAACAATACGGGGAGTGGGTGCCTTGCTCAAGGACACAGCAGCCCTTGACCTTTCCCAAGTACAAATACAAAGCTATGAAAACCAAAGTTCTTTTACACTTTTCAAGCAATTATACACTTATGGGAAATACATTCAATTTCTGCCAATAAACCCTCTACTAAACTATTACATACTGGAGCTTTAGCATGCAGTTTAACTCAAGTATTTCATTAACAGCAGCTTATGTTTTTTTTTTCCTTCATTTTCTTCCTTTTCAGATGTATGCTGAAGCTTTGCATGAGAATGAGAGACTGAAGTCCAGGTTGCAGGATAGCAAAGAGGAACTGGTTAAGATACGTACCCAGCTGGAGAAAGTCACTCAGGTACTCGTCCATTTGTTTTGTCACTGTTGCACCATGAACATTTCCCAGAGTGTGATTTTATAGTTAATGGACTCAAGCTCAAAAAAAAGGAGTCTTCTAATAGCATCACTATTCTGATCTGTAGAGACATGACAGGTTATCAGAGAAGTCCTCAGCACTTGAATCAGAGAAAAGGGTAAGTGTCTTTGGGCATATGAATCCATTTTTTTTAGGTCTTATATTTTAGTTTAATTGTAGAGTAACAACTGTTCTTTTCATTTACAGGAAAAACAAGTTCTGGAGAAAAGAGTGTCAGACATGGAAGAGGAGATAAAGGTCAGTCACTGAGAAAATAAATAACTTATTTTTCTGCCCATGGGTTGAAATGGCATCTTCTTTGTCTCATGTAATCTTGTTTTGTTTTGCTTTCATTTTATTTCTCCCAATAACAACAACAACACTAATATTCTTCTATATTCCCCTCACATTCATGCTAAATGTAGCAGACAAAGTGTTTTTACAAGGCAAAACCGACATGTTTATTCTCTCCAGGGCTGCACTTAGACGGGTGAGTTTAGAGTCAAGGAGAAGGAAGGTTAATGCTTTTAGGCCCATTACCCACAGTGCTCTGTTGGGCTACTTCCTGCCAGGTTAAGGGGGAGCCTGCACTCCTGCTCCCCTGCTCCACTTATTCCACTGATGGGGTGAAAACTATGACCTAGTTCCAGCTAAATACCAAACCCTGTCCAAAAACAAGACTGCTTTTGTGAAACATTCCTGCTCCACACTGTCTATTCTCCCTCACACAGAGACATGGGGAATAGCAGAAGAGAGATTTCAGGCCTGAGTAGACACACTCTGTATTTTCTACTGTGCAGAAGCAGTAAAAAAAAATACAGTTGATTGTTGTGGCAAAACATTGTTATATTTCTCAAGAGAGGTCAAATCTTGGCTCCAGTAGACAGCGAGGAGAACAGGATGAAATAGGACAGACACATACAGCAGCGCGATGTGCCAGCAACCAACGTCTGACCCCCATGTTGTTGTCGTGGTTCCTTCAGCAGGACGCCCCACTGCGGTTCCGCTGTGGGTACCAGCCCTGAGGGCAGGCTGCCTCAGGGGAGGGGGACGGTGAGTGGTAGTCGCTGTTTCACACAGAGACGTGATTGTAATCTGCCTGTCACCTCACGTGAATCTGTTCTGTCAGAGACTTGGGCATGTTTACACGTGTGGACGCACATGCATCACGTTATAGGGTCAAACGTGCCGACGGTTTACTCTGTGATACAGAGACAAAGACACATGGTGATGAACAGTAAACATGTTAGGGAGCCGGCCCTGCCAATCACTCACTCCTCCTTAGAAAGCTTACCAATTCTCCACAGGGGCAACCTGTTCACGTGTGTTTGGATTCACCCCTACACCTGCCATCTTATGAGACCTGGTGGAAAGGAAATACAGCAGCAACATTGCACATATGGACATGTTATTTTTTGTCTTCTACAGGCAAACTGAATATCAGCTGCTCTCATTGTAACACCCTACTGTGTGTGTTATAAAAAATGTGTTAGGCTGCAGAGGCTGTTTCTCTCTCTCTCTGTCTGTAGATGGCACACCTGAGCATGTCTTTATCTCTATCTCTGGTTTGCTGTTACCACTTTTCCTGCCAGTAGGAGGTGCCTTCACAGGCCTGAACCTGCTGATGTAGTGGCAAGCCCGTTTCAATCAGTTTCACATCATTAGCACAGTGTGTTCTTGTTTTCACTTTCAAATATTCTAGCTATGTGGCCACAAGTGTACAGAGTCTTACATTTCTTAGAGCAAAGATGATTTAACTACCAGCAGCTCCAGGAGCCTAATCAATAGCAAATATGTAGAACTGTCTCCAGCACGAGAGTGTGTACTAGTCACCATGTGCTCTCTCTCTCTCCTCATTCTGTTCTCTCCTCTTGCCAAGGGTTATCTCTCCATAAACTGTGCCGCTTTATTCGAACACTGAGAGAACTTTATATGCATAAAATGTCCAGTGTCATAAACAGACAGCTTCAGACTGATTTTCAAAAATGTCTTCTGATGTATGAAAGTGCTGGATGTCTTCCTTGGTGTCCTTGTCCTTGTTTGTGTCTTGTGCTCTCTTTCTCTCTTTCTGTGTTTGTGTGTGTGTGTTGAGAGGAAGAGAGAGAGAGAGATTTTTTTTTTGTTCTTGTTTTTGTTTTGACCTCCTCTGCTATAAACACTGACTTTTTCAGGACCAGTAGTCCTCATGGGACCAAAGCCTGGTCTTAATGAGGCAGAACCTTATTTCTGAGGCTGTGGTTAAAGTTGTGAAAGGTTAAAGTTATAGTTACAGACTAACCAGCTATGGTTACATTTTAGGGGTGATGTCTTGGTTAGGCTTTCAAAATGAATGGACGTCAATGCAATATCCTAAGAAGAATAGCTATGTATATGTGTGTGTGTGTGTGTCTTTATTGGGTTGTAAGGACAAAGTTTGGTTCAAAACCATCTTATAGATTTTAGCAGGTCCTCACAACTTCAGTTGGCTCTTTCAGGGTTAAGATTTGTTTTTTTTAAGTTTAAGTTTTGGATTAAGTTTAGGGTCAGGGCTGGATGTAAGCATTTAGTTGAGATGGTTAAGGTCAGGCTAAGGGACTCGGGAATGCATTATGTCTACAGTATGACTGTGCACACAACTGTAGAAAGTGTCTGTGTGTGTGTGTGTTCCGTGGTTTCCTGTCAGGAATGGTGTCAAACCACAGTGCAACCACATTGGGGTTTACCTCATAAGTCAAAACAAGAGGAGTGTGGGTTAGGGAAGAGAGAGCCAGAGAGAGAGAGTGTGTTGAGGCTGGATCATTTCCATCCCTCCCTTTGATTTTTAACTGGCTCAGCTCCTGTGCAAAGTGTAAAGTAGTTCAATGGGAATCTCAATTCCTTCTTCTTTCCAAATGCATATAACAACATGCCAGTACCTCACCACTCTATAAAGAGCTTGATCTCATGGAGAGCTGGCTTCATTATGTGTATTGTCTGATACGGCTTTTGCTGTTTGTCCTCGAATCTGTTTGTTCTCAAATTTCATGATTTGTTTATGACTTTGGTTAAGTCCATCAGATCTGCAGTTTTTTCTTCCTTCCTGTCTGTGCACAGTTTCTCTACTCCCTCTGCACATGGCCTGCTTCCCTGCATGCTTTCCTCTGTCTGCCCCTCTCTGTATCTCTCTCCTCCTCTGTGCAGGCTGTCCCTGCTCTGGCTCAGGTCCAGACCCTGCGGAGGGTAAACGAGTGTCTCCTGGCTGAGAATAGAGCCATGCTGCGTGTCCTTGCCCGCCTCTCTGAAAGGGCCTCCATGCCGGAGACAGAGGACCTCTGATCTTCTGGTGTCACCCGTCCTCCTTTCCCTTTTGCCCTCCCTTCCTCAGCCACATAATTTCTACCTCCTGGTGCTGCTACAGCCCCCTCGTCCTCTACTGTGTCCCTCTCAGGCAGGTCCTGCACTTCCCTATCCTCACTCCCAAAACACTGCAATGCAACTTCCTTCATACTCTTTATTTTTACTCACTCTCCTTTCTGGCAGTGAGAACAAATTCCTACAGAACATCTCTGATACGCCTCATCTTTGGTGTATTTTAGCTCCATTTATGTTGCATGGGACATCACGTGATATAAGCACTGCACATTTATAGAAAAAATTTAAAAAATTTTGGAGGCGCCACTGGAGAAATGAATATGGGTGGACCTTCATGATCACGCTGTTCCTGCATTCTGCAGTTTCTATCTACAGTAAATCATCCGATGTTGAAACTAAAACCCAGGCTTGGTGATGTGGGGCACTAAGGCTCTGACTTGTTTCTATGTCTTCCCTTAAATAAATGAGATTGTGTCCACCTCCTTTAATAAAACAACCGACCTTATTGCTCTTATTGCTCTGTAAATACGCATCAGAGGTTTTCAGATTGTTCTTAGTTTCACAGTCTGTAGTGATGAACTAAATTCTTTACAATTATTATTTGGGAAATGTAGAAATTGCATTTTTTTAATGTGATATTTAATAGTAAAATTAAGTCAGGAGTGTTATGTTAACAATAAATGAGTTAACACAAATCCTAAATGTATCTCATCCTAATCAACTGTAACACTATCTACACTGCAAAATTTACTGTGTAGAATACAGCAGTGAATGATCACATCATCCTTTTAAAGTGTAACAAATGTTAATTCCACTCTTGGTGATTACCTTCCAGTTACCATAGAAAGTGCTGGTTCTGCTTCAGGACACACTTGAAGTTGCCCCCATAATTCACACGAGGTATCATGGGCCGTATAAATGAGGTGGATAGTGGTTGTTGATATTGAAACTGTGAAATATACAGTATGTGGGTCCTGTGTAATGTGCCGTGTAATCAGTGCAAAGCTGTTAGCCGAGAAAAAGCCGCTCTAGTCAATCTTCCAAACTAAATTTAAATGCGTGAAATCATTCCTCTTGAAAACGTCCTGGGCCACTGAATAAAACAGACAGACGTGACGGATGTAATTCCTGTGTGTATGTTAGTTCATGAATCATATCAGGGAATTAAAGAACAAATTAAGGGGGTTTCTTTAAAGGGAGATGCTGCTGTTTGTGGTAATACAAGTATTCACTTTCTTAAAGGTCTCTTAACTCAGCACGAAGCCTGGAAGTAAAGCATGTATGAACTTGTGTGGCTTTGGTCACTGTTAAAAAAGATCAAAAAAAAAATTGTTGCATTTAGTTTTTGTTTTTTGTTTTTTTTACAGAGGAAAAACTAAATATATGCAGTGCATTAATTTATTGCCACATTGCAGGTAACTGCGAACCCAAAAGCATGAACAATAACAACAACAAATAACTTACTAAAAGGCAAAACCCAAGGAGAACAAACACCCAAAGAAATGGCTGGGAAACTGGGCTGACAAAAGAACAGAGAACTGGGTGAGTGAATAAGCAAACCAAGCGGCCTGAATCCACAGAGACTAAATACATGAGGAAGAAAGACTAATGGAACACAGGTGAAACACATGAGGGAGGGGCAGACAATCACAGAAGCAGGAAAAAACAGACAACAAACGGAAGTAAATCAATACTAAAAAACACACACAGAAATGAGCCTGAACTGTAAACCAAATGCTACCACGTGCCCCCATCCAGTATCCCTGCATTTTATTTATTTATTTGTTTGTTTTTGACCAAAAAACAGATTCAAGATGTCTTTTATTCCACATGCTCTCAGGTTTTTACAGTGATACAAGAACTGGGATGTACACGGTGCCAAGTAAATGTGAATATAAATGTAAGTGTTGTGATGGAAACAGAGCAAACAGAAGCAGACCAAAGAGAAATGATCAATGACCAGCTTTATAGTAATCTTGTTGTCCTAAATTAATATTTACATTGTAGTTTAAATTAGATTATAGACATAAGCATGATAGTAATTTTATCAAGCGCAAATAACTGTAATGGTATACAAGTTTAACCTCATTTAGATCATTTAGGTAGGATTATTACAAACAATTTAACAGGTTACTTTTTGCTCCTTCGCCACTTAGTGAAGTTCAGTCTGTCACAACGGAGCAGAGGCTTCAAACTTTGACAAAGGGTGTTGATATTTTTAGCCATTGCTCCTCATGAGAGACGTGACCTAGATTTGGTAAAGCTGACCCTCTCCATTTCTCTCTTCCCTTGCCTTCATCCAGTCTTTCCACACAGACCATGCTGTCAAAATCACTGCATGATCGAGTGCAACAAAGCATGTCCTCGTTGCCCTCTAACTTTTCTTAGACACGACTTTTAGTCCAGCGTCACTGGTGACTAAAGTTATTTGTCCCCTGCTGGATCATGTCATTGTGTCCGAAGCTTTAAAAATAAAAATAATTGAATCATAGTCCAAAGATTGTGTAGTCATAGTGTAATTGTGACGTTTCTTTCCCTCTGCTGTCCCAGATCTTAACAGAGCTCAAGTCAGACAACCAGAGGCTAAAGGATGAGAATGGGGCGCTCATTCGAGTCATCAGCAAGCTGTCCAAATGAAAAGATAACTGAAGCGCCAGCTCTGAAACGGCTGTTTAAATATCCTTGACATCCAAAGTTGGGACTCCCCTCTGGTGAGAAAAAAAACTGGTTAAGATCTAAAATAGAGTGTCAGATGAATTTCACAGTGTGTGATGGGTTTCAGTGTTTCCACTCAATTAGTTCCTGTTATTTTGAATACAAAGTATTTTACATCAACCAAGTAGGGACCAGTTGTAAATCCAGGGGTTTGCATGAAGATACTGTGTCTAATATTATATCCACTTATCACTCTGAGAAGTCAACATTTGATAGTATTTTAATGTTCTAAATCATGAGTGGAAAGAAATCGATCGATAGCCGATTTTTTCTTACTACTGAAATATCCACCTACAGTGCACGTGCCACAAAAATAAAAACAGATCAGTTTCACATTGTAAAGTGAAAATTCTGTCGTTATTACAAATCTTCCTGTTAAGTGGATTAGGCCAGGGTTTCTCAATCCTGGTCGTGGGGACCCACTGGCCTCCATGTGTCCCTGATCCAAATGAACAGGTCATTATCAGGTTTTTGCAGAGTTTTTGCAGAGCTGATCATTTGAATCAGGTGTGGTGGAGCGGGAAACATCTAAAACATGCAGTGGGTCCCCATAACCAGGATTGAGAAACCCTGGATTAGGCATACAGCTTATAATGTCTTACTTTGTTAACAATTACATTGTTATAGCATAAAACATGACATTGTATAACCTGTAGCCTATATTATTATGTTTAAATCAGGAACTTAAGTTCAATGTACAAATACTGTGGCACTGTGATACTGGTGTGCTTTTATTTACTCTTGTGTTGCAGCAACACACTGCTCTATTATACTGTGTTTAGGTTGCAAAAGTGGCTCCAACATTAGTTTTGCTCAATTCAAATCATTTTCATTCAGAATTTAGAACCACACAGGTAAAATGAAACTTTGCAAGCCACAGGCTACAATCTGTTCTAAAAAAAGAAAAAAGGGAGTGAAAGCACCAAGCAGAGAAAAGCTGAGCTGTTTTCTAAACAAATGACAATCAAATTTTTATCTTTTTGCCATTTTCAAGTTTTAGAAATGCTGCGATCATGCTGCAAGTTTTCTTGGATGACATATGGTCCAGTGTTTTATTATATGCCACAAATATAAAAGCTGCTGCCCATTTTCAACCAGTTATATCACTTTTGTGGCCCTTTAGTCTAATTGGTGAATTTAAATACGTTTTCTGTAGTAATCTAAAGAAATGTACCTGAAAGGCCAGGTTCTGGGTGAATGCACTTTGTACAGAAAGGACACAGTTGATCTTTAATCACCAGCAGCACAGTGTCCAGTGTTTCCACAAAGTAATGTTTTCCATTACGTCCGGGTTTATTTGTGTTGCATTTGTGTTTAGTTGCTGTGTTTCCCCTATTTGCTGTTCTGCACGATCGTAATTGATGCTTTTACACCTAAAGTTCTGAAGCGCATCTTCAAAACCAGCCAAACGGCAAGACGCAATGAACAAGGATCACGTTCTATACGGCGTTTGAAATATATTTATTTATTTATTTATTCATATATTTCTTGGGTTTAAATTTTATACTTTCTATGCTCAGTCTTCTATCAAAGCAATAGCAATTCATTTGATCAAACCGTGGCGATGAAATATCATCCAGTGGTATCTACCGTCATAGTATTTCTCACAATTCAGAGTTTTAAGAATGATATGGCCAAGACGGACATTGTAACATGGCAATGTTGTGCATATTAGTCTGATTACTTAATATGTGATACACTGAGTCAGTTTATTGCATTTTGCTACATCTCATGCAATTCCAAAAAAGGGATCCTGTTTTAATCATAACTTAAATCTATAAAACTGCTTTTCTGGATCATTTAAGAGGCTGAATTCCTGGTATATCCCAGTGTTATAACAATAAAAAGATCAAAATGGCCACAGTTTTATAGCTCTTCTTAGTGGAGACCACTCTACCATCACATTCACTTTACTTAAGAGGTAAATAAAATTATACATGTTAGAGTGTTATACTGTATACAATATGTATCATCATTTAATATACTGTATCAAAGTGCCAGACTCATCTCCGTGTTACCTGGTGAGCTGGAGACATTTGGCGTCCGTCTCTGACCAGTCTCCAGTGTCTTAGAGTCCAATTAGGGCGACATGTTATAACACCAGTATTGTCACATGCAGCAGCCTGATTCACTCTTTTAATAAGGTTTTCCTGTGTCTCTACATGTCCTGTAAATATTTTGAACTATGCAAAGGAATATGTGTTGATGATAGTTGAATATGCACACACCGGTTTACCCACTTTGCTCAATAAACCATAAAGGAATGGAAGTGTTTCCTTGTGTGACATTAATGTGCAACAGAAGCAGCGGAGTTGAACACAACGCTTATTAAACACAACTGAGTCATGGTAGTTAAAAGGCCTTTATTTCCTATTTGTTTTTTGTTTTCTTTTTTACAGAACTGTTAACACACAGGATAAATTTGTATTAAGTTATTTGGTTCCCTTGATGACTTTATAAGGATCCGCAACGTTTGTCCACATAAGGGTCAAGAGGAGTCTGTGAGCAACGTTTGTGTCCAGTCAAGGGCTAAAGCATGCGATCCACAGTAGGCACAAGTACTGACATGAACACGCGCACCACGACACTAGACACGAAGAAACACAGCTAGAGGACACAACCTGGCTGTCCTCCAATGCTTTAAAAGATGACGGAGAGAGAGAGAGAGAGAGAGAGAGAGAGAGAGGTGGGAAAAAAAATGAAAATAAAATGAGTCTTAAGAATAAAGTTGCATCAGGGATGAAGTGGAGGACTAAGCACTCAAGAGGGGAGTTTGGTACGGTCCTGCATGTTTGGCAGTATACAGTATGTCCATGATGTAAACACGAAGCCTGGCATTCTCAACACTCAGAAACAACAGGCGCTTCCTGTTCGGCACAACAACAGTGATGGGACGCAGCCTGTGACACAAAAACAAGACCGAGGCACAAACAAACAGAAGAGCAAATCTGGAAGAGCACAGTGATATGTGTGTGGCTTGGACTCAAACACCGTCCTACATTCTACGTCACAAAAACCAAAAAAGACATAAGCCACACACATACGCACAATAATACAAAGAAGTACAGCGAGTAATAGAGACAAGACAACGTGTTCCAAAGTGGTGTCACAGCACAGTTTGACAAGGCGGCAAATGATCTACAGAAGTTTGGATGTTCTCCCTTTTTATTTATTTTTTTTTTTTTTTTTAAACCCCAGTGTTTGTTTACAGCGAAACTAAAAGAGAAAACACACTTAGCTGCTGCGTGCGTGATGCTCTCAAACTGTCTTTGCACAGCCGAAACTGAGCGGTTTCAGTTGCAGCTGTGCATGGCGAAGCCGAACAAACCCAAAGGTTTCATACAAGGCTGAGGTTGTTTGACTGTCGCAGTCATCCACACAAAGATGTACATATAAGAATGAGCGATGTGACCAAAGCATGCAGAGCTGTACTGTATATGGTAACTACATATCCCAGTGTTTTTGTCTGCCAAAGAGCCTCCACACATCTACGCACACATACACACATACACCCACAACTCCCAGTCTCTGTCCCCCATAAAACTTAAGATATCCAGTGGTCATGTGACTGTAGTGAGCAGTGGAAAAAAAACAAAAAAAAAACAAGTGTGCTATAAATTGACCTGTAATCACATTTGCCTCATCATCTGATGTGTCCTGTTCACCTGGATTCAAACAGTGGCGACGAATGCAGGCAACTGTAATCAGGCACTGGCAGTACTTCTGTAACACATTGAGATCTGGTATTTAAATCCCACTCAGTGCATCATTTGGTCACAGTCAGTGGCATCATAATGGGACAGTGAAAAAGTTGAATATTGCATTCGATGATAATTTGTGTGTTATCAGAGGACACGCCGAGGGTTGCCGTAAGCACAGAGACACGGCAGTCTACCTCAGAATAAAAGTCCGATATCAAGAAATGCACCGGGCCCTTCGCACAGCAGCCCTTTTTGACAAAACCAAATTCGGATCATAAACGAGTGTACCTACTCAAAGTAATGACAGCTTAGCTCCATACCTTCCACAGATTAAAGGTTTATGCTGGCTCACTGTCGCTCTGTCCCGACTTACATGGACGGAGCAGAGCGGTCGTTAACGTGATCCGTAACACCTGCGCTTCTCCTGCTGAAACATGAAACAAAATGGCTGCTGGGCAATTTAGGCCAAATGTACATTCACTCTCTTGCCAAATTAGATAATTAGACACAGGACACAGTGAGCTTAGCTTAGCATGCAGGCTAGGAAAAGTGAAAACAAAAAAACAAACAAATAATATGCAGTATCTAATTTTATTAATCAGTTGATAGGATTTTAAGTTTAAAGTAGACTACTGGAAAAGGCTTATTTTTTTATCATCGTGAGTCTATGAGCAGTGGCGTGCACTCGGGGCCATGTGGTGGTAAAGTGTCCTCTAGAGTGGTAAAAACATGAGGAAGTGTCCTACTGACTGTCACTTATTTGTGGCCTCTGAAGCCACAATACACATTTAAAAAAAAAAAAAAAGTATTTCTTTCTTGAAAAGTGACGCAGTGCCCTATGACATGCCCGTCGGTGCCCTTCGACGTTTTTCGACGTTTTCCTGCTCCAACACACCTGAATCACATGATCAGCTCGTCGTGGAGCTCTGCAAAAGCCTGGAATGGCCTGCTCATCTGAATCAGGTGTGTTGGAGCAGGGCAACCTCTAACACATGGAGTCATCCAGGACCAGGATTGAGAAACACTGCCTTAGAGAAGTAATGATATTCAGTGCTGTACAGAAAATGCCTGTGTTTGTGACAGACGGTGGTGCTGTGCTGTAAAGGATGTCCCTGTATAGGTAAACACAGGTGTGTGAGAACGTGGGAAATTATATACTAGCGACAACTGCAAGTGCCCTTTTGATTTTCACCCCTGCCCTTCCAAATGTCTGTGCACGCCACTGGCTATGAGGAGATGCCAGTAGCCGGATTTTGTTGCCTTTGCAGAGAGGCAAACTTTTAGTGTACACTGCAGTTAAGCTACTGTCTCCTTGCGCCAACTAGTAATTTAATGTACAAAAGTGAGATCAGGGTTCTCATTGAAATCTTTGCGAGCAAGCTCATCTCTCATAATTTTACATCCCATATAAGGTGCATGACATTTTCATTTTATATACTTTATTATATTGTTTTCATTATATTCTCTTACTTTATGCATAGTTCTATGGGAGGGATTTGGACCTAAGACTTGAGGGACACAGTTTCTCTCTTGTCACTTTTATGTTGCTGGAACTCAAATAATATTGCTGCTTTCAAGGACTCTAACACCAGCAGAAGCAGCAGCTGTATTCATTGTACGAGTAGTAGATTCCACTGCAGAAGAGAAATGTGGAAAGTCAGACCCAGTTTGGTTCATAAATTGCACTCAGCCCAAGAATAGAGCACACTCTTACATAAAGGCTGTATACATATATATATATATATATATATATATATATATGTATATATATATATGAACTTATGATGAGATTGTATCTAGTGTTTATACTATCAAAAGGAGGCATATACATTACTAATCACGATACTGTAAATTCAGCTACCTCTACGAAACAAGGACATCAACAGCTCTGAAAGTAGAAAAACACACACTCACTCTACTAGGGTCACAACTGCTCCCACTGCTCACACATATACAGTAAAATGGATTTTGCCCTCTTGATGAACAAAGACCTCTGAGCAGAATGTAAAAGAGAAACACTGGCCAAGGAAAATGAAGACATCCGATTGTTTTTTTGTTTGTTTTTTTCTTCTTCATTAATAAACTCCAGCTACTCGGCTGAGCTCTAAAGAGTTAGTGCTTGAGTTTTATGGCTTTAGTTGTATCTTATTCATTTATCTTGTATATACATACACGTTATTCTATAATAAACACAGTAAAAGAGACAGCCATGAAGGGTTTCAGGTCATTTAAATAGAAGTGGAAAATAATAAAAATAATAATGATAATACCTTCCAAATTAAAGAACGAGAGAAGGGATTCCAAGTCATTTGTGTTCACTGGAATGAGATTATTCATCATAAGGAAATTAATTTCATATAAATATATGATCCAACAGACTTTATTCTGGGTCTGTACTGGCACATTCCTTCAATCTACCAACAGATTGTTAAAAAAAACAAAAAACATTGTGCCCAATGTGTTGCTAGAAAATTGTCTTGTCTTACAGACTTGGAGACCCAACGCCCCAATACCAAACATTAAAGACTAACAACATAATTAACCAAAAAAAAAAAAAAAAAGCAACAGCATTAAAATTTCGAAATAAGTCCAGACATTATCCATTGGATTAGTGTTGAAACAAAATGTACGGTGAATAAATGGCATTAAACAAAAACTTTGATCACAAGGGATTAGATAGCAAGCATGCGGCTACATTTTCATCCTACATGAGCTCACACACGGTACTGGACGACACACTTGCTTAAGAATCTCAGGCGTGGAAAGGTTCTTATTAGTGATAAGTACTGTAATAGTTGTACTGTATGACATTCTCTC
This sequence comes from Brachirus orientalis, assembly GCA_016785285.1. NCBI lineage: Eukaryota > Metazoa > Chordata > Actinopteri > Pleuronectiformes > Soleidae > Brachirus > Brachirus orientalis. Next base: position 17,927,127 of record JAFBJR010000150.1, read on the forward strand.
CAGTGACCCTCATGGAAAATAAACACACATTTGTTTCATTTAAAAAATATACAGTGCATCTTTTTTTTTTCCCCCTCCCTTTCGCCGTGTTATTAAAATGACAAATGACACCCATTTACGTACACGAGATATTTTTGCTTTGTCTCTAAAACATGCTCTTATGTACAGTATTTTGTATAAACATGCAGTATCAACATGTATGAACTATATATTATTGGCAAAACTACAGACCGATGGGTTGCTTGATTGCTTCCATGTTGCCTTTTCTTTAGTGTTGCTTCATCAACAGAAGAGAAATAAAAAAAAAATACAGCTTGAAGTGAAAAAGAGAAATGTGATCGTGGTCTGTGTTTGATTTTAAAAAACCCCAAAAGATAAGGAAAAAAAGGAAAAAAAGGTTTTGTTTTAGATGCTGACCAAGTTTGATTTACATTGACGTATTGTGTTATTTTATACACAGTCAACAGGTAGTTTTTCAATGTTTGTGCTCAGACAAAGACTTGACTTGAATTAAGTAGAAGTGGAGTCCTATCATCCAGCTGCTGCACGACTTAAATGAACAATTAACTAATTTATTCAAGCACATGTGAGGTTTGCTCAAAAAGCAGTGTGGCATTTTTTTGTCAGTTCGATCTTAAATACTAATTCACAAAAACACAAATGATTCCATTCTGTGAATGAGCCGCATCAGGCTGAACTGCGTCTTAATCAGATGAGCTCGTATTTATAGGAGAAGACTTGTCTGGTTTGCCACATGTGCCACAGCAAAATCAATCAATCTCACAAACATCTGATCACAGGAAAATACACAACCACAGAACAGAATAATACACAGTAGTGCAAATAAATTCAACAGTTTGGTAGGCTGTGTATAAAATACACATGGATCAGTGCCTTCTTCCAGACCATTTCCTTTCAATCAATCGAGAAACCTAACATCCAAACATTTACAAAACACAAAAAAATAATGATTGCATGTAATCCCCTGCTCCTTTTTCCCCGAAAATATTTCTCGTCACTATTTTTAACTAAAATAATTAAAGCTTTTGTTTCTGAGGGTACATAAAGAAAACGTTTGGATTTAAAGTGCTTAAGAAATAAAAGTGTTTTTAAGTAAAATAAAATAAAACACAACAAGATCAATAGAAGGAAAAAGATAAGTCGAAATAAGGGGAAAGAAATGAAGAGAACAACACCACTAACTGGAAGGCGTCCCTGGTAGTTGAAAATTGCTTATTTTGTTACTTGGAAGGCTTGTCTCCTTTATGACTGTAAGACAGTTATAGGGATTCCTTTGAAGTAAAACCCTTGTGTCAAGTCCATGACAAATGGCAGTAGCACTGAACGAGTGAGATACAGATTCAGAGGCGTTGGGAGGGGAGGTGGCGGACTGCAGGCAGTAACTGACACATGGTTAACATCATGTCATTGGTGTTTGGAATCAGTCTGTGCTGTTCCTCGCTCTGATACTTTCTCGCTCTTTTGTTGTTCGGATGACAGACGCAGCCTTTTTTTTTGTGCAGTCGACACACGCACACACACGCGCCCGTGCACCCACTCACACGCACCTTTTCTCTTTAACTGAAAATCCATCCTTGCCTCCGTCTCCCTTGATATTCCATTTCATGGACAAAATAACACTAGTCGTGAGCCTGACATCGCCAACAAAAAAAAGAACAACAATAAGCGGTCAAGCGTGATTTCTTTCTCAGCAAGTGAAGTGTTTTGAATAACAACAACAACCCGTTTAGAAAAAAAGGCATGGAGCTTCAGTTTCCTCTCAGTTTTCCTGAGACGAAGGGTGGAGGGTTAACTAATCAAAACGGCAGTGTGTCTGTGGGTAACTGGATATGTGCTTATCCCTACTTTGCTACCCAACTCTAGGAATGTACTTCAAACTAACAGAATCATCTAATATGATACAACTGGCAGGTGTGAAACACGGTGCACGATATACACCTAAGGAATGGACCTGCTTGTGTTATTCCTCTGTCCTATGGCAGTATAAAGCATTTTATTATTAAGCACTATTCTAAGCAAACTGTGTCACTAAAGGGAAAGAGTGAGAAGTACAATATGAGTGGATTTTATGTTTCATCCCTTTTATCACCAGATTCCCATATAGCACTCTAACTGTTCTTTACAATCTAGTCTGTATTCTTATTAATGGAACCACAACCCCAATACAAAAATAGATCTAAAGGAAATCAACGGAGTCTCTGTCCATCCTGTGATTCATCTTCTTTTTTTCAATGACATGATTTAATATAACATGATGTTTTTTTTTTAACTCTATTTCCCACCATGTCAAATGATTTCAATTTATATTTTTAAAGGTGGCAGTGGGAAAAGGAGGGAGGAGAGTGGATGTACGGTCGGGGGTGGGGTGGGATATATATACTGATATGTGGGACCTGAATGGGAAATGCATGGGTCGGTGGGTGCAGGTGGGGACGATGTGTTCTGGTGGGAGTTTACTTCTTGGCAGTGAGGGCTGCGAGGGAAGCATCCACCTCCTCCTCTGGCTGCAGTGGATGCCACTGGGCAATGGGACGGCGGGGGTTGGCCAGCATGTCGGACCAGTGTTTGAGCCCAGCACCTGTGGCCTTGCTTCCCACCCAGATCTTCCCGATGGCGTCATTCTTGCCAATCTTGTCATAATCTAACACTGTGATCACAGCTTGGATTTTCTGTGAGAATGGGCAGGAAAGAGCAGTGCACATCATCTTTTAGAATTTATTCTAAATTAGCAAAACAAAGTGTGAAAGTGTGCCATCACCTAGCTTTTAATAGAGGGAGCTGCTTTGTAGCCTCTTTATGCATAAGGTCCTGGCTTTTGCACAGTATCAGCACAGCACCAACCAGCAGACAGACAAGTTTGTATTGGACTATGCAGTCAGTGTCAGTGGAGCATTTAGCAGGTTAAGAGCCAGATAATTCAGTCAGGGGTTGATGGACAATGATACAAAATTAAAGGTGAGCAGACTGCAAGATGTGTTAAAACGGCATATGCCAATATGAACCAAGGTAGGAAACTGTCTGTCAGGTTTGTAAACAATAATGTTCTAGAGCAACAATCTATATTGATCGTCTTTTATATCCTTTAAACTGTAGTGCTGCTGGCTTTATATTTTGTTCTTAGTGGTATTAGAAAGGCCTCAGTCTTAGTTGATTTCCTATGCTGATATGAACCCATGAACAAGTTTTACTTTGTGTAATCCTTCCTCAGCTTTACCCAAGTCTTGAAATGATTTTTTTTCTTAAATATATATATATATATATATATATATATATATATATATATATATATATATATACACATATACAGGTGTGTCTTATCTGTGTATGTCATGTAGCATGAAATTATAACAAAATGACACACTGCTTTGTAGGACATACTGATTACTTAACAGTTACTTAACAGTTGCTTTTTCACTACCTTATGTTTTTATCTGTAGTTCTTTAGAATTGTACTTCTAAACCAATAGGATTTTTCCTATTTTAACAAATTATTCCACATTCTTACCTGCATCTGCTCGAGAGGAATCTCAAAGCTGAAGGACTCGTTGTAGTACGGATTCAAAGTGTTCTTTTTTACTGTTGTTTTCTTCTTCTTCAGCCTCTTTCCATTCTGCAGCAGGTTAATTTTCACATAGGGATCTAAAAAAACAAGGACAAGCCAAAATATTACTGTGCTGAGGAAAATACCTTTGACATGCAAGTGTGGGTTGCAGTGCTGTGATGCACCAACAGATGGGGCCAATGGGTGAAGGCGGGGTGGGGATTGAGAGTTGCTGCATGGGGAGGACTGCAGCGTCAGCACGTGAGCAGAGCTGCAGTCTCACTGTGAGCATCTGAATCAAAATGCCAGCCGCTGTATTGTTCAAGTGTAAACATTAAAAAGAGTGTGACGTGTGATTATGTGATAATAAGATGGAATAATGTGATGCTGAGTTGTATGCCTAGTATGTACAGCACCTGACAGTCCACCCACGTCCATTTTCTTCAGGTTCTTAGCCTCCAGAATACAGATGGTGAGTTTCCCAGCTGTGGGGACGTAACGCAGGGAGATGCAAATGTCACCCAGCTTCTCCGGCTGGGAAGAAGGAGAGGGAGAGTCAAAGGTACATTATGAGAGAAATGTATTATATTTAGTCAACCATGATATGTCTTCAGAGACAAAAAAAACTGAATCTAAATCATGTTAAATTGAAATACCGACACCTCTAACAACAATGGTACAGCCAGTATATTCAGAAACAGTGAATGTTTTTGAGTTTATGTTCTGGCCTGTTGCCGCTCAGTGCCACACACCCAATAACACAACTCCTGCTTTGTACATAGTAGCAAAAGCTAAAACCTGTTTTTCATATTGTGCTGCAGTATAATGGTGACAGTAGCAAATACAGATAGCCTGGCCACAGATGAAGCACAGCAGTTGGTTAGAAAATAAAAACCTTGTGCTCATGGTTATTTCAGTACCATCATAATTAGCTGCGTATGCTGTAGTTTTTGCTTGCATTACAACCAGTATTATAAGATCATATTTTTAAACATCAAATCCCCATCCCACTGTGACATTAAACCCCGGCCCCTCACCTCCTCTTGATCTGCGCTGTCCAGGTCTCGCCACTCCTCAATTGGCTTAGCCAGGTCAAGGGTGTTCATGGGTATTTTAATCTCGCCGATGACATCATGTTTAGAGAAGCGGTCAAAGTCATAGACGGACATCACGAGTGTCTTTCCTCCCATCTCTTGGAATGGAATCTAAAAGACAGCAACCAAACCTATTTGTTTAATGTTGTTGTTTTTTTTTATTATTATTTCACACATTTGTGTGAAATAAACATCCTGTTTCAGTAGAACCACTTTGACTTTGACAAGGTAATTTGAACTTTTGTTTTTTTCTAAATAGTATTTAGGCAAGTATGTTGCAGCAGAGGTGGCCCTCTTCTTTAATTTGATTCGCCACCACACTCTCCTTGTCAAACACCTTCAAAATGCCTGCTGCTTTTCATCAGCGCTGGCCAAAAATGTTAACGAGAAAAAGATATCAGAATCTGAGCAGGTGCTTGTCTTTAAAATGAAAGTGAAAGAGAAGCGGGGAGGAGTTCACCTTTTACAAGACCTTTCTACCCATTAAACAGATAAGACAAGATTGTTATTTTAATAAATAATAAGTAAAGGTGTAATAGCTCACCTTGAAGGAGAAAGTCTCGTTGAAGACAGGATTGAGAGTTTTCTTGTGAACCTTTGTGTCAAACTTCTTCTTCTTATCAGGAAGGACGTAGACCTTGACGTAAGGGTCAGAGGTGCCACCACTGTCCATAGAAAGGAGATCAGCAGCTTGCAGGATTCCCACAGTCAGCTGACGGGGGAGGATGTACAGTAGGAGATTAAACCTCAACACTGAACATAGTGCAGAAACTTTCAAAACACACTAAAAATAAATTGTTCACAGTGTCACAAATCCCTTTTTATAATCAAAGAAACCAGACGTTTGAAGCCCAAAAAGATGCAACAGATTTTCAGTGGCCTATGCCTATATTTATACATAAGCAACTATCTAGCACCACACTGAAGCAAACAGATAATGCTGAATTTAAAATATCTAGATTCTATTACCTCTATTATCAAATGAATAACCATCATAAATTTAAGTAAATAAGTTTCAATATGGGTCCAAAATAATTGTAAACACCATGTTTTGTTTTTAAAATGTAAATAAAACAATTTTTTTTTTACATTTTATTTTAAATATTTTTAGTATTTTAAGTTTGTTTTTTTTTCCAAGGACCACCAGTGGGCCAAAACTCACACTTTGGAAACCACCGCCCTAAATATAAGAAAATGTAAGACAATCTAATCAAGTTCTTACCTTGTTTTCCTGGAAGTCATAATCAATAGAGTATTGCAGCTTCCCAAGCTTTTCTTTCTCCTTCACTTCCTCCTCTTTCTCGTCCCCAGTCAGTCCAGGTTCGATATCATCTTCTTCATCATCGTCATCCTGTGGTTTCTGCAGAGACAGATGGTGGGGGGGGGGGACGGCAGAGGGACAAGTGAGAGGACTGGTTGGACGTGGCGGCTGTGTTGAACATCAAACCTTGGGCATCAGCAGTCGGGTTAGTCACAACACCTACCTGCCACTTACCCCCGCTCACCCCAGTGTTACTAGTGCAATCTGTTCATCGATGACCACAGTTGCAACCTGACTTGATTTCACTATTTCTTGGGTGACACCATTTGCTGTTTTCTGTTTTCTTTTCATGAGCATTACTGCTATGATACACTCTGCTAAGATCAGAGGTAGGGAGTTCTCTCCTGGGACTACGTAACATTGTAGAAAGGTTATTTAACAGTTATAGTGCAAAGACTGACAGAAGGACAGACAGAGAGCAAGAGAATGAGAGAGCTATAGAGTTGAAAAAGAAAAAAGAAAGAGAGGAAAACAAGAGAAAAACAGTCAATAAACTTACAGAGGGTGGACAGAAATAACAGGAATATCTTACATAAAATGCAATATAATCCACTAGCAGATCCACTGGAAGTTAATCATAATCACTGGAATGTTTCAAACTCACTTATAAAGCTTAAAATTACAGGTTGTGGACAAAATAACAGGAACCCAACTCACAACAAGTAACAAAAAGCTAAAATTCTCAATTCTCAAGAACAGTATGACTCATAAATAATGACTCACGTTCAGTTGTCCAAAGTCTCTAAAATCGTGACGACGTATCCCACGCAGAGGAAACGCAACGTCACCACACATGAGCCAGAGCCACACGTAAGCACGTTACAGGGCAATTGCATTTCATTGCCCTGTAGTGACAAGTGTTCCTGTTATTTTGTCCTCTTCATGGCCTATACAGCATATTTCCAGTACAAGCAGCCCAGCAACAACTCTGTGAGGAACCGCAGGACAGAGCTGTGACAAGTACAAGTCATGCAATTAAAACACCAACACAGTGCTGTCTGACACTTCTCTTTTGAAAAACTTGTATACTTGCTAAAATCCCAGGTAAATGCCCACCAACAACACAATCCTGTACCGACTAACAGTGTAAGCTATTTCATGAACAGGTTTACTTCAAGACATACAATAGAACTATTTGCAGTGTCTCTCCTCCTCAATTTATTTAACGTAAACACATATTACTGCTCTTATTATTTTATATTCTGGCCTTGCAGTTGCTATAACAAGCTGTTGAAACACTCGATCATATGCTATAACAAAGTGCAGCAGTTTGATGACAATTAACTGCTCCTGAGATAATCAGAGCATGATGAAAAAGTTCAATCACGTCGTCTTTTATCAGCTATCTTGCGATTACATCAAACCAGAGCCTCCTCTGGCTTTCATCTCTTGACTCTGACTAATCGAACGAGGGCAAATATGCTCGGATATAAATATTAAAGTCAACTTTCCTTTGTGATATTTCATAAAGTTTTATAATCACTCAGTGTGGCCTACTTTCCTATGGCTGTCATCTTGAAAAGACATTGATGTCTTCGTAAGGGTCCAGCTAAACAATGAAGAGCTGGAAGAGGAACAGGGCACACACACACACACACACACACACACACACGCATACTGTACATACACATTTGCTTCCATGCAGGCTGTCACGCATGCTTAAATATTCTCTCCCACACACACACACACGCACACACGCTCACAAGCACACTTTCACACCCACACGCACAAATATTCTTATATGTGGTAAATGCTTTTCATTCAAACATGCCAGGCCACACAATGCAGGATCCAAGTTTCTTTCTGATGATTAATGTAAATGAATTACCTTATAATTCCTGCAGGTAAACATTAACTTTTTTTTTACGACGCATTTTTATCAGGCCCAAAACCTGTGAAATGTTCACATGTATGGAGGGATCATGCTACATAAAGAATTTCCAGTTGTTCTCATACTTCCAGTGGGGGTTCAAAGAGCATGATGGGCCTGAATGAATACCCTTTGGTCAACTCAGCACTGAGGGTTTATTAAATGAAATACTGTAAGTCTTCACACAGTTAAGATGATTGTAGCTATAACTTGCAATCAACTGAAATCAGGACTATGCAGTTGACAAACAGTGGGCAAACATCCTGGCCCACCATTTCTCCTCAGTGAGACCCAAGTGCTTCAGGGAGAGAGAGGCTGTCAGTGACTGTCACCTTGTATGTCAGCAGCATGGGTCATCCAGGAAAGTTACTCTCAAGTCAAGTTGTGGCCATTCAATGGTTCCTACTGCAAGGGCATATGCTGGTCTTTGTCGTTTAGTACAAACAGCTTTAACTGTTGTGGAACTTGGAGCATGTTTGCACAGTTACGCTACAGTGTGTGAATTTCTGACCGGAGTCAATGTATATGTGGAGAGGAATAATTTAAGATATCAGCTTTTGAGGCCTGTCATGGTGGAAACATGCTCAAAGTTCTCAGTTAGGTTTGTTTTCAGCTATTTTGTTTGACAAATATACAGCTTACCCCTTGCACATGCATGTTAGTGATCTCTAGTAAGTGCACTCGTCATTCAAAGGCTCAACTATAGGATGAGTTTCATGTTCATTTCAAACCATAGACACTTGAAAATGTCTTTGTATGTTGTTTTAGCCAAAACAATTGCAATCTCTGGATAATCAAGACATAGCAGTTGGTGCGGCATATCAATTCAGTGGATTTTGCGAAGCAGCTTAAACGCTCCCATAGATTCCTCAAGCACCCGCAGCACCTAAGCTTGCAAAAAACTAAGGAAGCCATAGCACTCATTGTCATCATCACTGCAATCCAATCCCTCCAAGCCCAGCCCAGCCCACTCCCCACAAATGCTCCCCCCCTGCCCTGGTCTGCGCTTACACAGAGCGGCCAGAGAGGGGTGCCGCGTGCCATCAGACCTACCGTAGGCAGAGAAGTCCACCACAGTCAAGATACACGGAGCACACATAAGACACAAAGCAGGAAGGAGGAGAGCAGAGACAAAGGAAGAGATTGAACTCACAGCAGACACCAAAGAAAGGTAATCACAGCAAATGCAGTCAGCTACACAGTTGGGAAGGAGGAAAATGACAGATAGAGAAGCCTCTTTGTTAGCACAATTATATCCTGTGCATCAGGGTCGTTGGGTTTTAACATAACTCCACTTTTAGATGTTATCCTATTGTGCTTTGTCAAATCATCAATCACATGTGTGCAAAAAATAATAATTACAGGCCCATAACGATGTCAATGTGCCAACTGCTAATTTACATAATTACTCCTTAATGACTTAGTTTGAACTGAATAGATAAGGACCCTGTCATTTTCCACTCCAATCCCAAAGCACAAAAACAGCAACAATAACATTCATGACAAATACAGTAAATAATAATAATTAAAAAAAATAAAAGAAAGAAAGAAAAAGAGATGGGTAAAGAATGTAATTAACACCTGTAGAGAAATGACTTTACTGGGTTAGAAAGCCATCAAATAATTTCTGTAGGTTGTATGTAATTTGATACATTGTACTTGACCAAAGTGTTTCACATGAGAACAATTGTAGCAAATTACTACATGTTTTAACTGAGTTAAACTCGCATGTTTTTTCTGTCAGTTCTGGTAGAAAGAAATCATAAAAATACCACATAATGGCTTCATATATTTGCCTGGCACCGTGGGCAGTGTACGTGTACATTCCCTGCTTCGTGTTCAGTAGTAAATTCCCTCGGTTGGGACATGACACCCTGCAATGAAACATACCTCTCCACCTTTCAGGTTCTTCATTCCCATGTCACCCTTCCCCTTCTTGCCCTTCTTGTTCTTCTTCTTCTTGCAACAACATTTCTTGATGATGCAGAAGCAGCACGTTAGAATGAGTAAAGCGGCAACCACGGCAATGGCAATGATGGCCCAGGATGGCACTGAGGGGAAAATACAAATCAGTGCATGGATGACATATCCACAGATAAAGCAAATGCTTTGACATTTGACCAACTAATCATTTAGTCGGTCAAATTTAGTCTACTTCATGTCATGTCCTGGGACAAATATATTTAGTAGGAGAGGTGCTAGTCTAGCAATGAGATTGGGTGAAAATTAGATTTCTCTGCCATTAGGAAGGGCAGTCAGTGATCGATACTGAATAAAGACATTATGAGGCTGCAGATGCCCGCAGCAAAAGAGAAAATCTAATTCCAAAACCATTGCTTAGGCGTGACATCAATACGAGTTGGTTGATCGGAACAGGTTTGAATTTGGGCTGGCACTCACGTGGGATCTTGTCGATTTCGTTCAGGAACTTGTTCTTGATCTCATCGAAGGCATCGTTTTTGTTGACGGGCTCGGTAGAATTGTCAGCGGAGACAGCGACAGGGGCTGAGGTCACACTCAAGGCACTGGCCCCTGTTGGCTTAGCAGCAACCATGGGCGCTGTCTGATGCCTGAACAAGTTGAACTTCGTCATTTAGGCTGCACGAACTGTCCCTGAAAAACAGCAGGAAAACAATACTTTCTGTAAAGCACGGCGTTGCATAGCCATCAGTGGCAGCACATTATACAAGTCCAAACTGTCACAGACAGTAGCTCATTAAAGAGTTGATTTATTTGGCCTGTTTTCATATTTCAGAGAAATTTTATAAAAGGAAAATGTGGACAAATATGGTAACACACGAGTCTGACATTAATAATGAGGCATTAGTTTCAAAACGCTTTATAGTTTGTTAAAGCTATCAGTGAGAGTTATTTTAAGGCTAACATCTAAATCCAAGACCAAGAGGAATGTTTTTTTTAGAATTTGTCCAAAGGACTAGAATCTATCTGTAATAGAATGTCTGATGCATGCTTGATTACCATGGTTCTAGTAAAACTGGTGGAAAGGGGGGTTGATTCCCTGGGAAGCACCAAGGACCTATAACTCTGAACACAACCAGAGCTAACTTGGTGGAGAAGGGGGTGCACATACATTAGCTAATGATTACTACACTCTACATATATAGAACATGTGAGCAATATCCTTCATACATTTCAAGGGATTTCAAAGGAAGCTCTTTTTGTCTTGATCCATATCCACTGAGGAAATGCATAAAGAATTTCTATTTAAAAATTATTATGGCACAAAGCAATCTATAGCACAGTCTGCCATTCTACAGTGTTTCTAACATATCTCACAGGGTTGTGAGGACAGTGGACAATGAATTCAGATCAATTACCGACAATATGTATGACGAATAGCCACCAGTTATCAATTCATCACATTGAGGTTGGACATGGCGATGTTGCCAAAGCAAAGTAGCCCGACTAGGGAAGGTGTTAAAGCGCCAAAAGAAACAAAGCAAACTAAGCAAACACACCTTTCTACACTGGTGTTACCACAGACCAAACAAATGTTCAGTCAGAGCTCCTATCGTTTCCAGAAATCACATTGTACCAAGTGGAGCCTGCCAACAGTGTGACGAGTGATCGGGTGAGACCCAGAGAGCAGAGAGGGGTGACAGGCATAACAAGAAGAAACTTATTTTCTGCTTATTTTATAAAAGTCAGAGTGAAAAAAAAGAGGAATACCCCTTTTCTCTGCTGCAAGTTCAAGTTGGTGCCAGCAGTTCTGTCTGTATTTAATATTAATTAAATAAACTGAAAGTGACAGTGTGTAAAACAACACTGATGTTTTGTGGGTGATATTACAAATGTGATAACATATTGTGCATGCATTGTTCAGGTTATTAGGACGATATTTTTCACCCACAACACGTTTAAAACAGAATTGCACAATAAAGCAGCAATCACAGGCCTCACTGTCTCCGCTCTGTCTCACATATTACTGCAGATATTGTGACAATGTTGAAAGCATCCGAGTACATTTGAGGTTTATGTGCTTTTTAACCTGTTTGTCCCTCACATCAGGACAAGCCAGACCAATTAAATTAACATTCATACAGTATGTGCCCAAGCATTTTTATCTCCTCCACTCAGAGGGTGACGGTGAGGACAGAAAGAGAGGACACAGGCTTACATTATTTTTTTATGGCAGCCATTAGTGTTGCCTCCCGAGTCAGCTCTTAGTGCTCACTGCAGACAAATCAACGATAAATGGCTTTTTCATTGAAAAGTAAAGTCTTACACTTCAAAGCTCACCTTTAACTAGACATTTAACAAGATGGATTTGTGCAGAGTTAGACGTTAACTGGCATGACTGTCCCTTGTGCATTCACACCCATGTGTGGAGGGCGGGCAGGAGGCCAAGTAGGCCAAATCTGGGCTCTCAACGTGGACAAACGCAAACACACCTAAAGCTTGACCTTAACTTCGCTGAGATCATGTAAGAAGGTCGGCTTTGAAATCAGTGCTCAAAGAATATGAGAACAGACAAAACAGGGCAAAGAACGCCGAAGTGGCAAACTCGACTGGTGCAGAGCCTCATTTAGTATGAACAGAAGTGTGGACATTTACACAGTAGTTTCCTCAGGAGCCTCAGCTCCTAAACTTGGGCTAAAGGTGGGAAATCTGGGATTCTGACTGGGAAGTTGAGGATTAAGTCCCTGAACCAATAGATTAAATCTGTGAAAAGAAGTAAGTTTGCTCATTACCACTATTAAGATGCCCTTGAGCAAGGCTCCTAACCTCTATCTGCTCCAGATCTGACTGTGGTTTTACCGAGCAGCTTTCAGGTGTGGTTGTGTGTAATTGTGTGAGTGTGAAGCAAAGCATTGCTGAAACAAGAGCCTTGATGCTCAGGAAAGCCTTCCCAGGATAAATTCAGGTTTAAAATAGACTTTTTATTCAATAATCACTGACTATAATACCCATCTCACTGAGATTGGTGGGAGTTTTGAATTCCATTTCCCAATGTGAGCCTCATTTTGTTAACGTTCTAGTTGTCATAATTCCCTAAAACAAAATGGCTCAGCTTTATTGTCCAGAGAAGTGCAGCTATCGGGCACAGTCCGCCACATTACTACATTTACTGCACCCAGTTAGATGGTGATCACACACTTTTCTCTCTTTGCACAAATGGAGTTCAGAACCCTCTTATACTGACAGTTAACAGTTAAACTGAAATGAAGTTCATCAGTGTACATCATGAAAGCGAGGGCAGGCAGCTTCAGCGGAAAAAAATGGAAGCCAGCTGAAAATGGAAAAAAGGTTGTTTTATGCTTGTTTCACTCCAAAAAGATTTAAGCACATTCAGTGTTCAAACTGACTGAACAACCACTTTTGCTTTTGTGACAGAAATGGTACGTGGTATGCATCTGTTAGACTGCATGTCTAAAAAGAAAAAGAAAAAAAAACTTTCTTATTCATTTCAATTCAGTAAAAATTTTCCAAAAATGCCACAAACTTTCCCAAATAAATGATTTCCTTTCATTTCCTATTTCCTATTAACACATGTCCCTTCATTATTTGATTTGTAGTTAAGATCATTCTTGCAATGAAAATAGATGTTATTCTGTGATTTGATTTCAGACAGTAATTCTGCAAATTTTTCCCGTCGGCCTCAACCATAAGACGGTGAATTTCATGCTCTACATTTCTGTCTTTTAGCTATGGAGGTGCTCTTTACAGCACATTTAAGGCACTGAACTGCTTTTTTTTTAATGCAATACATGAAATTATCATCAAGAAACAAAGTGGCAGGAGAACATGCATATAAAAAGATTGTTCTTTTTCATAAACATCATTGGGAAAAAAAAAAGTTAACTAATTAATCATCACTTTGACATGTTAACGCATGACAAGGAAATACAACTTTTTTCTGCCTGTGGGTTAGGGTTAACCCTAACCCTAAACACTCTCAGTCACTGACCACACAGTGTGACATCATTTCCTGTGATGGGAAACTGGGCATCTGCAGCGGAGTCTTCATCATTCATTGTGTTTATTAAGATCTTATTAGCACTCAGGTCAGATCTAAAAGAAAACTACCTAAGGTGAATGAGCTAAAAGTCGTGCAGCTGTTTCATTACACCACAGCAAGTACCCTGAACGACAATTAATTAGCAATTGACAGCCAGACACCAAGTTCTTTGTTTTCTCCCAGCCTTAACAACTTGCCTCCAGTACTACTATAGTAGTTCACACAACCAACTCCCAGTAGCTGATGTATATGTGTTTGTGAGGGAGAATTAATGAAAAATGTTGTGTGTTTAAATATGAACATAAATTATCACTCCAAATAAATGGACCTGGTTCAAGGCCTGCAAAATCTTACCAAAAAACACAAAATGGCTTCTGTAAATGGAGAGAAAACTGGCTGTGGGGTCATGTGACCACTGCTTGGGGCAACAGTCAGGATCACTGGGGCGGGAAATTAGGTATTGAATATTAGGCACAGTGAAAAGGTTGTTGTATTCAATGGGAAACAACAGCAATGGCTGTGCAGTTGTCACAGGCTTCCAGACAACCAGGGTCCTCCAAGATACAAAGCAATCTCGCTAATGTGACCCCAGTGAAATCATTCAGCCCCCACTGAGGCCCCAACCATCTGTGACATTATGGGCTATGCGTGGGTGGGTGGAGTGGTTGGCCTCTAGCTGAACTAGCTGTGCAGCTTCATTTCCTCCAAGTCTCGCTAATGTGATTGCGCCAATAAAGAAGGATGTTTTTTGTTAAATAAATTATAAGTAATAGACACATTCTTCATTTGATCATTTCAGACAAAGGCCAAGTCAAAACCTTTATGTGAAATGCAGATTATCTTTTAACGAGACGTTACATATACATGACATGTGTGCTCTAATTTGGAATTTACACTTCCATTTCGTCTCAGTCCCATTGAGCTATTTTAAGTCTGAGCTAAGCTGCATTAGATACTAAGGAAATAATTTAAAGTGGAAGTGTTCAAAAGGCATCACATGCATCTTGAATTTATGACAAACGCGCTGGAAGGAACTGGAGAATATTGGCTCCACTACCTCTGAGTCACAGCTGACCTATGATCTGTCTGGACTGATTTCAGATGAAAATACTGGAACATTTGGAGAACAAGGAACATAGTATTTTATTAGATCCATCAGACAGAGCATTACTGTAGACAGAAAGCTGAGCTGAGACAGTGGAATTGTTTCAATTAGAGATAATGTGCAGCTGTGCTCCCGAACTCTTGCTGTTCTATGGTAATTCACCCCTGCTGAAATGGACTTGGGGCTCCCACAGTCATAACGGTCTCATTTTGGCCAAGTCTGAAAAGGATTACAAAGGCTGCATGATGGCTGCATTCCTTGTTATTTACAAGTGAAGGATGAGACCATGGAAATTGGTCTAAACGGTACCCAAGATTTTATTCAGTTGTATAAGCAGACTGAGACAGGGTAACGCAATTCTCAATCCTGCGAATACTCATTAAATTAGCTCTTTACAGATGAAACAAATAAAATTATGTACGTGAATGTAAATCAAAATATTAAGCTGAGATGTACCACTGACTGTACAGCTGGCATGCACAGTCGCTCAAATGAAGAGGATATAGCAGAAAATTATTTCACAAAGGAAACTGATGTAGTTGTAAACCATCTTTTGTCATGTAATTGTTGAAAGCCAAGAGACTGACAAAAGCCCTGGCAGTGCCAGTGCCAGATTCTGAAACTCTTGACCAAGAGCTTTCAAGTATACCAGTGGGAGTACACCAATCACTTGACGGGTGGTGAGGGTTTTACTAAACAGTGGTTAAAAATATTTAACCACTGTTAACTATCCCATGTTTTATACATGACAATGCTTTCATATTCATCATTTTTTTTAAATCTTTGCAGCAAATAAGCTCTCAGTATAGATTTACATCTCCTCTCATGTTTCAGCAGCATAAATGTGACATTTGTCCCTGCTTTACTAATATTAAAGTTGCAGTGCGTAACTTTTAAATGAATGCCTGTTAAATTCAAACCATTGCCAAAATGAGCTCATGCAAGGCCAACCAAGCCCATCAGCTCCATATAACTCTATATCAGTATAATGGTGTTAATTTTACATCACAAAAGCAAAGCAGCTGCAAACTTAGAATATGCCAAGACACACCAACACAGTGGCTTCTATTGCTAAACTCCCCCTAAACATTCAGCACTTTGACTGGATAAACACTTATTGTAACTAGGTAGTGGAGGGGTGGGTGTGGTGCAAATTCACAAGCCACATGTCGACGATTTATTTTGTAAAATGGTAGGTGAAGGCTGTGCAAGAATCAATGTGCTTGCTGAAATCCAATGATTGCGCACTGTAGTGGCATGCGATGACATTCCCACATAGGAAAGCAGAGCCCACTTTCTTAATACATGATTCTGTCGCTTCTTACACCACTACTATTGGACGTGCAATCTAATCTACTAATTGAGAGGTAACCAAGGGCATCCAAGAGAATTACAGACGATCTGACAGAAAGAAGACAGACCGTGATGTTAAAGCAAATCAGTCTTTTCATTCATCAATTTAAAGGTCAGAGTAGCAGGCAAAAAATATATATGAAATACACTTTAACTGATCATCCAGTCTGCTAGTCAGGATAAATGATAGAGAGCTTCCTTGTGTCATTTATTTGTCTCATTTTTATGAGATTATAATCTCAACATGGCTTCCAAGTAAAATAAAGGTCCAATGAATAAAGAATGAACTAACCCCTAGGTTCTCAATATGTGGTACTCATACCATCTGTGGTACCCAAGCTCCCCCTGGTGGTACTTGGGGCTCTTACAGTTCCATTTGAAAGTAGCAACCTCAGGATGAAACTTCAAAACTTTAGAAAGATTACTACTTTACAAAAAACACACTACTTTTTCACCAAAGGTGAAATGATACCTTTTTCCTAGGGTATAGCATTGTTGCTATAAACTTTACTCTACATCAGCAGAGTTGGTCATTAACTCAACAAATGATGTGCCAAACTGTCCAGGACAGGACATTTAGACAAGCATCAGACACTTGTGCTTTGAATTATGGTGGTACAAATGCTCCGAATGCAAAAAAAATAAACAACACAAGCAGCCACATGAAAAGACACTGACTACCAGTCAGATGTGTCAACATGGCAACTACGTCTTCACGTCAACCAAATGCAACAGGAAATCCTGCTGATGTCACTGCAGATCTGAGGGCAGCTAGTGAGATAAGGATGTCAAAAAGGTGCTTTGCTCATCATCTCACCAAAGACAATTAGAGAAAAGCCTGTTTCTCATATATCTCATTGTGCAGTGACCCAAATGGCAGGCCAGAGAGGCTCATTTACAAACCTGCTTTTGTAGATAAAGAATGCTTATTCGCACCTGCAGCTCAATGTGACTCAGCTATTATCAAGAGGAATCCTTGAAAAGAAAGAAGGAGGTGCAGAGGTTTGAATGCTGAACAAGGAGCTGTATGATCATTTAGAGCCAGTTACCATACATTATCCCTCTCCCCCTCAGCACAACCCCTCTCCTTGTCCCCTGATAGGTGGACTAATCATTCTGTCACTGAGATAGTGACCCAATCTGCATGTAAGGCCGTGTGGAGAAAAAGTAAAAAGAGGAGAGGGCTTCTGCAGCAATGCAGATAGGTTGCAAACCTCCCTGTTTTAAACAGAAAAATATGTATAGAATAACACACTGACATCTCTTTTTAAATTAGAGAATCACCCATTGTCTTTCATCATTGTGGCGTTAAAGGATTATTTTTGAAATTTCGGGTTACATGTAAAGATTAATACTAATCTCAAGGCTGTCAAGTGATAAACAGCAGCTGAATAGCTTAGCTTTAAAAGCTCAGCAATTAATAGATTAGTCAACAGAAAGAAAATTAATCAGTAGCAGTTATTTCAATGTAAGAATATCAAAATATATGCTGGTTCCAGCATCATATGAAATATAGTATTTTTGTTTTTGGACACTTGGTGGAAAGACTAAGGTTTTTACAAATGTTCATGTTTATCTTTCATTAGGTCCAAATGGCAAAAACAAAGTTGACCTTATAGCACGTCTAAAGCAAAATTTTAAGGGTACTGGCCATTAGAAACCCATTGTATAAAGTAATTTGTTGCTTTTAAATTTGGGGTTTTGCATTAGTTAAACAAATAAGATATATTCTAGTGATACTTAGTTAAGTTTACTAGTGTCGGGGGGCAGATTTTGTTTGTCATGGGACAGAGCCTGAGTCTAGCTGTTATCCCTGTTCCCAGTCTGCTAATCTGTTATTTTTGCAAATCTAAACATAAAACTGTTTCAACAATGATATCAATTTCTCTTAAGAGATACATTATCATAAGCATGCCAAGACAGAGGACACACCTCAAAGTATGTAGGCAGTGATGGTTACAGTTTGTTTACAGTGTGTCCTGTCAGAAAACAATTCTCAAAGTATTCACCCATTCCACACAGTAAAGTGTCACCATGATCTCTGCAGTGTCGTCTCTGGTCATGGACAAATCCTCCACCAAAGTGAAGCGAAAAGGTGAGAAAGGAAAAATCCGCTAGGGATCTGCAAACTCAAGATTTCTCCTTCTAAAGATGCAAGAATAAATAAATGCCCCATCAGCACAGCAGGACGCTGTGGGTAACAGTGTCTAACCGTTTAACACCAAGGCTCTTTGCCATCGTCTGCCAGCCACACACCATTACCTGGACTTAGGCCAAAATTGGGGAGGCTCAGCTCTAACCTGGAGCTGACAACAGCTGAGCAATCACAATAATTGTGCTACAATCTGTCAGAGGGAAAATCACTGACTCATTCTGAGGGTCCAGCATGGCTCTGTCATTTTGTACACACTCCTGCTAGTGTAATACTGTACTTTCTAAAATAAGCTGAGTGCAAATACCTCAGCCTAACGAAGCAAAAGCAAGTAGAAAAACATGGCTAATATGTGTGAGATAGGGCACACACACTCTCTCTCTCTCTACTCTCACTGTCTACAATATACACCTAAAAAGGCCTCTTCTCTTCGTCTTCTTATCTGAGAAGTTTCAGCATTATGGCACCAGCTGCCCTCTTGGAGGGAGCCATAAGGAAAAAAACATAAGATTGGTGAACTTTAAAGCATCCTCTCATTTTTCTGGTTATCTATGAAGACCTCAGAGAGCATTCCTCAGTGTGAGAGCCACAGGGAGTGGCAGCCTGCGGTACGGACTTAATGAGCCTGTCTAAATGTTTTAGAGCCTGACAAAAAAGGACCTGCAGAACATGTTCAGTATCAAACAGTCTCCTGCACTCTGGGTATTGGAGAAGTAAACATGCATACAGGTGCATGACATGCCTAGTTGAACATACAACTCATATTATCCCTCACGCTGTTCACTCTGCAGTTGTTTACTGCACTTCTGAAACTAGAATGATCACATTATCTCTCCAAATACAGGCCATTGACTGTCTCTGATAATTACAACCACAAAAACTCTGGGGAAAGAAAAAAAACCTGTTTATATTTCAGGATGTGTCTTCAGGGAATGAATCCATGTGAAGACACAAGAACAAATAACTGCGTTACAGCCGACTTTGTTTTAAAATCAGGCTAAAATTTCCTAATACTTCCTAAAGAAAAGCAGGGCTACTAATAGTTCCCGTTTTCTAATTAATTTGAATTAGGGCTGTGAAACAATCGATTTCTTTTCATTGTAGATTCACAGCTGTCTTTAAGTCCACATTAACAATGCAAGCAACTCTTACCTGTGTTTTTTGATTAGTAATCAAATGAAACGGGAAGCAAAGAATGTTTCTTGACCAACTTGATTTTTCAATTATTTGACACCATGTCTACTTCAGAAATGTTAATGCAGCGGCATTTGCATTTTGCAGAAACTCAAGTCTAGTTGCCCTCTGTGGATAATTAACATATGCAAACTGTTTAAGATTATACAGACAGAGTGATTCTGCGACACAGAGAAACAGCAAAATTAAGTCTCACTGTCTCTCAGCAGAGCTGCAGCATCATTAGCTTAATTATTTCACTTTCTGACTTAATGATGACACCACATAATGATCATCAGCCGTTTTTAAGTGTGACAACTGACCACTCTCTAAACTCTCTGAGTGAGTCACTCTGATTCACTGTGTGTGAGCAGTTTAAGAGTGAGACAATACACACAATTAATGTGTGTATTAATGCATTAATGCAGCCAGCCCTAATTTGAATAAAATTTTATTACATGAAAATTGATGTACAAGTAACAGGCCTGATGCAGACGTGCAGGAGTCAGTGTTAGGAAATGATAGGTACAAACAGCCCAGTGTAGGTTTTGTCCTTGGACGTGTAACTTCAGTGCTGTCTGTGATACATGTCCCATGAGATACAGCAGTAAAAAGGACCAACATGCAGCACTTTATACAATCCCCCACCCCTATTTATACTCCCTATACTCATCAGCACAACTGCATTCTAGAGCACTGTGCGCTGTTTTGTTACCCTGCGAATACAGTAGTATTTGAAGTATTTCAGTGTAGCGTGCTGATTATTGGCTCCACTTGGTTGTTTCAGGGAGGTTGCGAGAGATGCTGGTGGTGCTAAAGGGGTACGCAGAGCATCTGTCAGCGAGGCAGCCTTCTGGACACTCTTCAGGAAAGAAAGATGCACTACACCCACCGGGCAAGCTAAATGAGGCATGATCAATGAGAACAGTCTAGATACAGAGGCTGCAACCAACCCTTACAGTCCCCAGTGAGAAACTATAATAGACTGCACACAAACTGCACAAAGACGAGGTCCAAAACTAGATGCTGGGGCAGATCAGGACCCAGAGGATGCTCAGTATTTCCTACACATGAAGCTTATGAATTAGCTTTGAGTAAAGTTTGGGCCACATGCACCAAGAACACATCACCCAGCAACTACAGCACACTTAGGGTCAAACCAAAGCAAAGGAAAGTCAGATGCAGCTAACTAAGACAATTCAGCTGAAATACACCCTTACCAGCACTACTGTATTTCCGTTATCCTGTTGTCCACAACAGGCCTCACCAAGAAGGCACTTAGGGTTAATGTTACAATGCCTTAATCACGTACATTAACCACTCTCCCATCAGCACTAAAACCTGCAGTCCTCTTCGCACTGTTTCCACTGCAGCATTATGCTCTGCCATGCACACAAACACACACATGCTCACTCATTCTCTCTGTGACAACCCCCACCTTTTTTTTCTATCAATCCCCTCCTCCTCTTCTTGTCTCCACTATTTCTGTCTCTTTCACTGAAAGGATCCCCCTCCCCTCCCCTCCTTCCTCCTCTCCCTTCTCCTTGCTTTCTCTCCATCTTCCATCTCTCCCCACGCTCCGCCACTCACTGCTCGGCCGGCTGATTTGTGATGCTGCTCACAAGGTCTGAATAGCAATAGCAATCTGTACCTCAGTCCAACACATAAGGGCAACCCAAAAAATTCCATATGCTCTCCTGGCCGACCAGCACTCACACCACCTTGTTTTCACAGCACTGCTGCTCCACGACTCCATACATACATAGCTCTGATATATTTCTCATCTTACAAGGCAGCAGAGTGAATGCAAATAAGTAAAATGAAAGAAAAAAAAAGATACTGTCTATATATATATGGATGAGACCTCTTGAACCTCAAGAAAATGTACATGTATGTCATTTGCTGTGTGCTTGCAGAAGACTGCTGCTGCTGCTCTTGTCTCTTTCTCTCTGAATTATGTCTTTGGACTTGCACCACTCCCACTGGGATCAAGGAAGATTTTAATCCTATGAAAACAAACGATGCAGGGTATATTCTAGTATTCACATAATGCTTCTTTATAATGAGGGTATAGGCCATGTTCTTGCATAAATAATATCCAGCAGTGCTGTGTAATTGTGTAAATCTGCTTGTTTAATGACATCAGGTGACACACTCTTCGGTTTAACACCAATGCTGAACCAGACACTTTGGAGCCCTTCGGGTATTTGTGTGTGTCAGTGAGAATTATCATCCTCCCCTAAGTGAATTGCTCTCCTTACTGGCCAGCAATGAGCACTCGAACCAGAAATCAATAAAGTCTCAATCAGTAAAAATGGAGAGTGGGGGGAGCGTGAGAGAAGAAGGGAGTGTGAGGGAGAAAGAGAAAGAGAGAGGGTAACAGAGAGAGCGAGCCCTTTGTAATTTCAAAACATACATCTGAAAGCAAGGAATTGAATTTGTTCGGTGTCTGTGGTGATACAATTTCATGTATTTCATGTATAGATGCTGATTTGAATTAAAGGTGATGCAATCACTGTGAGTAGGTGGGAGCAATCTCAGTGATGCAAGTACACCACTGTACATCCTGTAAAAACACATATCTTAAAAGGGTGCGTTTTAAAGGGTTTACATTTATTCTCTTTTTTACTGTCAATGAATCCCATGATAAGACCAACACTATGTTAGTCTGTCTATCAAAAGGTATATTTTAGGTCTCACACTATAGCCTTTACTTTCAACAAAGCTTGGTAGGAGCTCTCCATATTACTTTACTTGTCTAATTTTGCAGATATTCTGGAATGCCAACTGTGATTGTGTTAAAAAAGGTCTGCTGAAAGGTGTTTGTAATTCAGAGAAAACATCCATTCTGTAAAAATAGCCCCAGTCAACCATCTTTTGGTAATTGTGATATGTTTTAACATTTCATTCACTAAGGCTCTTGGGGAAACTGGATCCCTCCCTCTGAGGAGGCCCACTACCACGTCAAATGAATTATTGTCCCAACTGAGGACACTACATCTTTGACAGACAGGCTTTTTTAATATGTTTCACAAGAATGTAGTAGATTACAAATTTGTTGTGAATACTTTAACACATGGATACACACATCAAGTATTATATTATTTTAAAAAAAGGAAAGACAGAAGGAAAAAAATACACCTTTAGAATGAAGGAAACACAATCAAACATGGAGGGGAGGATGAGTGCTTTCTGTGGCTGCCAGGAGGAAAAAAATAAAATGGCAGTGCAATACTCCAATTCAGACTAGATAAAACACAACCTTCTACATCGAAATGTTATATTTAGGCCTTATACCAGAATCTGTGAGAGCCATTCCACCCTGTATTCTTTTGTGCAGCCTTTTCCACATAATAAGCAAAATCTTACAGCCCAGTGGCCTGAAACCCAGGCTGGAGTGATTCACTGTCTCAAAGTGAACAGGGTATTGATTCAACCAAGATTCATTGTATGTTGGGTAAAGTCAAGTTGAGCAACACTGGCTCTGTCCAAAGAGAGATGAGTCACACTATGAATGCCCTCAATGAGGGTTTTGTAATGCTGACTGTTGCTGCCACAGGAAACAGCGAATACAATTAATCATTATCATAATTTCATTGAGTAAGAAGTAAGAAAAAAAAAACTACATCAGACATCACTTTGAAGTAAACAGGCCGTGTCTCCAGAGAAATTCGGTGCAACTTAGAATGCATTTTTAATAAGGCGAGTGTGATGTGGAACTGCATGGAGCTTGCAGCCTTGTATTAAAGCTTTTCAGTCCATGACTAAGGGAAGCCATTAAAATGCACTACCCTACCGAGCTTCTTCTACAATATTCACGTTCTGCCATGTGTTTTTCTGTGCAATGATTAAAGTAACATCGGCATGTGTAACAGAGATGAGACAACAGCGATATTCAGCAGAAACGTACCAAGATAATACAAAAGTAGGCAAGATGGTTAAAAAAGACTGCATTGCCTCTAATCTCTGCACAAGAAAAATACATTTGCACACAAATGATACAGTACACATGCACAAAGATAAGAGAACATCTATGGTTTCTTTTTTTAATTCAAGCGAAATCTCCAGATTTATGTCTGTGTTGGCTCTCTAAATATGAAGTAGTGAAGCGTACTTACTGCTCCCCCAGTCACATCTCTGCTGCTTTAATGTACACACATGATGTATTATTTGTGCTAAACGCACTATTCCGAGGCTAGTGGTCATGGATTAGATCTTGTTGCCAATCTGCGGATGTAAGGATGGACAGTAGTGCAATATTGTGTTGGTCAATTTTGGATGCGAGACAATGAGAGAATTTCTCTGCAAGGGCAACATTCTTATCATGTCTCTAAACTGCCATTCAGTATTTGCTAGCAATTGTGCTGCCACTCAAGATTGTAGAGATGTTCCATAGAAAAGCTCCAATTTAAACTCACTGGCAAATTTGATCCCATATCTATGTCAGTTTCACTTGTATTCTACATTACTTTAACACCAGAAAAAAGAATACATTATTTTACAGAGGCTGTTTTGGAATTAATTATATATGTATAAGCTTTGTGAAATGGTTAGTCAAATTATCAAAAAGAAATTCAATTTGAATTTAGATTGTTTCATTTTACAAGCAAATATGTTAAACAATTAAAGCCTGAATTTGCATAGTAAATACTTTTCGTCGTTTGTTCTTAATTAAAGATCCTTCATTCATGACCATTTTATATTTTTTATATCAAATTAAATTCACAACTCAGATTTATTCATTTTCATCTCGTATTCATCTCTGATTGTGACACATTTAGTCTGTTTAATGAAAATAAAAACTCACCACAGTACTGTACATTATCAGCTCAACATGAAATGGCAGGAAGACAAGTTTAGCGAGTCGTTGGCAAACACAGAGAGAAGAAAACGTGTAGTGATTAAAACAGAATTACAAGGGAAATGTGGTGAACAGAAACACAACCTCAAACTAATTTTGACGTTATTTCATATATTTCATATTCTGCAGGAAAACATATTTGCATGAACCTGTGATGATATGTTAGTTAAAAACTTGGATTAAACATTTGTGCTAAAAAAATTCTTTGTGTTTGGCACTTATTTTCTAATATGTAACAAACAATCATATGAAGTCATAATATGACCATGACATGTCATCGCAGATGAAGCGAATCAGCTAATTTATTCACAAATTAAAGTTTAATTTTGCAAGTCACAAACTCTTTTTAGGTTTTTGTTTGGTGTTTTGTTCAGTTGCAGCACCCACCTAATAACGCAGCTGTAGCTGTTCCACACAGGGGTTGCCAACAGCGAGCTGCAGCTATGGGTCGGAAATGCCAAAAGTTATCAAATCTAAAAAGCCTCTCTACCCCTCTCAAAAACATCTTGATCAAGAAATCAAGAAGCAAAACATATCAAAGGCTGAAAGTGGAGAGGAATTTGAAGACACACCAGTGTGGATAACTTTCTCCTGGACAGTGAATCAAACAAGCAGGTTCAACCATGGTTATCTCTCGCCCTCTTTATCTCATTACATTGTCATGAATATTTACACATACACTGTTTTTACAGCCTGTTTTTGTTTTATTGTTATGAGATAATTCTATGCTGCTGTTGCACTTTCACTTTTAGTTTCTGCCTGCTGCTGACATGTGAAAATTAATCAAATAGCTTCAGTGTTTATAAAAAAAATTATGCACTACTATTCCCAGAGCTTTGAATTTTCATTTACTACATATGAGCTGATCAATGTTAATAACAGTAAGGCTGACACTGGGCAGCGAGGGCTAAAAAAGGCAGATGGCTGTACTGACAGAGTCGGTACAAAAAGAAGAAGCAAGTAACCGATCTTTCAAGGGAGGCTGTTGTCCGCTGGGGTTTATTAGCTTTCTGTAACCCTCTGTGGTACTGAAGCTTCCATCGCTCATGGAAATGACTCTGATTAATCAACAGAGTGCTGGAGTGTGCAGGGCACCAGCGCACAAGGAGCCAATCGTATAATAAATAATGCTTGCTCAAAGTGGGTTTCACCTTTGTCTTCACGACGCCTTCCCTGCTCACTACACACTGCAGTGGGCTCCTTCCTCTTCTCTGGCACATGCGAATCTTTTCCAGGAACAGATGGGGGAGCGGGGGAAAACCCAACACAGAATGTTTCATGCTGACATCAGGTGGAGCCCAAAATATGTGATTACACAAGGGTCTATTTACATATACTTTAGTGCTGTGGTGTTTCAATTTTTGGACAATGTGTCTACCCCATAATTATTTTCCTCATTAATTAGTTCTTTAAAACATTACTCTGGATTTGTTCATTTATTCCAACAGCAAAATTTCTTTAAATAAACAACAATTCATTCGACAGTCTGGAAAGGCATTCAGCCATTGACAGACTGCCAGCTGGCCCATGCCTTCAGTGGACAGTAAGGGTACAGAGGCGAGCTGGTGATGAGGAATGGATGATATCGCTGAGAGGGGAGCAGCAGAGGATAAAGGCATGGAACACTATGCAGTGATCTGTCTCCCTTTAAAAAGGATGGTCAAAGCAATGACAGTGGACATCTCTGATGAAGTGAGGAATCTCCTCGTCCTCCTCCACATCTCCACTGTCTGTCTGTCTCACAGCCTTTAGGTTCACACTATCACATCAAAGCCTCAATACTCATACTTACAGCCAAAACCTTGAATCTTGAAAAGTGGCTGGAGGCAATCACAGTGAGAATGTTGTCAGTCACAAACCCTGAAAGACAAAGACATTAGATGAACTCAGAGAAACTTAGTCCGCTCTTTTCGTCAAAGAAACATCTGCATCATATTGTACACTGTGTTCTTGGAAACTATCTCTATCACTGATCTAATTTAAATCCCAGGTGATTTCAAATTTACGCTGAAGCTCCACCCTCCCACCATGTGTGTGTGACTAATTAGAAAGTTGTTGACCTACAGTGTGTGTTTCATTTCAAAATAATCCATGGCAGTAAATCTCACCTCCAGGATCACATAATATATGTGATTAGCATGAATTAAATCTTTTAAATAAGGAAACTTTCGATTTGTACGTTACGGATCTGACCCTTTTACAGCAAAAACCATTTTGAGCCAGAGGGAAAATATCGATAGCTGCCTCTCTTTCACGTAAACAAGTTGATATATGCCTGAAGCCTAATATTTTGAACAAAAAAATGAATTATCACTAGAAGCAATCTGTTACATGTGATGGCTCACCAGTTAGTGAATCAATCATTCGTCACCCCAGTAGCACCCTAATGAGTGTCTCTGTGAAGAATAGTTATAAATCAACATTCAGTATACCTGAGCCTGCTTTTTTTAAGATTTCCAACCCGAATCAGCTGAGCTTTGAGTTCATAAAGTAGTTAAACCATAAAGCTGTATTCATGAGCCATTTATAAAGACTGTAGCATACTGAGGCCTTTTATTGATAAAAACAGGAAGCAGGTTTTGACAAATGGCCATGTTAGTCTAATCACACATTTCAACCCAAGCAACAAAGAATTTTGTTAATTTGGACTATGTCTTTTTGTCCTGTGCTAAGGTAACAATCTACTTCACAGTTGTCTTATCAAACACTGAACAAGAGAGGGGGAAAAAAAGTGGGTTTCCCAAAATGTCAAGAACCAGACACATTTCCAGCAACGATTTTCTGATAAGATAGCAAAAGAATTGATTTGATCAGTCATATTCTACTCATGTTTTTCTGCAGACTTCTGAAGATATTCAGTTTGTGGCGCAATTTCCTCCTCCATTTTTGGCAAAACAATCAATTTCATGACTCACTGGATTTAATTGCTTTATTGTAATTGTATCACAAACAACATCCACATAAAAAGATAACCAACGTCAATTTGTGCACTTCAATGAGGGGAAAACATTGTCTGCGGTCACAAGGACAGCACTTCCTCTACAAATCATGTGTGTTACAAATGGATTTTACATTTCTAAATATACACAAAGTTACCACTGGAATATCTCTCTAGATAGTACCGTCTTCAATTTAAGCACCTTCAACTCAAAAAATGTCAAAATAACAAGATAGAAGATGAAAAATCTTAGCACTAATTTAATGGTTTAAGGAATAAAAGAGACTAGGGAACTCTTTGGGTTCCTGCACAGTGAAATACTGTAACTGCAGTGCTCATAGAAACACTATCAAACTGTCAAATTGACTTGTTTTGCAGCGAGCTGAGGGGGTAACAGTGACAGGTAGAAGAAAAAGCATCGGCACTGCAGCTCTCCAAGAATATGTGTGGCATTTTCTTTGTTTCAGGTAAGGTCAACTGACAAGGACTGAAAACAAACACACTCAATCAAACCTGACAGCCTTGTCAGTTATAAATGCTTATACAAGAGCATAAACTCAAATCAGATGAAATCATAAACTCTATTCTACGAGGACAAATACAAGGTCAAATCTCACAAAAAAAAATATTGAAAGGTTGTAAATTGGCTACCTGACGGGGGCAACAGGTACTGATATACAGATTATCAGATACCCTCTGAAAGGAAATGACTCTTGGTGAACATAAATGGATCTTTCTCACACTAATTTATGTTTGCAAAATGACCAAACTATTCAAAGAAAGAGTGACAGGCAATTTCATTTCCATTACAAGTCAGCACCACTGAACCATGCTGGCAGTGGACTCATACTAAAATGAACACTGATAAGTCATATCTTTTAAGGTCAGGAACAGGGTGTTACTTGAGGTAAAATAATTCTCAAATCTTTAAAGGCTATTTTTAAAACTTACTGCAAGTCAAGCAGGTTCAAGCAAGGTTTTACAACAAAGTTTCATCCATCAGAGAAGCTTGTACATTGATTAAGGTACGCAGCACCCATGCTCTAAACGTCCAGTGTGCAACATTTCTGAGCTTTATTTGCCTTAAATGCACGTGCAATACATACAGTAAGGTTTTTTTAAGAGTATAATTGTTTGTTTTTGTAGACTTAGAATAGGCCTTTTATATGAACTTTAGGAAAGAGTCAAGTTTAACTGAGGCTGCCATCTTACATCACTGTTTCTACAGCAGCTTCAACAGTCGTAAGGGAAGAAAATCTGAAGCACTGTTCAGGTGTCTGTACTGACTATTCTTTTCACCGAATCTTCATTTGGCTGTGGGTTTGTCTCATTGATTAGACTATTTAGACCAGTTCACAGTAAAATACTTGAAATAAAGCTTTCTTCTTATACTCCAGACTGCTAAAAACCATACTGCTGCCCAGAAGAAAAAAACATTTTCTGATTTAGATTGCCTCTTATCCCACAAATAATCGCCATTTGATAAAGAGAACTATGCAGACCATACAACTGGAAAAGTCACCCGGCACCAATATTCAGTCTTCTCATTCTTTAACAAGATTTTTGTGCAGCTTCTCAGGCAGTACTTGAATTGAAGAACCTCTAAGGATTCTGTGCTTACTTTTTCTCTCTCCCAGTTTCTCATTTTCTGTCTATTTAGACACACAGCCCTCCACAACTGTTACTCTCACTCAGGCAGGGGAAGATTGGGGGAATGGCGTGGGTTAAAGGGAACTTAGAGGAGACCTTTGGGAGCTCTTAGCTGCCCTACGCTCTCTGGAGCGTAGCGTATAAACACTAGAAGATATGTATGTGTGAGCAGGGAGCTTTCCATACAGGGATCTGGCCCAAATTAAATCTCTCTATTGTGAAGATGGAGGGTTAGAGGGAAAAAAGAGCCATGCCAGCTGAAATCCCACTGGCAGTGCTGCATTGCAGAGGTTTAATATGGAACCAAAAGGTAGGAAAACACATTTTAGAAATGGCCTTCGGTCGACACCCAATTAACCTGTCTTTACACTAACACATATGCACACAGATGCACGGGTGCATATATGCACACACCTTGATCTTGACACAGTAGCAGCTCGTCAATAGTGGGTGCTAGGGCACCGCCCCGCCTATTCCCCATTGTTACCAATTGAAGAAGAGTTTTAAGATTTATAAAGTAAAATGTAAAATCTGCAGTCACGATGAAGATTTAAAAAAAAATGTTCTACATTGTCTAAAGTTGGAGAGAGGAGACCGTCATCCTGTCCAGGGCCCAGAGATCTTTAGCCACAGACTCCCATTATATAAGGTCTACGTGTGCAGTTCACTCCTCTCAGTAAAAGAGATAAGAGCTCACACAGTGCTGACTTTGTGCACCCCAAGAGATAAAGAGCCGCAGAGAATAGATGGAGAATGAAGAAAGAAAACTTCGGTTAAGTCGATAAAAACGAAGGTGTTTGAGAGGAGAACACTGCAGCAAAGCAAAGAATCTAACAGCTTGGACCTGGCGACCATTTGGCACACCCAGGTCCTTAAATGTGAGTTTTGGCTGTTTTCAGTGTCATATCTTAGTCATTCCCAGACAGTGGGTCAGGACCAACAAATGAGTCACCAAATGAATTTGCTTAATTTCTTCTGCCTGTTATTTAAAATTTAACTCATGCATACATTAATATTTTTATTATTTTTTTGGAACATACTGTGTACCTCTTGACAATCTCTGGTTTATTACAGTCTGTAACAGCACTCTGTATCGCTGTAACCTACAGAAAACAAATAGGCAGAAATGCCACACTATGAACACATTTGCTCTTGTTGTGATTTATATTTATTAATAAGGTCAGATAGTTTGCAGTGTTTAACAATCAGCTCCCTGTGGGAAGGGAAACACTGTTATATTTGATAGTAAATGAAGTGTCTAGTTTTAGGAGTTTTCATCTTCAATGTTTCTTCAATAAGCACATGGCACCATTTCTCTGGACATAAATCAAGGTAGAAAATGCCATAGGCCTTACTGTTATTCCATACAATTTTCCAGTATGTATTTTCCAGATTGTGAGAGGTGAAGAGCATGATTCCTTATTGTTTATATGACAGATTACTGACTGTGGGAGTCTTTTACAGTCAGCAGAAACAAGCGATTGATGACACTGTGGCTCTGCTCTGACACCATCAGTGCAAAGACAGTGTTGTCCATAAACAGCTTTTCATTTGACTTTGGATCATTACTTAGGAACTATATGTCTTATTTCTTGTCAAGAACCTTATCTCATAAATAACAACTTGAAAAAGTGAATGCTACACCTGATGCAAAGTAGAGCAAGCATCCTTTTTTGGTTTCATACTGACACCTAATCTAATGGTAGAGGTAGAGGTAGTGATGTATTCTAGTTTCCTTGCTTATCACCATTTTAGACCCATGTAAAATTATGTTTTTTATACACTCTGAAATATATAACACTTTGTCTATGTCCATTTTCCATTAAAGATTTCTGTATGCAATCAATGAATGAGAAATAAAGAGTTTTGTTTGCAATCTTATATTTTGCAATCTTATATTTTTTAATTTAGTTCATGGCCATTGGTAGCAAAAACAGAATAGTTACTTTTTTTGTTTAGTTTATATTATTACTATATTATTTGACAGTAGAAGTAGTAATATAAACTGGAGGTGAGGACACAAGAAGTGAACACTCCAGAAAGTTGCACAAGCAGGTGATTTACTCATGCGGGAAGCAAATTACCTGACAAATCCACCCCAGTGCACCAAGGTTCGAGTGTACCAGGCTATTTATAGGAAAACACATTATTAATTATGAGACTTCACGAGTACCACCATGCACCTGCCACAGCAACCTTCTCTCTCCTGTTAAACTACAGTTAAACTACTTAAAATCCACTCAGGTTAATGAAGTTACTAGGAAGAATGAAAGTATGCAGTTGTCTTGTCATCTCAGACAAAGCCGCTGTGACTATCAATCCTGTATTGAACTTTTGTGATTTCAAATTTGCCTCTCTCGCCTTGCATTTGTCCCTGCCTGCAGAGCACTGCTGACTTTGCCCTTTGCCCTTCACCCAAGCCTTGTCTGCATTATCTTGTAATAAACTTGAACTCTTTGAACCTTTAACCGGTGCCACTGAGTGATGCATTTGATTCCAGTGTTGCCATGACGACTAAGGATAATGAGCTTGCTGTATTGATTTGATATACAACACTTAATTGAAAGTGTTCTCTTCATTTTATGGCCACAATCAGCTAGATTGTCTTCCTGGATATTTTCAGAACTTTATATTAAAAGGAAATACATACCAGAAATCAAAAGGAGGATTAAAAGATCTGAACAGTTCCAGGTAGGGGTGGGCAATAATGCAACAACATTATATATCACAACACAACTTTCTTGTGTTAATGCATTGCATAACAATGCATGCCTTGAGATATTACATATGTAATTAATTAGTCTGAATGTTTTACCCAGATGTGTTTAACAGCTGCTTGTTGTTTTCTGTCCATAAAAATGTTTTTTTAAGACATTTATAATTATCTTAATATCATATTGACTGATTTTATAAACATTAATAAGCTTTTTGGCCTTATAATCTAGCCTTAGTTCCAGATATTCTGGAAACACGGGAATTGGGTCCAAAATGGAACCATGCTGCTTTTGGAACCCAATTACAGTGACAGCACAGTCACAGAAGGTTTAGCTCTCAGTCAAACCATTAGCCTGCTGCACTGTAATCTTGAGGAGAGTTGACACATCAGCATTAATCTACAGCTGCATAAACTTTACAGTATCTACAGAATAATATTGTTTACATGGTGGTGTCTTATTAAGGTACTCTACTAATCTGGCTAACTTCAGAATATTTCTGTCTTTGTGTTCAGCCTTCACAGTTTATTTTGGTTGGTTTATCTTGACGCAAAGCATACTGTAACTAATTTGACAAAAAGACAAATATTAATTAATCCAGTTTATTTGTTACTGTTCAAAATCGTTTATATCATTAAGGCTTATTGAATCTAATTGTTTTCTGACTGATAATCACTGTTAATGAATTTGACCCAATAATATCTCAGTGGATTCACAGTAAACATAGGCCAAGGTGGTCTTCAACCTGTTTTGAAAATGTGAGGATTCACATATGAATGACACAACAAAGTGTGATCCAAGACATTTAAGAAAACAACAGTCATGTTGGGTTACGGACATATTAGCTAAATCTGAAATAGCTGAAATCAGTTTCAATGTTCCATTTGTTTTTAATTACAAATGTATTGCCCTATCAGCCTCATGACTCAGCTCAAACACCAACAAGAAATTTGCACAATGTTTATAGTTAAGCTTTCAGGAAACCGACGATCTTTTTGAAACAACTGCTGCTTTTCAGAAAGCTACTGCCAATCAATCCTGGTATAGAGCACCTACTTCTCTCAGTTACCTGCTTCACTGGGAGACAAGACCTGTGCTTATGTGCAAAAATAAGGCAATACATCATCTGGAGTCCCTGAGAAATGGTCAACAGCAGGGACACGATTTCAGATTAATTGCCTCCCATCTCGCCTGCCTAGTGAGTGAAAGATAATACAACCACAGGAGACACAAAGAGAGATTAAATATCATTCAGGAAATAATAAAATGCATTGATTTACTTTACACTTTTATGGATTAAGGATTATGGATTAAAAATGTGTGACATCTAATGGTGAGATTGCTTACTGCAGCAAATTGAAGACTGCTCTGCTCAACTCTCCCTTTCTAAAAGGGCATCAAGGAACAACGGCAGCCTTCACATACCATAACCGATGTTGATTTGTTTGCTGCTAAAGTTCTGCTTCAAAATGCAAAGCATATGCTCCGGCTGGTCTGTTCGGGCTGCTGTAAAAACATGGTAGCACAAGATGGTGGACTCCTTGCTTACAAGTACATAAAAAGGCTATACAATATTTATTTCAACATTTATATGTTTTTCACTCATATAAACATGGGTGGTAAACGCTCCTAAAAGTTACACACTGGACGTATGTCATACAGATCTAAAATGTAAAATGCATGATTTGAGTTCATTATCTGAACAGAAAGAAATGTTTGATCATAAAGGAAGAGGATAAGAGGACAAACAGAAATACAAAAAAAAGAAAATACAAGTCTACAGACCTCAGCATCTCTGAATTACATGCTCCATGAAAGAACAGTGTGGTGCAAGGAAAACAACATATTCCCCAGGGGACCAACAAACTCCTAGAAATATCAGATAGGTTTTGTAATGTGTTCTCAAAGCAGCTATTTCTTTTGGACAGGCCCTCTCAACATAATAAACCATATTACCTGTACCAATGTCTGGCTGTAGCAAGAAGAACAATCTATCGTCATACTGTTCAGTAAGTGCCACAATTCTGGTCAGAACCAATGCAACAATTCAGCTCAATATTACACATCCTTTAGTGTGTGGTCTTCTTATGAAACTGCAGAAGTTATAAACATGCCAGAGGAGGCCGGATCTTCTTTTTTCACCTTGTACTGCAGTCGAAGGTAGGACAAACGATGGACGAGCAGTAAGTGGCACACGCCGTGGCATGCTCAAGGGGATCATTCACCTTGACGTTGTCAGCAAACTCCATTACAAGACAGGCCCAAATCTTGGAAACCACTGTGCCATTAGTCAAACACAGATTGAA
The DNA here is from genome assembly GCA_016785285.1 of Brachirus orientalis. Lineage (NCBI taxonomy): Eukaryota > Metazoa > Chordata > Actinopteri > Pleuronectiformes > Soleidae > Brachirus > Brachirus orientalis. The sequence goes on from JAFBJR010000150.1 coordinate 17,961,206, forward strand.
TGAGACAGCCAAACCTCAGCAGACAATCTCCTGGCACCATGTACAAGCTGGAGTTTTTTTTTCAGTGCATATTCATGTTGTTAGGTCGAAGCCTGTAGTACACTATTATTATCTTTTATACTGTATTAACAGTGACATTTAAACCATCTAATAAACTCGGTGACAATTAAAGTTAATGAAAAACAGACAGTCTCTCCTTTGTGGCTGAAACATGGAATAATTATATTATATGACAAACACTGCTGAGCAACAATGTGCTGAATTCAATTACAAATATCAAGGCTTTAATGGAACCTGTTTAATGCAGGTTGTTGCCAACCACCATGATGATTTCTCATTAAAAGCCTTTAATGTACATGCCTTTAATCTACACCTGCTCACTGCTTGAACATTGCTGCTATTCAATTATGTGTAAAAGAGCAGTGTTACTGTTTAAAATTAATGAAAGTCATTTTTTCAGTGCATTTGTCATAAAGTCACTGTCTCCTGTTGGGTGACAGAAAGATTTGACCGCAGAACGTTGCAATACTTAACCAAGACCATGTGTAAAGCAGACAGAGTTTTATTTCAATTAAGCACTGATTACAAAATTAGGTACTGACCTTTGAAACATACCAGCGCAGGGAAGCGAAGAGAAGGGTAGATATGTACTTTAACACGACCAACTCTGATTAAAGTGAGAACTCTCAATGGTACTGCATGCTTTCAAGATCTCTTAATTTGCACTGTTTTTAAACAAAAGACAATACTTTGTAGCAGCAAATTATAAAAGAATTTTAACACAATATTTTCCTGCACAGATGTCTTATTGTTGTCATTCAGAGAACATTTTAACTGTCCAAAGTTATAAGGACAAATAATCATGTATAAGTGTACTTTTAAATAATTATGTAGGGACTTATGAAATTTCTAACTCAGATTTATGGACAAAACCATTTCACTTTTATGAACACAGGCAAATTCAGACAGATAAGGATGCATTAGGTAGGTGTCTGCAGGGCAGACCGAGCTATATTATCACTTTCCCTCACATTGCCTTGTAATCTGATGGCAGCATCAACAATCAATGGAAGGAGGTAAAGAGAAGACAAGACCAATCAATAACCAATGGAAACATTACATTAATTGTGAAGTTATCAGTTTGAGGCAGCTAGCTTCTGTAAACTTTAAGGATGTACCTGACATGCATGACACATTATTATACAATGATAGAATGTTGATGGGTACAGACAAAATATTTAATCTATTCTTGAGCTGAAAGTGAGATTTTATTAGTGTGACTTGCAGCTGCTTCCAAAAGAAAGGAAAGAGATAGGACAATTTAGTGTAACATGAGTAGTAAAAAGTAGGCAATTACTCAATCATTTTTGCAAGGGTCAGCTGAATGTATATCAGCACAAATCTATGGAAGGACAGTCAAATTCTTAACCATTCCCACTGAATGCTGCACTTACACACAGTGCATGTGTGTCAGCTAATGCACAGAAAAAGCTTGGAACAGGTCAAAATCCAAATCTTAATTACGGTACTGCCAGGTGCGTCACCAGGTGCATGTGGTTAAAGCATTCACACAAAATGGAAATCTTCAGCATTTTTGGTACAATATAATGATGAACAGGTCTGTAGCCATGCTAATGCTCTCTGACACGTTTAGGCCAAATGCCAGTGTTCTCCCAAAAAACTTAAATCCTGAACACTCAATGGTTTTGATGATGTCATCCACTAAGTGTCTGAGTGCAAGAGGCTGCAAAGTCTCAAAATGATATAAGCATGGCAAGTTTGGGACTTTTTTGACAGAAACAGAGGATAAGATATGATGTTCAACATCTTAGTATTTTAAAATCTGATATTTTGACCCAAGGCTGTCAATGAATGAATACCCAAAGTGACCACAGTCAATTCTGAGGGTCCAAAATAGTCATGTAATGACTAATGTGCGAATGATCAACAGTGACAGTTTGGGAAGAGCTGTTGTCTGTTAGGGAAGGACATTTCAAGAGGAAATGCTATTAGAATGTATCGTGGGATTACGGGGTGCACATTCAAATGTTCTAAACTCCAGGACATGAGAGCTAGTGAAAGAAATGCAGGGATTCAAGATATACCCTGTGGTAATAGAATAGATTCAAATTAGGATGTCACTGGAGTATAACGTTTTTTTTTTCCCAATGCAACTTCTTATTACTGCTAAACAATCCTAGCTTTATCAGTAGCCATGTGATTGTTACATTGCCTTCAGGTTTTGCTATGAAAGCAACAATAATCTGTGTCGCTCGCTGCATCTAAACAGATGTGAGATAATACCCCAACAATTAAAAACCACAAAGCCTTGAAGAAACACATAACAAATGGCAAATCTTTCCACTCAATTGACAATATGTGAAATTCTACACAGCCAACTGACAGGATTCTATCAATTATTCAGGAGGAGAAAGGCTCGCAAAAAGTGCTGCACCCCCGGCTACGCAGCAGCAGTAAATCACTGTATAGGACACCATCTGCTGCTTGTCGACGCCATCAGTTGCTCAGTGCACAGAAGTGCAGAACAACATTGATCCTTGCGACTAGGTTGATTTCCATTTGCGAACCGCAGACTAGAAAGTGAAGCGAAGAGGTTTTGGTCAAAATGTTTAATGCCACATTTTACAAACTATAAGTGAGAGACAAATTGCATAGTCAGAGAGTGAGCTGTGTCATATTTCTGCATCCATCTTGTGTGTTTCACCTAAACTCAAAAGACGCTTCTGTGATTTAAAAAAAAGGAAATTAAAATTAAAATTAAAATTAAAATTAAAATTAAAATTAAAATTAAAATTAAAATTAAAATTAAAATTAAAATAAAATTAAATTAAAATTAAACATTGAACATCCACTTGAGGTAATGTTAGAATGATTCTCTGTATTATTTTCATTCTTTGCCATGGTTGGCTGAACTTCAGGGTTTCTCTTTGCTGACTTTTTGTGTACATGCTATTTTGTTCTGTGTAAACAAAATTATTTCTAGTATTCAGTTAGAACAAGTGGCAAATGTCTGATAACAAAATAAGTGAAAATGAATAGGTTAATTTTCATTCTTGTTTGTGTGACAACTTTAACTAAATATTATAAATAGTGCTTCCATTAGTATCTTCTAACAAAGGGCCACAGACTTGGACCCAATAGAAAATCATTACTTTTCTGGAATCTGCATTTTGTCCTTAAATGCATAGAATGATTCTCTGTATTATTTCCATTCTTTGCCATGGTTGGCTGAACTTCAGGGTTTCTCTTTGCTGACTTTTTGTGTACATGCTATTTTGTTCTGTGTAAACAAAATTATTTATAGTATTCAGTTAGAACAAGTGGCAAATGTCTGATAACAAAATAAGTGAAAATGAATAGGTTAATTTTCATTCTTGTTTGTGTGACAACTTTAACTAAATATTATAAATAGTGCTTCCATTAGTATCTTCTAACAAAGGGCCACAGACTTGGACCCAATAGAAAATCATTACTTTTCTGGAATCTGCATTTTGTCCTTAAATGCAGATATGACACATCAGTTATTCTGCAAGTCAAGCTCAATATTGTGTCCTGTCTTTCAGTCGTTCTGTCTTTCATGACCTGCATTCATATTTGCTGCATTTAAATTTGCTGCAAGAAAATCTAATAAATGTTTTGTTCTTCCTTATTTTCTTTGTAAAGTTTTGCTTGCTTTTCAACACTGTTAAATAATCAGTCAAAAAGTAAGCAAAGCAAGAAAAAGGACAAGCAAAACAACCAGTTTTGCTTACTACATTGTGAGTTTGTGGGAATTCTGCAAAGTTGACATACTGCTCCAGATAGAAGGGGTTATGTTTTGCATCTTCAAATTGGTGCATGAAAAGAAAAACAGTAGCAGCTTAACTGGCAGCACAGGAAGTTTTAAATGTGCAGTGACACATAATGCACCGTTAGTTTAACCTCTATTGAGGCTTAACTTTCCAATTTGGATTAATTTCTTCTGATTCTGAAAATGGTGAGGATGCAAAATGAAAAGAACTTATGTAAAGAGATTCTTAAACTTTTCAGCTGCATGTGGGAAAACAGATAAGGAGAACCTTTCTATTTCAGTGTACGTATGAATTACTTCTGTAATGGCACCATTTACTTCCATCCTGCTTTTAAACAAAGAGCAACACGATTGGTTTATTCATTTCTCATATAGCCAAGGCACCAGGGAAACACAAATTATATGAGGTCAAAAAACAAGCATTGCCAGCTCAGATAGAGCCCAGCAGAGAAAATTGTCACATTTCTGGTTATGCAAATTTTCATGTAAGAATTTGAATTAAATAAATCACAAAATATTCTACCTTTAAGGAATGTGTCAGGATACTACTACGAGGAGCTTGGATAAATGAAAAATTTGGTATTGAATCTATGAGCTCAAATTACAGGAGGATGGCATTGATAAACAAATTCAATGCACTTTGCATACTTCTGATAACAATTATTACTAAAATAAATTATATTTGTAAATGTCTTTCAATTCGCTATTTTGCTATCTTTTGGGGAAAAACGTCAATTAATCAGCCATCAAACTGTGATTATTGTCAATACTAAGTTAGTTGTTGCCTTGGGAAGGTTAGAGACAGCAAACTGCCCTGACACACTGTAAAGGTCATGTGTCCTCCAGATCCCACAAACCTCATTTCAAACCCAAAGAGGCATGCACTGTGCTATCATCCATATCATACAATAATGACTTTAGCTCAACCTCATGAATTAAATTTTTCAGTGGTTACAATTTGAGGAAAACATATGAAAGACAAAGTTAGTTGAAGGCAAAGTACTACGTCAACAAAATGCAAAGAAATTCTGTTGTGACTGACTAAAATAACATAAAGAGAAATAATGTGACTCTCCAGTCACAATTCACAAATGTTTCCAATGAGTGCACAGTATAATCTGGCGCTGAGCAGAATACAAGGCAAGTGCTGTGGCATCTTGATGTTTGCCAACTTATGATTACCCATTTCTCCTCCTAAGCTGTCAGATATATAACCCCTTCTTTACAAGCTTCACACAGACAGGCTCCATCACGCCCTCCTTTTTTAAATATGACACACTGTACGCATTTAGGATGACAATGTGGATCTCTGTATCATGAGGCTTTGAATAAAGAATGAGGAAAAGTGTCTGGATGTGAATAAAGATTGCAAATGATGACTCTCCACACAGCTCACCAGATAACGTTGCTGTGAGAGGGTTTATAGAGCTGGACAAATGGATGAGAGTAATTATTTTTGATCAATATAATACAATGAATGTCATGTCCTTTTTCCAAAGCCAGCTATTACTAGCCTTATGCTGGGAGGAAATCAATTCTGAAACTCTCCATTCTGCTCCTGGAGATGCCAACCAACTTGTTGTCAAGTCAATAATCTCTTTGGGCAAGATCGCAACAGCAACATTTCTCCAACTTGGCTAGCAAGCTCAGCCAAAAACACAAGTGTACTTCACTCTTTCTTTTATATTTTTTCCCTTTATTTTTGCTGATACTCCTATGCGAGTCAAAACAGGTTTGCTGAATACAAATGAACAACAGAAATCTTCAATCCTGGGAAGCCAGCAGCACAATGACACAATGAGTAGAGAAATAGTAAAGAAGATATCTTAACACTCTGTGGAACACCTTCAGTATTACAAAAGCACAGTAAGCAACCCCTGCCACTTACATAAGCTAAGTTACTGATTAAAAGGATTTTCTTAAAATGACCCACTACAAGGGCTCGGCAGCGACCCTGCCTGTATTTTCTCTGTATTTTGTGTGGGGATGTGCCTTGGCTCCAGCATTAGGCCTGGATCATCCATTTCACTTTTTAGTTTCATAAAAGTTCCATTAGGGTCTGTGTGACATGCGAGGACACCAGCTGCTTTGTTGTTTTCATGTCTGTCAAATCCTGTTATCATTGGAATTTGGGTTGGAAAGATGTGACTGAAAGTTGGTCTATACAAGTTAGCAAGCTGTCAGTGAGGTTTCCTTGTACTACTGGTGTATGCAATGCTCAACCGTTTATAGACAGCAGTCATGTTCACGTGAAAGTCAAACGCAAGGCACTTGTGGTTACGCATGTTAATTGTCAAATCTGACCTGTAATCAATCAGAAGCGAATCAGAATTGAACCATGTGGCTAGTAATGTGAACATAGCTTATGTCTCTTTGCATCTCTCTCCTTTATTCAGCTGTGTAAGGGCCAAATCATGCACAGTATACCTTCAAATTATAAACAGGAGCAACATTTTGTGGGTCACAGCATGGTCAAAGACCCAGCTGGACTTTGTCTGCAAACATTAAGTCATTGATTTTTTTTCCCCTTTATGCAATATTCAATTCTATCCTTGTTTACTTTTCCTTAATGCCACATTTATATTATCTATTGTCATACAAATCAGACTTCAATTATGTCAAAGCTGCAAGCATGCAACAAATCCTGTTTGACATGTAAAATGCACATCTGAATGCCACCTCTGAAGATAACAGTGTGCCTCTCATGAGTAAATCATGTATTTTTTATTTTACTTTTGCTTCCATTTTCTACCGTCAGTTGTATGAAAAATGTATGTCATAGCATAACTGTTAGAAGAAAGACAATATATTTTTTATCCTGTATGGTGTGTCCTTCACCTTCACGCTGGCCTCAAAAAAAAAATAAAAAATAAACACAAAAGAAGCAGCTTTCATGTTCAGCTCTACTCACGAAGCTTAGTATTCTTCTTCCCCCTTTCTGCTGCATTCTCCTTATTTCCCTTGAACAATGTTCCTTTAATGAAAAGCATACATTTTTGTGTCCTTCTGATTTATAAGGAAACAAAAGGCAGACATCAAAAAAGCGTGCAGGTTGCTTGAAACAACAAAATTACAGATTTCTTCACCATGGCAGTGTGCAGTTCGGACTAATTTCATTACAGTTTCACAGTTAGACATACACCCAGAACAATTTCAAAGTCAGAGTTTATTCTAAAACGGGGGGAAAAAAATTCTTTTTAAGGTTTCTGTTGATGTTTGCACTGCTCCAAGCGCTCTGAATGTCAGATGGGAAGATTCTTACTTGGCAACACTAAGAAATGGCAACTCAGCTCTCTGCAAAACCCCATGGGAATGTAGAGGGAAAGAAGACCGAAAACAGAAAACATCTCTTCATTTCGAAGGGACAGAAAAACAATACATTTAATGAGGCTCGTCTCTGTGTTGTTTCGGCTGCCTGATTTCTTTTAGAGTGAGATAGAAAAAAGAAAAATGAAGAAAGAAAAATATACAAAATCCTCTGAAGTCATGTTCTAAAGACAGCTGTTGACAGGCAATCACAAATCCATAGGCAGATTAAACCACTGCAGCCAAAAAAATTAAAATCAATATTACAGCTATATGTTGTACTGTACCCTCAAGGTTAACTTCTACCAGCCTTCGTCTGCACATGATAATTTTGAGGTTGTAATTTAAATGTGATTTTGTAGCTCTAGGGGAGTGAAATGAAACTGCAGTCATTACCACCTTCTTCATTGTCTACAGAGACACAAGGTGCATCTCAAATGGCTCTGTGAGATCCCTCAGCCTTTTAGCCAAGGACAAATATTTTTGGCAAACACAAATGAACAACTGGCTTTTGTCGTAAGTGGGACAGGACAAATTCAATCCCAGGTCATACATGTGCAGTATTTATGGGAATTTATCAGCTCCAACTCCAAACAGCTGTGACATAACGTGCTTCCCAGCTTTTTTCCAGTCTATCAACAGTAGCTTTCATGAATACCATTCAGACCTGATATTAATATCCTCCATCCTGAGTGATTCGATCATGTCAAGACTGTGCTAAGTACAAGTCCAAATACACCCTGCCTGTCCTGATTGTGTCTGAAGACAAAATACCCAAGTGACCTCATCCTTGAGCTGCATGAATCCATCCTCGGGACTGATGTCCTCTCCAGTGGCGCCTCCAGAATTTTTTTCATAGCGGTGGCCAGATGGGGACACTTGAAATCTTGGGGTGGTACACCAAAACTAAAAGCCATAATTTCAGAATATCATTATACTGTTGTAGTAAACTGGCCAGTAGAAAACTATCAGAAAGACTTAAGGAAATGCCTACTGATATACTTTGGTTTATTGTGTTATATTTAATGTTGCCAATGATCTAATGTGCACAGACAGTACAACAACAGTACGCTGAGCCGTTGCTGTCGGAGTGCGCAACATTGATTTACTTGGAGCCACTGCCACAATGTTAACACTGATACTAATATAATGTATTATTTTTCTGATGGTTCTGATGGAACTGAAGAAGCCTCTTGGATGAGAGGCGAAACGTCTTCAAGAAATTTCAACTAAGTCCAGTTGCCTTTTTTTGCTACACTTTTTGATACCATGACCTGGATGACTGAGAATCTTCACAGACATGTTATTTAGAATTGCAACAGCATGAGTCGAGCTTTGTTTCACTAAGCTTCACTTATTTACTCGCTTAATTATCTATATAGACTAGAGACAAGTTGCACGTTTGGTAAAAAATATAATTTTGTTCTCACGAACAGACATTATATGAGTGTGTATTTGAATACAAGGTGTGGGAAGCCAGATCTGATCTCACGTGGTCACAGGAGATGCATCCTGGATGCCTTCTAATGCCAGGTGTGAAAAAACGTACTTAACACTAAATCCACAGATCACTGACAGATGTTAATACCATATCTAAGTAGGACCATGGAGGCATAGAAGTCTAGAAGTCAATACGTAACTTGTGCATTTCTTTGCCATCTCAGCCACAAATTCCCCCATGCCTTCATCAAGCAGCACTCAGACGTAATTCAGGAGCCATTAAAGATTACAGAAGATAGATTACATATATGCTGTTTCCTACTGTTTATCAATCCTGTTTTCCAGCTGGTTTGTGGTGTGGAATGAGACACAATAGGGAACAAAAACACTCACACAAACAAACTACAATGAGACAATAATAGTAAAAAAGGAAACTAAACTTATTTATATAAATGCATAAAATGTAAATACAGAATCATTTTGAGCTTTACTGTAAAGCAATGAGGACATGAAGACATGACAGAGCATGTTACAGAAAAGTAGCTGTCAAGAGCAGCTACAGTGATGATGAGGGCAGGTGTCATGTTGATGTGGTCACCAGTCAGGGAATATCACCCTGGAGACAGAGAAGCTAAGCAGGTTCTGAGCTCTGAAGACTAACAGGAACGTACAGTATAAAAGCTTACATGCTTTCAATGCATGCCTCCATTAATATGTATTCACATCAAAGGGTTTTCAACACATGACCCTGACTGCAGCACACATACACAGGTTTGCTTGCATGTTTGACCGGCATGAATGGCTGAATAGGTAGATATCTCTAATGTAGAGTGTGAAAATAAAAAAGCAGTCAACATGCATCTCTACCATGCAGACAACAAACCACAAGAAGATAACTAAATATATTACATCAAAATTCTCCCTCTTCCTTCCACGTGGTCCATTTCAAACAGACCAGATGAGAGTTACACCAGATGTGTCATATAGGAAGGTGCTTAGCTACAAATTGGATGATTAACAGACCTTTAGAGGCAGCAGTGAGGCATTTGGCTCTGGTGCACAGTTTAGTGTAGAGTGATTGGCTTTGAGTGCTGAGGAAGCAGATGGGACAGAGACAAGGAGCTGGAGCAAAAGAGTGAAAGAGCCTCTGTACTTCTGCATCAAAATATCACACCCATACCAATCTTTGACCATTCTTTTGCCTAGAGAGTGATTTAAAATTACAAAAAGAAGCTAGCTCTGCTTCTACCAGTGTTGCAGTGGCTTGTTCATAGCAAGTTATCTCCGCCTTTAGCTCCACCCTCTCACCATTAATTATGCAGCTCAATGCAGCACTCCGAAACCCCACTGCAGCTCACCCGCCACACTACTCTACTCTGCTGTTCTCCTCCATCCTCTCCATCTCTGTCACACACACAAACCATAGAGTCTTTTCTCTTCATTGCTACATTCTCAAACATCCATAGTTGAAACAGTGTTTTCCTCCAAGCAAAGCCCTGCACATTATGTGCTGCTACTTTAATGAGATATTCGCAAGATATCACTCTACATCAAATGCAGGTGTGTAAAATAAAAAAAATGTAGTATGTATCTAATTTTCTGAGTTAAATGCACATGGTGCCCTAAAGAAATAATACACCCCCCCCCCCCCCCCCCCCCCCCCCCCCCAAAAAAAAACTAAAGAAAAAAAAAAACTTGGCTTACTATCTACAGCTGCAGTATTATTCAGTTTTCCCACATACAGTATTTTCTGTGATCATTTTCAAAGCTTGGTGCAGATTTCAATGCAAATCAACAGCAAATGCAGTCTCAGGTGAAGGCAAACACACACAACAACTCAAACACCCGTCTGGCAATGTGATTTGACTCCTTCAAAACATGTTGAGAGACATGATCAGACCTAGTCATGGGAGGCAGAGGCAGTCCACACTAATGTGAATCAGCCACCTCAGCAAAGTAGAGGAAAAACGGGGGGTGGGGGAAGCACAACAAGGGAAGCTCTACGCTTAAGCTGTCCACACCTCCGGGCAGTTAGATGGAAACGTGGCAAGTGTTTATGAAAGCAGAAAGAAGCTTCTTATTTATTTTCCTAGTGCTTTGATGTACATTTTTAGGTTTAAAGAGTGTTACTTGCCCTTGCCTAATGCTGTATAATTACTCTAACACAACTGAGGCAATCCTGTATGAGTCATTCACGCACACAGATTGTACACTGATTTCAAACTAAATAAAATGTGTGCTTACTTTCATGTGAGCCTACATTAGATACAGGTCTCATTCATTGGATCATTATTTCTATTCACCACATGGGATACCATCAACAAAATGTCAAACCACAGGCAGACAAACATAAGCTATTCAAGAGCACATGCTGTTTGCCTCCCCATTGTTCCCATTTCAATAAGTTCAATAAAGTGTCTGTCCATGTTTTCAAAGATGGTACCTCTGGAACAAAAGCAAACAGCATGGCAGATGTTCCTAATGAGGAAAACATAGTCAGGGAAGGAAGGATCATTCAGCTGATATTGGGTAAAGTCAGTGTTGTGCGCTTACATAATCCCGGGGGTAGTGTGAAATGAATACTCCCTCTCTCTACATGGCAACTTGCTGGCAGGCATAGGTCGACTGTTTTGTCATGATAAGCACTGTATTGCCATCACTCCTTAAAAAAAATGTGTGCATCATTAAATGTCCAGAATGCACAAAGGCGAGTCAAAAGCACTTTGAAGCGTTGCTGTTCGTCGGCAGTCAGCGGGCTGCCCTGTGCAGCTCTGCTGCTGCAGGGGTCTTTTCAGTGCATGGAACCGGATGGTAAGGAAAGAACACAGCGGGGGCTGGGCACTGCAATGTACTGCAGTGCTTGTAGCTCGGCTATGCACACCCACTCTCTTCCATCCTTGCTCTGCCTCTGACAATCTCTCAATCTCTCATTTTATCTCACTCTCGCACCCATTCTTGTATATTTGTCATGCCTCCCCACCTTCACCCTCTCCTCATTGCTTTTTTGTGCCTCCTAAAGACAATTTTACCGACACACTCTTAATGTGCTGTGTGTTATACACTGTCACAGTATTTTTTTCATTTAATCTCCCTTACCTCTGTAACTCATATGCACACTTTTATACAAATTCATTCACAAACCCTATAATCTTTCCCTGGAAAGACTGATGAAGTGCCCTCCTCCTTCCTGGTAACCGAGGAGACACACATGCTGTCCTTCCAACATTTAACTGTATTTATCAAGGTGGCACTCTAGATCCCCAGGAGGGTCCACTGAGCTTTAACATCTGCAGTGTCCTCTACATTGATCTGTACAACCAAAACAACACAGCAGTGCCACTGTCTGAGTCTTCATATAAGGACACAGAGAGTTTTAGGATTGTTTTTAATTGCTCTAGTATGCCGCCCACATCATCATTTACTGGAGCACAAATGGCACACAGCCTGGGACGGAGGAGCCAAACAGCTGCTTACTTCTTCCAAAATCCCCAACTTTTATAAAGTATAACTAACAGTTTATAACATCATAAGAAAAGACAGTGCCTTCCTAGCAGTTAGAAATTCTTAAAATGTTAATTCTGTAATGAAGTAGCTGCAAAATCACTGATGAGGTAGGAATAATTCACGTAAATTACAGGACACAGGTCTGGTTGTTTAAATCAGCCATTTTATCTAATACACTACTTTCATTGCACTCTGTTTCCAAGAGGAATAGTGGCTAATTCTTGGAAACAGCAAGGGGTATCATTTAGGTTTCTCATTAAAGAGCTGACTAAGGTTTCTGATCATTGCTGGCTGAATAAGTCTCCCAGTATGCTGGCTGCATCCTGCAGAGATACTTTGCAGATCACTCTCAACCATGACATCAAAACAAAGCTTTGTGTCACAGTGGGTGTCAGCTGAAATGTATAGACTGTACCCATTATGTTTCACTTTTTAACATAATGCTGCTGTGTTTGAGCGCCTCCTTGATTATTTTGTTGTTGATTTGTAATATACATAAATAGTCACTGGCTAATGTTGATATACTCAATAAAATGACCATATAACACAATAATAACCAGTCATAACAGAAAAAAATGTGTTGCTACAGTCAGTTACATCCCACAGCTTGAAGCATCATTCTGAGCTTTGAGGTGAAAAGAAAAGTAGAACAAAACCACAGTGTTGAGGCTCCCACCTGGAGTACACAGTCATAATACAGGTAGACAAGGACAGCACAGAGCTGCACAAAATAAAACTGAAGGTGGCTGAGTTTTCAGAGTCTCTTTAAAAACCATATCTCTCTTTAAGATGAACACTGTTCTAGAAAAGAAGATGCACATGAATAATGAAACGTGTTTTCTTCACATCACTGAGTGAAAAAAGCCTAACAGATGTGCACAGCCAAATGCACCACCAAATGAACATGCTGAATAACTGGGTAGTTTATTAGGTCAACAGCCTAAAGAGTTACTGAAACGGAAAATGAAAATGTAGCTGTTTACAACTTGTGTATATTTATATGACCATTTGAACTGCTTCATTCCCATTATCTTCCTTTCTCCTGTTAAAGACACCCTCTACCAATCTGTTGTACACTTTTCAGTGCTGTGTGTACTGGTTGTTTCAGGAGAAATCTTTAAAAAATGCACAGACTATTTAATTTCCAGATTTCCACCACTGTTACAATTACCTTAAACTGTGCAGGTATTATCATTACTTTATTGGACTGTATGTAATTTCTGCCACTAGGGAAAAAGCATAGAATAACAGGAATTGTGGTCCGGGGTGAGATTCAGTGGCAGAGCACACAGCAAAAAGTCATGAGTAGTTGTAATCCATTAGTGACAACAACAAACAATAAAATGCAAAAACAGAAGACGATCCACTGATTATTTAGTAGCACTGAATAGTTCCTTTCTCACTCTGGCATCTCATGGGGGTTGGCCCCCAAAATTTAAAGCTGTCATATGGTGCTGTCAAAATATGGTTGCGCATTTCTTTTATGCTTTACGATAAACATGGACGTAACTGGAAGCCATGCTGCTAGAACTGGAGCGTCATAGGAGAGTACATAGGAGAGTGTGTACATGTAACCCTGTACATGTTGTCCCTTGTTCTTGTGCTTGTTGAATTCAATTAAAGTTCTGTAAATCCTTAAATAGCAGAGATAGGAAAAGAGGATTGTGCCATTAAAAGGAGCCGTACTATAAACAGCCTGCTATCTTGAAAACAAATATGGATTTCTACGGATTTAAAGAGTGTTGTAAACATTTTGACTAATGTAAAGGCACTACTCAAAATATATATATACTGTATATATAAAATTAGTCTTTGTTTAGATGTTTTAAAGAAGAAATGTTATATATCATATCTTTAACAATGATTTGTAATTTGAGGAATCACCTCTCAGCAGCCTTTGCTCTGTGCTCTGTCCATGGTTCTGAAATGGTTAATGTTTCCTTCCCAGCCCTCTCCTCCTCCCTGCACATAACTCAGTGTTAAATAATAAAAACAGGCTTTAAAACCAGTTACTGGGTTAAAAAATTCTAGCCAGGTTCATGTGTTAATGAATAGCTATGGGAATGAGAGGAATTAACCTCACATCCAAGGACTATAGGAACACCAGTACACAGTGTACTCTTATCCTGTCTAGCATTGCTTCTTAGTGTGCCCACACAAGACACACTACAAGTCCATTTCCTCCCATTCTGCAGCAGGCTAGTGATCATGGGCTCTTCAAACAGTGCCCACTGCTGGATACTATGAAATCTTCACTCACAAAAGATGAAGGTCAGACTTCCAAAAAAAAAAAAAAGGCCAGTGGGATGTAGGAAACAAACTATGAATGTGCCAAAAGAAAGCTGAAACTGTATTCATTGTGAAAAATATTATAGTATTATAATGAATGACCTGACCTTTACTGTGTACAAACAATGCTTCACTCACTTTGTTTTTGAGCCCATTTTAAAATTACAGTATGATAATATTTTCAGTGAGTAAACAACTATGTTAATGCAAATGGATATGGTAGTGCTATTTTTTTGTTTCTTTGGTTCTCTGCTGTCAGTAATTCTATTTTACCCAGTCAGCGAGCCCACTTTTGGACTGAAGGAAGTCCCACAACACTAGATAAATACAGCAGAAACTCATCACCCGGTTCAAATGCCAATTCAGTGTTTTATCTAGGCAACCCCACTGTACACAAAATACACAATGAGGACAACAAAACTAAAATGGGCTGCAGTATATGTAGTCTCATCGTCACTCTTGAGTGCACTGCATTAATTGTGAAAAAAAAAAAAAAATAAAACTTACTGTGCACATAACAGTATACCTGGGTGTGCACTCAACCAGGAATAATGAATAAGTTCAAAGAGTGAGAGTCTTTTTTGAAAGCTGGTGGTAGGTTTGAGTTGCTCTGCTTGGCACTGGCTGGATGCTGAGGCAGCTTTGCTCAGGGATGTAATGGGATACTGCAGCACTAGAGAACCGTGTGCACAGAAACTTGCCTAGAAGCATCAGGGAGTCCCGCACTAACCGCCCCCTCCTCCTCCACTCCTCCTCATCTGCCTCTCCCTTGGCTTTTTTTGTCTTGTACTCATGATGTAAAAATTAATTTCTACATATTCATGTAAACATTTTAATGTTATTACACACATGTAAGACTAAAAAAATGGGTGGACAGACTTAAAAAACCAGCAAAAGAAACAACTTCAGAAGTGTAAAAACCCAGCATGCCAGTGGTAAGAGAGCATAGCTGCTTACCTTCTGTGTAGGTTTGCTCTTTCCTGGACACCAAGCTCTTCCCCCTCTCCACAGCCTCCGAGACACTTTGAGATAGAGAGAAAAAGAATCAATCTCTTCTACTTTCTCTTATTTCCAGTTTCAGAATGAATAAGTCAGGAGTCTACCACAGCCCCCAGGACACACCTTTACTCTGTCCTCCTGTAAACTCTGCCACATATACACACAGAGACACTCATTCAAATGCACCCCAATACTGGAGTACCAGAATTGATAAAGATCTGCTCAGGGGAGGGATAAAAACTACACACACTCACACACACTGCAGTTTTTCCCCCTTCCTCTTGCCCACTCGCTCTGCTGCTTTTTCCTCCTGTCTTTGCCTGCACTGCCTTCTGATTGGCTAGGCTGCTCTTCAATAACATAAGCTCTCTTCTTTAATTGGAAGGGAACAGTTATATCGTGCACCAGAAACCTTCCTGCCCGGCTCATCCCTGTATCTCCCTTTCTCTCTCTTTTTTTTCTTTTTTCCCTAAGAGCCTGTGGAGAAGAATGCTGAGCTCTGCAATTTCATACACATTGAGCAATGGAGGACAGAGGGTGGGGGGGGGAGTACGTGGGAGAAAAAAGGAGTAAGAAAGGGAATGAAGGAGAGCATCCAATGGGAATCAGTGGACCGCAGTGGGACAGAGGCAGAGGCTGCATGGAAACAAAGAGTGGGGGGGGTACTAGGTGGGCTGGGGCACTAGGTGGGTGAGGGCAGATTTGGGTGCACTCTCCACCAGCTGCAGCATGTGGAGGTGTGACAGCAGGTCAGATGAAAGGCGATTTCCTTGCACTCACTGCAGCGCAGCTAGGTGGCTCTGCTGCAGTGTGGAGTCTAATTGCCAGGCATGAAGGGGGATGGGAAGAGTAGAGCAGGGGTTGGTTGCAGTGATGTCGAAGTACAGTCTTCAAGCCAGCCAGGATATATGGGGGAGAATGGGCAGGCAACCGCAGTGGTTAATGCCTTTTCCTCATGAATAATTGAAAGTGACCCAAAGGAGAGGGAGGGTCACAGACAGCAAAATATTCTGTTCAGACTGTCTCATTGCTACTGAGGTTTATGATAATCACTCTCACTTGTACATGCTGTTTAACAGTTAAATTGGGCCACCTTATTGAGATTATTTAATTCTAACAGTTGAGCAAATTACTTTGAATGGAAATTTGTGTGATGTTAGTTGCCTACTGTCCACTTCAGCTTTGTGGTGTGTGAAAAAGCTTTCTGATCCAAGACAAAAATTAATGTGTGGGTTTGGCTTTGTGGTGTCACACTCCCCTGCCCATTTGTTTTTAACTCGCACCTAGTACGTCAGTTGTGTCATAGCTGCATTAAAGTACAATACCCAAATAGATAGATCAATAATGGACCAGACAACATCTAAAACCATTTGCTGAGAGTTCAATGAGCACTCTCAAAGTTATATAATGCCCACAAAGAAATGCAAACACACTGTTTGCTAAACCAATAGCATAACTGTCTAGCGGATGAATGGGTAAACAAGTTTCTTGATATTTTAGGCTCAATATACTGCTGTAAAAGAGCTAGAACTTAACTAAGTCTTATAAATAAGAGATAGTCATAAAAGTCCTTGAGGTTTCAGCTGACTTTGATGTGTAAAGAAAATTTATTTCCATATTAAGTGTGAGTTAACATTTGGTCACTGAAAAAAGAAATGTTACAGCGACATTCTGTCAAGATATTGATAAGGAAAAGTGCAAAACGTAAATAATACAATAACCAAACATTTCTATTAATCATCTGTGCATGTTTTCCTCCATCACTGTGGACTCTTCTTTTACTGGAAGGCTATAGACTGTGATGGAGATGTTTGTGTGTTTGAACACCTGCTCCAGTATCACAGACACTCTTGCCCACTCCAGTCGATCCAGGCCACAGCCAATCCTGTCGGTAAGAGAGACAAACCAATATATATATATATGCTTTTGTTGTTGTTTTGAGCGGCAGAATTGACTTCTGAAGCTCTTTGTGGACACTTCTTTGTGTTTGTGTGTGTGTGTGTGTGTGTGTGTGTATATATATATATATATTAGTGACAGTAATTTTCCTCTATTGATAATAACTTAATAACAAGAGGAGATGAATACAAACCGAGGCATTGATATTTTTGTCACTCCGTTCTTTACGCAGTGCGACTTCATGTCCTCCAAGCTCAGCCTCAGACTGTCATAGGTGGGTTTTTGACTTGCTTTTTTCTTTGTGATCTGCAATATACAGTAATAACAGGCAAACATTTTATTATTATTCATTAGAATGATCAGTATCTTATGGATGTTATTACTCTGAATTAACTGTTTCTTCTTTACCAGATAGTAGACAAAACGTCCATCTCTTTTCAGCACAGCACACTCTCCTGTCATCTTTTCTGTTTGACCATAAAAGAAGGAATAACCTTATCAGAATAACAATATAACACACAATATAAATCACAGAAATAATTAGCTTTTAACCTTCTTAAACCTACACCACTGTTGAGCACACTGTGCAGTAAAAGAAATAATGTTTTCAACTCACAGATGTTTATTATAAGCTCTAATGAAGATTTGTCAGAATGAATGTTAGATAAATGTGTACTAAATGAAGCATGAGACATCAAGAATATTTTTTGGTTGTCATGCTGTTGGTAGGAAAACAGACAGGGAGGACACAAGGACAGACACACAAGCAAGAAAAGTTCAATAAACTGAACTTGCAAACTTATGCTCAAGTGCATAAGTTTGAGTTCTTTCATTTTACATTTATTCCCAAGTATACCTGTGATTAAATATTAAATAAATAATACATCAGTTTTCTCTTGTAATATTATGTATCATACTACATGGGGAAATTATAGAGGACTGGAAGGTAAACTAAAATATATTTAAATTAGATGCAATAAAAACTAAATATATATAGTTAAAACACCAAACAGTTCAATCAGGTGAGACTTAGGGGGAATACTGTAGGCTGAATGCTGTACCTAATTTTATTTATATTTGATATCCAGTATTATAAATATCATTCAGTGGCTATTTCAGTGTGCAGCAGCTTTACAAACATAAATGTCCTCTCACCTATTTCTGTTTCATTAATGAAATTGGCCTAGTTAAATTAGGATACTGTCGACCACAAGATATTGCTTGAACAATGGCAAAACTGGGTGGGTCCTTCTGGTACAGTTCCTCACTGGCTTGAATCATACTTATTGGACAGGAATTACTTTGTGTCTATTGGCAATCACAGATCCAAGCAGATAAAAATAACCAGTGGAGTTCCCCAATGCTCAATTCTAGGGCCATTGTTGTTTAACATGTACATGCCTTCCCTACATCAGATCCTGAAAAACTACAAAGTTTGCTACCACAACTATGCAGGTGACATGCAAATTTACATCAGCATATCACCTGACAACTATAGCCCAATACAAGTGCTTAGTTACTGCATTGAGCAAATTAATGAGTGGATGTGCCAGAATGTTCTTCAGCTAAGCAAAGACAAAACAGAATGAATTGTCTTTGGAGCTAAGCAGGAAATAGTCGAAGTTGAGGCTTATCTTCAAACACTCGCATTTAAACCCAAAAAAACCAAGCAAGAAATCTTGGTGTTCACATGGACTCTGACCTGACTTTAAAAAAAAAAACACACACACAGACATTAAAACAGTCACAAAGTCTGCGCACTATCATTGGAAGAATATATCAAGAACTTATGATGCAAAAGGACCTGGAAAAACTGGTCCATGCCTTTATCTTTAGTCAGTTAGACTAATGCAATGCTGTTCTCACTGGCCTCCCAAAAAAAAAAAAATACATGAGACAGCCGCAGCTGATTCAGAACGCTGCTGCCCATGTTCTCACCAAGACCAAAAAGATGGAACACCTAACCCCAATTCTGAGGTCCTTACACTAGGTTCCCATCTGCCAAAGAATTGATTTTAAAATATTGCTGTTAGTCTATAAAGCACTGAATGGTTTAGGCCCAAAATACATTTCTGACCTTCAAGTCTCTTTTCTCCCCTCTTTTTTTTACCTCTCTGTTTCATATGTTTTATTGCGTTTTTATTATGCCTTTTATATCTGTAATGCTGCTGCTGCCATATTTCTCATTTCTTTTTTTTATTGTAAAGCACTTTGAAATCCCTTGATGTTGAAATGTGCTATATAAATAAACTTGCCTTGCATTATGATTTGATTTATTCCCCATCAACAAAAAGATGGCCATGGAAAACAATTAAAAACTGACTTGCTTTTGTATTTCTAAATTTAAAATGACTGCCTGTGAAATCAATGCCACCGAAAATAAGACACGTCTCTCTCTCCTAATGAATATTTAATAAAAGGACTGACTCACTCTGTTCCTTTAACTCTGCTTCTCCTCGGAACTTCCGCTTGAACAGCACTGCGATGCCTGCCCCCATGCGACAGTCCTCGCTGATGCAGTGAGCCAAAGCCTCGTCCTGCGGACTGGAGAACAGGTTCCCCGTGACATAGTTGAGTCTCCAGCTGTTTTCTGCTGACTAACCGACAGGGGGCACAAACGGAGGCGTTAAACTAACCCTCAACCACAACAAGCACATAAATAAACATGGAACCAGAAACGACACTGTCGTGTTTTACGTGCAGGCTTTACCTTCGGTTCGTCTGTGTTGACTGGCTCTTGAACCTCGTATGACATTGTCCACAACGAGTAGATAAACTCGGTGTGTCGGTGAAGAAGTTCTGTTGATAGACTTCGTAACTAGCTCACAGCTAGCTGTAGCACGGATGCTTTGACAGAGGCTCCTGCTGGGCGCCTGTTCTTCTTCCTCCGTTTTCCGTTGTATAGTACATTACTGCCACCTAATGGTTGGAGTGATAACCCATCACACAATAATATGCAGAATGACACTGAACCCTGGGAGCTGTCTTTCACGTTATAAAAGACTCTAGAAGGTAAATAGCATTTCTAAACTCCGGATATATATCTTCAAATTCCAGTCCAAACAAGCATATGCCGTTTTTCCAGGTTTTAAGGGACTTTTCAGACCCCAGGGGGATGTAGATTGTGGCAGGATGCTTCTAACTTTGACATGGACTGACAGAACTTATTCAAATTCACAAATGTTTTTGAGCATCATCAGAAATGTGCAGACAATACATGTTGCAGTAATTGTGAATCACCTTTTTTATAGAAATTCCATTCCCCAGTAACTTTGACATGGAGTGACAGATCTTCCTCAAAAGTTGGGTTCATATTTACACATTTTAATATTTGTGGTTTTCAAACATGATGCTACAGAAAATGACCAAGTAGTATAAAAATTGGTATGATATTTATTTTGTTTACTGTGTTCAGACACCCTGAAAACAAACACAGGATTGTATTTTTATTTGATTTCTGTTTAAGTAAGGATTCAAGTAAAAGTTGAACTGAGAAATGAAGGTGTCGGGACTAATCAAATTCACTGCGGGGATGATGTATAAGGCTAAAAATGATGCTGTCCTGAAAGTGGCAACAACACAACTGGATTTCATTCGTGACAAGAGGATGTATAATAATCCCATAAAAGTGAAAATACATCAGCAGATAAGTGTAGGGGCTGTAAGAATGTTTATTGAATAACTTTCAATGGCATAGACAATGATCAACAATTTCAAAACTATTCTTGCTATGCAACTTTGTTAACGTAAAACAGTGTAGGATATGCTCCCTATAGTTTGTCAATGGTATTGTTTGTTGCAAGTGTTGTAAAATATACTGTATGTTCCGGTAACAGTAAACTCTGAAGCAGGACGTCTAATGTCTTCAGACCAGGTACATTAGCCTATTGTATAGCATTTTACACAAATGTTATTTGATTGTTTTATTTTTCAAAATAATATAAATGAAAACGTACCCAGGAAAAAAATGACAAAAGAATGAATGTGTTTTAGGTAGACATGTGCCATAAAGTAGAATGTTGTGGTTCTTTTTTTGGTACAGACCCAAAACCAGAGGTTACATAGTGCCAATGTAGGTGATGCAGATCTGCTCAGGGTTTGACAGAGGTGCCATTGACCCTGTTGTAAGATGTCCTCAAACTTAACACATATTTTGTATCACTTTAAATGAGAAACCTGAACCAGAAATGAGAAAAACTGAAAATAGTATTAGTAGTATTGTTGAGGTGAATAAGCAAACTCTTATACAGCATCTGTATATTACAATACCACAATGACTACTGTGCCGTTTCCTTCCACATAAGCAGTATACTGCAACAGAAACAGAATTACAGCATGGGTAGTTTGTGTCAGATTGACAGTTTGTGTCACAGCCTTAGAAGTTCGCACTGCGTCGTCGCTCGCTGAGCCAGTCTCCGGGGTTGACATCCATCTGCAGCATCTTCATCACCCACTTGTCCCTCCGTGCTCCATCGATGAACTCATCCAGTGACAGCTCCCCTGAGTGATGAGGGACAGAGTTTCTCTGAGCTGATTTCACTGCACATTTCTCACTTCAGGATCTCACAACTTTGATAGGAAGAGAGGCCATTGCACAGCTGATCCCCAAACCACCAAAAGGTCAGTACAGCAATCTGGCACGGCCATTTTAAGCAATCCACAAGACATTTTAATCGGTCAAAAAAAAAAAAAAAAAAAAGAAACTCACAAACACTCACCATCTCCATTTTCATCAACCAGCTCAAATATCCGATCAACTACTTGATCTGGGGTCAGGAGATTGCACTCTTCATCCAGCTCCCCGTGGCAGGCTTTCTTCAGTCGATAAATAGACTGAGACAGGAAAGGTTGTTAGGAATATGATCTTTTATAGAGTCTTCAAAATGTCTTAAAGCCCTCAAAAATCAATCGTACCTGACATTAAAGAAACAAACATTACCTCCACAATTTCAAGAAGCTCTGTTTTATCGATGCACCCACTTCCATCTTTATCATACATTTTGAATGTCCATTTAAGTTTATGTTCCAGTTTACCCCTCAGGACTAAGTTCAAGGCTGCCACATACTCCAGAAAATCAATGGTGTTGTCCTGTGAACATCAGAAGAAAGAGTCCACATGCTATGAAGAGACAGTTTGACACAATCCTTTAATTGTTTTACACCACACAGAACGGTTGTCTGACTAGAAACATCAGTTAACTTGTAATTAATTTTCATTGTTGATTAAATGTTAAACAGTTAGATGAGTCACTTGTTTAGTGTGTCTTTTAGAAATATGTTGTTAATATTGTAATATTTTCCCAGGGCCAGGACACAAAATATTTTCATAGACAGCTAAAGTAAAAAAAATTTAGAAGCTGAGATAATCCTGAGATTACTTTGGTAGTGTCAATAATAAAATGAGACATATGACCAGGTAAGGTTTGTACTCACTCCATTCTTGTCAAAGGCTCGAAACATGTTTTCAATGTAATCTGCCGCTGCCTTGTTCTCTGTGACACCAAAAAAGCTCTTGAACTCGTGCATGAAGAGAGTTCCACTTGGGCATTCCACGACAAATTTTTTGTACCATTCCTGCAGCTCTGCCACATCAATTTCCTTGTCTGGGTCGCTGTCCTCACTCAGGCGTTGACCCATTGTGAGAAAAGAATTTCTCTAACACCCTGCAAACTGAAATTGTTTCTTACATTACACAAAACTATTAAAACTCTTATCTTACCACACCTATAAATTTCACTCCTCAGTTACTGAGACAGGTGCTGCAACTAACTTTTGTGCAAATTATCAAAATTGTAACTGATAATCCATACAGGTTAAATCATACTTAGGCTACCTATTGTTGCGCATCCCCTCTGAAAGTAAGGATGAGACAAAGACTGTCATGGATCACATGATAAGGGATTAGAAATGGAAATGGTAACGTGTCCAAATCAATTAGGCAGTAGACAGATCATTAAAGGATTTCCCTGTGCCCTTTATTCTACCTATAAAATAATAATATTAATGATGTACTGTGTGTTTGATACTCAAAAAAACCCACTTATGATAAGTAGAATTATATACATTAGTGATGAAAGCTTGGGCATTTTGGCATTCAGATAATGTCAAATGGGAAGTGTCAACTTAAGTAAATACAAATCATGAATGAAATACAAATCTGATAAAAATAAAAGTGAAATAAATGTGGTGGAAATGACACTCCATTCGTACTGTACTTAAGTGTCAATTTATTCTTATCTATAGGTATTTTTTTAACACATTTTTCACCCTGTGTTTCAACTTTGCAACTTCTTAATTTGACCTTAATTTGACCTATTTCTATTCTTGGATGGAGCAACCAAAAAGTATTTTGATTTTAGATTTTGATGATACAAAGTGATCTAGGACTTGGTCAAATACATGTTAAAATGAGGTTCTTACTTCACACTACACATTTTTAAATATAAATGTCATTTCAGTTTTTACAGACGTTCACAGTCAGTGAGTCTTTTGTGCTGCTGAGAAAAACCAAATGTTATATGTACATATACAATGACAATAAGCGTCTCAAAACATGCAAAACAAGAGGGTCTGTTAAGATTATATTACTTGCATGATGAGAATCATGGGATGTGGTTAAGATATGTAAGACTAAATATTCTTAAATAATGTATCTTCCATGTCCCCAAATTCCATGAAATTTCTATTTTGCCGATGCACTCATTTAACTAATCATTCCAGTAAGTTTCTAATCACACTGATAGGGTGGCCTTTAATATAAGCTCTGACCCTCTGACATCTGGTTATTTAAAGATAATAATATTACTGTTTACATGCCTGCGTCTCTCAGAGGCATTTAATAAGCAGTGTCTTTCACTTATGATGGACATTAAATTACATCTGAAGCAGTCAAGACAAAATACATAAATGGCAAGAAATATTTTCTAGCAGACCTAAGATGATGTTGAAATGATGGTAACCGGGTCACTGTTTAACACATACTGTAGCCATTGTTTACAGGTGAAGGCTTGGCCTGGCATAGGACATCTGCTGACAGCAGGACCAGTGATAATCTTAGCTTAGAAGTGTCAATGCCATCTGAGCAGAGACTGGGTGTTATCCGTATAGATTAAAATGAATCACACCTTCTATTATTACACAAGGGATGATCTAAATCGAACCCGTAGTTTGGTTCCTCTAATAAACAGGTTTATTCTCCAGTACTTGATTTAGTATGTTTAGCTAAATGTTATGGTATATTATAAGCACATTATAAGCACACTACACAAACATTAAAAATGTAATACTCATCAATAACATATCCCCACATACGTGGTTACAAAACAGTGGCATATTTACACATTTGTTCTGGCTTACTGAATAACTTGGGGTCAGTACCCATTCCCTTTGTGCTCCGTTTTTGGTCACCACTGTGGCAGTATCTGGTTCTTCAGAATGCAAAGGCCAGACAGCATGGCTGTAATTCCCTGAGTTCACTGTCCCCATCTGCTTTGTAGGTACCTAGTTCTGAAATTAATTGAGCATACTACACTTTAGGATTTAACATTTATTGCTTTCCCATGAATACTAAGATACAAGCTCAAGCATTCAATTTCCAGCAGTTATCAGTTTTATGAAGGCAGTGGACACATATTACAAGTCTACAAAAACTGATATATAGACATGTACTGTAAAAAAATTTGCTATCAAAAGGGACAGCTATACAACTAAGGTATGACATACATGAAATGTAAAAGTACCACATGTCCTCATGACTAGATCTGATACAGAGATGGCTTCATCTAAGCCAAACCGATACCCTATTTAACCTAAATGATTACTACTGTATTGTATGTTAATATTGTCTTTATACAGTAACAAAGCAAAACTATGATGTTTTTCCACATCTGTTAAAAGGGTCAATCTAAATAAAGTTAATATCATTTTATAGAGGGCATACAGCATTTTATGTTTTATGCATCATACAAAAAAAGCAGACATCTGTCAAGTTTTGCTTTGCATTCTTAATAGAAAGTATCCTCATTCATCTGGACACAGTGAGAGAGATGGTCAAAACAATTATGCCAAGGTAAAAACATGATTCAAACAGTCAAATGCATCTTCATGAAAACAAATGCCAAATGATTACTGAATAATGAAATTAGAGAATACAATAAGATTAAATTAAAATTCTTAGATATAAAAATCAAGGGGGAAAAATTAGAAAACCTTTTAGACAAAAGTTTAAAAAAAATATAGTCCATAGTCCTCTTTGAATCATTTCCTTCTAGTTTAATGACCAGGCAAATTAACACTCAAGAGGACAAAAAGATCTTTCTGTGAGGAATCCTAAGTCCACATCCCTCCTGGTCCTGGAGTCTAAAGGTCCACAGTGCTACAGATATACCCTTGGTGTGGCATCATACAGTGTAAAAAAAAGTCTGTTTGCAGGCTGGGCTGATGCTAGTCATGTTCCCCAGGCTCTTTTACGGTCTCTGTGCTGTTTGAGTTGTCAGCATCGCCCTCTGTTGACAGGTCTGGTGAACTACTAAAAGAAGAGGGAAGCTGCTGACCCTCTCCAACACTGAGGCCACTGCTGCTCTCCTCAACACTGTCCTGCTCAAAGCTTGTGCTCTTCTCTGATGAGACAGGCAGGTCAGCCAGGTTTGGCTGGTCCACAGTTTCGTCATTCTTCTGACTGTGGATGTCTCCTGTAACAGACGATTCTCCCTCCCTTTCAGATGTTTCTGTTTTTGTGCTACTGGGCTCTGTGGATCAAAGTGAACTTTTAACTAACAGTATCAGTTCATTCAAATTTGAATTGCAGGTCATTTGAGTGTTGCGAACATTTATAGACAGGCATGTGAGGGAAATACATGCTTACCATCATCACAAGTTGCATCACAAGATGTAGCACTTTGGCAATCTTGATCACAAGAGTCTTTTAAAGAGTCTGGAATCTCTGATAAGCTCTCTGACATTTTACAAGATGACTCTTTTTCTTTCTTCTCCATTTCATCCTCTCCTTGCTCATCAAACTTGAGCCTCTTGACCTCATGCTTTTCACCATCAGAATTGTCATCCTCCTCCAGGTGTTTGTTCTTTATCCCACTGTTTGCTGTCATTTCATCTTCTGATAGTGAAGAATCACTACAGTAATGACAAAAATGCAGGTAATTAGTTCAGCAACACAACCGATGGACAGCTAACATGTGTTTCTTTTACAGGTGGGGGTCTCACTGTGTGTTGACGCCGATCACAATTAAAACCTGTTGCATGACCAAATTGTACAAAAAGGCAATGCAAAAACGCTATGTGCACATCACTTGCATCGGGCAGCACGTTAAATCGAATGCACTGTTGTGTCACAAACACACCAACTGAAATATTTTAATTTGCACATAAAAATCATGTGACACGTTGAAGCAATAACCAATTAGCATTTAGCTTTTACTAGTGGATGATCGTTCCAGTATGTGGTCACCTGGAGCTCTACAATAGAGTATGGGTTGGGCTGCCTTTTTATGTCTGAACTGATCAATCCCAAAGAAATACTGACCAAAACGGACCCAAACCGACATAGTCAGCATAAGTTGAAGCATACTCTCTGTCGCACATGTGGTTGTTAGCCTTCATGGTTGCAGCAACTAACTAACTATTTAAATCATCCAACCATTGTGGTTTATTTTGAGTTGTTGCGGAGGAAAAGCACAGCATCCACAGTGAATTACTTCAATAGCCTGTGTGTTGTGTTTAATGTGCTGTCATAAAAAGTAAACCCCGGTTCTAAACAAAACACAGGGTCAATCACTTATTGGTTTCTATTTATTATCACTTATTTTGATATTACTTGATATACATATTTATTAAATGTTTATACCATATTTTCAATAAAGCAATTTAAAAAAGAAAATGCCATTTGAATTCACCCTATTTAACTCTATGTTTCACTAAAAGAACTTGATATTACCATGCTCTTTGACATGACATCTGCCATGTGGTCCCCCCATTTTCTCTACATTTTACTAAAAAAATACTTAGGACTCAATATGAACAACACACAATAGAGAACGTTCTGTATATCACCCGACAGAAGAGTCCAAACATGTGCAAACATGTCCACAGTAATACATTTTTAATTACCTGATATTGTGCTCCTTGTTCTCTTCATTTGTTGGTTCTGGCTCTTTGCTCACTAGACAGTCTGGAAGCCCATTGGTCGAGAGCGAACTTGACAATGACAACTTTGGTCTGTCGAGTGGTTTTGGTGTGCTGGGTCCATTTATGTTTCGACTGCGACAGAAGAATATATGATCACATTTTAGGCGCTAGGACATTTAATTCTTATATCCGTCCATTTATGTGTTTTATGTGACTTGAATGTTGTTGAGGATGAATTTCGTTTTTTGCTCCACTGCCCTGTGAACAGAGGTAGATTTTGTTTGAAAAACTCCAGAGGAGGAACCCTGATTTATTTCTTCTGTCAGATTAGGATACGTTACATTGATTGTTTAAGAATGAGATTTTGGGCATCAGCCAGATTTATAGAAAATGCATGCTTATTACAAAAGAAAAATTGTATTGTTCTTAATGACCACTTCAATCAATATAAAGTAGCTCTTAATCAGAGGAACGGCTAAGAACCAAACTGACAGGGACAACAGATTTGTCCTTATGGTCTGATTGTTTTTGTCATTTTGCTCTAAATTAATTCAAAATGAGAAATTCCTGCATATGAGGTAAATTTAGAGTTTAAATTTGCTGAAGTCAATTACTGACAAGTATGTGACCCCCACCTGTCTACATATAGGGAAGAGTTACCACGAAACATCACTCCATTCATTCTGTTTAAACTGGATGCCGCATTTTTCCTTCAAAAGAAGTAGAAACACATAAAAACAGCACACTGTTAAGTGTAACTTTGTACGTGTGAACAAGGGGGCTGTCAATGTGGAGGAGAAGTAATAATAGTAGTGAAGGGAAAAAAATTAAATGTTCTTACTCTGATGTGGGATACACACAGCTGACCACCATTACATTCTGCAAGATAATAACAGCAATTTATATTTGTAGAATTTGTTTTATGAAAAGTAGATTCCATCAGTACTCGTGAATAAAGCTTATATTAAGAAAACACATTGCATTACTGTATGAATCTCACCTTCTCCAAACCCCTGAGAAACTTGTCTGTTCCTGTGTAGTTGCACTTTGGGTCCATCAGCAATTCACACAGACGCTGAATGGTGAATGGGATTCTGGTGAATGTATCAAGCAATATATTTAGAAAAAATAAATTCCAAAGCTGGCAGTAGATTATATATATCTATGAATGTGAATAGTGTCGCTCCCTGCCAAAATTGCATTAATGTGGATGCATGACATCAGCTACCAGAAATCTATTGACATGTATCTTGGGGTCTGATCACAGTGAACAGCTCTAAGTACATGTGTGAAGCCACTCATAACATTGAGGATGTACTGAGATCCTTTACTTACTTATCGTATGTACTCAATTAAATAACAAGACTAAAGAAATGAATATTTTGTGATGGATGAGTCTGAATGATGCAGAGAGTATTATTATCATAAGCTATACTTACCCATTGTAGCCATCAACAATTTTTAAGATTCTCATCTTCATTTCTTCAAAGGGAATATACTCTACATTGGGATTATGTGGTCCTCTCTGTTCTGGTGTTGAAGCCTGGAAATCATCCATGACTTTTTCCAACTTAAACATGAAGTAACTTTTGAACTGGAACCATGAGATTCTGGAAGATATTGGAGATGCCAGTCTAAATGAGAGTGAAAATCATCTTGAACACATTACCAGATACCAACAAATTTCAGTGACAGGAGAAATTAGTTGAGTGTTTGAGGCAAATTGTCAGCCTCCATTTGCTACTCACAGGGGCTGCCCTGTCTTGGCAACATGACACAGGAATTGCTCTAGTACAGGACAGGTCTCTTTCTTCCCTTTCTTGTCAAAATCTGCAAATATCCACATGAAGAACAGAAGAATTGTTTAACACTTTAAATGGTGCAACTGCCTGATAAAAACTTAACCAGACATTTTTTTGTTTGCAATAACCTTAGGTTGAAAGTTTTCAAAATAACTGATGTACTATTTTTATATATTTGACACTAATGTATTTTGAAAATTATTTAGGGAAAACAGGACTTCTTTTAAAAAAACAAATTCAATTTAAGTTTTGCAGAATATGAACAAAACATTGATAAATGTCAAATGATGACAGAAAAGTATAGGGGACAATGAGGCCTACAACCTTTTATCAAGCATGCCTATTTACTGACAGTTACATAACACTTTGATAACGCTTTCCAGCAGCAACAATTATAAAATGACCAATCAGTTAACATGACCTGGATCCATCCCTCAGTCAAGCTAAAATCTATCTGTAAAGCAAGAACACATCATTCAGGATTTTTAAATTATCCTAAATACTTGTTAAAATCTTGTACATACAGAGTTGAATTGAAAGCTCTAAACGACTTTAAAAGGACATGCAGATACTCTGTCAAACACCAATCTCTGTTGACTACATGAAAAGTTAGCAGAAAAGTTACCAAGTCAGTGTGTTTACTGTTTGTTTACAATCCCCTGCTAGCTGTTTACATAACTGAATCAGTGTTAAGTTAGAAAATAAACTATTGCAAGGAAGGGAATAATTGAACCATTTGTTTCTTGCAGAGAAAAGAGAAATCTAACTCAAGTAAAACAGGCAAAATGAGGTCAATGTCCCTGAATGCCTCTTCTAGTCGATTTTAGTAATAAGCTAAATTTCGACGGTAACGCACATATCGTAGTTAGCAACACTACAGATTATACTCCTCACATCGAAATACAAATAAAAACATAACAAATCCTTAATAATAAATTGCTTAATTTGATAACGGCATTGCCTTGAAACGCTTCCAACAATGCGTCGATGTCCATATCTGTGTCCAGTCACAGGCAGAGGATACTTGCTAGTTAGCAGTAGCAGGTAGCTACTCAACAAAGCTGGTGCCATTCGGGACTGCGCATGCGCAAAACAACGTCATGACGTTTGAGGAAAATTCAGTGGAATCACGAAGAAGGTAAACAAGTGCTGTGCATGGATGTACTCCATACACAGACTTGGGAACAAGGGAACGGAGTGAATGAAATATTTGTTTTATTTAATAACTTCATTTAAAAACGAATTTTACACATAATGTAGATGGAAAAAACACCCACGCAAGCAAAAACAAGCACATATATAAATATATTTAAAGAAGAGATGAAACAGTAACAAGGGACAAATCTGCAATGGAACTGGGAGTTAATTAAATAGTTTTTTTTAAAATAACTTTATTTACAAACACATTTTACAGATAACATAGACAAAAAACACAATCAAACATGCTTCTATATAAATAAATTAAAAAAAAAAACAGAACATTGTTATGTTAAGAAAATCACAGAGAAATTATCAGTTATTTCTCACAGAGAAATTAACAGATCTGAACCGAACCCAAGACACACCTAATAATATTCTGAACAGGCAAACCAGGTATGTCCAACAGATACGTTTGGTATCACTGATGTTAAGCAGTGATTTAATTTCAATCAAAAAAGGGGAGATGCATTCAAAAAACAAAATGGGGAAATTAAATTGAGCATTGTCCAACAGGTGTATGTCCTGTCATGCCTGCATGGGAACTAGAACCAATGCTAACAGACTTTAAATACATAGGAATGAAGACAGGAAAGAAAAGTATGGACATAGTGAACACGTTTTATAATTATTCTGAAAGTAGGCTACAGAGTATAATGTTCAGGTATTTACAGATGGATCAAAATAGACCAGAGTCAGACAAGAACTGTCTGGTTCTGCAGTCTCAGCTAACCAGCAACAGCGTCTCAAAGCACCGAGCTGCAGCCATGTAATTAAAGATTTTTGGGTTAAAAAGCTGTAAGAGGCGGATGTACCTAAAACTGTGGCTGTTGGATATTTGTATTAATAGCGTTCACATGAACGGTGATTCATTTACCAAACATATCTGTTAGACATGCCTGATTTGCATGTTCAACATATTATTAGGTGTTACAGGCAGTTAAACAGTCTTGGATTTGTCTCCCGAAAGTCTGAAATTAATAGTTAAAATAAAGTTTGTTTAGATCTCGTCGTTTCTCTGTGGTGTGAGAAATAACTGACTGGATGTCAGTGCATTGTAGG
Source organism: Brachirus orientalis (assembly GCA_016785285.1). Classification (NCBI taxonomy): domain Eukaryota; kingdom Metazoa; phylum Chordata; class Actinopteri; order Pleuronectiformes; family Soleidae; genus Brachirus; species Brachirus orientalis. The sequence continues at coordinate 17,992,655 of JAFBJR010000150.1, forward strand.
GATGATTGTCACCAGAAGATGGCAGTAATGCTACCTACACGAATGCTAACGGATGCTCTGTCCACAAGAAGAAAAAGGGTCCAGTTTCGGTTTTATCAAAAACTAGCGAGTGCCCGTGCGCTCGTTATAACAGCGGACATACCCTGAATTAAAATGTTGCGTATTTATAAGCGCATGATAATGACTATTCCGGTGAGGTGTGTGTAAAATAAAGTTAGAGAAACTTCTGGAGAGCCGGTGAGAGAGGTGCTGCAGGCGGTCAGCGGGCGGCAACGTTTTTTTTTCTCCCCTGTTGTTGTGACACCGCAAACCGGTGAAGCGGCCAATGAGTCAGCAGCTCAACGGGGTCAATTTTACCGAATCGGCCTATAAATATAACGTCAGCGGCACAGCCAAGAGTAACTACCCGTTCTCATTCGTCTTCGCGAGGTAACCGGACAATGGCAGTTCCCGTGGCTGTACCTGCGATACAACTGAGAACATCATCACCCAGCTCAAGTCTGCTGGAGCACAACATTCACCACATCGGCGACAGAGATTTGACAAGGATCTCGAGTAACAATGAAACCGACAACCTGCCGTTACACTCCCCGTGGACCTTCTGGCTCGATAGGTAAAACGCTGTTCATCCGTCTTTGTTATGTATGTGAAGCCTTATCTTTTAATGCGAACAAAGAACCGAGGGGGGCAATTTTATTAGGCCTGTAACTAAGATTATAGTGTAATGTTGGTAATCGACACTGTTGTTGTGACGTCATGGTAAATCTCTGAAAAAAATAAATAAATAAAACATTGTTAAATGTTTGATGAAGCTTTTCTGCCAACTTGTTTTCTCAGTGACCTACATACGCCAGCCTTTCACTTAACAAGGACGTAATCATGACTCTGTTGCTACACATAAAAACAAGACCTGGTTTTAGACGAGATCCCTTTGATCTAATTCTTTGTCTTTGTTTGTTCAGTTATTCATTCGTTCATCAGCACAGGTGGTATTGGTACAGAACTTGTTGAGTCACTGCCCTTGTGTTGTTGATTCCACTCATGGAGCTAAAACTTGGCATTAATATAATACACAAAAGTCCCCACATCCAGATCTCTGCACGAGACCCACTGAGGATTCTTTCAGTCGTTTTTGATTTTGTTGTTTTGTTGTTTATATCACATCATGAACATGTTGCAAAGCCCTCAGAAACGAGCAGTGATTTGTGGGTTTTGGCAGTACAGATCAAACTGATTTGCATAATCAGAGTACATTTGTGCCAAAGTGACACTTGCTGATAGTTGGCACATGCCTCATCAACCAGTGTGTGTTCAAGTCACAAGATTCTGTGTTCAAATGAGGTCAGCGTTGTTTACTGTTTACTGGCTTATTTGTCATCTGATCCCATACTCCACCCTCCCCCTCCCCAATCTCTGACCTGAAGTATGTCTGGTCAGAGTTCTGAGCTTGATCTTTACTACCTTGTATTTTAAAGTGCTAGCGAATTAAACAGAACCTGATTATTTAATAACAGCTTCTGTTTTTTTCCCAGGTCTCTACCAGGAACAACAGCTGCAGAGTGCGAGTCAAACTTGAAGAAAATCTACACGGTGGAGACCGTCCAGGTAAGATGCCTTTCAGCCCTCAACCCCTAACAGTAGAGCAAAGGCTCCAGCAGGTGCAGAGCCATGACATTCTGCCACAGTAGGAGTTTAGTGACTCGTGTCAGTTGCAAATTTTCTCATTTATTCTCAAGTCAAGATAGTGTGCTAAGATATTAATCTTCACAGGGCTGTTATAATTGTTTCTTTTTCTCCCATATGCACACAAAAGGCCACAACCAATCTACCAGTGTCTGACACTTAGACACTGCAGGTTTTAATGCAATTTAAACAATAGTCTTAATGAGACAATGTAGTATAAAGAGCCTTTTCTGATTGCCTTAACTTGAATAAAGATAAGTAATCCATTACTCAATTAATCGCCAACTATTTTGATAATCTTTTAATTGATATGAGTGGACAAAAACAAAACATTTGACGACATCATTGCTTGATTAATCAAGTAAATAATCAACATTTATCAATTATGAAAATAATAGTTATTTGGGACCCTAATCAGATTTAGATCTATGGAGGATTCTGGTCTTAAATAGACATGATATCTAATTTGAGCTGATTAATATGGCCAAAAATCACAGTTAAAATGTTAGTCACTATCAATCACTGTCAATAATTATCTTGATAAAATGTCAGATAATTTAAAGTTTGACTTTTGCTCCTGTGTGAATGTTGAACTAACCAGTTGATTGTGCTTTTCAGTGTCTTAATTGACAGCAAATAACAAACCACAAAATCACTTTACAAATTTGAGGTAAAATATTTGATATCTGTAATGAGCATGTCATAAAGTGTGTTGTCATAGTGTAACATTATATTGATTTATGGAAAATCAATATAATGTTAATGTCAAACATTATTACAGTATATAGGTATTGGAGATAATTATATTGTGAGATGTTTAGTATATTGTTATTGCATTATTGCCCAGCTCTACGACTACGTCTAATTTCCCACTGTGTTTTTGCAGCATTTGACTTAACATGGAGGTGAAAAATCAGGTTTAAGGAATTAGCATTCTCATCAAAAGCCACATCATTGGTCAACATAGTCTCTGGTATCTTTGTTTGAAAACAATCACAGTATGCAGGATTTAATAGAACTAACACTAATAGTAGCACCATCTGATGCGTGTGCAGGCCATCCACATTTTACAATGTAATCAGCTGGAGCCTTTTCAAGTTACTCTGTGTGCGTCTTTTGCTTTGATCTGTTTTTTTTTATATTGCTCTGTCAGAATGATTTATGAATAACTAACCAGTTATGTGTTGTGTAAGGATCTGTTAATGAGGAGAAGTTTATGTGGTCAAGAGCAATAAGGAAAAATATTTTTGATGGTGATTTTCTGAACCACAACAAGGGTGAACTATGAACAGGGCCTGTGCCCGAAAATGACTCGGTAAAAATCATCTGTTTCCCTGTTCACCTTGGCACCGGTGTAGAACTTTTGGAGAGTTTACAACAACATACCCGGGGTCTCCAGCTTACCACTGAGATGTAGTTATCACCTGATGAGAGGAGAGAGGAAACCACTCTGGTGAGATAAGCACATGGGAGTGATTGTCATATTGAAATTGACTGAGACAATCAAAAATATATCCTTTTTTTGTTGGCTTTGCATGCAGGGAGGAAGAAACCAATGCTAAAGGTGGGGTTTGGAAAATGAAAGTACCCAAAGAGTGCACTGTAAGTTTTCATCTATGAAGTATTTGCATATTGCATAGTAAATCAATGATTTACTGACACACGTCCTTTATTTTCACAGTCTGCTGTGTGGAAGGAGTTACTGTTGGCAATTATTGGGGAACAGTTCAGTGATTATTGTGCCTCAGGTATATCTTGAGATATATATACTTTATTATGTAAACACCTTTTTTCTTCAGTAAAGGTCAGCGAGTCTGTGTCTACACATAATTTATGACTAGCTCTGTTCCAGTTAATTTAATCATACATTGGACTCTTTAAGTGTATTTTCATCCACAAATACCTTAGTCATATTATTATCACAAAGATAGACCAAATACTTTGCACTTTTAGTGTAGTTCATTCACAAATACCTAACAGCACACATGGGGAACTTGATATCCTTGGGCCAGATGCAGGCTGTGAACTGGTTTTATCTGGTCCATTGTGTGTGTTCAAAGGCAGTATGTCTGATGTGCCGATACATAAGGTGAGGCAATATTTGGATCTGTGGAGTGCTATAAAGTGCCTGCAAATATAGACCAGAAATTTCAGTTTTGAACCCTTTATATTGAATGCACTTAAGTAATTTAACACAGCCTGACCTTTTTATTTTGAAAGAATTCACATTATTTCAAAAATGCCATCCCTGAAATTTCATGAAATAGATTCTGTTATTGCTATTTTTAATTTAACTGCCATTGCAGTATAATATCTGCACAAAAGATGTGGTTCTGCGATGCATTTAACCCGTAGTTTGTTGCTGTTCTTGCAGGTGATGAAGTAGTCGGTGTGAGCGTCAGTGTAAGAGACAGAGAAGATGTCATTCAGGTCTGGAATGGAAAAGCTTCTTGTGCCAATGAGTCAAAAATCTTAGGAAAGATCTATGAGCTCCTTCCACAAATACCTTTCAAAGCAGTGTTTTACAAACGTAAGTTGTCAGTTAACAGTAATATATATTCTCATATATACTGTGTGTGTGTATATATTTAACTGATTGACAATCAAACCATAAACTATTTTCTTTCCTTTTATTTCAGCACACGAGGAGCACCATGCATTTGAAGGAGGTCGAGCAAGACATTAGCACATTTTGTACATTGGAACCTTTGAGATAGGCAATATTTTTCTTTATTTCATACTCTTTAATAATATATTGCCACGTTTTGATGCAGTTGATTTCATAGTTGCTTAATTTATCATCTTAATTGCCTTCACTGTAGCCCTTCGATTAGGAAACTTGGTTGATGCAGTTTCCTATCTTCTAAGCATTTCTGTTTCATTCACAATATCCCAAAAAGAGATTTTACTTTTGGCTATAATAAAAATGCATTTTAGTTTAATTTTAACAATGATAGTTTTTGTATGTTTTTACACAGTAAAAAAAACAACAAAAAAAAAGCAGATGAGACAGTTCAGTCAGATTTCTTTTTTAGATGTATTAAACCATATTTTGTGCAATTTTCTGAGCACAGACAAAGCCATGCATACAAATTAAATATAATTTTTGAAGCAAAGTAGAGGTCTTTTTCCAAAAGCAAAGCTTTATCTTGATAACAATACATCACACAACAATACATCTAGTCAGCTCTTTGTTTTGTATCTCACTGCCAGAATACTGTTGCCTATATAAGAGAACATGCATATTTAGAGTGCTTAGTATGTAATGCTAATATATGAACACCAAGTTGCACATTTCTTTTTTTAAATATTCTTCTTTAGTATGAGAGTGAGATTACGTTCTTGTTCTGTTAAAATTACCTCAGTGCACACAATGAGTAGATACTGAGAAATGTATGCAATCATTGCTATTCAGTAGAGTTTGTAGCGAATTTGCAGTGTTGTGGTTGTCCAAAATTGAGTACATTGTTTTTCCTTTGTATGTGTATATGACATCAGATAGACCCTCCAGGAATACTGTATGGACTTGTGATAACTGAGACCAAATACTTTTGGGCTTTGTGTCACATTTTCTGATGAAGCTTGAAGCTGTTTCTCTGTATTGGTTGGTTTTTGTTATGAGTTTCTTTCTCTTTCTTTCTGCTTTTTAATACTAACTGAGAGATTTGGATGATGAAGTTGAAACAATATGTTTTATGTGTTCCTATGACCTGTGTTAAAATAAACTTGTGATACCTGCTGCCGTGTAACGCGGATAGTATTGGCTCCAGGAAAAATTATAATAACCACATGGCACGACACAGATACCTGTCACAGAAGATGAGATACATTTGTACAATTTGGACGAGTATGAAAGTAGTTAAAAAGAGATGGTTAATTTCTGCTGCACCAAACAATTTTTTTTTATCTCTAAAATCCTTAGCTTTAGGGTGTCTGTTTTGTTTTTTCCCCCTCCTTTGGTCCCATATGTAACAGGCTGTGTTTTTGTTATTGAGACTGGGGGGGAAGAACTATCAGCTCACAAAATGCACCTTTCCTGTGTGCCTGGGTGAGAATGTCTTCTACGCTGTAAAGAATACTGATATTTGAGGTAAACGCTGCAGAGAGGGGGTTTGCATTGAAATGCTGCTATGATTCCTCAACCAAATACCTTCATATCAATAATGCAGGTGTGTCTCCTCAAGTCAGGAATGGTTAGATATGGGTTCCACTGATTTTGCCAAGCTCGCTTTTATTGTCTGTATATTTGTTTTTCTCACATAATGGTTTTAGACCTATATAGTAGGATGATTCAAATAAATAAACCATTAGCATCCAGTTACACATACACGGTTGACTCCCTCACTTAAGATGTCAGACCTTGTAACTGATGGTGCTTTGTGTTTGCCAGCAGTTGAGAATGTTTTCTTTTATCAGTCACGTTCCTCTATTAACAATTTACATGTAATTTACACTTTTTTTAAAAAAATAAAGTCACTATAACCTCAACTATTTCCTGTTTTGTATACAAATTTTAATGTATTGTGTGCGCGTTGTTTGCAGCATACTGGATTTGACTTTTAGACCCAAGATGGTCAGATAATTTTGTGTATGGATTTGTTCATATTTCCATTCAACAAGTGGATTTTAATAGTGAATATTAGATATTGAAATTTGTTCTACTGGATAAGGTAGATAGCATTGACTTAGGATTTTCATTAACCAAGTTAATGAAAGTCTTACATTTCGTGTGGAATAAACCAGCACAGTTTACAGTACAGCCACCTGATGTTTCATAACAACTAGACAGAAAATATCTCCCTCTTGTGGCTGCCTCAAATTATGTACACAAAAAATAAGAATGCAGCCTTATTGTGAATAGGATTTAATCTGCCTATAATGGACTATGTAACTACTGATTGTACTATATGTATGCGAAAAGTAATTACCTACTGATTAGCAGCACCAAGGTGTCACATCTCCACTTCCTGGCATTTCATTTATTTTGTGCCTAAATTGTACGGGTCATTGTTCATCAGCTTTTAAACTGGACTGAGAAGTCACTCAGCTGACTTTATGGAGAAAATGTAAATTAAAATATTAGCAACAATGATAATCAGCTAGCAAATGACACATTTTCAAAAAAAATCCAATCCAATCCAATCCAACTTTATTTATAAAGCACTTTAAAAACAACAACAGCTGAGGCAAAGTGCTGTACATTAGAGAAGAATAAGATAAACTACTGAAACATACTAAAAGATAGACAAAATGTAAAACACTGTTGATTGTACTTATGTACACATATATACAGTACATCCGTGCAGCAGATGAAATGGGCTATATACACATACATATTCACAGACATGCATAAGAAACATACATACCTACATACACAGTGCATACATATGCATAATATATATACATATATATACACTCACACATACTCTCTCTCTCACTCACACACACCTAAAAAAAGATAATGTGACTTCTTACTTCACCTAAATAGTTTACAAATTGTGTTATAGTTCTGTAACTAATTGTTATTTTCATATTGGGTTAATCTATTGATTGTGTCAGTTAATCAATGAGTTGGTTTGTCCATAACATGTTGGAATTTGTTTTTCAAACCATAAAAATAGGATGTTCTCAAATGTCTTGTTTTGTCCACAAACCATAATTATTCAGTAAAGAAACCAGAAACTATTCATTTGAGAAGCACCAGAGAGCTTGTTTTAATCAATAAATCAAAAAAGAAAACTTTTAAATCAAAAACACTGAAGCAGATTCACTTATCAACACAGTTGACAGTTTGTCTGGTAATCAGTTAACCATTGCAGTTCGAATCATAACAGAAGTGATAAGCCCATTATTTCCATTCATTAATGGCAGTAGAATAAAGTAGAGAAATTCCCTACTAAAAATTTCTAAGATCATTGTGGACATGAGGTTTACTGAGCTAAGACCTGTAACAGGTGTAAGCTTTTGTGAAATATGTTATTACAAATGAAACTGCTTATGGAACGTTGGAAATATTATAGTTTTAATGCTGTCATCTATTTCCTTTCAGCCTTTTTAGAGTAAATTTATCATATTTTACTCCTTGGTCTAGTTTAGACCCTTTGAAAATTTCACATAGTTAAGTTTGGATATATCCTCTGTATATAAAAGATAATGACGGGCCGATTCATAGATGATGGATCACTATGACGGTAGGGAAGTATCCCTTCATAAGTGTGCCCTGCATCAAAATAATACTTGATAATCACCGGTAGTGATCATGTTTCCATTGAAACTGCACTTTGCGTCCTATTAGAAACTAGCGATTTACTTCCGGTTAAAAGATGGACAGTGTGTCCGTCCAATCAACGGCGATTCACGTTGACCGCATGTACCTACATTTTCCGTTTTGAGTTCTTTTCGTTTTAGTTTCTGCTTTTGCGTTTTGTGCGTTTTTTTGTTGGTTTTTCTACTTTTGTGTTTGTTTTGTTTCTGCTCTTGTGTTTGGTTTTCCTGCTTTTGTCGTTGTGCTTTCAGTAAATGTTGTTGTGTTTGCTATTTGTGGTGGTGATTTACACTTTAGGGCCTCCGTAATAGCGACCATTATAGCCGAAAAGCAAAAAAGCATAGACAATCCCGCAAAAAGCAGAGATAAGCCCCGCGTGTCGCCATGACGTCACCATTGTTTACTTTTACCTAAACCACGCCCCCGATTAGCAACTTATGGCTAGCTCGATTCTAGGTAAGGCAGAGCTCCGAGGTCTCTTCTTTAGATTCCACCCTGAGTCCTATACTGTTGGTCCGTACACCATTCGGTGAGTAAACCTTAAATTATGGCGCGCCGTCTCTCAATGAAATAATTTTCGCTTTTAATGTGCGATTCTTTGCGATGATACCGGGTGAAGGAAAAAATAAAAGACGGGGAAAAGATGCGTTTCTTACACAAGCTAGCAACAGGACGTGTTGCTAGCTTTTGTTGTGCTGTTGACGTCAACGCTGCCCTAAAGGTTCGTCGAAAACTGTTTACCCGTGTAGTGAACGTGTTATTAATAAACGAAACAAGGTTTTAGCCGCAGAGCTATCACAGAGAAGTCATAAACGCCCCGTTTGAACCAGATTCATGTTTAAGCTAAATGCTCGAGAGCCCCATGCAAACCGCAGACTGCAGTGGCTGGTGTGTGAGCGGATATCGATTTCATTTTTTATTGCGTGTAGCAGATTTAGCGACAAATGTATTCGCTTCAATTGACAAAGCTACGGTTATGATAGATAACGTTGATTTAATATAATTTGTAGACGGACGAGTGGCCGCGTGCAAACAATGTGCTCCGGGGGCGAAGAAACAACACTGTGTTCGGTTCGAAAACATCTTTGTTAAATCTACGGACCAGAGTCAAAGCAAATGTTTTGAGCGACCGGACATGAGTAAACTATTTTTTATACGAGTCCTGGCCAAGACAATTGACAGCAGCACATAAAACAGGGTTTCTGTCAAACAGAATAACAGATTACACAAATATACATGGTCATATAGTATCACGAGATCCTTAATCTAGTCAGAATATGACAATTTCTAAGAAGACTAAATATCAGAATATTCATCATAAAATGTTTATCATTCAGTGATCAAACTGACCAGTGGGATTAAGACCAGACGTGGGGAAAGCTGTTAGTTAGTAATGTAAAGTCTAAGCTAACACTGCTTGGATATAATGGGGAATATAGGTAACTTTAGTGTTGGTTGTGTGTTATGTCTCTATTTTTATATATTCTAATGTGCTGCAGTAAAAAAAAAAGTATTATTTTAAAATGCTGATGTTCTCAAATGTGTTAACCACAAAACCAAAGATATTCAGTCCACTGTCTTAGAGGTGCAAAGAAACCACCGAACATTCACATGAAACAATGTGAACGTATTCCTTGATGTTAAGAGTTACTGTTTTAATGTATCCACTATTACTGCATGTCGGAAGTCAGTCATTTAAAAAATGAAGTCGCCACGTAAGAGAGGAGGTGGTGGTTGTTTGGTCTTGGAAAGTTCTCTTTGCTTTGTTTCCTTCTTTTCCTTTACATTCTTTGAAGAGTGGAGGCCCCTGCTGTGTAAGAGTTGCCCCTTTGGTGAGAATTATTTTAAAACTGTTAAAGCACATCATAGTTTATTATTTAGTCCATTCCAAAGGCAGGTGCACTGCAGCACAACTGCTCAATTATCTTAATCCTACAAAATGTCTGATGTTGCTCCAGTGTATAATGCACAGTGGAGCCGAGGTGTGGTGAACCCAGTATGCAGCAGTGTTTTTACAAACAAAATCACTCCCGACATCTTCAAAAATGTCTACAGGAACACTGCCCTTTGTCTGCAGAACTAATCCTGATCCTGAAAGCAAAAGAAAAAAAGGATTGCCTCAAATTTCACCATGTATGTTGTACACCATGAGAATTGCCTCAAATTTCACCATGTATGTTGTAACTTGGGTATGAATGACACCAAGCTACAGCTGAACATAAATTCATTTTCAGTTGTCATCTGTCTGTCATTTTCAAATACAGGAAGCACTAAGCCCTTTTTCTTCTGTGCTTTGTAACTAACTGTTGGTACTCTTCTGGTCATGTGTTTATCAGACTATAAACAGTTAAACCTAATCTTATTATTTGTGTCAGATTTTGCCACAATGGATCTCAGTGATGCCAAACTGAAGTACTGATTGAAATTAAGATGTAAAAAATTGACTGTAACATCACCCTTACAATAATAATATTACTACAGAGTCCAATGTGTGGTCAGTTCTGTTTTGTATGTAGGTTTCCATCTGTGCATGTTTTGTTTGCCTGGTTTATTTACTTTTATTTATGCTGTGTAGCTTTTGAGTCAAATGCTCGCAACCTGTATACATAATTGCCTACTTGTGCATTGTACTACCTGCCACAGCCGTTTATCACACCACCTGGTTAATGGTAAATTGTTCCAGAAGGAAGATATGTTTGCACATAAACACAGACCCAGGGCCCCTGTGTTTACAGTAGTCATGGCAGCACTCTCTTATTCAACAAATAGACCTGGCATGTCCCACTCTCTTGGAGAACAGACTGTTTGTCTTGGTGGGCAGAGTGATAACAGTATAGTTCTTTACTTTTTAGTGCTGGGTGTTTTTACGTTCAGTGGAATTACTTTCCTGTGGAGAATAACTACATTATTGGGTCGTTATTGCTACTGAACACTGTTAGGTGCAGCTCCTTTTATTATTTTGTGAAGTGGTAGTTTTGTCCTTCAGTAAGTTGTTATCTGTTTGCCTTCCTCCTGCATTTCCTCACATTGTTGTGGGTTATCCAGTTGTTTTCATTTACACACATTTTTTTCACAGGTCAGTGAAGTCCAGATGCATGAGTCTGGGTCAGAACCAACACACCACGCCATTCTAGCAAGTCAGACAGAGAACGGGAATTACACCGAGAATGAGAGTCGCCTGAGCAGCAGCCACACTCCTCCTCCAGAGGCACCAAGGGTCAGTCCTCCCCACCTGCATCTGTCCAAACACACCAGCACTGGTTTTTAAAGGCATACACCTGGACAAATAAAGCAAAAATTAAGGTGGTGCTGAGTATTTGCTAATTTCACAAAAAATCAAACCTAATGATGAAGTAAAAAAAAATCTAATCATTCAATATTGAATTAATCTGCAGCATTTTGATAGTTTTATATTATTTGAGTTGTTGTTGAGTACAAACAAAATGCTTGGTATTTTCCTTTTGCAGTTGTTATGTGAAAGTTTTCGTTTTTTTTTAAGACAGTAGATGCAACATCTTTGCCTCTCGATGGTGAAGATTCACTACTTTATATGTAAATTCTTTCTAAATTCTAAATTAATCACTGTAGGCCTTGTTCGGAAAGAAATTTTTGCTTCTCAATTTTTTATTACAGTACACATGTATGGGAGCATGTGTAAATGTCTCTTCTCAAAGCAATAAGTAATCGTTGCAACTAATGCTACTGCTTCTGCTTCACTATCATGTGCTAAGACTAAAGTATATATTATAAATGATATTAGATTATCTTTTGAAAATTTTGATTTGACTTTAGACATTTTACAGATATACATGACTTTTAAGGTCATTTATTTGTTTTTGTACATGTTAAGAAATCAGTGAACCTCTCACTTTGTTAGTCTCACTTTCTCTGTACTCTTGTGTATTATTTATGCTGGAGGGAACCACATGGTGGGGGATTGAATTGAGGTTTGGAAGGGGGGGCAGAGCATAGCCTTCTGCTGGGCAGAGCTATCAGTGTTGTTTGTTTATACTTACATTTGTGAATGTTTGCAAGAACTTTGTTAGAATGTCAGACAGAGCCTTTATTGTGCTACATTTTATTTTTAAGAGGTGCACGGAAATAAACTGACAGTTGTTAACAGAGAAAAGGTAGGCTGTCAAGTTGTTTGTTTATTTTGTGACATTTTATTCCCAGAATGTTATACAGCTGTGGAAATATATACCTATATATAAGTTCAGAAGTATACATGCTTGTGTACTTAAATATTGTTAGATCCCATCTTTTAAAGTTGACTTCATTGAGTACTTGTGCAAATGTCAGTCTCTCACACCACACCCATGAGGCCACATTAGAAGGTATTAAATCTCATAAAAGAAAAAGACATTGTGTTTGTTTTCCAGCAAGTTTATAAGGTTTCTACTTGCTGTCAGTCATCTCGTAGTTCACAAGACCAGTCTTGCGGGAACAGATCTGTGTTTACACTCAGTTGCTCACTGGTATGACTTTCAACAATAACAACAACAGAAGATGTTTGGACTTGCTGGCTGCCATGGCAACGGGGATTAGTCAAAGGCTGTTGTTGTGTTGATGGTGTCCACAGAAAAATAGAGGGGCCAACTGGTTCTCTGTCTGTGGGATAGACCCATTTTCATTGCATCAGTGGCCACCTCTGCAGCATTGAATTTCATAAGAAAGGACAAAACTAGGAGCCAGTCATCTGTTATTGTTAACCCAAAGCCTGTGTGAAATTCACTGTCAGTTTGTTTACCCATTTCAAAAACAGACTCTGCCTTGGAGAGAAATGTTTGTTTGTGGATCAGGCCTTAATTAAAATACGAATCTCAAGTTCTGTTTTCGTAAACAGGCTCTGTGTGCTGTTTTATTCATTATTTATATCTCTGTGCAATTTTGATTACTCTGTTTATGTTTACTGTAAACATCCCTTGAACTGTGAGGCTTGACGGTGAGGGGGGAGGGTGTGGTAATTGCTGCATTCCTAGCAGAGGATGTTGTTGTTTTTGTGGTACTGGTTGTTGTTGTGATGAAGCTCAAATTCCCCAGAGCCATCCAGTGTTGTTGTTTATGTTTGTTTCATTTTTAGTTTAAAAATAAAAATGATCGCCAACTTGGTTTGCTAGACTGAGTGCTGATGAATGAGCAAGCAGCATTCAGAATAACCATGAATAGGTCTTTAATTTGAGTAAGAGGTATAGGAATTGAGCCACAACAATTTTATTTATTATTTATTTTGGTAATTAGAAGTAATTTCAGTCACTTTCAAATGAAATAAGGCAGTTGAAGATATCAGTGTTTTAAATATTCTGACATTTTAACTGTCAAGAAAATAACCATAAATAGCAGCCCAATGTAGACTTTGTTGATGGTCCGTGTTTTTTTGCATTTGTCCAACAGCAGATCATAGACCATGTGCTGGAGGCACCTATTAACTGATCACAGTTGCAGGAATGTCAGGGGAAATCGAATCAAGTGTTTGCATTCATTCATTATAACCTGAGTGCGTCATATTTTACAGCAGAGGTATGACTACATTTGTTGTGTTGCTGTTTTTAGATACCTTTCATTTATAGATCATAAGCTAACATAAACTGGAATTTAGTAAATATGTAATATTTATGTTGACACTGATTCTTTTTTTCATTTATCTCATTGCACTTGGGCTGAGATTACACAACTGTGTGATATGTTTTAAATGCTGCAAATAATTGATTCTGGCTTTTGTTCTTTTGAATAAAAATATTCTGTTGAAAGTACAGATGCAGTATGAATAAGAACTAGAGTCACAGCTGAATTATAGCTGTTTGTCTATTTTCCACATGATTGGAAGGAGACAGTGTCTTGGTTACATGTAAAGGCACAGATTTTATTTTCCTTGAATAGAGTTGAATAGATTTAAGTGCTATGCACACACAAAAATGCATTCAGAATTACCTACCTGTGTCCAACATTAAATGTCCCCTCTGTTGTGAACTTGGCATTCACAGTGTTTTCTCTTTAGTATGTTTTTTCCTTGTCTTGTGGTTTGGATTTTAACTCACCACACTGTTATGTGTTTTTGTGGATGATACAGGTTCCAGTGTCATTGTCGATGATGACCCCACCAGCAGAGGCTCCACAGCAGATACAGCAGCCACCACAACAGCCAATCCTCAATCCTCAGCAGCTCCAGGCTCTGCTGCAGCAGCAGAAAGCACTCATGTTACACCAGGTAATGCATGTTTATGCAAGTTACCTTCATGTATTGTTGTCCTCTGTTTTTGTTTCCCTAATATTCCATTCAATGTTTCATTTGCAGCAACAAATTCAAGAGGTCTTCAAGAATCAGCAAGAGCAGCTAAATATGCAGCTGTTGCAGCAGAAGAATGCTGGGATTGTCAGCCAAGAGGTAACAGATTAATTATAGCACATGAGGATAATGAATTCCGTAATAAGCAACAAGTGATATTCAGTTCACTAGTACTGGTTTATGATGATGGAATAACTGAAACGTAAATTACTAATAATTAGTTGTTCGTGCTGTGTAGCCCGATATGTCACATTCATGAGATCCTTCCTGATGACAAGATTGTACATCTGGTGTACACAGTATTTCAATGGACAGTACATATGTAACAGGAAAAACTCGGGTGTTTTTTTTGAGCTATTTTTATTAGTTTATAGGTTAATTTCAGGATATTTTTTTTTAAACCACTTCCACTTTGTGTTTCTACCGAAGTGCATCACATATCTTCAGCCTGTAGGTTGTCTTGTGAACTTCACTGCATGATTGCATGCATCATTACGCTCAGCTCGTGACCGTTTTCCACTGTTTTTCTGAAGTCCATCTCACAGGGCAGCTGCAGTAAATGTGCTCCATGTAATTTTGATGAAAGCAGAAGAATGACTCTGTACATTGTGCTTGCACATAATACAGAATGCAGGATTAAAGGTGGCTCTGATCAATCATTAACCAACTCAGAATATTATGATATGCAGCGACTGCCAAAAGTACCACCATCTGTAGGCCACCTAAAACGGACAGAGCTGTAAACCAGATTTTAAAGTTAGCAATAAATGTCCAGTAAGATGTTTAATATTCCCATGCATTTTCTGATTGATTTGGAAATCTGAAAATGAATTTGTATTTCTACCTGTATGGCTAATGTTCTCTCATTTACTCCACCACAGCTCACAGCTCAGCAGATTGCCATCCAGCAGCAGCTCCTACAGATGCAGCAGCAACATCTCTTTAACCTACAGAGACAAGGCCTGCTGTCTGTCCTTCCCACCAGCCCTTCCACAGCTCCAGGTAACCCTGCACCTCTAACACTTTTTACATTAAGTGGAAATGCTTGTACATTCAGTACTTGGTGTTTACTAATGTCTTGTTTGTTTTTTGGATCTGCAGTTTAAGTAAACAATGTAAATGTTGAAATTTCAGCTTCTGAGAATGGTAGCATTGTTTCCACGGGTGGAGACAATCGAGAGTCTTCTAGTCATCAATCTACCGCCAATGGTCATCACACTCTCTTGAAGAGAAAAGAAAGGTGCGTTTTAAGCAGTAGCTTCATCTTGTTTCAATTGTGCTTTCTTGGTACCATCATGCTGAGTCTCGGCTGCATCATTAACGGTTGAATGTTGTTTGTTGCAGTGGGACACTGGATGAAAACACACAGAACAGTCATCCTCTGTATGGAAATGGCATGTGTAAATGGCCTGGCTGTGAGACTGTCTTTGGAGACTTTCAGGCATTTCTCAAGTGAGTGGTGAAACTTTATTCACATCTCTCACTATCAGAGTGTACAGTAATGCAGCAGAAACTCGAGACAAATTAAACTAAAAAAATGTCAAAGAATAGTTTGATGAGTATGCAAATCTATAATGTGATGATCATTCTGTTGAATTTGCATTCACCAGATCTCCCAATCTGAAGATATATTGGAGAAAAATATAAAATGAGGAACTATATTTGGGAATAAGTGGTGCATCATCCCTCTAGCTGTAGTTCCAAAGATTTGTGCAGTCAGTGAACACGGCACTAATTGCCTTGTGGGGGCCAAACCTTACTACCCTTTTGTCACCTGTCTATATGTTGTGCAATTTACACAGGAGTTTTAAACACCACATCACATTCATTCAGAGCTTAAAATTGTTATTGGTTATAAAGCAGGTCATTTGTTCTTTTCAGGCATCTGAACAGTGAACATACGCTGGATGACAAGAGTACAGCACAGTGTCGTGTGCAGATGCAGGTGGTGCAGCAGTTGGAATTACAGGTACAAATGTGGTTTACTTTCTTTTAGTTTTCCAAGTCAGACAAAAAGGACAGGTATATTTTCTTTATTAATAGCAGTTTACAAATGTAACAAAACTCTTCACTTGAGTGGCATGTCCTTTTTTGAAAAAAACTTGAAAAAGAAAAGACAGAAGTTTTCTGAAAAGAAAAAAAAACTCTCCAGTGAATTTTTGAATTTTTGCAGCAGTGGTGTGTTTTCACACCAGCCCTGGAAACAGAAGTGATGTCTTCAGATATAATGACACCTCTTAGGATGCCAGAGAAGAAGTCATTCCCACCCTGAATGTCACACAAGTCGTGAATTCACTAAGTCTCAAATTCTATTTTGGTTGTCTCACCCAACACAGCTGAAGAAGGACAAAGAACGACTGCAAGCTATGATGGCTCATCTCAAGTCCTCTGAACCGAAACCCGCAGCTCAGCCTGTAAGTACAAGCCATGACTGTTTCCTTCAATTAAAATAAATATTGTTTTGGATGCACTCAAGCTGATGTTTTGCTGACTTTGTTTTTTCAGGTAAATCTGGTGTCTAATGTATCCTTCTCCCAGGCAACATTGCCCAAAGCCCCTCCTCCTATGAGTCTGTCTCAGAGTGCCACAGCACCGTCCACACCCCTGACGCCAGTCTCTGAGTCCCCTTCAGTCCTCACCCCCAATAGCATGTTCACAGGGACCCCAGTACGGAGGCGGTATAGCCGCTCTGTAAGCCAAGGTAATAGTGGGATCATGTAGAACCACTTCATTAGTACATTATTATTTTACTGCTGGAACGAACCATGCTTTTAATGAGATGCAACTAACTGCAATTTGACACATTTTCCCCCTCAAAAATTATTTATATCTTATAATTTGTTGTGTATTAGTAGTTTCATAATGGGCCCCTTCAAAGCAGCCATAACATGTTTTAGTAGGAAAGACACAGGTTACAGATAACAGTTCATTTAAGCCAGGACTGTGTGACAGTGAAGCAGCACACACCCTGAAACTGAGGAAGCTAAATGGATCTTAGGCATCGTTAGTTTCATAGTTTCCACATGTGATTTTAGTTTCCACCTGTGAAGTATGGTTATTCTTTCATATTTTATATATTTGCTTTATTTGGAGAAAGAAACATTTACAATATTGCAGTGTATTTCAAAGAAACTAAAGTATGGAATGGTGAAAGTTTATCACTGCAAAAAATAAATAAAAATAAAACAAAATGGCTGCTTCTAATCAATTTTGTGTTTGCTCGCGTGTAACTGGTGCTTGTTAATGTCTTTCCACAGATATAATTGACAATAAAGAATTTTACTTGAGCACAGAAGTTAGACCTCCCTTCACATATGCCTCTCTCATAAGACAGGTAATGTCTACTTTCCCCATAAAGATTGCTCTAAATACAAATATACATCTTTTTTTTTTGCTTGGTCACACTGTCGCTCTATCAGACAGAAAACGAGCACATTTGTTTTTAGTGTTACTTGTTAATCTTACACACTCTTCATGTCTTCCAGGCAATATTTGAGTCACCCCGTAACCAGCTGACTTTAAATGAAATCTACAACTGGTTTACAAGAAACTTTGCGTATTTCAGGCGCAATGCAGCTACTTGGAAGGTACAGAACCTGTCAACGGTTAAATGTTTGGTATTAATATATGAAACCTGCAGGCTGGTTAATTCTGATTTAATTCATTATTCCCTATCTTTCTTCTTTTAGAATGCTGTCAGACATAATCTCAGTCTGCACAAATGTTTTGTGCGTTTGGAGAACGTGAAAGGAGCTGTGTGGACAGTTGATGAAATTGAGTTCCATAGACGAAGGCCGCAGAAAACAGCTGGTAATGGGTAGGTGGATTTTCATCATCAACACCATGGGTTTATGGTGTTTTACTTTGCTGCTCTAGTGGAAACTCAAGCTTTCCAATTAGTGATATATGAACTTTTGGGAACAAAAAAGAGCCACATCTCTTGCTATTTGCACAAACTTATGAGCCAGACTTTGACCTTCATACACCACTCTTTGCAGTTGATCAGAAATATCATGTGGAGGTTTCATGATTTATTATGTTATCATCCTCCAAATATGAGAAGGCTAGTGTTGATGGGGATTTTGTATAACTTGCTGATGTCTGTACCAACAGATCTCTGCTGAAGAACTCTCAGAACCGTCAGGGCTTAGCTGGATCTGCTCCTCAGGTACAGGAACATCCATTTTGGTAACACTTTACATTTCACATTAACATCATGTTAATAGTACAATTATTTTTGATATGGTAATATTATAGTAATACTATCTTAATACTAGAAGATTATTTCTACTTAAGTATCCATAATGGTAACGGTATAGTATCAGATATCAGATAGTAGCATAGTAAAGAGAATCACAATAGGTTACCAGCAGTGTTATACTATATCATTTTTGTAAAACAAAATGGATAATTACCATGTTTTATGTTGTTTTTAATTATCCTTTCTCATGTACCACACTCTTTTCCATTTTTAACTGTTCTTTTGTTAATACTTGATGAGTACTATAAATATTATTACCATAAGAGTCACGCTTTAATAAAAGTATCATTAACTACCCATACCATAGGTCAGGCACATAAAGGCTGCTACAGATCTATCTGTTAGTGTATTGTTGACACAAAACTGAGACTCTTACTTGTTTACAGAGCGGTGAACTAGATGGCAACAGCTCCTTCTATCAACCAGCCTCTATGAGCAGCATCCCACTGCACTCCCTGCCTCATATTCTCCAAGAGCAAATGAATGGAGCCCTTGCTAATGGATCGGGTTACCACAGTGACAGCAGTGCAACACAGTCACCTCCACAAGCTTTGTAAGTGCCACCCTCTAAGCCACTATGTGGCTTGACCCACCTCACTCTTTTATGCCTCAGATGTAATAGCCACAATGCGGTACAGTGCAGTTCAGCTCACCATGGTCTGGTCTGGAATAGAAAACAATGATCTGGCTTGTGTTTCCACCATGGCTTGTGTAGGCCAGATGGTGATAGCCACATCAGCTACAGTACTGTCATACCCGCCCGACACTGTGAGGCCCGCCAGTAAATTAAATGATAAAGATGAATGAGACTCGGTAAACAAAGGGCAACAATGGAGGACATCCAGCTGTAAAACGGAAATTAACCAAACTGTACCACCATAGACTGTATGTGAAAATAGATTTTGGTATTTTGGTTTCAAAACCAACTCCTTTTCTGAAGCCGCGAGATTTGCAGTTGGATTAGCATCGTGACCGTTTTTAAAACCAGAAATTGACAGATTGACCTGCAGCCGGGTTCAAATTGGTTTATACCAGCTGTCAATCACACATATGTCCACTCATATGTACTATGCTGTCAGGGGTGGACCAAAATATCGATTTGGTGATAACACTGTGGTCCTTCATTGTGCAATACGATAAACAATTTGCTCCATCCACGTTCAATACATAGACTTTGTTCTCTATGTTGTTAATAGAGAAAATCCTGGGTTTTCTTTTTGTTTTATTTTTTTTTACTTTCACATTTTTTTCCCCCACTTAGATCCCGTGATATATCGCTGTACGATTGTCTTGCAGTACATTGATAATCACTGAATCGTAGTATTTGATATTATTGGTATCATGGATTATGTTTAGTGTATCGTATCATGAGGCACCCTGTGATTCTCACCCCCTACGTGGTATATCATGTACTTTTCTCTAAATCTGACCAAAAAATTACAAAATTGCCGCTGAAACTAGTGATCGAGACCACTAACATTTCACATTGACCTCCATTCAAAACAGATTTCTTTCTCTGTCTACGCGTAAGTGCTTGGTGGAAACGGGGCATTTGTGTGTAACTGTATGATCACAAATCCTGATTGCTTTTTTTTTTTTCTGTGTGTGTAATAATCTAGCATTAAAGAGGAGCAGGAGGATGAGGAGATATGTGAAAATTATCCCTACGAATCTCCGGAGAGCACATACGAGCATGGTCACAGCCCAGAGATGAACCAAGACGAAGACCATGACAGTCCAGGGAGGCACAGCCTTCATCTCGACCGCGTGCCTTCTCTCTGACCAGGAGGACCAGCTTCTGCACTGCGAGGCCGCTTCACTCACAGCCTGTGTGACTTTGCATTCTAAAAACAACAACTTCATCTACATAACCAAACCACTATGTTCTTTGGGAGGTCTTTCTGTTTTTGATCATTCTTTTTTTTCCCCCCATATTTATCAGCCTATCTTTTTTCTTTTCCCTGATCTATTCTCTATTTTGTTTTTCTGTACAGTATCGTGATGTCACAAAAACACAAGTGTGAATCTGTTAATTTTATTATTTTAAATGTATCCGTACACAAAAGGACCTTGATGAGCAGAGAAGCCAAAGCAAAGGGAACATTAATAGTTAGCACTTCACAATGAAACATTTCTCTCTTCTTTGTAGCTTCTTCATGCTATGTGTGTGAGGGGGGGGGACTTCACTACCTGATTGTTATTTTATTAGTCATGATATATTAAAAAATGTAGATGAAGTGAAGAAAATGCTTTAAAAATGAAAATGTTCACTGCCAACATGATCTGATATATTTGTATTTAAGGTATAATCAAGTGATCAAAAGAAAAACATAGCTTCTTTATACTTGTTGGGTTTTTTTTTTCACCTCTTCCATGAACATTGTTGAATTTTGCTCAAACCGAGCTTGTGAGAGTAGATACTATAGACATTATTGTAAACCACTGCATCTCTATGAATAATAAATTCCTCATGGTAAATGTAAATACTGTGTCTTGGTGATAAACATTGAGTATTGTTTCATGAAATGACGTACGGTGCCTTTTTTTTTTTTTTTTTTTTTTTTAACTCGATAACAGCCCCCTCTTTTCTCAGTCAACAGTAATGACTTCTTAATGGAAGGTAATGGAGGCAGGCAAATGGTCTGGGTGCAAACTTTCCACTGTGGTCTTGTGGTATGTCCATTTTAACATCCTATAAATTCACCTCTGTGCTGTCGGCAGCTGTGGTTTGCAGGACCTTTAGTGGTGATTGAGGTAAGACGATGAATTGGGCCGAGATCATTTCATGCAGTTCATGTCCATCAATTACCTGCAAAAATCCAGGTGTTTGACAAGAAGTTTGGTTTGATTTTCCGTCGCTGTAATGCGGTAATTGAGTGGATGTTTCTGGGCATCCCAGGTTTGCAGTTGGGCTTCGTGACTGGTGAATATATTGATCGATGTGAAGTGTGCTCACAGTGTGGGTGTGTGCATGATGATGGGATGTACTTGAGCTCAACCTCAGAGGGATTACAGTTGATTACAGTTGCAGAGGCTCCGCTTTACACTCTCGGATTGTTAACCATTACAGACAGGTAATCTTTACAGTGGATTATTATTTATTTTTCCCTACCATCTTAGTTGTTGTCTCTCAAGTCAGCTTAGTTAAACATTTCTTGCATGATTAACTCAAATGCAGGATGTGTCGCCTTTACGGTTTATTCCCTGCTATTCATATTGTCATAGAGCTAAGCCAGCAATGCTCTGCATGTGACTTCCACTGCTTTTCTGTTCTCTCCACAAGATGACAACTCCTTCAAAGCCTCCTGTGAGTGACCAGGATTCTATTAAACTTGAGAAACTAGAGGACCATGTTTCTGATGGTGGGTTGTTCAGTTTACTCTTATTACTGCTGAAAATACTTAATGCAGTTGATGTTTTATTTTAAGTGTTATAGAGAGAATAGTTTCACACGGTGATTTTGCATTAAATTTGGCTCTTCACTGAAACTGTATAGTGCTTCAGTTATACACTCCACATCTCACCTCTCTAACATTACTGGTAATGTGGCTTCAAATATCTGAGAGATCTAAGCGAGAGGCATGGATTGGGTGTAAAAGGCCAGGCTGTTGAATTGTTTTTCTTATAAATCAGTGTTTGTGCTTCTAAATTTATTCCTCTATTTTTATCCTTTCAAGAAGGAAATAACTGTAAACCAGTAACTGGCAGTCCGCTCGGAGAAATGACGAGCCAATTCAGCAGTGGGCGCAAACTCAGCACCATCTCGGAGCTGGACACTGACCGCAGCTTCCATGAGCCACTGGGCTCCAGCCCTTCTCTCTGTTCTGACAAGTGGAAGAACAGCAGCAGTCATTATTCATCAGATGATTCATACCAGCCTGGCCCTGGAGGTATTGTTTACGTCTTCTAAAGCCTTTGCTTTTGATGCAATCAAAAAATGGTTTTCAAAAATGCACCAGCAAACTCTTTCAGAGGGTTTCATTTCACACCGAGCAAATAACATCCTTCTTTTACCCCCTTTTTTTCCCCCCATCTCGTCAAAAACCACCACCAGAGGATTGTGCTGCTCTCCTGCTCGCCTGTCTGTATTGTCGTTTCCATGAGTTAATGGCCCTGCTACCTGATACATTTGAGAGGGCAGTGAGTCGCTGTTTTCCCTCGTACAAGTACATCATGGCGTCCAGTGGGATGGACGAGCAGGGCCTGGGCTGCTGCAATCATCAGCTGGAGCTGGACTGTAGCTTGTGTGGTGACTCCTGTCAAGATGCGGGAGAACTTGTGGAGCTGGCCATGGAGATATCAGAGGTGTGCTATCGCTGAATCGCTGACCTCTGACCTGCACATGCAAACACCAAGAGTTCCCCCGCTGTGGCTGCGTATACGCCACAGTTGGAAAAAAGCTGTAGCTTGTGTGACTCAACACTACAAGCAAGTATACACAACCACTCTGTGTGATAATGTGGCGGGGGTTGGCTGTTATAATAATAATAATAATAATAATAATAATTATCAGTTACAGTGTTTTTTGGCCTTTGACAATTAAATTTAGAGCAGCTCAGTGTCACCTGACCGATACACAACGCGGAAATTACTATCTGGAAATTCATAAAACTCCGGTTAATAGAAGTAAAAATCAAATATAGATATTTTACACAGCTCTCTAACCTATGTCAAGTCCTCATAACTCGAATGAGGGGTGAAAATAAAGGTAAACCTCAAAAATATCTTGAGATGATGTCATTCTAATGTGGAATGTAGGATATACGTGAAATACTGCAAAACGCGACATGAGACACACTCACATAACAGCTTTGCAGGTGAATCAGGTTGAGCTTGATCCTTTTGCCACATGCTACTGTGTCCGTTCTTGCAAATTTCATTCTTCTTCTATTTTTATTTCAATAAAATGCCCTTTCAGTCAAGACAATTTCATTTTGCCCGCTAAGCGTCACTCCAAAGAACCCTAACGAATGCTAAAATGTACTGTATGTGGTGGATGTAAAGTGACTCATGTCATGTATTTGATTGTATTTGAATTTTCATTTCTGACACAGAAACATCGGCAAGGTCAAACACGTTTAGAATGTAAATGTATTTATATTTCATTGCTTATTCACAACGTTCCATTATGCACCTGCTGTTCTGTATATTCATATGCACACATGGACATGGGGAGGTGAAATACTGTACCTTCCTATTTTAGGCTGAGGTCACCGACATGTGAAACATGCACTTTGGTAGAGGAAAAGGTATTCACATCCAAAATAAACAACAACAACAACAACACATTTTCCAAGTCTTGAGTGTCACTGTGTCTGATGGGAATCCTACATATGTGATGTTTTCATCTTTGTTTTTTTATCATTGCAGTTCATTATACAGTGATATATTAAGTCTATTCAGTATTTAAAGTACTGATTTTTTTAAAAAGTGGGAATATTCCTAAAAGGTAAAAGTACCTTGAAATGTCTTTAAAAGCAGTGTGCAGAACTGAGGTGGATCTATTAATAGAATTTCAGTATAGCAGCGGTTCTCCAACTTTTCATGCCAAGTACCATCCTGAGAAAATATGGCGCTCTCGAAATAACACCATTATCACCACTGTTAAAACATGGTGGCGACACGTCCTCTTCCTCACATTTACTTCAGACACTGGTATAGTGAAATTAGATTAAGATAGCGTGGTAGGTAAGGTGACTAATTCTTTTTATTTAATTTATCTAGATATTTGTTTCATTTTCTAGGTTCTTTTTCCTCCAAGGACCATCAGAGGAAACTTGTGTACCAGAACCAGCGGTTTGAGACCCATGGCATGCATATGCATATATATGCATATATATATATATATATATAGTTCCTCCTCCATGCAGTTTGCCATGTGGTAGCAGCCCCCTCTTTTCACATTCTTAGATCACACATTCTTTCAAACTCTCCCAGCGTGTCACATCTGTAATGGGATGGCAACAAGTGGTTTCCCCAGCATAATCGCTAAGTGGGTCGCACGAGTGGGTGTTTTCGGATGGTCTTGCATGTGGTAGCCCACAAACTATTTTACTGCAAACCATTCTTACAAAAACCCCAATAATCATTTTCAGGAATGTTTTTCCTGACTTTTAGGAAGATGCAAAATAAATGTGCCCTTTCCACGGCAGCCATTATGACAGGTCACAGTAGGAAAAACATATGTGTGACTACATAGATGAATCAAAGTTGAGTTCTGATGTGTGATCAGTAACACCTGAGCTTTTTCTTGCTGCAACATCTCAAAATGGCTACTGTGCAAAGAGCCCATTAATGTTTTGAGGATACAGTTTCACTGCATTCATGGGACCAGCTTTGATACGGTTGCATTTCGGGTGTTCCCACGGCTGGAAGTGTCCCATAGATGGTCCTGATGAAGCACCTGGGCGGTTTGAGCTGCAGTCATGCGAGAGCAGCAGCAGCTCGGACCGTGAAGATAGTGCTCCAGCGTCGACCCAAGTTGCCATAGAAACCCTTGCTGGAGAAACTGGCCCCTAACTTGTGGTGTTATGAGGAAGTTTCTGTCGTGTGCCTGTTTTTGAGTCACTGAATTTGGTCCACGTTTTCCGACGGCACAGGGGGTGTTCCACAGAGAGACGGTCAGCACCGGCCCGTCCTTCGTCATCTATGTGGCCCACCAGATGAGGCTGCTGAGGAAAAACAGGAAAGGATCCCATCACAAAATGCATGTAAACTGCATTCTGGATGTGACACACAAATCCCTCACGGAGCATCTGAGAAATCGTGCTGGCTGTCTAAGGATTCCCCTGCCCACAGGACGCCTAAATATTCACCCCCCCTTGAACTTTTCCACATTTTATCACATTACAACCACAAATTACTATTTATTTAATGCTCTCCTTGCCCAGTCTATCACTTTTGGTGGACAGCCACGACTTGGTTGGTTTGCAGTTGTGCCGCACCTTTTTTTTTTTCATTTTTTGCATGATGGATTCATGATATCTCAATGCTCCACGAGATATTATTGTATAATCTAACCCTGCATTAAACCTCCCCACGACTTTATCCCTGATCTGTCTGGTGTTGTTGGTTTCTGTTCTCCATCAAACCTCTGCGGCCGTCACAGTACAGGTGTATTTGTACTGAGTTTAAACTGCACACAGGTGGACTCTATTTACTGATTATGTGGTTGGACCAAATGCCTGGTTGACATTTACAATGATATTTGTAATTTTGAACACCATGTAATATTTTCCAAAGACTTTGAAATTCTGCACTATTTTATGTTGGTCTCTTTCATAAAACCCCAAATAAATACATTTAAATTTGTGGTTGTAACTTGACAAAATGTGGAAAAAGTTCAATGTGCAGTTGAATACTTGGTTCCTACTGTATGCACCTTTTAAATGGGATGTACTACACAACTTATATATGCTTATATAGTTTCCCTGCTCCAACACACCTGATTCCAATGGTCATCACGCTCTGCAAAAGCCTGATAAGGATCCATTCATTTGAATCAGGTGTGTTGGAGCAGGGCAGTTTGTGTCCCCAGGACCAGGATTGAGAAACCTTGCTAATTCTATCATCCGATGTATTTTGCGATTATAGCAACTCTTTGTTTCATTTCTTTGCCATACCTTATTTGGTTTGTGTTTTCTGGAAGAGATCCCAACCTCAGTGAGACGTCATCACGCATCAAAAACATCAAAAAACAAAAGACTAGACATACTGTATGTGAAAATGGTGACATGAGACAGATAATAATATGCCCATGCCAAACGTATATTACAAGTGGACTCATGATCCACTGAGAATCAATGAATATTCATAATAATATAGTCTGTGCCCACACATGTAAGCGTAGTTTATGTTGGATAATAAATGAATTATGTCTCCATAGAAAAACATATAACTGAAAATACTGTATATTATCTTTCTATTTAGCATCGAAGAAACAAAACACAATCTCCGCCAACATTCAAATAAAACTTTTAATGTTTCTCACAACATAATTTCCACATTGAGTACCGTGAGTTTTGAGTCCATCAATCTGAAACCAGTGTGTACAGTAACAATTGCTACATTCATCTCATATAAACTGTGACGGCAGGAACAGTAGCATCATCAGCCGGGGACTTGTTTGTACGAACCACACGGGGTTGAGGACGAGAACTAGCACAGAGTACTGACTGAGCCGATGTGGGTCTTCATTAGTGGTTACACCCACAATGTACCAATAATATGGACAGTAAGAATATTCACTGAGGAATCAGTCATTGCAATGGTGTCATATTAAGAGTCACCATAAGTAAAGCTGGTGTTGAGTCTATCCAGTCACATTTTAGAAGATTTATCTGTTCCATTAAAAAGAAAAAGCTAAGCTGGGTTCAGTCAAAGGACACTGTCTTGACTGCATACAGATCTTAGATCAGCGTCCACTCACTACGTTCCTCGGCGGTGTTTGCTCGGCGTTTGCTCCAGCTGGATGTGACACCGATCTGTCACCACGCAACTGTGTGGAGCCACAGTGTGATGTGATGACAACCGAGCAAAAGCCATCTGCTGATGTGAGACACAGTTAAACGCTCGGGAGGGAAAAGGATCGAGTGCTTTTATGTGTGAATTTTCACTTTTGAGAACTTTCTCAATGAACTTTGTCTGTGTGAAATCTCAATCATCGCCTGATTTTCATGTAATGATGAAGGAATAGCTTTTTTTTTTTAACCATTAAGGTGAAACTTCAGGTGAGCTGTTAAGATATTTTATATTAACCTTTGGCAACATATTTTGGCAGTCATCACTACGGAACTACATTCATCCCAAACCTCAAAAATGAAAGTCCAACTTTGGAAAAACACTTCAGTGTAGAATTTGACCTTAAGGACTTAAGGATACAAGCAAAACATATGGAGCACCAAGGTTCTCTGTGTAAATAAAGATATTGGGAAATAAATAATATCATCACGTATAGGAGGTGAGGTTTGATAAATGAGAAATGTTACAATTGCAGGTTATTAAAATTCATTCCACACAAGATGAGACAGTTTGAACCAAATTTCTTGGCAATCAGTTCAATAATTGTCAAGTTAGATGTTTTACTAGATTGTCAAACACACTGAGATTCAACATCTGGGCAAAACAAATGTCTGAATAAATCCAACAGTTGAACCGTGCTGCTCTAACAGTTACAAAT
This sequence comes from Brachirus orientalis, assembly GCA_016785285.1. Classification (NCBI taxonomy): domain Eukaryota; kingdom Metazoa; phylum Chordata; class Actinopteri; order Pleuronectiformes; family Soleidae; genus Brachirus; species Brachirus orientalis. The sequence goes on from JAFBJR010000150.1 coordinate 18,020,328, forward strand.
AAAAAGGGCACTATTCTATAATAATACAAAAAATGTGAGCATTTCTATGAAAATCATTCTTATTGTCATAACAAACTTTTTTATTATTATATATCAAATAAAACAGACATTTGAAAAAAAGGCACTTTAAAATAAACATGTCTTTACTGAAAAAAACAAACAAACAAACAAACAAAATAAATAACACTTTTGCTATGAGAATAAGAATGATTAAATAACTTAATATTTCAGGATTTATTAAATTAATTATAGATCTTACTCTATTTGCTTTTAGGATTAATTACTCAACAATGTTTTGTTCATCTATTTTCAAATCAAACACTAAGATTGTTCTTGTGTCTTATGGCGCATGGCTCTCTAACATTAACTATAGGTTCGTCCGTGAAGCAACACACAGCGCAACGTGGGCGTGAATAAATGTAGCATTACACCTTCGTCGACTGTAAGGCACTCGAATCAGTCAAAAAGTAGAATCACTTTGATGCTGTTTTGCACAAACGCAGAAGGAAAATCACATTGTCCGGACGTGCTGCTGCTCTACAGGCACGGCTTCAGCCATTGCATAGTTGAACAACATGGAGGCTGTGCTGTAACGGGGCGGTCTCAGCGTATGGCAGGCCGTTCTTACCAAAGGCATACGTCATGCAATGTGCTATGAGTGTAGAAAACAAACTGCTCAAATGTACAACAACCACAAAGGATCTACAACCTCATACAATATCTGCGATGCATTTGAAATACAACAGTTAGTTTATGCTTCCATACAAAAAAAAAAAAGAAAAGGCAAACAAAACACGTGTCACTTTGCGGAGGTCATTCCAGTGTTTCTTTTTTCAAACAGTGTCGTGCATGTCATTCAAAATCCCAAAGCTGTCTCCTTATACTCCGTTGCAGTCAAAATGTTCACATAATGGTAAAAAGAAAAAAAAAAGAATAAATGTGAGTGAATGAATGTGAAATTTAATCGCAGTGGCGTTAAAAAAAAAATAAATAAAAAAAAACAATAATTTAGGAAATAAATGGACATTCACATTGCAACAGTGTGTGGTGAAATAGTAGAAGTAAATAGTGACGAAAATACAGTCTGATTCAACTTTCATACAATCAATCACACGTCAAACATTTGCTGAATTACATAACAAATGTTTCGGATCTATCAAGTGAAATCAGAATTGTGATTTGAGCCATGAGTCTACCAATTTCGAGACCTTGCCCTATAATAATAATAATAATAGTAATATTTTTGTTGTTAAAGTGTTTCAGTGGTTTTGGCAGTGAGGAATGTATGGTTAATATGTCTGATACACACTGTTGGGTCAATCGGCACTGCAGTCAAGGATGTGTGACATGACAAAACTGACTAAAATACTAAAATGAGCAATTACTGATGGCAATTTTGTTCATTTTAATTATCAGGAAGGAGACAATATAGCTTAAAATTGCTTACATTTTGTGTGCTTTTATTTACTATTGCTGGCTCTTTTTAAAGCCTTGTTATATAAATAAATCTTTAAGGGGAATGTGTACATATAGTCCTGTTTACAAAGATACATAAATAAGATTAAATCTACAAAGGATTAATATTTGTCAAGGAAGATATTTCAACCGGAAGACTGACATAGACTCAGCCAACAGCCAAAACATGTGCATAGCGATACGACATGGATGTATACACATCTTAATAAGGCATTGGCACATTCAAGTTCAATCTAAGACACGAGAAGTGTAAAGCACTATAGTAATAAATAGAGTTTATTTTTCCTTCTATTATTGCTAGTGATTTAAAAAGCAGTGTTCATCTCACCACAAAATACCTACATGTTTCACCATGATTTATAACATCCCTAGATTCTTTGGAATCAATTGAAATAAACACAATCTAGCCTCTATCCAAAGATAAATGCATATATTTTTTAAATATAAAAACTCCATTGTCATCAAAGTATTGATTAAAGCAAACGGACTTTAAAATCAGTCTTTGAAATCAAGGTCAAGGGCTTAAAAAAGACAAAGATCTTATAAAAAAGAAGAAACAGAAAAAAAAAAAAAAACACAAATGGAAAAGATTTGATGCATGTAAACTGGGGGTAAAAAAACAGACTAACAAACAAAGAAAATCACAACAAACAACCGACACAAAGGAGTGCGATTCTCCAGCAGCTGAGAGCGAGTCAGCCACTGACAGGACCATGTACAGTATGCTGAAGGATGGAAGTGCTGGAGATGCAGGTGAAGTGTCTCCCAGCAGAGGGTGCTAACAGCCCTGTGACTCGTTCTCATCCATGCTTACACTGCTCTTGCGGCTACTGTCCTTTGAGGTGTCTGGGGAGACGGACGAGAGCAAAGGGTCCCCCCCTCTCACCGGTGATATGGTGTCTTCCATGAGGATGTCGTTGAGTTTGGAGCCCGGCTTTCCGTGAACGCCGTAGTGGCTCTCTGGGTAGTTAGTGTGGCCTTCGTTTAGCTCCAGGGTGCCTGGTGGTTCAGGAGTGCAGCCCAGGTGGTGTTGGTGATGGGGGTGGAACGTGTACAGGTCCTGGTGACAGTCCTCCAGCGTGGGCTCCTGCTTGATGGTCCGGGCTGCCAGTTCAGCAGAGCAGAGTGCTGAGGATGTGATGGCCAGCCCGTGAGCCCGAGCCTGCATCTCTAACTCCTGCAAACGCCCGACAAAGAGACAAAGACGTGTTAGTCAGGGAAAAGTTTCACCGTCTAATCTTTGGACTTTTCACCAATATGGGGTTTTCTATAAGCAATATCAATCTTTAGAAATCAGTGCAGCTGACGGCTGATACGTGACGCCAATTAGTATCTTTTTTTCCCCCCTTCATCTGATAAATATATCATTTTAAAAACCCAACAAAAAAATAAAAAAATAATAAATGATATCGCTTTAATAATAGCAAATAAAACAATACACAGTTTGCCCTGAGAATAAAAACTAAAAACTTAGATTGAAAGCTTTTAACAATGCTGCTCTAGTGTCTTCATGCCCAGCTGACACAGGGCAAACGGCGGGACACACCCTGGACAGGTCGTCAGTCCATCGCAGAGCAAACAACCATTCACTCACACAGAGATAAGCAACCATTCACTCACACATTCACAAATACGGTTCATTTAACTGCAGGTCCAGTTAACCTCTGCATGTTTGTGGAGTGTGGGTGGAAACCCAGACACACACCGGGGGAACATGAACATGAGTCTGTCATTTCCACATCTTCGTTGAAATCAAATTCAAGGAATTTTCAAGGATTTTCCAGGGCTAATTCCCTCAATTTCAAGTACAGAATGTGCTGAAACAGCTTAAGATTGGACGGCGACTTGTAAGAGCCACTTCACCCATGACGTCCACTTTTATTGATTTACAGAATGCTCTGCATCTGGACAAGTGATTGTCTGTGGGCTCTTGGAGAAGCCAGATCTTAGAATTTGCCTTTCCCAGGCACCGCATCATTTCCTCTCTCTTGCTTAACGTTACTCGCTCACTGTTTTACATGGAATCTCACACCAACTGTGGAGAGAGACACTATACATTGCTTGATGTATCTACGTACATCGAGCAATGCAGGGCACATGAAAGAGTAGGTGGTGTTGTAACAAACAAGGGCAAATCGGCAGTGGGACACATTTACCTTAATATCAACCCAAGTTCTTTCTTGTACTTTCAATGACCCATGTCTATTCAGGAAGATTTTTAAAAGGCCTTGAATTTTTTTTTCAAATTCACAAACTTTCAACCCTGTACATAAAATCGGGCCCCCAAAATCAGCCTCTATTAATAACCTCTTTCACTATTGTGACAAGACAACACTGATCACACCTTCTGCTGACCTGACTAACTGAGCCGTCTGCCTCAATATTTTACATTTCTAAAACCTCCAACACGTGTTCCTTATTTTTCCAGCTGATTTTACGACTTGCTGCTCTAATTAATTACTGCACAACAAACCAACAATGTGACCTATCAATCAATGGGTGCTGAGCTGACACAGACTAATCCTTGTAACGAATCGGTTACAGGACCACAGCTCTGAGCCGGCTTCCTGCTGAAATACACTGCTGTGTCAATTAGTGCCTCACGCCGCTCCTTTTCTCAGAGGATGACAAATTTGTTAAGAGCGTAATAATTTCTCTACATGTTCCTTTCTGTTTATCCGTTGTTGTTCCATTTTAAATTGTGTTTGGCATGGCCTTCCCTTGGACATTGTTCCCATTGTTGTTTTACAACATTACTGCTCTTCTGTTTGTATAGATGCTGAATTTTAGTTATTTCTCTTTGGTGTGTTCATAGATTAACTTTGAATGTTACTACCCTTGTGTCTTTGGTCTTTTCCCACTTGACTGATTGTCTGCCCTGCTCTGGTGTGTTTCACCTGTGTTCCATTATCCCTGCCTCACTCATGTCTTTAATCTCTGTGCTCTCCATCTCTTTTTCTTGGATTGTCCTTTTAGTTTGGTAATAAGTTCGGTTCAGTTTTATTCTCCTGTGCTCCAGCTTTTCTTTTGGATTTCGCTTTAGCTTGTTCTGCCTTAAGTAATTATTTTTTTTCTTATTAAAGTTATTTTTGTTTGCATTTGGGTCCTCACTAGCCTACTAACATGATAGTATTATTGTTCTGGTACCATAAAGGTCAATGGGAGTTTTATATGTTCAAACTTCAGTACAGTATGTTTACCTGTATCCTCAACATGAGATGTCGGTTGGCATGCTCCAGCTTCTTCTGGCGGTTCTCCAGCTCCTTTGCCCTCTGCTGCTCGCGCTGTAGCTTCCTGATATAATCCACTGATGCCTTCAGAATGGTGCCTTTGTTCCAGCGCATGTCCCTGAAAAATCACAAGAAGGCATTACTCTTACATCCTCGTAAATGTTATGTGCAGTACAGATGGTATAAACAGCATAGGACGTAAAGATGAGCTAATATACTGTAATATTAAGTATCATCCGATATTGGTCACATTCGTGGATTGATGATTGGATATCGGGAAAAGTAACTTAAAAAAGCAAATTCAATCCAAAACTGCACATAATTGTTTCACTAAGCAAAGGCTGCAAAGATGAAGATGTTGCAGCGATCATGTGATCTATGTGGACATGTTTAAGTTAAAACGATGAAAAAAAAAACAAAAAACAAGACAGACTACGGTAGTGTAAATGTTTTGGATTAAAATTGCATTGGTACACATAGTTGTGAAAAAGTGGTATCGAGTCAGACCTAATAGGATATGATTTGACCAGATCGTGTTGATTGGTGGAGCCCTCACAGATTAAACTTGGTCTTGGAGTAACTACACCAGTGGGAAGCAGAAATGCACCAAATTGTACCTGATGTATCCGAACAGAAGATGTGGATTTGCCAATCAAATAGCTTGGATGTATTTTGTAAAGTAATCTAGTTAAACTGCAAAAACTGGGCTAAATGCGGAAATAGCTATAGTCATATATCAGTTTCCTGTTTATGGATCGTTTCTCAGCACTGGTACATCCAGGCCCAAACTGCTTCATTACCAGTCACAGGACACAAGTTAACTGCTGTCGTCAGTGTAGATTTGGCATTTTGCAAAGTATTGTTTATTCAATAATAAAAAAAGCTGTTTTAAAGTTGCATGGGTTTGATTTTGTCTTTCATTGGACCAGACAAACAAAGCTTATCACAGTGTCTCTCAATCCTGGTCGTAGGGACACAACAGCCCTGCCTTGACACACCTGATTCAAATGAATGGATCATTACCAGGCCTTTGCAGAGCTTGTTGATGAACTGACCATTTGAATCAGGTGTGTCGGAGCAGGGCAGCTGTGTCCCTACGACCAGGATGAGAGTCACTGGCTTATGATGATCACAGTATAAAGTTAAAGCAGCTTGTGAACAGAGAACTTATGAGGTTACAGTTTGGAGTTCATTTTAAAATATCAGTGTCTTCCTTTGACAGAGATATACATGTGTACAAAGTCATCAACCAATGGAAAAAAAACACGTTGCATCTGAGATGTAAGAGAGCTGGTGTGTTACTTTATTTGTAAAATTAAAAAGTCCTGCTTTCTGGACAATCAGCTCAACCTCAACAAGTTCACTTAATTGATTCTACTTCGCTATCACCTGCCACTAGTCGGCAGTGTTTGCAGAAGTTCTTAATTTTCTTAAAATGCAAATAACAAACACAAGAAAGACCAAATCACTAGAACCACGTCTCAAACTGAGTCACAAAGACAACTTTCCATGTTGATCTCGGTTGTTTTTGGAGAGTTTTGTGCCCCCTGCCTGTGCACACCTGTCACAGTACAACACTGCACAGAAACCCAGCTCTAGATCCAGTTCATTTAAACAGACCCACGGATTTTTATTTTATTTCTGTTTTTCCGAATGCAAGGATGAATTTAAATTCAAAGTAATAACTGAATGTTATGCTATGAGGTTGGTTTAGCTTCTTTTTGTTATTGTGCCTATCTCGGTTATGACGGACAGGTCACAGGGTCAACAACTGTGTCCATTTCTTTAATTTTATTGCTTTAGGAGTTGACCTCACAGCAACTGCAGTAAACAGTACCTTAAACACAAATGCAGGTAATGGCAAGTAGATCTCACAAAAAAGGTTCAGTTATCTTTAAAAATATTTAAAAAAATGTAAAAATATTGGTTTTGTTGACACTGCTGGAATGTTGTGATGTATGTACCACAGCATATTTTTGTGTCACTGACTGCTACTAATTATTCCAAACCTATATTTTAAATAGGAAATAAAGAAAGTGACTAATAAAGGGTAACTTACGGATCATTGGATTTTGGAATTAAAGTTCCCAATTCCTTGATTCGATCATTTATATTAAACCGTCTTCTTCTCTCAACTACAAAACAAAAAACAGGGGAGAAATAAATTCATAATTAGCTGATGAAACATTTTGTGTGTGTTTCCACGGCAACCATAAAAGGCACAACAGAATCGAGAGCAATTAAAACTCACTCAAATTATGGTTATCTTTCTTCTGCCTTTCCTTTGCCATTGCTCTTACTTCAGCTTCTGAAAAACATGTTTTGATTAAGTAATGAAGATGAACAGTGCAGTGCGAGAATAGAAACTACACTGTCACTAATGTCAATATTTAGTTTTGAAGCAAATTAACCAGACATACCCACAGGGAACCCTTCAGGCCTTTGATAGTTGTCAAATTTGCCACAGGATCCAGACTTATCCAGCATATGCATGACAGCCGGGGATTGTGAAACTATGACATAAATTATGTTGTTCATTTAAAAATCAAAAAGCAAATACTTGCACATAAACTGTCAGAAAAATAAACATTTCAGTCATGTGCAATCATCCTCCACACACTGAGAAGAACTGTAGCAATGGCGCTAATTGTAGATTATGGGCTGCACAAAGGCCTGGAGAGTAAAAATTTGCATGTACTTTCAAAGCCTTCTTGGTTTCCATGCAGTAGGGAAGCAGATCATGTCACGATCAAGAGCTCATAGATCAACACAAACATTATTATTAGATTAGTTTTATTTTTGATGACGGGAGCCAGGAAGGCTTACCAGAATATTCCCTTTTGATGTTTGGCAGGTTAGCAGGGCAGGAGTTACTGATGGGCAGACCTTGCTGGGACAATCCTTGACTACCATACATGTCCATGAGGTTAGCAGTCACAGGAATCTGAGGGAACAACGCAAGGACATCAACCAGTGATCACACCCTCCCTCCCTCCTGTAAAAATGCTAATCAGCATCACAGGATGAGCATGATGGGAAGAGTGGTGACACAGACCAGGCCTTTTATAAAGCAAGAAATAATTAACATATTTTATTAAAATAAATGTAATTTCACTTTTTTAAGGAATCGTAAGTAACTTTTTTTAGCCGTAAATTTTGAAGGCAAGATCAATGCTACTCCTATAAATGACTTATACAAATGCAAGAAACAGAAAGAAACATCTTAGATTGGACTTGTTTGTTTGATTTCTACAGCTCACTATTCAACACAACAGTGTGTTTGATTCATACAAAAAACAACAAAAAAAACCCCAAAAACTTGTGGTTTTAATTAGGCTTATCTACTGCACTAATTCATGGCCAGCTGTATTTATTTCCTCATGTTTGTGTGGAGAAGCTGAAGGGGAATCCAGGAAGTGTCCCATAAAATGTTTAACTGGTCACAAAAACAACTAAAACAAAATTTTAAATTTAGTCATTGTTATAGAAATAGATTTTTACTCCTGAGTGAAAGTGTAGAAACCATTATGTGTTGTTTTGAACAACGAAACATCCCAAATGTGAGGTAAAACCTTCAATACAGTTTTACATGTGTTACACCACCATGTGTGTCTGTGCCATGCATAAAAAGCCGTTAGTTTACTAGGGCAAAAACAAGGCTGGGACAGATCCTGAAGCACCACTTCTAATGCTGTCCTGTGGTGACTGATAACAGTGTCATACCGTGTTAGCCATCTGAAGTCCCGGGTCCATCAGACCGAGGATCTCATCACTGTAACTGGACTCCAGACTAATAATGTCATCGATGACATCATCCATCTGAAACAAATGGATATAATGCACAAGATGAGTTTAACTGCGAGCGACAGGATCACAAAAAAAAAAAAAAAGCGAGCACAAACCTCATAAGTCTTAAGTGAACCACTCACCTCTTTCTCGCAGTTAGAGTTCAGGGTCAGTAAGGCCATAGGGCTGTTGGGGGCGCTGTTACCTGGCCCTGGCGGCATGCCCCCGTGGTCTGAGGACTGGTTGGGGCAGGGCAAGCTCAACACCTGAGAACCAAGCTTTCCCAGGTACTGCTTCACCTGCTGCTGCTGGGAGCGCTGGATGTGGTATTTGGTTGGGTTCTCCAGGTGAGTCTGAACCTGATGGTGGGAAGAGAGAGGAAGAAGGCAAGAGGGTGTTAGTGGTAGAAAACGTATGTGTGTGTGTGTGTGGGGGGGGGGGGGGGGAGCACTCACAAAAACATAACTATCATTGTAGATGCAATGAGATAAAAAAATATGTCCACTTTTTGAAAGTGGCATGTGTTTTCAGCACATCTTTGGATACTCAGGCCAAGGAATTAGGGCAAACATGTCAAACATCCAAACATGTTTTCAACCTCCCGTTATCCAGATGAAGCTCTTGAATCCACTGATGAAAACGAGGATGCACCCAAAAAGTTTTTTTTTTTCTTTTTTTATCCATACACATGCAGTACATCGAGCAAAAAGCAGCACTCAAATCTATTGTAATATATTTTTTTCATAGTTTCATGCAGTGACTTCAGTCAGTGCTTCGAAATTAAGGATGTGCCATGATCACAACCCCAAAAGCTCTTGGGTGAAAAAAGTGTTTTCAAGTTTATCAAGTGTTTTTAGATGCTGTGTGTGAACGGCACCTAAGGAATGTGTTGATGATTACAGATGGGGCAGCTTATTATAAATGCATCATATAATTATGCACTTTGGTCAACCTGGCAAATGAAAACAGTTCAATTTGTTTTGAATATAATGTATGCTCTCATAAAAGTAGGCTTTTTATGAGACAAAAAAATATAATTCAAACTCTTGCCTGTTCTTTTTTCACAGTGCTGACAAAATATCAAATGAACTGGACACAGATTGAATGTGTGATGCATTATACTTATAATGCATCACACATAATCTGTCAAGAGTTATAATCTCAAAGAAAGTCTCACAAAAAAAAGGAAAACATTTCCCCTCAGTGTATTTACAGTTCACACATCATTTCCAGCACAGCAGAGATTGCATCAACATCTGCCTCTACATTCTCCCCAGTTAAGGATAAATTTGATTACTCTGGATCAATAATCCCCACAACATTAATGTTGGCAAATTTAACTTTAGACACAGTGTTTGTCACGTCTGAAGCACATTTTAACTGGAGCAGCACGTCAGAGTGTATTTTTAAACCTTCCTGTGTTTTGCCTGATTTTTTTTTTTCTCTTTTGACACATAAAAGATGTTCTGTGATTTGAAAATGAAGACACTATAAATAGTTCTCCACTAAATATACACAAATCTGCACTGTTACTGACTTCAGCTGAACAAACCAATAACCAAAGTGCATACTATAGCCTGATCCATGTTATTTTCTGTCTATTGATGATTCAAACTACATTTTGCCACCAAAACAAACAAATCATAAGAACATCGTAAACATACTGTACCTCATATAGGTGATATCCTTGAAGCATCTCAACCATCATCCACTGTTTACTATTGTTTATAATGCCAAAAATAAACAAAAAGTTTCACTTCCACTGTATTGAACTGCTGTCTGAGCTATGACGTGCTAAAGCAGCTTCCTTCTTGGTTCTATTTACTGACTAAGTTTTCAAGTATGAGGGCAGACACATGCAGCTGATCTTTTAACAGGCAGGAAAAGTAATTAGTTATGCATGTCAAGGGATCACAGCTTAAGACAATGAGCCTTTTCAAATTTGTGTTGTTTTATGTGAAATCTGAATTTATTCCTTTATGGTGTATCACTTGACGTAAGGATGTGCCTCTTACAAATAGCACCTTTGTTTTGCAGGGCCACCTCTTTTACAAACACTTGCCTGGGGCTGTTTCTTCAGCGCATCCACTTTTTTTTTTAAACCCTGAGGATGCTTGCCATGTGTTCTTGCTCGATACAAGCAGAACAAAGAATAAAGTCTGCCCCATTCTTGTTGGTCTGCAGCTCACCTCTCCTCATGCCTTTAATTGACATTATTAATCAGAAACAATGGGCATACTGCATCTAAAAGCCACTGAATAACAACTGTGGCCAGTTCATTCTTTTTTAACTAGTGTGTCTGTTCTGCTGAAGCGCTGGAGGTGCGGGTTCACTTACAGAGCCGTGGGGATCACAGGTTTTATATGAAGTCATGGCTACATCTGTCATTTCCTCTGCTTCGTGGAACACAACACAGTTGTTATTATATGTTTACTGATGGATTAACTTTCAGATTATTGGTATTGGTAAGTGACTCTAACACTGACTCATTCACCACAAGTGAATTGTCAGAAAAAAGGAAACCGAAAGCTATGGTGGGGAACTGACACTGTGATATGTTTGGATCATCACTGTTGTGATTGCCATATAATCCAACTAAACCCATGTTTTATCAAGAAATGTATCAAGAAAAACTTTTACTGAGATTTTTAAGTAAACCGGATTTTTTTTGAACTAGTTTAGCATTTATTTTATTCTTAAAGCTTTTAGTGTATAACTTTTAAACATTAACAATTGTCTGTTCAAACCATTGTCAATTGAGTTCAAACAATATCAGCTCCATGCTTTATGTCTCTTTATGTCTCTCTATGTTTCTCAGTAGAGCAGTATCTAGATCTTGTGTCACTCGGCAGAATTCCTGCACTGCACACACATTATGACGCCCTATTAGAGTTTTCGTAGCAGTGGGCATAATATGGATATATAATAATTGTACTGTAAAATATAAACAGGATTAGGGCTACAACTAACGATCACTTATTTTGATAATCCATTAATTTGTCGATCATTTTCCCTGATTAACTGAGTACTTGTTTATTACATAAAATGTCTGCAAGTGTGGAAGAATGTTGATCAGTGTTTACCAAACCTGGAAATGATGATGATTTTGACTGTCTTCTTTGGTCCACAAACCAAAATTCTTTCATTTTAATGATTTCTTTGTTATATGAAGCAAAGAAACCAGAAAATATTCACATTTAATAAGCTGAAAGATTAAAAATCATCAATTGTTATGATGATTAATCAATCATCATAACAATTGATGATTAATTTAGCAATTGATTAATAATCACTAAATTGAATTGTAATTATTCGTTGCAGCCCTAAACAGGATTAAAATTAATATTATAATAAAAATTTATTTAAACACACAACATATTGCCTGTGGAGATTTGCAGAACACCACTTTACCTGTACAGATAAATGCAAACCCATACATATATTCATAACATCTAATTTTCCAAAGCCTATGATATAAATGTGACACTCTTACAATTGTGTTGATTAAATTGTGGAACTAAGGCTACACTGATGTGTTACACTGCTTTGCATTACCAATAATCAGACTATTGACCTTATTCAGAATAAGAAAATATTTCAATTATGATGTTTATGAGTTAACAATAGAATATTCCATTCATTTTTTTCACAGTCCAGTTACAACTTAAGTCTTCATTAGGCCCACTACCAAAAGAAAAAGAGAAAAAAAAAGTTATAATCTGATTAAGTCTACATGCAACAAAGATCAAAATATACTGAGTCAGGGTGCCAGAAAATGTAGTTTTAAAGGGGGGTGTCATCTTCAGACTAGTCTGAATGAAGTTAACAAAGTCAAAATAAAGCAGTTACCACATTTAAACACACAAACATTTGAAACAAAGCTGAACCTGATTAACTGAGGGAAGGTTAATGTTGTTGTCGGGGGGGGGGGGGGTAATCCGGGGGGGGGGTAATCACGTGAGGTACATTACCATATCTTCTCCTGCAGGTATGACTCAGGCTGTAAATCATCACTACAGGGCTGTAAAGCTGAATCCAGTGAAGAGGGGCATATTCTACAGCACAACAATGCCTCATTAAGAACCATGAATTGGGCTTTGGGTAAAAGAATGAGCCCAGTATAGGGTTGTTCACTACTTTTAGGATTGTCGCTTTAATATAGTCATCATGTTTATTATCAGTGTCTTTTGTTTAAGGAGAAACAAATAATGCAACACTTTATTGTTACCATTGTTACCACTGATCATTCTTCTCTGTACTGAGAGCATCATAACTTGACTGCCGCTAGTTTTGAGGGTATATAATGAGAGTATATAATGAGTCAACTATGATATCTACACTTAAAGAATAGTTAGAGGACATTTTATGCTTTCTCAGTATTTCTCAGAGAAAACATTTTAGATATCCTTCAAAAAAACTTGTTTAAAACTAAAAAGTATTATTGTTATTTATTTGCCAAATAAAGTGAATTCACCTTTTTAAGTCAGAAATTAATCAAGCATAACATTCAACCACTAAAACATTTTTTTTCTGTTAAGCTATACAAGTAAATAACTCTAATTTCCCATCTTAATCAAGAAATAATAATAATGTGCTTTACTATTTTTTCAGGAAATTCAATATACTTTTGGTTAAAGAGCTTCTTTACTACTACTGGTGTATTAACCATTATAGAAACATAAAAAATTACTTTGATAATTACCATTGTATATGAATGGTCTGCCATTTGGAGTCTGGATATCAGTTAGGCTGCTATGTTGAGGAGACGCTGTGTTATTAAATAACAATGACATGAGCTGAAAAAAACAGTGGTTCAAATTTATTTTGTCAGTACGAATCAACAATAAACAAATCTGTTCCTGTGTTCACAGCATTTCATCAGGAACTGCTTCATAAACAGCTCATTGAGCTGCTGGATTCTCTCAGCATAGATAATGTGTGTGGCCAATCAGGATATACAGGGGATTCAGGACCACAACCTGTGAGATTAGTAATTTGAAACAATCACTGCAATGTTTTTTGCAGTTTAACTGTTAGCCTCAGCTAACCTGTTATCTGACATTATTGTTCAGTGTTTTTGGTGCGTTTGATCAACTGTATGTTCACGTTTCCCTGTAAAATGTAAAAGTTGTGACAGTCTTTTCAGCCAGTTCTAGGGGAATTAAAAAGACACCGCGATACAAAATTATCACGATATTTAAGTCATGATACGATATTATCAGGATATTGCGATATTCTATTTGCAAAATTACAATTACAAAACAAAGTTTAATGTTTATTTGTAACCTCATTTTAAAAATTATATGCCAAGATCAATACTTAGTGTCTCAAATGGGATATAATATCACCACGCAAAATCATGTGACATTTCACTCCAGGTGAAATAATTAGGGTCCATTTCTCACCATTGTTGTTGTCCTCATTGTTTTTAGAAGCTGGTTAAGATGGTGCCTGGCATGTATCTGACATCCACACATGGTCAAAGGGTGTGAGACTTCCTACACTGGAAGCAGTGTGGAAACGTTTGTCTGAGAGGGTGAAAAGAGAAACTGGAGCAATAACCAGTTAAAATTCTTGCGTTTTCTGTACCTTGGAATATGTAATCCTTTTCAAATGGTGACCTCAATTGAAAGTAAAAACTGAATATTTCTACTTTAAGCGACTATATAGTGTAGTTTCAGCAAAGTTGTACTCATTTATTTTCACTCAGTTGCTTTGTGGTTAATCTGATTTCCTGCCTTGCAATAATTTAATAAGGTAATTGCTGTGCTAAGTGGATTAGACACAATCATAACAAGCTATACACAAATATTTTGCAGTTTTGTAAAAAAAAATTCAATTAAAATATAAACTATACATACAGTAGATGTCCTGTTATACCATTTTTTTTGACTTACATTGACACAACTATGTGTCTTTTTTTTAATAAAGTCACATCTCACATTACTTCCAGATACACCTTACAATAATTAAACTTGGGATAATTTTGCATAAATATTATGCATTCAATAGAGCAAACGTCTGTTAACACGATGATGTTGAAAGTGATGGATTCATTTAAAAAGTTAGAAATTGAATTAGATTTGTGTATGTGATATGTGATTTTAAGTTTTCATCTTTCCTCTCCTGATAATCAAGCATGTATTTTAAAGTTACAACTTATAGTTTAAAATTAATGATCTTACCATTGACTCTTACTCCCACAAATATGCAGTGAAGATTTTATAAAAAGAAATTAAATGTATGCATTACTGAGTGCATTATGACATTGTCATATTTAGCGTGTACATGCTTGAGTTCGGGCCACACAGCTGTGTAGTGATTAGCACTTTTGTCTTCCAGCAAAAATCCCAGGTTTGCGACCTGTTTGGAACAAGGGCCTTTCTGAATGGAATTTGCATCTTGTCCCTGTGTGTGTGGGTTTTCACTAGGTTCTCTGGCTTCCTCCCACAGTACAAAACATGCAGAGGTTAATTGGACACTTTAAGGTGTGGGTGTGGAAGTGAATGGTTGTTTGTCTCTGTGTGTTGGTTGCCAGTGCAGGGTGAACCAAGCTTTTAGCCCTATGTCACTGGGATTGGCACTGCCAGCCCTGTGACCCTTTGTGGGGAGGATGGAGTGGAAGACAATGGATGGATGGATGGATGCTTGAGTTCGGGCCAAAAAGTTTTGTGAGGTCACACTGAACTGGACCTTTGGCCACAGAATTCTATTAAAAGATCTATTCATCTTTTCTGTCAGATGAAAAGAAAATTCCTTTGGGGTGTTACTGATTCATGATGTTGACATGATGAGGAGGAGGTCACCTGAATATTGACTTTTGAACTTTAAAGTCATCTTCCATTCCAAGTGTAAACTCCCTCCGAATACCTGAGATGTCACATTCCCAGGGCCAAAAAAACTTTGATCTCAAAATCGAATCCCTTCGTCTTTGACTTCAGGTGAACATTTGTACTATTTGAAAGGAGGTTCGGTTCTCTCCAGACATGCATATTTGAGATAATTGAATAGATGACAACCAGAAAACAAAAAAGCATCAGGCAAAGTCTGCCAGCGGCACAGAAGCATAAAAAAAAGTTTTTACTATAAGAGCTCCACACAACTGTCTGTCTAACTCCTCCTGCACTAAGAATAGAAACAATGAGGTCAATGGGGGTATTATGTGCACATGACAGGGTCAGAGGTCCCCCATCGAAGAAAACAACAGTTGGTCTTCACAAGTCTATTGCTGACTTTTGTTCACAGCTTACCCTATTCACTGATCAAGTGAAAATAATCACCACTACCAAAATGGTAATAATTTTGAAATAGTCATGTTGAGGTAATAGCATCTTCCTACCCTTTCCACCAAGGCATTGCTTGTCATGTGACATTATTTCACTGAAGATAGCTTTCAGTCATTATCATTACCAAGCTATAACTTAGTGATTACCTTGTAAATACAGTATTACTGAGGTATTATTTCCTTATTACCACACAATTACCATTGTTATTTCAATGACACTACATAAGAAATAAGATGTCATTACCAAAATATTACCTCCCTAAACTACTAGTCTTTACAATAAAATGGGCAACTGTATTTATTTTTCCCCTGCTTGTTTATTTCCTTCTGGTTTTCCTAAATTATCACACATAATTAGATTATCTTGCTGTCTGAACTCAGGACTATAGATATCAAGTTGGAACATTTTGGCCTTATGATGATATGATAAACTGGCCTGATGGTCATAAAACTGGATCTGATTTGATCTGAAGTATAAGAAATTGATATTAGAGCAAGCAGCCTCAAACTTTATTTTGCTCAACTTCACTAAATGTTCTCTTTCCAAAACAGAATTGTTTATAAATGTGACATCAACTGCTCACAGATCTGCAGCCACACAAACAAGACATCCTGTTGTTTGCCTTTATTCACAAACAGACGAGGCAGAAACACTGGTGAACGGAAGGCAAGAGCTAAGTGACAAAACCTGATACATATTTTTTTTTACTTGTGTGGTCGAGGCACTTCGTCATGATCCTACAAGGATACATGAACAAGAATGGCCCCGTTAGCGCAGCAGACGAGAAGAATGGGCCACTTTGTCTCACAGTTAAGCCGTTAACGTGCACAGAGGAACATGGACACAACTGTAATGCTAATGTGAGCAAGCAACATCGGAGAAGTGTGCAGTCTTCTTGTCTCTGACATACTGTCATGCTATTATACAAGTGTAATACAAATATTTCAATAGTGAATATCATGTTAAAATTAGTGTAAATGCTTAAAGAATTAAATCTTGATACCAGTGTATGTTTTAGTGTCCAATAACGATATCACAACTTTGAATTTTTTTACCAATACCATGATCAGTATGATACCTCTTTTAAACACTTTAGCTGTTGATAGCACATTGTGCTGTAGATTTACCACCTCACTGCAGACTGAGACATAATGCCCCAAACTTCAATGAAGCCATTTACAGTACAACCCTCACTCATGCCCTGGTCACATGATGGTCATGGTGGACATCTTTCTTTAACATGCTGCCTCTGTTAAGTGATGCATTTGCATCATTGTTAGTCAGTTACTTGCTTTTTTCCCTCAAATATCCAATCCAATGATTTGATTGATTGAAGTCTCTAACCTGATGTTATTATTGAGTATCATATCGGCTAATGTATCTAACATACATTTCAAAGCAGTGTTTTGTTTTGTTTTTTTTGTTTTTTAAATATGCCATGGAATGAAAGCAGTGAGGGCTGATTACGAGCATTCTTCACTGAATTAGCGTTTGGTGTGTGGTAAGGCTGTGCTTGCCTTTGTCTTGATCCCTGAACTGATCCTTTACTTATTCCTCAGAAGGTCAGAGGTCACTTGGTTAATTAAGGGCCCAATCAGTCTTTAGATAAACTCATCTGAGCTTAATGTTTGCACTTTTTGAGGTCCAGCAGCTCTGCCTGGTACCCATGAGCTTTATATGGACTGTGCTAATCTACCCACAGACAGGGGAGCAGGTTAACCCAGCTCAACAGCGTCAAGCTGGAATGGCCTTTTCATTTGAGGACTTTGGTCAATGAAGAATGTCTGTAAGCTCTCGCCAAAGTCGAGAAATTACTCTAACTTGATGTACTGAGCAGTGGTTCAGGGTGGGGGTGTCCTGAACCCCTCAAAGAGTAGCACATTATGGAGAGTAAGTAATGTTTATGGTGGATGTGGGTGTTTTCAATGGATATACTGTATAAGTCTGGAAGTAACCATGTAATCATGAATGTGGATTTAGTTCAAGAAAAAAAACTTGCATTGATGTATTGTCAACCCTGTTTCCAATGAGGTATCACTATAGTACAAAGACTTTTTTGCAGCTGTGAAATGTACTGCAGTACCAGCTGCGATAACCCCCTTAATTTGTGCATTGTTTTTTTTCCCCAAAAAGTGTTTTAAATGTATCATCAATCAGTCATCACCAACATCATATGTTTGTAATATATGTCCTAAAGTTCACTTTTTGATATCAAAATCAGTCAATAAGGAATAAAAAAAGCTTAGTTAGTGTATCACTTAGACAAATGCTCAAAAACATGAAAATGCAAATATGAAGAAAAATCATTTTTCCATGTACCCAACAGCAACTTTGTAATTATGTCAAATTAAAAATCAGGGAAACTGAAATGTGAGAATCTCAACAGCTTCAAAAATCCTTAAAATTGTTGTACTGAGTTTCTTTATGCTAAAAATCCAAGAGTCAATATATATTGTACTTGTACAAAGAACAGAATTTTACAGCACTAAATTCCACCACACAACGCAACTCAACTCAACACATTTCTGTTGCCATTTCATTAAGATAAACACATTTTCATGCAAAAGACAAACAGGATAACTCACCAGAAGTGCCTTGTTAAAATGCACCTTCTTACAGTCTCTACTCCTACAGAAAACCTTAGCAGTCTCCTGTCCTTTGGACTGCCAGGGAATCAAAGCTATGAAACGATGTGAATGTAGCTGAGCAAATAGGATTAAAGATGGCTAAATCCAAATGGCTGGAAGCACAGCATGCATTAAAGAGGAATTCTCTCAGGAAACATAATCCCCATATATGCAGTTTAACACACTTCACTCACTCCTGCAGGGTTTTTTTTACCCACTGTCATAGAAAACCTTGATTGCCTGTCTGTTCACACATGAGTCAATAGAATCTATGAATATAGCTCAGCCTGGATCATTTAGTCCACTGCTGCTGCAGTGACACATACAACTTCTAATTTCAGAGCTGGAAACTTTATACATCCTAAAAAAAATTAAACATTTTTTTTTTAATGTACAATGCCGCAATCTCTGTTTTTTTCCTTTGCCAATACGAACCATAACCACTGTTGCTTACCTTCAGCACCTCCATCGGCACCTGTGCAGCAGGCGGCACGCTGACAGGGACACTGACGTTGATGGCGGGGGTCTGGGACGCTGTGGTTTGTGGGTACTGGGCGGCCTGCTGTCTCTGCTGCTCCCGCCGTTCCTGCTCTTGGAGCTGCTCCCGCATCAGCTGTTGCCGCAGCAGGATGCGTGATGTCATGGCTGAGGAGCTCAGCGGGGGCTTGGAGGAGCCGTGCTGGTCCGCTGGGCTGCTGCCGAGATGAGAGAGATGCCAGATGAATGAGAAGAGATAAAGAGGGTGGGGGTGTCAAAGGAGAAAGGATAAGTGGAAAAAAAGAAAGTGGGGATTGGAGAGGTAAAAAAGGAGCAGTGATAACAGGGAGAGGGTAGAGACAGGTCAGACGAGGAAAGAGAGGTCAAGCAAAAGCGACAAGAGGAGAACGATTAGCAGAACAAGGTAGAGGAGGATGGAAGGAAAGCAAAATAGAAAAAGGTTAATATGATGAAAGAAAATTGGCCGAAGAAAACTCTTAACTGTAGAGTTGCTAACCATTTTTAAGCTTCTTGAGTATGAGATTAGGGTTGGGCAATAATTCACTAACAATGTGCTGTATATATCAATATAACAAAGGTTCACAAACAGACTGTGAGACAACTCATTATTGCTATGAATGTTTTTCACGTCAGATGTGTGAAAGTTTGTTGTTATTTGTCCATAACAAACTTCAAACCATAATTAACTAATTTGTTCAACTTTTACTCAGGAGCAAAAATCCATCTTTATTCGCAATAACATTTTATCATCGGTATTATCCATAGTGACCAATTAGATTATTATTATTTTTTTTTAATCATAATCATGTTTCTGACCAGGTCACAGTGATGTAGTGGTTAGTGCTGTTGATTTGCAGCAAGAGACCCGGGTTTGCGACCCGGTCGGAACAAGGGCCTTTCTGCATGGAGTTTGTATTTTCTCTCCATGTGCAAGTGGGTTTTCTCCAGGTTTTATGACTTCCTTCCACAGTCCAAAAACATGCAGAGGTTAACTGGACACTTTAAATGTTTGTTTGTCTCTATGTGGCCCTGTGATGGACTAGTGACCTGTCCAGAGTGTACCCTCCTTTTTGCCCTACGTCAGCAGGGATTGGCACCAGCAGCCTCATGGTCTCATGGCTGCTGTTTCTCGTCTTCATTTGTGGTAGTAAATTGACAATTTTTAAAAAGCAGGGAAGTTGATGTGCAATAAATGTTGCATATTTTTCTGGCCCATATATTTAGCTGATTTCCTTTTTTTTAATCCATATTATAAAATAACTGTATACAGTATTTTGAACACAAATAATGTCTAAATTAAATATTAACAGGTCAGCAACAAACAAAAGCAGCAAACAAAAAAATAACTTTTGGACAATTCTTGTCACTTAGCAACATTTGTTTTTGAAAACAAAAATGAGTAACTTATAATAATTAGATCACTAATGAATAATTATCAGTCAATGCTGATTATTAAAAAAAAACAATTCATCTGTCTACCTCTATAGTTCATATTATTTTGGACTATGGTGGCACAGAGAGCAGCACACAGCTGCTGTACTTGCAGCTTTTTACACACACAAACTGAAAGAGGAACATTTTTCATCAAACGGCTGCATCAGTTTTCCCACTCTCTTAAATTTAGATGGCTTCTCCCCAGACAGAGCTCTGCAGTCCAAAAATAGAGAGACTCTGCTGAAGCAGAAGTTGTCGGGATGAAGCCTTCATCGAGTGAATGATCCTTTTGATAAAACTCAGCAAAATGTCTAGCCAATCCAGCTGTGCAGTAATCGTACTAATTAGCCAGCGGAGTCAAACACAGCATTAGTCTACAGTGTTTTCAGTGGATGTTGAGCCCCAACATACCATAAACCTCCCAAAGTACTGAATATAATCTCATTGTCCACACCCACTGAACCCTGCACAAGAGTAAAACTATTCAACCATATACAATGAAACAATTCTCTATAATTCAAATAAGTTTTTACTTTCTTAAAATGAATAGATTGAGTTCCTGAAGACAGTGCTGCAGAAAAACTGCTGACTGGAGAAATACATTTAGATTCAATGATTGCAGAACAAAGGGTACATCTTGTTCTCTGCAGCAGGTTTTTTTTATTTGCTTAAGTTTTTCCACCAAGTTCATGCAGTAAGATTTAATGTTGTTGTCCCTTTCATTCCAGAAATTTAAAACAAAATGCCAATAAAAACAGTTTTTATAGTTTTTGATATTTCGTTTCTCCTTTATATCAATTCCAGTTTTAAGAAAAGTTACAGTTTAATTTTATTTCCTTTTATCTCCAGCCACAAAAAAATTGAAGCTGCAGGCAAAAGTCCTTTTTTTCATTAAGCTTAAAACAAGCTTTGCAGGCCCTTAAATACGAATATTTGCAGATTTTAATGGGAAACTGAATATATTTAATATTTTTCTTTAGCTGCTCACTCAAAATAAATCGGTAGCTGTGTATATAATGTGTTTTGTGGTCAAAAACTGAACGTAACTGAAAAGGTTATTAGCTTTCTGTCAAAAAAAAACAAACTCTTTTAAGTATTTCTGCATACAGAGAATGTTTACTTGAAAATACATGAATGAAAGTGTAGTAAGTGTGGCCTACAGATTAGAACAGGGACCGAATGGGATCCAGTGGGTCGGGCCGGGTTTGGAAGGAAAAACCAGAAATGGATGGGTCAAGTTCAATCAGTAAAACATCAAGTAAAATAGGGTGAATTCAAGTAGTGTTTTTTAATAGCTTTATTGGAAATAAAAGTTTAATAATATGCTAATATTTGATAAATAGATGTATAACGTGTAAAATAACGTGTTAATAAGTAGAAACTGATAAGTGATTGTCTAGTTATGGCAGCACATTGAACTCAACACAGAGGTTACTGAACCCTACCACAGAAGATGCTATCCTTTTCCTGCACAACAAGTCAAAATACACTCTGATGGTCGGAGTAAGTATTTATCAGCAGTTACAGTTCAACAAGAGTTAAAAAAGAATGACTGATTATCGTTAATGGTGAATCTTAAATTTTGTCGCACTCATAAGTGCCGGTGATAACTCACAAGCCACATACAAGGTGACTAGTATTTGATTCCTCTTGAACAATAGCTCATGTTGTTTAGAAATAACCATAAATAAAGGCAACAACCACCGTGACAGTCGAGTTCAGGTCGGGCTGGGACAAAAAATTCCTGTCACATGTCGACTTTTGGTCGGGTTTTGTCAATATTCAGTCATCACTGCTGCTGTATTTCTTTCACATGCAAACACATCTGTCAATTCTTGATATCACTGGCTGTCAATTAAAAACTACAGCTAATCAGATTCAATGTCCTGTCAAATGCTTGTATTTTATAACTTTTTATCTTGGCAGGACATTTTTAAGGTACAACCCAAAAAGATGTCTGTAAAGGACACACAGTTGCCAAACTACAATTATCTTTGCAAAATATTCATTCGAGCTGAATTATTTGTTTTTTAACTTAAAATCACAGTTTGAACAAACACAATCTGCAAATTGCAAAGGCTGCTATTTTAGACTTTTTACTTCAGTGTTCAATGCAACTTAAAAATACAGTTTTAAAGTTCTCATGTCATTTTTACTGTATAGTAATGCACCATCTTATTATAAATCTATAACACAGTAAATAATGAAATTATTTCTTGAACAACTCAAATCGCAATCACAATAAATGTTATAAACCAACCTTGATATATAACCATTTTTAAGCCATTATTAATCAGCCATATAGAGCAATATCTATGACAATGATACGGGCAACCATATACATATATGAATTGGTGGGGCTGTACTGAAAATACAAACAAAATATAAAAATACTTGTAAAGGGTCAAACCATTCAAAGGCACAAGAGTTTAACTATACTTGAAAAATTATACATTACCAAATAATGATGAAAAGTTTAGGTCTATTGATAGTCATAGCACCTAAAATCCCATGCAGTCGCAACATGCATGTGTAATCAGAAACCTTTCAACAAAGCAGAGCTCAACTACTTTCTTTGTTTCATCTTTTCAAATGTTCTGTGGCTTTTTGCCAAACAAACCACTGAAACACATAAAAGCCCATTTGTCCTTTTTAACTTTTTTTCTGTTTCTGTATGTGTGTGTGTGTGTTTGTGTCTCTCTGTTTGTGTACACACCTCCCCTCATACTTGTGTATATGAAAAAAAAACAACAACAACAACACAATGGCTGTACAGTCTTCAAGAGTCCCACCCACCCCACTCATGATTCCTCTGAATCTGCTCACTAACCAACTCCATCATCCTCTATTATTAGTCAGAGGTGAGTCTTTTCATGCAGATTTTACTGACTGATAGAGACATGACAAAGAAAAAAATCAAGGAGCTTTGCATCCAGGGAGAAGCAAAGGTAAGTAACAACAGGAGCAATTCAGGTGCGATCAGATCAAAAAGGTAAATAGTCTGTAATACAGTGCCAGTATGGCATCCACTGCTGGTAATCCATTCTGACTCTGCAGATCTGACAACCCTTTAGTGAACAACAGCCCTGCCTAATGGACAATAATGGTAAAACGACCTCATTTAAAAACTTATTTAAGACTAAGTTTTTTGTTCAATCTGCAACTGCTGCTTCAAACAGAAACCATTTTACTCTTTTTTGTGATGAATTTGTAATTTAAAAAGATGTGTCTACTTAAAACAAAGCATGCAAGCTGAAGATATGCATACAGTATATTCCTCAAACAGAGCTCTATGAACATTGTCCCACACACACACACACACACACACACACACACAAATAAACTTCAAAATTATACCTGAAAGTATCAAAGACGCCATACTCACTGACAATCAAAGGAGCAGGGCCTGTACACTTGCACTCCTACTGCCTCCATATTTGTTTGTTTTTTTCTGAAGGTGCACCACCCGCCCTTGGAGAGCGGTGAAAGTCATGCTGGCTTCGCATCGTGTAGAATGTATCAGAGGGGGAGGCTCCGGGGGCCCGGCCTGGAATCTCCAATCGCCGCACAGTCCCGGGCAGAGGACCAACCACGTCCAGAGCAACAGCAGAGCAGAGGGGAAACAAGTGGCCAACTGACATACACCATTCATCAACACGCTGCTTAAAACCTCATAGATAGTATTTCACTGTGAGACATGTGTCACCACCACTGAGGTGACATATTATTCCAGCAAGGTTTGTCCAGTGATTTCAAGTTTTTAAGACCAAAAGAAACTGCATTTGAAGGAGGCTTTAGTTGCAGCTCTATGAAAGTGCACTTTTTTAGAAAGTTCAGTGAGATTTTAAATGATTATAAAAGTTTGACAAAACAATGTTTTCACATTTATGTTCTGAAGGAGAAAAGTTCCTCACTGTGCACCACCAGATATATTACAACTGATATGAAAGTCAATTGTGAGCCAATCTTCAATACAGAACCAGCCACCGGGGGCAACCGGGATGCTTAGATATGGTCATCATCATACAGTTTTCACCATATGGAGAGCACCTGCCCTTCATTTCTTCTTCCTGTTTTTTGTAAAAACAGACAAAACGATGATAAACAATTCCAAGAAATGTACAAATGTTCTCCACTTTCACACACCAAGCTGATCTCTGCTCGAGGGATAATCATAATCAGACCAATGTTTGATAACCGGATCTCAGAGCTCCGCCTCAGCAACGTCACAAAGGTGCAGGGTGACTGGTAAGGCCTTTCAGGCATGAAACAGCACTTTTGGTTGAAAGTTACTGACGCTTTCATCATGTCAGGAAAATTGGTTACCAGTTTTAGAGAACACTGCATCATTAAAAAGTCTGTTGTACCACATCTAAGATACGAGCTTTGAGAAGTTGGTGCATCAGTCAGTCAGCTGGGTTTTTAACGGTATGACAGAAGGAGAAGCCATTTCAGAATTGTCAACGTAAAACTATAACTAATATTCTGATACCATGTTATTTTAGCTGACTGTCAGAATCTCACTATGTCCTATTTAGTCTACCTATCCTGCGTAGGTCAACATGCAACTAAGGCTTGGATAGTTCTGTGTCCCCCAAAAACTGTTTTGCATTTCCGCACGTACATGGCCATGGTTCCATGCATACTAAAATTAGGGTCCATGTTAGTCTAGTGTTCCATGCATACATACGCAATCTCACATTCCATTCCAGGAGCCACAAGTACTCGCCAAGGGTTCACCCTGATTTGCCCTCAATATGTACAATAGGTCCTTGTATTTTCTTAGTAAAGCATTGTACACGTGTGGACTTTTTGGCATAACCTCAAGCAAGTGTCCATGGTTCTTCATTGTCTCTTATTTGATCTTTAAAAAAGTGCCACTGAGTGGAATGGAATGTGTTGTGCTGCAGAGAGCATGTGCAGTATGTCCAGTCAGAAGGGTTATGCACAAGGATATGGATAAATTCCGACATTTATGTCACACTTACAATAGCAGACCTTTGACATGGAAAGTATGACCCAGACCTTGGTAATATCTCAAAAAAGTGCTATAATAGAGAGGGACTTCCCTCAAGCACCTTTTGTCCAAGCATTACAAACACCCATCACCAACATGCCAAACTAGCAATCCTCTATCTGATTTCCCTGCCACTATGCCTTATACCTTTAAACCCCACTAAACAGGAATGGCTCTTTCCCCATTGCCAGTGGATCCTGTTCAATGCCATGAGCGCACCACCTACAAATGAGCATGATGAGTAACACAATGGTGTTGGTGTCTGTCATCCCTCCAGACCAAGATCTTGTTGAGAAGAATGTCAGAGTGCATAGTGACTTATGAATATCACATAGCTATAAATGGAGTGCAGTGGAAGAATGGTGAGAAAGTTGGTGAGATTTCAAGGAATAAAGTGACTGAGAAACTGTGCTGTTGCCTGTGATGAGCGTGTCTCCTTTAGAATGCAGGTGTTCACGGAGCAGACCAGCCTGTCCTGATAGATTGCACAACCTCTCTGCTGGAGTACAACTCTGACCCTGACCCTACAAGACAGTGCATTGATATACTACATGGACACCCCGTTGATCAGAGAAATCCCAGTGTGCTGCAGCTGGCTTCACCCCACCAATATCAGTCATAAACAGCTAAATCTGTGATAAAAAAAACCCCCATCTTTTTTCAGTTTTAAGCATCTCCACATGATTCAATTAAAAAAAATTTTGAAAAGAGAGAAAGCAAGAAACGGTGAGATGAAAACCTTTTAAACAACTACAACTTAAAACAGGTCAACAAATGCAAGTAGAAACTTTTCATAGATATGACTAGTTCAATACAAACCTGGCACCAGGGAACACCAACACTGCATGTTAAAGAATAAACCACAGGAAACACCAGCAAATGACAAACCAGTTGAACCTTTGATCAGATCCGAGACAATTACTCCAAATTCTGAGGGGAAAATTTGTCAAGTCGCTAATACAACAAATCCAACAGGTGGAGGTTCATCATTTTTCCACAGTATTTATTAAAAGTTTTCTTACTGACACAAATATAAACCGATTTCACTGGTCGACCTGTTTGTTGTTCAGGCTCTGATGGTGTATTTAACTGCCCTGTTTTCTTCAACATGGGGTCAAATATCTAAATAACTATAGTATATCATAAACCCAGCCATTTCCGTAAAAAAAAACTGCTACATAAATATTGAAAAACCATCTTTCCTGCAAATCAACAATGCTTCTTTTAAGTTTGTAACTTTGTCTTTCCAGGGAGGCAAAACCAAATTAAACTTGCCAGGTTTTATTTCTTGAATTAGGTGTTGTACAGTATTTATAGTATATAGCCTGCTCTTGCTCCTTCTCCTCTCTGTGTATTTTAAAATGGAAAAAGATCATCCAAGGACACTTGCCCAAGGATAGGAATTACAATGTTTTAACAACTGAAGAAAGTAACTTTTTGTGTAACTTTCTTTTCAGCTTCCATTAAAGGTGATGTTTACAGACAAGCAGCACATTGTAAAAGAACCATGGTGATGATTTATGACTTAAAAATATTAATAACCTTAATTTACCTTTAGCGAGCAAACACAAACTTAATTCACCCAGCCTTTAGAAAATAATTGTGTAGCTACTGGATAGAGATGTTATGGCAACAAGGAGAAGAAGTAAAAGCTCTTTTTCCTAAACAAACAGTAAAGTGACAAAGCAAAAATACACCTGATTGAGAGGATTTACTGCTTTTCTTATTAATATAAATATTTTTTACATTAATATCTTAATATTGGTTGTCCCACTGTAAGATCACCCCAAGTTGAAGAGCCATTTTCATTATTTTGCAATTCCTACTGGTCACCAACAGAGGCTGACAGAGATTACAGATCATTAATCACAGCTCATGAAGCAGAACAAATATCCAAAGTTTTGTGAGGATTTTGCACAGGAAAAATGCAAAGCAGACATGTGCTTCAAGAGGCAACAGAAGTGGTTATGGTGGTATACAAGGAGTGATCAGAACATGTAATGTTCTAACAATATTTTACTGACACCCCGGCACCTGTCTCTGTCATTTAGCTCACCGCTCCTTCTTAGATCATGGATGTAACTCTTCGGCATCTTCGGCATCTGTCTGGGACTCCCCATGAGAACAAGCTGCTCCTAACACCAACTCTCATAACTGTCAACCTCTGACTCAGCGCTATATCACTGGCAGTTCCCTTTGACTTTTATCTGACATATTAAATACTTATTCACTTTTCAAAAACACAAAGTTTAATATCATCATGACCCAAGCATTAATAATAACCAAACATAAAATAACCATGATGATAAAAGTTAAAGGAGAGTTTTCAAAAATAATATTTGAATTTTTAGATTCAGGTTGATTTTCTTTCTAAAAAAAATGATAAAACATGTATGTCCTTCTGCTTTGCAAACTTTAAAGTGAAAAGGGACATGCAGAGGAAGCAGACTCATTTAATGTTTATCATTAATTGTTAAGCTGGCATAATTTTACTATAACCTTAAACTTTGTTATCTATTCTAAAATTAGAATTCTCTTTACTTTATATATTTCAAGACAAAACCATGCACATTTTTTTTATATTGATATGACAATAAACATTAAATTTCTACCACATATGTGCATTTATACATCTCTGTACAGGTATAAACATGTGTAAAGATAACATGTGCATGTGGCACAGCACTTTTTCCACATTACCTGTCTGCAGTAACAGAGTACATTATGTCTATACCTTAATATTTTTAATAATTTTAATGTTCCCATATTTTTCTTTAGATTTTTCATTATTGCCTACTTCTGTAAGTATTTTGCATTTGTCACTTGTATTGAATTTTCAAGCGTCAAGCTTGAAAATTTACTAATCTCAACTCATCTCAGCTTATCTTATTTTAATTGTAAAGTTTTGCTTATATCTAATTTGAAAACTTACTGCATAAAGAGAGGTTTGCATTGACTACATGATAACATTTCATTTTAATAAAAATCATTAACCATCCACAGCCTTTGCTCAACATTAGCACAACATAAGGCTCTAAGAGTTTCCAGCCTCAGTGTGACTTTTGCATAAATATTAAAATATGACTGAAGTATGCCTTTGAAAAAAGACCCCTCAACAACTCTAAGTTGCAGATATAACACATCAACAGCTATATTTATACAGCTTATTTACACTGCATAGAAGACCAGTTTCACTGCCAGTCCCACGTCTATATTAGGCACAAAACGTCTGGCACATCCTGACTGCACTGTCAAGCTGATATGGAGGAAGCAGAGAGCCAAAAAAAAAAGAAAAAAGAAAAAAAGATCTGTGAAACTTATAGAATCACATTTTGTCACACTTAAGATTTGACACCTTGAAAGATTGGTGTAGATGTGAAGAAACATGGCACAAATCAGGAATCAGTTCAAGTAATAATAACCATTTAGTGCAACATTGTGTCACAACACAGTCATTGTTATTATTTATTATTTTTATGCTGGGTCATCCTCATGTGATTGGAAGGGGAAGTGGGACACCATCAATTGCAACAAACACACAGACAACGTCACATATTCCTTAAGGAGAGAAGTGTTAAACAAAATAATGAGTGATTCTGCGGACGCAGTGCCGGGACTTCAGTTATCCTGGGCCTCAATAGATTTACTGCTGATTTACTGGCATTTCACTAATGAATAAATTAGTTTAAAAATATGTAGAAGTGGGTTAAAGGTTGGGGCTGCTTGAGTCTTTGAGATGACAGTTTTGTTCCTGACCTCGTGTTTTTTTTGGGTGAGTTTTTGAGAAAAAGTGATAAACTGCAACTCTGCAACAACATGTCAAGAACCAGAAGAAGAAAATAAAAAGTGGAGTCTATCAGACATCTGCAATAAGAGCTCTGTGTGAAGACAGTGGTGTACTGTCCTCTGTATGTCTCTCCCTGGCAACCAGGCTGTGTATTTCTAACCCCAAACAAAAAAACAGACACAAAATACACATAATCATTCTGCTGATAGATGCACTGTTGTCACAATCATTCTCTTCATCGTTGTTGTGCAAGACACCAGATGAATTTAACATGTGAAATTAGGATGTAGGAGAGTCTCCAGGACATTTCTATGGCCCTCACAAAAAAAGTCTGGTCCATGACCCCTGTTCGCAGTACTATCCCTAAAAAAATGAACCATAAAAAAATACCAGTGGTGTCCACCTTCTCTTTCAAATTGTCATCCTAAACCCTTAATTAATTTCCATGACAAAAAGGAATATCTAATAAATAGGGTGGGTCAAAGTATTGTTTTGGGTGATATATAGTTGGGTGACTTCACTCGCTGGACGTTGGAACTTCATGTCTCCTCACGGCGGCGCTGCTTAAATGAATTTGGGAAATTTGGGTGGAAATTACCTGGTCGAAGAACAGGGGGTTTACAATGGGATGATGGAGGAAGCTACAGTTAAGAGTTGCCCCATTCACGTTTAATACATAGACTTTATGCACTTTGTTCTTTATGTTGTGACTAAAGAGCGAAATCCTGCAATTTTAACTTTTCACAGATGTTTTTGTTTTCTTCCCTTAGACACTGATTATCAAGGAATTATTTTATTGTACTGGTATCATGGAACATGTATCGCGCATTGTACCGTATCATGAGCCACCCTGTGACTCTCATCCTTAATAAGATGGATGCATGCTTAAAGATGCATGATATAATTAAAAAAATCATGTTGTGATTATAAAATTACAGCTGAAAAACTGATTTTACCCACTAACGCTGTTTAAAGAGAGCAGTATGTGAAATGTCCTGTATGTGTGTACTTCATGTGCATATGTTTTAAATACAAGCAGATGTTGCACTGGTAGGACTCTATCCAATTTCATTTTCATTGTACTGTACATGTACAGTGAATGTGCATTAGAAATAAAGGTATGTTTCATATTATATTATATTTTGATAAATATTGCTGTTTTGACATCATTGATAAGAATTGTAATTTTTGCATTTTATCTGTCATTTTCTTAAAAAAAAAGACATGACCAAATTGTGTCAATTTGTCATTTTTGGCATCTGTCAACAAACAAAATAGATTAACAAAGTTTTTCACACATCTTGTAGCAGCCAAATAATTTGGAAAATGTACATTGGTCATTGCGTTTAGGTAATTACAACTTGTGATGAAACTGTGCAACCCTACTCATGAAACTACTCTGAGAGATAATAGGAGAGTCTGAATTTAAAACGATTACACACACAGATACAGTATATGAGAGCAACACACACTGTGCAGTTCTTCCAGAAAAGGGGTGAAGGGTCAAATCAAACCACACAGACCTGACTCTGCTCAATGCTGATTGTTTGGAGAGGCCTCAATGCGACAAAGCTGAAAATAGCTCAGAACTGTATTACTGTTTGTGCCCAGATACCACACAACTAATTACTGTTGCCTCTTTTTACACAGTTAAAGCTGTCAACAAGGGGCGCCTCTTGGATTTTAACTATAAGCTTCTTTATGCCATGAATTACAGCTGAACCATTAACCTTCAAATTTTCAAATTTAACTGGCAATTTAAAACAAGCTCCACTAGCAAATCACCAAGACAGCAGTTTAATTAGTGTACTTTTGATTGTTCTCTTTTCTTTGTAAAAAGCAAACCTAAGTCACATATGCTTGAAAAACAAGTCCATATCTGTAAGTTATCATCCTTGTATTAAAATGCAGTGTAGTTGATATTTTGAATGGTGCTAAATTGTTTTAAACATTTAAAAGTGAATACTGAAATAAATTAAAATATTAAAATATTGATTTTAATATATATATATGTATCAAATTAAATCAGTATGGCAATATCTTTGTTTTGGACAACACAGATTAAAAAGTCTTCCATTTGCTTGAATGATCATCACCTTCACTGAGCAAAAGCATCTTATCAAACTCTCGCCGGTCTGCTTGTCTACGAGCTAATATTTGAAGTTTGACGTTGACAACACCCAAGTGTTGCATAACTCCATGCCAGCAGCAGCAGGAATAACATCATGACAGACGAGTTTAGTCCCTGTGCCTGAGCTCAGCGGTGGCGGGACCAGCTCCTCAACTCACATCACCAGAAACTGCCTCATTATCACCTAAACACAAAAAACTGCTCCAGCGTGGGAAATAACTGTGCACAGCCAGAGTGGGGACTGACCTGCTTTTCAGAGGCTGACTCTTCAGTTCGTAATACGTCTTTGGTTCCTCCTGAAACTCATCTCCAACCTCGAAGTCGGGAACAATTCCTGATTCTGCCTGCATGCCTTCAAATGTCAACTTCACGTTAAACCTTCTAAAAACACACACTCACACACAAACACATACCAAACCAGACAGACGGTGGTGTAAGTACGCCGCCGCCGTACTTCGCTCCGTGCCCCGCCGCCGCTGTCAGCGCAGCCGCCTCACGCCACGACCCGGAGCTGTGTAGTCCTCCGCGGCTGCGAGCTCAGTGCTGTGAGCGGGCAGCGGGCGCTGTACGGAATACAACTACCGGCATGCACCGCGGCTGCAAATGTCAGCACGCTTTTCATTGGCTGCAACACCCGAGGGGATTTTTATCTGTGCACGCTGCTACATACGCCTTACAAAGTTTAATTCCCTGCTTTAATACTTTAATCATAAATATAGAGATGATTAAATTTAGTTTTTAAAAGGTCCACTGAGTAAAATTTTGATCACATTATTCATATCAGAATCTATCTATCTATCTATCTATCTATCTATCTATCTATCTATCTATCTATCTATCTATCTATCTATCTATCTATCTATCTATCTATCTTTTAATTGCACGACATGGAATTAATACTGGATGATTAATTGATATCAATAATATGGTACAATATACAAACGTGTACATTGTGTAATAAACTCCATTTGTAGAGACGAATAATAACAACATCCTAAAACATGCGTTCAAAGTATAAATCAGCTACTAATGATTTTATGTTCAGTAATAATTATAATAACACATGCATCAGTCTATTGGGTCGTTTGAACATTTTACATTTGCACCAAAACCAGAACAAATTCATAACTGAGCAGCACATGTCAGACTATAATGATGATGTACAGCAGTTCAGCAGGAGTTTGGTGCAGCGATCATGAAGGTAAAGTAACACAAATGTGGAGAGTGTGTCGGCTGTCATGTGTACCTGTCTCCTTCAACCCCAATAGCCTCTGTTGGACCACATGGGGGTGGTATAGAGCTAAAAAAAAAAAAAACTTCCCCAACAAAATAGAAATTCAAGTTTAATATTTGCATTTGTCTCCCATCCTGTTGAACTGGTTTAAGTCTGCATTTTAACTATGTAAATATCATGCAAATGTGATTCTTCTGGAAAACACAAAGCCCAAGATGCCATGAATACAGCTTTAAATGATGATAATAATAATTTAAAGCAGACAGCTGGAAGGAAATAAAGATTGGTAATATTTGGACAAGACATGTCCATTTGCCACAGTGGCTGAAAGACAAGAGTCATTTACAGTCGGATCAGGATCAGGAGCTGCAGGGCTTTACATGCAGTCAAAGACGGCATAGACTCAGACTAGTCTAGACAGCACATTGTACAGTGGATGTTGTGGGCTGAATCAAAGCAGAGGCCCGGAAGGTTTATAGATGACCACGATGTCCATTGTAATTCCTCAGGAGGCTATAGTACATAAATATGGTATTTGAAATTACGTTTTTAGATTTCATTATAACAAGTCAATAAGTGTGGATTTCTACCACAAAGATCACGCTGATATAAAACTGTAAACAAAGCATAAATATGAGATAAATATGAGAGTGCATGCAATTTCATGGATGTGTGTAAGATTTGTTTTTGCTGTATAAAAACATTCTTTTAAAATTACTTGAAAAATTAATTCTACTTACATTACTTTGTAATGTAAGTAGAATTACTTACATTACAAAGTAATGTAAGTAATTACCAGGTGTACCTGGTACACCTGTGCGTACTTTTTGAATAACCATTCAAATAATACATTCCATGAGTAAAGTGTGTAAAAAGAAAAAATTGGAACACAAATTACACAGTTGTAGGATTTACAGCTAGGATTTTGGTAATTTATTGTTAATACTTATATTGCATATTTTTGTAAATCATGTACAGTTTGTGTTTGTATGTTTTGGTCAATGAATTTATGGCACTTCTATGCTTTCTTTTAAGTTGTTTTGTAAAATTGGATAATAAAACTATCCATATTCTAGCTTGGGTAATGTGTTTATTCACTTGAACAAAGCTACCTAAAAATGGAACATTAACTTCAGTGACTGCAGTTGTATGATATCACATCACATTGTTTAGTATCATTTTGTATGGTATCGTATTGTATAGTAACGTATAGTATTGCACATGTAGACGTTTTGTGAACAGGACCACTCCTCCAAATGTGTCTTTCATAGATTTAACAGTATAATTGATAACTGATGAGTCTCATCACATACAAAGAGTTCATTATCCAAGCATTAAGGCTCAAATGCATAAGAGAGTGACAGTAAATCACAATGGCCATGGGAAGTGAGACAAATGGACACATGGACATATGGCATTTAGAACATTCTCATTACTGCAGAGTTGTGAAGTCTTAATAAACAGCCACTGCAAATACGACACAGAGCATGAACTCAAAAGTAGGCCAACAAAAGAGACACATTTGAAGTGTGAGCAAACACTCACATCTGTTGACAATCCTTTTTACCGTTGTGCTCACTCCTGGCTCACTCATCAGCGACCGTTTTTTAAAGCACTTCCTTATACTGGAGTCAAAACATCCTGGTACGAGCCAAAGGTCATTTCAGGAAAAGCGAAGGCTCACACTGATACATTTTCATTGACTGCCATTCATTTTATCCTGCAAAGAAAACTGCAATGTAGTCAAAATATGGTTTGTATTTATTATAATATATTCCTTACCATTGTAAAAACAAGCAAAAACCATACGTGAAGTGTAAAGGCCACTTGAAATCCCCTTAGACGTGTTTTTCAAGGGAATATTAAGACATATTTTGATGAGTTACTGAACATCTCTATCATCCAGCTTAACAATCGTTAACAAACGTAACGTTTTCAATAAACAAGGTCACCATGACTAGAAAGTCATCGAAAAATAAATACATTTTGACCCTGTTCAACAGAAGGCATGTCACATAATGTAGACATAAATTATGTGGAGAGTGTTTTGTGTGAAGACTTTGACTATGTAGTGTTTGAGGAATAAAAAAACTAAAAAATATTTTTGTGATCCGACAAATCAGGTGCTGAAATCAAAATCATCATTACCCATTAAACTTCCTTTTAGAAATGTGAGGACACAAAAGTTGTTAAAATCTTAGCAGATATTGTCCTGTTGATAATAGTTGCCTCAGTCTAACTCTGAGATTAATTGCCATTTGTAGTTAAATGTTATTGTCCAGCACTTTCCATTTAAGTTATGCTGATTTGCAGTGACTGTGAATTTGCATATAGAGCACAGAGCTTCTGCCAACCAACTGCTGAATATGCTTAAATGGAGACTGAGGGATAATAGCACAGTCAATTATGCATTAAAACAAAACAGACATACATATTTGCATTATTGTTGTGTATCCAGCAGCTACAGTATGTATGAAAATAATAACCCAAAGGTATTTTCTGTATTTTAATAAAGAATTTGCAACAACTGTGGAACATGAACATGCATCAGTTGGAGATTCCAAAATAAAAGTTGCACAAAATAAACATCCTATACAGTCTTAAATGTATACATTCTCATATAAAGCAATTAAACGTACATTTATATTTGTATCAGGCTATGGCTGCCATTTTGGACCACCATGTTTTTACAAATGCCCACAATGGACAAACAACAAATTTTGAGTTTTGATGCCAACTGAGGGCTACATAGTTTCTCCAACACACTTGGAAAGGAGGGGTGATATGAGGGATGTTCAGCTGCAACATGTGACTTCACCGATAGATTTAGCTAGATTTTACACACTGTACCTTTAAAGGTTGGGTCATAAATGTGTTGCCACTGTATACATAAGCTAAGAGTGGTGAAAGTTTTAAACACTGGTTATGACAAAAAGGACACTGTCTGAAAGTAAATCTTCTAATCTCAGCATAGTGTGCCGTATGACGGTATAAGGAGGGTAATGAGGGAATCCTATTCTTTTGTTTACAAGAGCGTTTAACTGTAAAGAGGGGACTCGCTGGACAGATGGGATTGGGAGATCTTAATGAGAAATTTATTCATGTCTCAGAAATCCAAGTCTGGGGAGGGTGTGTGTGTGTGTGTGTGTGTGGTGGGGTGGGGGTCGTGGGAGGCGCTTATCCTGTTGACGGGTTCCAGCATTTTGTTGTGTGCTGGACATGCAACAGCAACAGTGCAGATCTTATTTGCAAAATGTATCTGTCACTTTATCCGTGACTATAAATGTATGTCAGAGTCAAAGCTCTGTCTTTATGAAACACAATATAAACAGTATCTTTTGGAAACAACCAGATGAATTAGAGCAAAGGCGGTGATGAATATTTCAGGAGCAGTGACACTCCTGAGCAGTAGTGAATGTCACATGTGAAACACACACCAGTAATCTGGTTTCAGCTCACCCACTGTGTCTTTTGATTTGCACACGGCAAAGATGTTAACCTATGTGTAAAAGTACATCCACAGCCATGTCCCAAAACAGAAATGCAGAAATGCTAAATTTCTCATGTAAATGGGTGCAAGCATGCCCCAAAGTGTTGACTTTGAGGCATGCTTGTTTTAGAACAACTTGTTTTACAGGTTCAGCTCTAAAGTCCTGTTTTAAATATGGTTTGTTTAAGTCTGAAAATAAAACCTGAGACAAAACACACTGGAGATAAATACAGACGTGACAAATGTCAGTGCGCAAGAGTTCCTGTGTTTTGATGCTCCTCCCATTTTTTTTAAAATTTGATCTTAAGATCATAAGGGTTATTTTTATTTTCTCTATTTGCTTGCATGCGATGCATGGTTATGACGTAACTTTATTCACCTTGTCAAGGCTCCACTTTCAAGTGTAGCATACACGTTATGTACTCCCAACCACATATCCCAGGATATGTTTTCGTTGTCATGGCAACAAGTAATGATGAACCTAATACAACTGAATTTTATGATGATACAGTAAGACTTTCATTCAGTGATAGAGTAGACTTATGTGAATATTTTTTGGTTATAAGAGATAATAAGTAGGTTAAACGATACTTTAAATTTGCAAAACAATGTGTTTATATATGGGACGTAACATGATCTGGCTGATAAGCATTAGACACTGTAAAGCTAATTTAAAGGTAAATGAGGGATGGAGCAAATTAACAGTCTCCAGGCCGCCACACTTGATTATTACTGGGAGTAATTCAGTGAGTGTGAACCATGCGGGCCGGCCGGCAGCTGCTGGATGAGAGGGAGGGAGAGACAGAGAAGGAGAGGGAGGGAGGAGGGGAGGCGATGCGGGGCTTGTTCGTATAATAGCCGGCGGCTGAAGGCGTGGTGAGTGAAGGCGAGCGTGTGCTGTGAGCTACAGTAGTACCGGAGGATGAGCATGGACAGCGGCTGCTGCACGGCGGCTCCTCTACTCCTCCTCCTCCTCCTCCCTGTCAAAAGCAGCCGGGGAGAAAGCTGAAGACGTTCCTGCCTCATCATTGACACCTAGAGCGGGGAGAAAGAAAGGAGTGTAAAGGTAAGGCGATAAAACATGCAGGATGCAGGATGTGGCAGCTTCACACCCTGAATGAATGAGCTCAGCTGTGATGAGACAAAGTAGACCGAGTCATTCCCAGCATGTGAACCAGATAGTGAGGAAGAGCATCAATGAAAATGGCACCAGCCTGGGTTTTATTCATGTATGATGTGTTTTCTCAGTAAAACAGTGTGGTTTTATTTGACACATCTGTGCAGTCAGTGGGCTCAGGTGGAAACCACCCATTGCCAGTACAGTATATACAGGCTACTATAGCACATTCATTGTTCTCCCTGCACAGTGGCAACTGGCCCTGAGGAGGGAGGGAGGAAGTCTCATTATTAGATACTGTGCTGTAGCCAACACTACTGATTGGAGTGGATAAAGCAAATGTCAGCTTGAATTTGTTACATGTGTATTTAAGCTTAAAAAAAAGTAGGTTATAAGCTACTTGACTGGACTGGATGAGGAAGTGTGAGTCGGTGAATAATGAAAAAAAAAATGTTGGATGAATCATCATTTTACCCCAATCATGTCTGCCCAAGACATTGCTTAATTACTTACTGCACTTTTCTATGGGGTTGGAGCATTGGTAGCATTTCCTATAATTTTATGTGGTTTGAGAGTAACTGTGGAAACAGCTGGGATTAACATGTGTAAGTAGGTTAACGCTGGTCAATACAACCATAAAACATAATGATAAAAAAAAGTTTAAAATCAGTCAATATCAATATAGTTAAAGACAGAGTTTTGCTCCTGAAGGAATGTTGCCGTGTCAAATGGTTTCTTACTGGACAGAAAACAGCAAACATTCAGCAAATCTGAGGCAAAACATTCATCATGATGTTCATAAACATATGAATAAATAAATACTGAACCTTTATTATTGATATTGAAGAACATTTTTATCATCATGTAGTATATTGTCTTAAATAAGGCCATGGCATCCTCCTTGTTACCGCTTCATAAACATATGCTTTATTTTTTCTTATTTATATTGATTGCTGATGAGCACTGACATAGTTTGACAATGACCTGCTGGTGTTTTTGTAAGTTAAAGGAAGAGATGCACATCTTGGTGTATTTAAAGCCCCCAGCCATTGTAAACAGGAACTGTCGTTGCAATGCTTGCATCTATATGACAATATGTACCTGGTGTGAAACTTTGTCGCTCTTCCTATTTGTTGGAGAGGATGTCCCGTGTCATTTGTCATCACAGTTGTTATTCAGCCCATTTCTCACAAACTCTTTAAAAAAGGTAAAAGCCAAATAAGTTATCTTTCTTGGTTTAAACTGCTTAAACTGTATCAGATAAAGAATACTGTAGCTCAGTGTTTGATCATGAACATCCTCTGATGCTGCTGAGAAATGACTGACCACTCAGTTGGCAAACCTAGGTTTTGAAATCAAAGCATCCAAGACTCTGAGAAATGTGCTAAAGACACAGAGAGAATAATCTATTTTTGAACAGCCAAGTAATGTTGTAATCACACACTTACCACAGAGAGAATATCTGATATACTTTATAGATAATAAGGTGAGGGTGTGTAGCAGAGCAGCATCACTTCAGAGAAACAGGTTGGCAGGAAGGTTTAAGGGTTCGAAGTTTGCCCTACATATCAGTGTGCTGGCCTTAAAAAGCTGATCCTTGACATAATTATGTGTTCTGTTAATGTAAAGACTAATCCATATGTCCTGGCTCCCTCTCGGGCTACATAGCCATGGTGTGGTGATTTCCACAAGGCTGCAGATTCTCATGTTATTTGGCCATGTTCCAGTCACCTCCATGCCTCAGTGCCTCCACTTCTTTGAGTTCTGCAGGAATTCAGTGCAGTTTTTTTGTTGTTGTAACGAAACTTTGCAGTTGGTGACATTAGGACTGTCAGCAGGGACAGCTGTGAACGAGGGCATCTGGTGGCAAAGCTCTCGAAAGCAGAAGGGATCTCTTATCGTAGACTTGACTGTGTCTTTAGAATTAGTCCTAGTTAAGTCATTGAAATTCTGCACTGAGCTGCTGCATTTACAAAGTTTCAAGCCTTTTTAACAAATAATTTCTGTAAACTGATCTTTATTTTTAAGAAGAAACCTTTTTTTTTTAACTTACCCCTGGGTCTATCTTCAAGAGATAATAATGTGTAATTTTATATCTGTGTTTAATCCACATGTTTTTCTTCTATAGGGTGACAGAGTTCGTTATTTGACACTGAAGGTCTGACTGTCTGTCCATTGGATACTTTTGTACACAAAACGATATGTCATGCAGGACTGGTCAGATTACAGGAAACACAGTATAAACAGTAATGCTTTGTCATAATTTCTTTGATCCTCCACACTTAACAGAAATATCAAAAACAAAATGAATGCGCTGTTAAGAAATGTACCGACACAGAAGATGTGTTGTTTTCATTTTTTAAATCAATGGATTTAGGTTTTTGGTTGTTAAGTATCAACCAGAGTGTACATAAGCAAGTAATATCCAATAGAATCATTATCAGTTATGATGTCTAAAGCACAGTCTTCACTACTTCTGTGTTGTCAGTTGCAAATGAACTTTGATAAATTGAGTAATCGTTTTGGTCCATAAAATGTCAGACCTTAACCCTAACCCTAGAAATGATGATGCTCTCATATGTCTTGTTTTGTGCACAAAATGATTCCGTTTAAATGATGTCTTTGGTACATGGAGCACAGAAACCAGAAAATATTCACATTTAAGAAGCAGAAAAATCAGAAAACCTCTTTTAATAATGGAAAGGGGAAAGTAAGTGTTTCAGTCCCAGATGCAGTTTAATTTTAACTGATGTGAATAAAATGAAAGAAGTGTTTCGAGGCACATATCGCAGTGTGAAGCCATCTGCCTGTCAGTTGATCTGTTGAATAGTCCACTACTGAACCCAGAAGAGTTTTCTAGCATATGGATTATTAAGGATTATTCAGTATTTTATAATATACAACATTATGTCGGTGTCATTTGGACATTTAGGATATCTCTGTATACACTATTTGTTAGGCCTGTGGAGATTTCAAAGCCATTGTCTAAGTCATATTTAGAGATTATTTACCCTAAGTCCACATGCAGTGGTAGAAATGAACCTCAGCACCATTTTCTTCTATGTTAATACATGTTCATAATCACTCAGTATCAGTTGTCTCAACAGCAGCTAAAACTCACTGTCGAAGCAGGAACCTTCCTGCTTCGACATGCCTTGCCATTTCACCACCAGCATTAGCTTATTAGAAAGACCAAGAGAAGCCGATTTGACCACTACTGTCAGTGCGGCTGCTAATTAAATATTATGGTTTATGTTTCTGCTTGCAGTTGTAGGTCAGCCAAAAATATATACCAGGTAATTTTTGTGTCCTCTGTACAATTGTTCTTTTCAGAGTGGGAACAGGAATCGACTCTGCATGATGACATCATGCCCATGAATCACTCCCCTGTGATGCAGCCGTGCCCTCGTCGTATCGAACATCTTTTCGACGTTACAAAAATAGCATTAATATTTCTCTCAGGTTCTAATTTGTCCGCAATATCCCGAGCTTCATTGTGTTCGTGAATTTCCTCGGATTTTACCAACAGAGCAGATTGCTTGTCATTGGGGGGGGGTGATGGTAGGCTGACAGACAGCTATCATTTGACCGCTGACAACATGAGTCATCATGAGACATCAGATGAGGAGATAATCCTATGCTGTGGCCTACAGCCTACTGCCATGTAGCCAGCTGCCTGTGCAGTTTTCTCTTTAGTCTTTAATGTGGGCCTTTTATTTTGAACTGCTGTATTAAGCATCCTGTCAGTGAGAGTCTTGGTATGGTTAGGCTAAAACTATATATTATTAGTCAATCATTTCAATTATTACACGGTGAAAGTTAAGTAGTAAGTCCGTCCATTAAGTCATTGTAAAGGATTAATCCACCCATACAGCATTGTTCTTAGAGCTGAATAATTAACTGTGTTCAGTCACAATGTGAAACAGCATAATTAGCAAATCACCAAGGCTGCAATTTAGGATATGCTATATATTTTGCAGCATATCTTTTCCTAGAGTTTATATATTGTTAATTGAGCAATTAATGGTAATTCATATTTTTTAGCTCTCATTTGAGCTTGCATTAGAATATACAGGAGTTAACATTTTCATCTTGTTGGAAATGCTCTGTCATGCTTTGCAATGGAATACCTCAATACAATTGATCGCAAATCATATTACAATTGTGATATGCGTCAGGAAAATTGTAATTAAATATTTTACCCAGATTAATCAGCCCTTATCTGACTCCTATAATATTGTCAGACAAATTGACTTTAAAAAAGTGTCTCAGATGAGGCAGTGCAACCTTGGATTATTGTCAATGTTATAACATGCATTATTCTTCCTTGTCAAAACCTGTCGTGCCTACACTACCCATAATGCACGTCCTCCCTTCAAAATTCCATTAGAGATTTAGGGATAATAATATGCTTGTAGTGGCAAGTGTAAAGTCGATCCACCAGCCTCCAGCAGGGATGAGGAGTGAGCCACACAGGTCAATCAGATTGACATACTACTACTTTATTTTCAAAACTTTAACCAAAACTGTTTGTCAGACATGCTGAACAATCTACATCCATAAGTGACCTAACACAATTTATCCACACTAGACCTGAATTTGATGTGTACATCTCTCTGTTGTTAGGGTCAGGTGAGTTGAACAGGTCAGAAACAGATCAGGTGTAGCTGTATTCAAGGATCTGCTGACTGTGCATGGTCTTAACATCACAGGGACATTGCGAGATCTCATGTATTCAAGTCAAATTCAAGTTGTGATACAGTATATGATACTGTATCTGCTGTGTCCTTTTTTGTAGAAGCTCTATTCTATTTGACCCAGCATTTTATTTTATTTTTTCTTATAGCACTAGGTCAGTGAATGCCTCGCCTTAGTGGTTCAACAGTGATCACCTGTCAGCGGTGTGCTCTGTCTCTGCAGTGTGTCATGGGATGGATTGTTCATGTTTTAGTTTGCTCAGTGACCTCTTGCTCCACAAAGGTCTCCAGACCTGTGACGGTCCTGAGTTCATTGATCGTGCTGGCATCTCTGCCAGTGATGATGCTCCCTGAGCAGACCACAGCAGTTCATTAGATTTACACTCACTGAACCACAGAATGATGTAAGATCTCCAGCATTTTTCTGGAAGAGCTGTATCCCCTCAGAATAAAAAAATCACATGCTGCTCATCCCCTTCTTGTACATAGCATCAGAATCAGAATCAGCTTTATTGGCCAGGTAAGTTTTCACATACGAGGAATTTGACTCCGGTTTTACAGCACTCTCTTGCACCAACACAAAGTAATAAAAGGTAACGAAAACAATAGAAATATGTAAAAGTTAAATAACAAAAAAACTAAGCAGCAGCTCAAGTGCACATAGCTTGTGGCATTAAAGTGCAAATGGTGCATGAAGACAAATATTTTTCAATGTGCATCAATGTGCTCCAGTCGAGTCTGCCCCTCGAACCCGTAAAGTTGTTGGACTCCACATCTGTGTTCTACTTATGTCACTTGATACTTATAATTAGCACAGCTCTTATGAAAAAAGTATTTTATTTTTTTTTTGTCCAGGACAAGAATATGATAATTTACATGTTGTTACAATGGTTGTCCTCATGCAGAACACAGAGCAGACACAGATGTGTGTGATACTAGCTTTCATCAATAATGCAAGAAAATGGGAAACCGAGATAAGGCAGGCGGCAGTCTGGACATGACATTTAACCAGTCTGACGTATTAAAAACTGGCAGGCAGTTTATTCAGGAGACAGAGAATTTCTCCTGTGGTCTTATTGAACAAGCACAGCATTATTTTTTCCTTTGTTAATAGGCTAATAAATGTCTCTTTCCTTCCACAGGATCTTACCAGGCTGTGTCTTATTTTAATGAGCATCAAGTTTATTCTTTGTTCCTTTGTGTTGGAGGTCTCACATGTACCTTTAGACTCTACTGAGATATTGGACTGTAACACACATATAATAAGCTGTGTATATGCCAACTTCAAGCTCCAGTCTAGTACCAAACTTGCACCCTGTGGCATATTACTAAACCAGCGCCTGTCCAGTCTCTGGAGAGACAAACACAAAGACGGACAGCTCTTTCTTCTCTTCCCCCCCCATGCTTTTTGGTACATGAAGGTTCGGTGCTTGTCTTAACCCCACGGGGTTCAACCCCGGCCCTTGACTGACGGTGAATAGGCTGTGTCTGCTTGACTAAGCAGTACTATCTGCCTTGCTGTGATGATCACCACCAGCTCTGACACATGAAGTTTAAATGATTACCAGTGTGCTTTTGTAATCACTGAGTGCACACCAGTTTTAAAATCACCACTCTGTGGCCTTTTGTGTGTGTCTGTAATTTTTTATTAGTGTGTCACTGTTGAGAAACTGCAGGGTTTGTCAGAGTTGCCGAGCTTCTCAGTTAGATATAAATAGCAGTTCTGGGAGTGAGTATATCTCTCAGAACATTAAGGGTGTATATTCCTAAAAATCACAGCGCCTTCTCCCACTTATCATCCAGATAGCATAAACAGAAGTCATCCCTACTGAATTAGACTCCAATCCAGGGAGCTAATAACTGCTTATGAAATTTTCACTGTAGTGCAATAATGTTTAAGTGGCCATTTTCCCCATAAGCTTCTTCTTAACCTAGAAAAATAACAACAATACCTGCACCATCTAGTGGCCACTACCTTGTACACGTCAGCATGGAGTAAGAGGAACAAGTATGTCACAGTGTGAGATGTTGTGATAAGAGAGACGCATTATTCAGGGCCTGTAATTGACAAAGTGCTGGTTAAAACAACACAGTGTGTAAGCTGGGTGTGTCCATGTTTATTTATTAGTGCATTGTGTGAGAAAAGAGAAATGAAGATCATCTGCGTTCATAGTTAAAGCTCATTATGTAATGAGCTTTTGTTTTTTTTTGTTGTTGATGTTATTATTCAGTGTAACATTACTTTTATGCTGCATTCTTCAAAACTGACTCTTGCGAGCAATACTATCAGACCTGATGATGGGGTGCAGGGGTGGATGAGGGAAAACAGTTTTTAATCCTGTCAAACTACTTTTTTAATCGGTGAATTAAAATTAATCTATTCCAATCTGTTTGCAACTGTAACATCATACTAGCACAATTTTGCTGTTGCGGCCATCTTTCTGGATGTAAAAAAAATATATATAAAAAAATCACTTCCTCTGTGCAGTATGGGAATGTCAGCTCTAAACACTACTATACTGAGAACACAGAGAGAGTTTTGTAGAACTGAAAGGCTTAATCAGTAGAGTATAAACTCACCACACTACATGCACTACACTTGTAAATAATATTAGTTTAATTTTTGCACAACATCAGATTAAATGTGCAGGAAAAGAAAGGTAGTCAGATTCAGACCCACAGAACAGCAGACTACAGTAAAATGAGGTTAGAGCTAATTAAATTGCCTTCACCACCCAATGTTATTCAGTCAGGTTTTGTGTCCATATTGTTCATGTTAATTATCTGTAAACCCTTAACTGCGGTCAGGAGTCTGACCCAGTCAGCTCTCATTAAGTCAACCACTGATTTCTCATAATCTGGCTGCAGTCGCATGTAAGCAGTCACTGCACACAGCAGAGCAGAGACCTGGCTGCTTAGTCACTAACTTTGACTGGAGTTTCTGGATAATCCCAGGTGTCTGTTGCTGCTCAGTCAGAGCTTCATGGTCTGGATCCAATAGAAGACTCTTATTACAGGATGAAGGCTGGTCAGGGATGCATCCACACCTGCACTCTCTCTGGAGAGGTTTACCAGGTACAGCAGCTGCTCTGTTCACTCCATGTGTTAGAAGCTGTGATCAGCCT
Source organism: Brachirus orientalis (assembly GCA_016785285.1). Classification (NCBI taxonomy): domain Eukaryota; kingdom Metazoa; phylum Chordata; class Actinopteri; order Pleuronectiformes; family Soleidae; genus Brachirus; species Brachirus orientalis. The sequence goes on from JAFBJR010000150.1 coordinate 18,065,263, forward strand.
CATTCTGTCAGAAGTGGAGGCTGTTGGATCTATTCCATATGCGTCTTTTTTTTTCTAGTTTGTGTGCAGGTTTTGTTGTAAAACTGGTTAACCTCAATCTGTCACTTCTACTGGGCATTTGATTTATCAAGTTTACAGAGCTCGCCGTGTCTCAAAGTGGGTCGGGCTGACTCTGACATTGCAGGAAGCATTACACTGAAGGGCACAATGGTGGTGAAACGACAACCAAATAAACACAGTTTTCCTGGATGTAGAGTTTAATCCGAATCTGAGATGAGGTTGTGGTTTACTGCTGTAAACAGCTGCATGCTGGAAGAGATTTAAAAATCAAGAACAGAAGTGGCGTTATCAAAATCAGGTGGAGATGATGGAAATTTAAAATTTTTATATTACACTTACTGTATGTTGAAAAATTTTAGGATCTTGAACTGCACTAAAGTTATCAAATATACATACACATTTCTCTCAAATGTAGAGTAAGTAAGTAACATTCCATGTAAGTAACATGAAAATTGGGAATGCAGCAGTTAATAAGTATGAGAACCTTAAATCTGTTAAATTTGTGTTATTCCACCTCTGGAAATGTGTTTCCTCAAATGTTAAACAGGCAGAGAGCCTGAAAGACTGAAAGTTTAATGTGAAAGATTTGAAGTGGTAGAAATCCTTTGGTTGCCATGGCAAGAAATCCTTGATACAATGGTCAGATTGTCATTAACAACTTCAGTATTTTTTTTCCTCCGTAAAAAGGGTCACTGTATTCACCACTAAGGCCTTTGCTGATGTTCTCTGTTTCCAATTTGGTTGTTTCTATGTATTATAGCGTCATATCAAATACGGTGGTAAAAACATTACTGGGGCACAAGATCCTCATGTCATCGTTCCTTGTGATGATGATCAGCTTCTGTCACAAGCCTCCAACTTCCTCTTTTCCTTCCCCTGCAGATGACTGAGGGCAGACTTTGCCAAGTGCAGCTGCTGGATGACAGGAAGCTCGAGCTGCTGGTTCAGGTATGAATGACTTGAATCACAGATAATAATCACAAGACTCTCAGCTTGATGGTGTGGTTTAGCATATTTCACTGTATTTTATTTTATTTTTTAATTTTTACAACCTGCAACTTTGACGATACTAACTTCACTTTAACTACACAGATTATGGGGTGGAGAGGCTTCAGCATTCCAGAAACATTCCAATACTTTTACCTTCTTCAAATCCTGCCTCACTGTTGCACTTTACTGCTGTTTTATTATGGTTCATTATGTTTTATTATCTTAACTGTTGTAATGATTTAATCTTTGTTGATTTTTATCTTGTCTTTTTGTACAGTGACCTTGAGTGACCAAAAGACACCTATAAATAAAATGTATTATTATGTTTGCTTGAGAGTTGGGTTTAGCAAAAATCAATCAATCAAGCTGTTCAGTTCAGAGGAGACTAGGGCTTGTAGCTAACAATTATTTTCTTGATTACTCAAGATTAATGTCAAAAAATGTCCAAAAAAAAAGTTCTCAAATGTCTTGTTTTGTCCACAAACCAAACATTCAATGATTGATTTGCTATATAAATTAGGTAACAATTAATTTAGTGATCAATTAATAATAATTTCATCAAGTGATTGTTACAGCCCTAATGAACCGAACCAGAGTTGAAAGAAGAATGAATGTTAGATTTGATTTAGCTTTACAGGCAGTGACTTGCTCCAAACAGGCATCAGTTTGTTATGCGTACGTGCGCTGTTGTAAGTGGCCTTGAGCTTCCATGTCCCAGTCCCATTCTGTCCTCATCATAGTTGACTCATCTATCTGACTTTTCTTGGGGTGAAAAGCAAAGCATCTCCTTCAGCCTCTGTGAGACATTAAAAAAATGTAATTTATTTTACTGTGGATGTTTACCTAACATTTCTAATCATAGTCAGTTTCCCATAAACTTTAAATCCTCTCCCCTCTACAGCCGAAACTGCTGTCCTACGAACTCCTCGACTTGGTGTCCTCCCACTTCAACCTTAAAGAGAAGGAATTCTTTGGACTTGCATTTTATGATGACAAGTATGTTGTAAATTGTTTCATTCCTTTTTTGTTGTGTGAATTTTTACAAATGCCCATTGTCTGTAGCAGGTATGGACATAAAGCGGCCTTCTCATGTTTCTCTCTATTTGCAGTGGTCAGCGTAAGTGGTTGCAGATGGACCGCAGAGTTCTTGATCATGACTTTTCAAAGAAGTCCACGCCCATTGGCCTCGTCTTCTTGGTCAGGTAATAATTCATCTCTTCATGCAAAGCAGAAGCTGTCCATTAGGGAGCGCTTTGTTGACCTGCAGAATTGATGGTAGGCGTATACAATGTCCACAATAGATCTCCAATAAAATAAACCAACACTAATTGTCTTGTGAATACTGTACAGTATATCAGTGCTATTTGATGCCTGTGAATACTTTGTTTTTGTTGTTTTTCACATTTACATTTTTCAGTGTCTCACTGTCACACACACCTCAAAGTTCTCACACATTGCAGAGAAAAGAGCAATTGTGGGATTTTTTTTTATCACTGGCAGTGAGTTACTTTTCCAAATTTGTTTGGTATGCATGTGCTTTGATCTGTTGCAGATTTTATGTGGAAAACATAACGCAGCTAAAGGACATCATAACGGTGGAGTTATTTTTCCTGAATGCAAAATCTGCTGTCTACAATGTAAGTATGTGTTTCCTCTGTTGGTTCTGTGGTTTGCAGCAATGTGTGTACATATGTGTATGTGTGTGTGTATGTGTGTGTGTGTGTGTGTGTGCACATGGCACATGTTGTGGGGACCTAAATCTCTTTACACAGTCAGAATATGGAGGCTTGTCTTCCTTGTGGGGACAAAAATCAAGTCCCTATAATGTGAATTACCACATTTTAAGGTGAAGACATGTTACAAAGTTAGGCTGAGGTTAGGGTCAATGTTAGGATTAGGCCAGCATGGATTAAGGTTCGAGCAAGTCTCCAGGAAATTAATGTAAGTCAATGCAATGTCTTCTGAAGTCATGGAAACCAGAGTGTGTGTGTGTATGTGTGTGTATGTGTGTGTTTTGTTCACAGCTCCCTGATGATTCACTGTCTCTGGACCCTCACAGCAAATCAGCTCAGCTCACATTGGCTGCAGGGCACAGTTTTCTCACTCTGCTGGCTGGAATGCAATGCAGACAGTCTAAGAAAAAGGGAAAACACACAGGTTTATTTTGAGAGGTTATCATAGGGCAACGCAGAGAAGAGTCTTTGTCTGGATATAGAAAGCTCTCTCCACACGCACCACGTGCTCTGCATAGCATTTATTTTTTTTATCCTGTCGATCTCTCATGTCTCTTAGGGGATTATTGAAGTGGAAAGTGAAAACGTCTTCAAATTAGCTGCAAATGCTCTGCAGGTTAGTGCTTTTAATAGTTGCATATACTTTACATAGATTAATGGATGTATCTAAACGCATGCAGTCTAATAAATTGTGTTTTTATCACTAGGAGGCTAAGGGAGATTATACAAGGTAAGTGCACATAATCAGGTGGGTAAGAAGTATTTAACAGCTGTAGGACAAGTTAATAGCAAGCTTTTAGCGAAGACATTCGATAGATCACTTGTTTCAGTGCACACAACAAAAATCAATAGCATTGTTGTGTGGGGCTCACCCCAGAAGCTTGCACCAGGCAGCTAATGAATCTCAGACTGCTGATAGAAGCCAAGTACTAAACCTTTACATTGGAGGAGCAGCTTTGGCTCTACTTAACAGAGATGTCTTTTGATATTTTGAACTTGCAGTGTTCTGACAAAATACTGCATGTCTTTGTGCAGGTCACCACCTGGTTGTGACCAGCTGCTGAAATAAAATGGTTTGGGAATAAAGGAATCTTTGTCCCCCAGTGTCTTAGACAAAGACACTGAAATGACAAAGAAATGAGGTCATGTCACATTGGCAAGATTTTAAGCAAATTGGCTGAAGTTTACACTCTTTTCATTGGATTTAATGTAGACAAATTCGAGATATCTGCACCTCACGGTGTGAGGACAGAGCAGCAAGTAGATGCTCAGGGTTTAAAGTTAAATGTAAGATCCTAATGTCTCGCTGAAAAAAAGAACATAAGCATAATGAGCAATATGTATTCAGAGTATCTAAGATGAAAAGTGCTCCTTATGCAGAATGGTACATTTACTGTTATTACACATTTCATTAATACATTGATTCTACAAATGCATACATTACACCTACAAGTACATAGGTGATTAAGGTGAAGGTGTTTTATTCATTTTGTTCCTTTATATACTTCTTCTTTTCTTTTCTTCTTTTTTATTCTTCACAGTTAATAACAGTTTGACAACTGATTAAGACAGTTCATCTTCAGAGTTGCTCCAGCCGTCAGATAAAGGCTCTGAAGTTTGACACCCATAATATGTCTAGTGAATGTATAAAAAGAAATGGAATATTTATATACAGTGTACACAAGAACCTCACATATTGCAGTTGAGTAAATATACCAAGTAAGAAAGTTGATTCTATCACCGAACCTTTCCCTGTTACAGTGATGAAAACACTCGAACTGAATTGAAGAAACTTCCAACTCTTCCCACCAGAGTACTCAAGGAACACCCATCACTTGCATACTGGTATGTTTGCAGGAAATTCTTGTTTGAAATATTGTCTAAACCAAAGCCAGTGACTTAAATAAAACTGGAAGAAAAATAATGTGTGTATTAGTGTATAATAGCTTTAAAATATAAATCATTTGGTTTTGTTGAGGTCCAGTGTGTAAAATTTAGAAGCCAAAGTAAAATAATTAGACTTATTTATTATTACTTACTCCCAGAATGAGCCTTTTATCTTCATTTCAGGAGCCTGCTCAGCTCTATGTCGGCCACAATAGACCTGGACAACCATGTTTTTACAATAGCCCACAGTGGACAACCTAATCATCTTTTGAGTTTTTATGCTATAGTACCTAAAGGATACATAGTTTCTCATAGTTTCTTCAACACACTTGAAAGGAACAGGGCGAGGTGAGGGATATTCAGCTACAACATACAACTTCATCAATAAATCCAGGCTGCCATCTTGTGCCGTGATGTATCTACAGCAGCCTGACTGTGTGTTTTGAAGTATAGCAGCTTACAATGCAAACAAAGCAAAAAGACATTATTGCTGGTAATGACAGTAGTTCCATGTCACTAATTCTTACACACTTGACTTTTGAGCAATATAAGCATCTGATGTAGTGAGCTGCACTTTTTTGTGTCCTTGCAGTGAGGATCGAGTAATTGAATATTACAAACAGCTGAAAGGGGTTTCCCGTGGACAAGCCATTGTGCAGTAAGTAGTGGATATAAACAGTGAAGTTCATTAATCTTCCTCTCACCTCCATTAGCTCGGCCCTCTCTTTCTGGCATCCCTTTTATTGTCGTCTGATAGAAATCAATATCTCCTCTTCAGCAGCAGTGCAACGAATCCCACTGATCCACTGGACATATATCAGTCTTCACATTCCCAAGGTTAAAAACCTATGGATGGTTAAAAAAAAAGCAGCTGGTGGTTTTCATAGAAGTCTGTTTCTGTTTTAGGTATTTGACATTAGTAGAATCACTGCCCACGTACGGCGTGCACTATTATGAAGTGAAGGTAAGTCTGCTGCTGTGATTACTGTCAGATGACAACAGCTGTTGCACCCCATACTGAGTCAGTCATGTAAGATACACTCTTTCCTTGCAGGATAAACAAGGGATCCCATGGTGGCTTGGTATCAGCTATAAGGGCATTGGCCAGTATGACCTGCAGGATAAATTAAAACCTCGAAAGGTAAATATGTCCTGTTTTTACGTGGCTGCTGCTGTTTCTTTGTTAGAATTGTTGATTATAGATTCATTATTTCCAACCAATGCATCATCCATTAAACTTGAACATGGACTGGGCTTCATTTGAAGCAGGTTAGGTCAGAATTGAAAAATTGGAACAAAAATTAATGAAATAATTTCACATTAAAAACTTTTCCTAAAGTCACACATGCAGCATGAACCTGCTTTTCTTGTTCAACTTGTGTGGTTTTGGCTTGTGAATTAATAGGTGAAACACCCAAATGAGTGATCTGTATGCTATGCTGTCCAGTCACTGACTGCGGTGCGTAGGTGCAGATATGCAGTGCAGAGCTGTAATTAAAAAAGGTGAAAGTTTGGACGGATTCACGCTCGTGTTTCTGGCATCGTCTTCCTGTTAAAGACTGGTAATCACTTGATATGTTGCAATTCATCTTTGTCTGGTGCATTTCTGAATTGTGCAAGCAGCCAGCTGTACTCAGTGTCAGTGGTGTGTTGTGGAAGGAGGAGAGTGAGTGAGCTGATGATGTCAAAGGGAAAGGGGCTGGATTTGGGCATAATCGTGCGTGTTCAGAGAATACCTGAGGAGACAAGTCAGGAGCTGACAGTAGACAGAACAAAGTATGGGTTTGTGTTGACAGCAAAGGCAGCAAGGATTTTAACAACTCAACAAACTTTTGGGACTTGTGATCATCAATAGTACTGGTAAGGTTTAATGCTACGACTTGAGAAGTCAAAGCTCTGGTGATTTATGTAAAAAAGTAAAACTGGGTGGACATTTGCCTTAAAGTTTATTTCGGAATGTGATTAAAAAAGAAAAAAACCTCAGCATCCATGTGTAACGTCATTTTCTCTGTCCTGTTTGTTCATCTTTGTGTCTCATGTAGCTCTCACCCAGACATACAGTGAGTCATGTTTCTGAACAGATTGTTCATATGCGGCTGTTGCCAGTAAACACCTGGGTGATACGGTGGGCTGGGCGTGATGAGCCATGGAAAGTGTTTTACACTGTGTTATGTGTCTTGGTGTTATGTCCCTTTGTGCTGTTCTTCTCACTCTAACACCTGCATTGTTGCAGAATTGGCATGCCAGGCAGCCCAGACTGTAATGATAGTACATGTTGTAGTCTGGTTTTCTTTAATGACAGTGGTTAAAAGCAAGTCAGTCCAAAACACCTGCACTACTAATTTTATTTTGAAATTGTTTATTTTTTCCTAACTCTGTCAATCATGAGTCTAGAAATAATAAATGTGCCTACAGCAGGACTGGAGACACAATGGTTTTAAATTATTTTATGTTCTCAATAGCTTAGCCTTTGCCTTGTCAAATGTTGTTATTGTTACATTTTTATTTTTTACCTCCAGCTATACCAGTGGAAGCAGCTTGAAAACTTATACTTCAGAGAGAAAAAATTTGCCGTAGAAGTGAATGATCCACACAGGTGAGTAGCAGGAGAGATTCTTCTTAGTGATTGTTAAACTGTATATTCTGCTGGGTTCTTTATCAATATGCGTTCTGCCTTGGCAGTAAAATATTATAGATAGAATATGCAACATTTCTGTGTTAAAATATTTAAACTCTGAGACTAATGTTATATATTTTGTTGAGTAGTGTGCTTACATGAGCCAAAACATTTCCAACACTTTTAATATCCACAAAAATCTATATACCTGTTCATTGTAATGGACTGTTTAATCCTGACTTTTAATGAATGCCATTCACTTAAGACATTGCTATAATTTCCAGTAGCTCTCCCCATAAAGTGTAAACACACATGTGAACCAAACAAGACAACAGTGCCAATGATTCCACGCTGCTTCACGATGTCAACAAACTAGGTCATTTGTTGTTTTTAGACTGTGAAAAAAAATACATACCTGTCTTTGCAATAAACATTGATAATAATCAAACATTATTTCCTTCAGTAGAAATAAACATGTGCATTTGTTGAATTTGCTTTACAGGGACTTTTCTGATAATTCATTGATGATAATTATCGATGTTACATTATTATATAGATTCTCTGATGGTTATGTTGTTCTTCTTTACAACAGGAGGGCAGTAACCAAGCGCACATTTGGGCAAACAGGCCTGCTCATCCACACGTGGTATGCCAGCCATTCTCTGATTAAAACCATTTGGGTCATGGCTATTAGCCAGCACCAGTTCTACCTGGATAGAAAGCAAAGCAAAGTAAGTGTCTCTTTTCAAGTTCATGCCTGCTTCTTCTAGTATTGATTCTTCTAATCAGTCTTTGCTTTACATGATGTTCCTCATACTTTCAGGCTAAATTAGGAACAGCGAGGAGTTTGGAAGAAATCGCCATGGATCTCACGGAGCACGAAGGAGCAAAAATAAACAGACTAGGAGACACAAGCCTGAAGAATAACCTCATAACAGCCAGCAATGGGAGCCTGGTATCTACAGGTTAGTGGTGTGATCTGACTAAGCTGCGATATGTATAATAAATGAGCTGATTAGGAGATTCAGACCCACAGTGACATCACACAGTATCACATGAATGACATTTTGCATATGAGGATAGAAGTCAGATTATTGTTTTTGCACAGGTTCTGCTGACTCTGAAATGAGTGAGGAACAGAAGAAAGAGAAACTCGTTGAACTGAGAAAAAAAGAGCAGGAGATCCAGGATATTTTGGCCAAGAAAACAAAAGAATTGAAAAAGATCTGTCTGCGAGAGGCGGTGAGAAATCATTTTTATTTTACACTCCCCCTTCACTGGTCTCATATATACAAGGCACCTATAACTCTCTTATTTTGTAAACAGCCTCATTTAGTCTGATGAACTGTTTTTATTAAACTGCATTGCTGTAGGTCACCAGGTTAAGATTTTCTTTTTGTGTCGTCAGGAGCTCACTGGCAAGTTGCCAAAGGAGTATCCCCTCTCCTCAGGTGAAAGACCGCCACAGGTCAGACGGCGAGTTGGCACGGCTTTCAAATTAGACGACCTATTTCCCTACAATGAGGTCTGTAATTTATGGAGCACTTCAAAGCAGCATCAAAGCAGCAACAGCAATTCAGGCTTGATCTTTTGTGTTTAATAGTATGCAAAATTGAATATAAATATAATTTATAATGATTTTTAAATTTTATTTAGTTTGTTATTATTGACACCAAAACGTACGGAAAGTATGTCACAAACATAAAGAAGTTGATAGGCCTCCTCAGTGTCCAAAAAAACGATTAAAAATATATCTGTCGTCCATGTGCACTGCAGTTTATTTTGAGCATGGCGGCACAAATGTTTGGCAGATGGAAATAATCCCCAACAAATACACTGGTTTCTATACAAAGTTAGGAAGTGACACAGAAAAGTCAGGTTAACCAACACATATTGGACTTTTTAATGAGATTTGTTTAAAATGAGAAAAATACAGTATTATTTACTGTATGTTTTATTAGCTGAGGCCTTTAGATTAGATGTTTTAATGAAAGAGGAAGTACAAAAAAAACAATGACGGTTTATCTAAAGGTAGTAACTGTCTGGTAACTGTGCGCATGTGCTTCTTGTGTTTTGTGCAGGATCCTTTCCTGAGGAACCTGGAGAGCAGATTTGCTCTGCAGCAAAAGATCGTGGAAGCAGCAAAGAAACTTGCAAATGAGTCAGAATTGTGCAAAACAGTAAAGAAGAAGAGGAGAAGAAACTGTCTGGATGCCATGCACAAACTCCAACAGATTGAAGATGAGATGAACCAGTACAGAATCAAGAAGGGAAAGAAGCCCACGCAGCGGGCCTCAGTAATCATTGCAGGTAGGGCGGTTCAAGATGACCTGTGTTAGTGCAGTCATCATTCAGTGAAATTCTCAATATAAACTTTCTGTTTCAACAGATGAACTTGTCCGTTCAGACTGTAGCTCACTGTCTAGTCTCCCACTGGATGATGGTGAGTCAGACTTGCATTCTGGTGCTTTGAAAGCATCCAACCATCTGTAATAATTATTAAAATAACTGTTATTAAAGGAGCTTATTTCAATATTTACCCTCTGTTTCCTTTGTATTCAGATGACTCAGACGGCGTCAGCCAGAGGCCACGGTCACGGTCGGTCCAGGGTTCTCCACAACTCAGTCCAATGCGATCACTGGGGGCAGAATATGATCTGGAGAGACAGGGATCTCCGAGGGAAAATTACAACAAGAACCACAGCAGGTGGGGAAACAGATGTGGAGCATTTGCCATTTCCATTAGGTTTAGTGAGATTTGCTGGCTTTGTTTTTATTTGCAGCTTACTTTTTTTTGGAATGAAGCAATCAAATAAAGTTTTGGCTGAGTCCATAATGTTTGTTATTTTGTTTGCTTTGTAATTGCTTTTCCCAAATCTCATCCCTTTATTTTGATCCTCTCCTAATTACACATCCTTTTAGATTAGCTTTTGAAGGCGAGGAGGGTTCCCACCACTACCACAATCCAAGAGAAGTTTCTTCCACCCACACTAGTCCCTATAAAACCCTTCCCAGACCTCCTAGAGATCCGCGCAGCATGCCTCCCACCCCGGCTATGACCCGCAATGCCTACAGCAGCAGCCAGCTCAGGTTTGATCTCCTTTCCACAGCTCTGGCAACCCAATATCCTTCATCCTGCTTAACAGTAGCTTCACTGCTTCTACCCAATGTTTAACCAAAGCCCTCATAACAACTCCTAACCTATATTGCACAAAGAAGAAAATTTTACCCATTTTAAAGAGTTGTGTTTTCATCCCTAGGTCAGAGGGGTCACCTCATTGCTTCAGGCATCGCAGCGGAAGCCTCGAGTCGCAGCCACGACTAAGAAAAGACACAGATTCAGACAAGCCCGTGTTCATTCTGTCACATGGCCACCGCAGCAACAGTACAGAGATGTTGGAGGACTGCTCCTCTTACACCAGCCAGTCCAGTCTGGACTATGGTGGAGCAGCCAACTCCCATTACAGTACACTGGACTCCCGTACCTCGACCATGCATCACCTCCACAGAAAGTTGGACGTGTATGGAAATACTGGGAGCATGCCAAACCTGGTCCCGCACCATTCTGGTTGCAGTTATTCATGTGACACCTCTGCACACTATGCACCCAGTGCCTACTATGTCACTGACTATCCCTGCTCAGACATGGAGCCTTATTCTAATGGTGGCTACATGTATGAGAACGAAGTCGAAGGCCACTACAATGTCAACCCTTCCTACCAAATGAATGGGTATCATGGACATGACAGATTCAGACATTATGGTAGTGACCGGGCAGATGCATTTTCCCAGAATCCCTATGCGACAGTGAGGCCGCCGCGAAACAGAGAAGGGCCCAGAAATGAACTCTTGGCCAAGAACATGCAGAAGGCCCTGGTGGCGGAGCATCTGAAAGGCTGGTACCACCGCAGCAGGGGCCACAGGGAGGGAGGGAAAGGAATGCTGGCTGGGTATGACTTTGACAGCGGCTCTCAGCTCAGTCTGGGCTACCAGACCATGCCTGCGGCCTTTAGCCACTCCAGTCGAACCACCTCTTTCTCCTCAGGTCAGAGAATGTTCAAGTCATAAGTCATATTGTATTTAACAACACCTACATATTCAAAGGAAAGTTTTATAATCAACAAAGACGCTTAGAACAATCATCTTTAAAAGATATTCTCTCCACAGCAAAAGCTCAGCCACTTTTCCAAATTACTAGTTAGTAATGACATCCTCATTTTATTAACACAGGCAAAACATGAATGCACAGTTTGGATGAATATAATATAATACATAGTACATACAGATTAATACATAAATGTTACAAATTATATAATTCTAAATTTGGTCCAAATCAATACAGGACTTTTTGTTTCACGTTACACAACATGTTGCCTCCTGATGTGGGTTAATTATTTTCCATTACTGATGTGAAGCTACAATTGACAGTGTTTCCAAAAAACAACCAATGACTGCTGAGTGAGTGACACAACTTCATTTGAGAATATTTGCTTTTGACTGGTTTGCAGTGTCGTCAGCAGACAGCACAGGGAACTGGCGCAACCAGCTGGTAGTTGGCCTGACAGATTATGATGCACCCGTCACACCTCAGCACCCTGGAGCTCATGCGTTCCCGTACAACCGCAGTCCCTCACACAGCAGGTGAGTGCTGCATTCCACAGAAAACCTCTACACCGAAGCTACAGTGAGTGAGTGAATCCCCAAAAATGTCACAGAAACTCATTGTTTTACCTTCAGTTTAGTTATTTGTGAAATTTCAGATGAAATCCTAGTTACTGAGGACATATTAGTTAACCTGCATTATTTAGTTTAGGTAAGGTTGTCAGTGTCACATTGTATTTTCTGACTGTTTTAATGCGTGTCTGCTGCTGTTCAAAGATTAGGTTTAGTGTGCTGCTCTGGATGAAAGCTCACTTTGTGTTTCCCTGCTCTTGCAAGACAGGTTTCTCTTTTTTGTATTTTGCCAGTGTGACCTTTAATCATTTAACTCCTTAAAAAAATCTAACTCTAAAGATTTCCTCTTTTCCCTTCTCTCTTTTATGCACTGACATATGGTCAATGCTCGTGTGTGCAGATTTTCTCCAGAGAACAAAGTGTCTGACACTGTGCCTAAAAATTCTGAGTCAGTTGAGGTGGTCGGTGCTGAAGCCACTAGTACAGACGAGCCTTCAGACAACCATTCTAGCACTTAAGGGTGAGACTAGTGGGCTGCTTTGTGTGCTATGATATCAGTCATTTCCATTTTGACTTTCCATCCTCATTTGCATGCTACTTCTTTATAAAATATTCAATCAAATGTCCACTTTTTCATACTGTGGTTTGCTCTTAATCAGGCATCATTGTATTTTGTCATATTTTAGCCACCATTTTCATGTTATTCTGGAAATACATGAAAACAAGGACATGACTGTGAGCCTCTCCTACAGTATGTGACTAATTAGTAGTCAGTTACATACTGGGTATGGGTTACATTCATTAACCAAAGCCAAACTATCCAACACATGGTTGTCTTGTTCCGCCATTCCCAAAAACAGCCCAGTTTAAATTCTTAAAACCATCTGCACCGCAACTAAACAATTAATCCAACCTCTAATCAATGCTATACTATTTTTCTATTTTTATTGTATCTCACAGTCCACCTGCAATGCCCCCATTAATCACTGGTGGGCCAAGATCACTTTTATTTCAAAAAGTAGAAATATAAAAGAAAGGGGAAATTGATCTGATTACCTGCAGAACGTGGTTGTCATTTGACAGGCTCTGTAAAGCTTGTTAACATGTGTACCAGGTGGAATGTTAGTTACTTGTTTTGTGCATGGAAGTCAGTAGTTCTACCAGTATTTAATAAAAAAAAAAAACAAAAAAACAAAAAAAAAACAATCATTTAAACTAATTTAAATTTGATGGAGATTCACCAAACAGAAAAACAGTCACTGAAGTTGGCAGGGTTGATCCTCGTAAAGTAATGGCTCAAAAGTAGGAAGGTAAAGTAGGAGTAAAGAGAGTGTGGTTTGTTGCATTTTCATTCCTCAGTTCTATCATAAGATTCAACCACGTGTTCACTGTTCTCAAACATATGATGCAGCATCCAGTAGATTTGACATGTCCCTGTGTCACTTCCTGTACAGATTTCAAATGGATGGAAGCTACACGAGCATCCACTGAAAAGGACCAAATCAAATTTTGGCACAAAGGAAACCAGGGCCAGCAGCACATGAAAGGGATGAAGTTGAAACAGGGTGAACACAAACTTGGCAGCCATAACCCCAACATGGGAGATTTTCTATCTGTGGCAGTCTATGTGTCCACCTGCTGTCCTCATGTTAAAGTCACCTCGGAACACAGTGATAACACTCTTGAATGACTTTCCCATGTGCCTTGGATCAGATGAATTGTACAGGTAGATGAGAATGTGTAAAAAAAAAAAGAAAAAGAAAAAAAAAAGATAAATGCACTGGATTCAAATGTGATTGTGTATTGAATATGAAAAACAGGCTATATGTTTTTACCAAAACCAATTCCATGGCTACTGTATTATACAAAACAGTAGGTTATTGAATTAAAATGATTGTGACCACTTTTTTCTCATTGAAATGTCAGAAAATAATATTCATAAATATAACATCCAAATTGAAAACGAAGCTTGAGATGTTCACCAAATTATTTGATCATTAGAGACAACTGTGTATTCCCTAAATTCCCATTTCGGATGTTCTTTAATCTTTGGAACAGAATGTATTATTGTTTATAGAACATTTGTCCATGTTGGTGCCGTAGTGTTTTCAAATGCATGGTGAGAACTTAGATCTTTTGATAATTACTTCTTTTTTATATTAAGTGAAGACCACTGCCATAAAAAAAAAATACATGTTCATGTCTCCTTATGTCTTTTCCTCATATTTGTACAGTCAGTGTGTAGAGATATGTTGTTTGTTGTTGTCATAAAATATTTTCCACTAGGAACAAGGATGTGAATAAACACGTGTGACACAGAGATGGATGTTGTCACTTTCTTTAACAGGCTTATGTGGATGGTAAACAACCATTTCAGGTTTTGTTATTAAGTAAGTGAGTAAACAAAGGGTATCATTGGGATGTTTTATGTTATGCACATTTTTACAACAAATTACTAGAAATTATACTACACTTAAGTTAGTAAGTTAATAAAATATAAGATAGAATAATGTAAATCCTTTCCATCTTCTTAATGAAAAATGGAAAAAGGTCAAACTATTATATTACAGATCTCAGTGTCTCACCGAAGAAAACATTTGAACTGTATGTTATATATATATATATCATTCTGTTTAAAAAAAGCATCTTCCCTCCAACTGTGAGACTTTATTCCCCGAAGAAAAACTATCCCTTTTGGCTCATGTGTTTGTTGTCATCGTGCACTTAAGAGTCTTCTGTCTTTTGGAGAGCTCAGCTGCAGTTAAATCTCTACCCCTCCCACCAGGCCCATGAAAATTATCCACCTGCTACTGTCAATCCTGCACTTTCCTGAAGCAACTGTCAACCCCAAAGATCCTGATGTCCAGGCCAACAGGGAGGAGGAGGGCTGAAAAAAAGAATGTTAGCATGTCTTTCCCCTGCTTGTACTTTAAATATCTTCCACACAGTTGACAGGGTTTAATTTTAGACTCCACAGGAGGCAGAAGCAAGGGGTTTGTAGCTGAAGTCAAAACCAGAGCCTCCCCATTTTGTTCTGTCCTGAGTCCTGAGTCATAGTGTGGAACAGACAGGAACTAATTCTATTTGATACAAGAAGAACCAAGAACTTACAGACCGCAAATATGTCACACAGCAGAGACAATGATGACCTCAATGAAGAAGACATTGATGAAGATGAACTCCTGGCTATGCTTTCACCTGAGGAGCTTAAGGAGCTTCAGTGTGAAATGGATGTTATTATTGCTCCGGATGAGAGTGTACCAGTTGGACAGAGACAGAAGGACCAGACAGAAAAGCTTCCAACAGGGACGTTCGACCACAGATCCCTGGTTGATTACCTCTACTGGGAGAAGGAGTCCAAACGCATGCTGGAGGAAGAGAGAGTGCCTGCTACTTTGCTGCCCAGTGAGGTGAGAGGCCAGAATCCTCAAATATACTGTAATGTAAGGTATCAAATTTAGAATTTTTACTAAAAGTCTTCTGAAAGATTCTAATCTTGATGTTTTGATTGTTTTGATTAGAAAACTCTGAGGGAGGAAGCTGAAAGGAAAGAACAAGAAAACACAGAGGCTGTGAAATCCAAAGAGTATGAAGTGATAGAGGAAGTTGTTAGGGAAGAAGTTGTAGATGGTGCCAATGGAGAGGAGATAATCGAGGAGATCATTGAGGAAATTATTGAAGAAGTTGATGAGAGGAATGAAGATGACGAAAAGGTGGTTGTAGAGGAGGAGCTTCCAGTGAATACAGAGAAACAGGAAAATACAGACAAAGGTGTGCATCCTCAAGATCACAATACAGAAACATTAACAAAGGACAATACGGATGCAAGAGATGCAAAAGATAAAGGGAGCTCAGCCTCTGAACACAGTGCGTCACAAGTTGAAGAGAAAAAAGAAACAGAAACAGACTCTTTGCCTCCAAGAGATGCTCCAGATGTACCTGAGGAAAATGAAACCAATGATCAGCTCCCACAAAAAGACGAGAGAAAAATTAACAAATTGAAAATTCCTAAGTTGGCCCTGAATAATATTAAAATGACATCAAGACCTTCAGGAAATGAGACAAACTTGGAGTCGACACTGGACAAGATCCACAACAACAATCCGTCTGTTACTGAGGTGAACCTCA
Organism: Brachirus orientalis; assembly: GCA_016785285.1. Taxonomy (NCBI): domain Eukaryota; kingdom Metazoa; phylum Chordata; class Actinopteri; order Pleuronectiformes; family Soleidae; genus Brachirus; species Brachirus orientalis. The sequence goes on from JAFBJR010000150.1 coordinate 18,081,352, forward strand.
ACAACATAGAAAACATTCCCAAAGAGATGCTCTTGGACTACGTCAATGCCTTGAAGAAGAATAAATATGTTAAAACGTTCAGTATAGCCAACACGGGTGTGGATGAAAACATCGCTTTCAATCTGGCCAACATGTTACGAGAGAATCGCAGCATCACGACTTTAAATATTGAGTCCAACTTCATCACTGGAAAAGGCATCGTAGCGATCATCCGCTGCCTCCAATTCAACGAGACTCTCACAGAACTGCGATTTCACAACCAGAGGCACATGCTGGGTCACCACGCAGAGATGGAGATCTCACGTTTGCTCAAGGCCAATAACACCCTTCTGAAGATGGGCTACCACTTCGAGCAGCCAGGACCCAGAATGGTGGTCACTAACATATTAACTCGAAATCTCGACCGTCAGAGGCAACTGAGGAAGGAAGAGCAAAGGCAGCAGCAACTGAAGGAGCAGAAGGAGCTGGTGCAGATGTATGAAAACAGTCTGAACCTGCCTCCTGGTTTACTTGAGATGCTGGGTTACATACCTCCCCTAGAACTCCTGCAGGAGCGTGGTCTTGTCCCGCCCTCACCAGTACTCAGTGCCTTGCCACAAACACACCCCAAGACAGAGAAAAAGGAGCAGCCTAAGGAGCAGCCTCAGAAGCAGCCTCAGAAGCAGCACAAACACAAAAGCATTTCCAAACAATCCAGCACTGAACCGGCAAGTCCATTGAGGAACGTGCAGCTCAAGAGGACGCCCAAGAAACGTGACCCATTTCTGGACCAGGACCCAAGGGACAACAGGAGGCCAGATAGGGCCAGTTTCCAACTGAAGAAAACTCCCAAAGTGAGGGATGCAGGCAGCAGAGCGACGACAGATGAAAAACCCAACCTGAAGGATGTCATTAAGACTTTGAAGCCCGTCCCACGTAGACGAGTGCCACCAAAAGTTGAGCTCACACCACGTGATCAGCTTCTTGATGAGATCAAAAAGAGCAATGTGGCCTATCTCAAATCTGTGAGTATCTCATGTTGGAACTGATCAGTCATCTCTGCGTCTACTTATCCTGTATTATTGTTTAAATAATTATCTGTTTTCATAACTACTGGATTAGAAAACCACCAAAACCTTCTATTTATTTTGTGTTCTGTTTGCAGGTGCCGCTTCCTAAAGTCCTGGAATCGAGTGAAACAAGTCTCCTCTGAGGTTATAACTTCAACTGAATGCTTTCAGTGTATTTTATGTTTACTTCAAACATATTTAGTATTAGATGCCTTATTCAGAAGAACTGTGTAAATTAATAGTGTGTTATATTTTCATTACAAGTGCGCTGGTACTGTTGTGTTATAGTGTTTCAGTAAATATTGTGTTTAGGAACTCAGGACAATAAAGGAAAATTGAATTAAGAGTTCATTACCAGTTAAAGCCTATATTTAATTAATGTTAAAATGCTTTCAAATTATTAGGGTTTGTCTCTTTGATTCAGTGTTGAACAATTTACTACGGAGCAATTCAGCTTATGTAATTAACCTTTTACTATTAAACTTTTCTCCTTGCCAGGGGATTAATTTTCTTTGAAATCATAACTACAATACATCGTAGCAGCAGCTTCAAACTACATTAATTCCAAATTTTCAATATATGAAAAAAAAACTGACTTTTTTTATAGAGTAATATTTGCTGAGGTCAGTCCTGACAAAGTGATGGTTTATAATCAAACTGAATATAATAACACCGTATGGGAGGGTGAATTACTATTATAAGATGAAAGAAAACTATAAAAACAAAAAAAGACTTGATTGGATAAATACACTTATCTGTGTATTTATACAGAGACTTGGTTGAAACAAAATGAGAGTAATATAAAATGGATTATCTTTATTTGTTTTACATTGGACAACTGGGTTTTATATCCAGGTCTGTGGTTTCATCATCACTCAAAAAAAGAAAGAAAAAGTCACATGAAAAACATAGATAATATACTGTATATTATAGCTGTTATACACAATCCATCTGAACTGCCATTTGTCAGGTAAGCATGCACAAACTGCAGTCAAGGAGTGAAAAGCAATGGGAAATAACTGCTTTTATCAGGAGTGTCAGTGTAATACACATAACACCAGAGACAACAGATTTCATTTGTTTTTTAAAAGGGAACAGGGTTTGATGGAAAAATAGCATAAGATGTAATGAGTCCTAAACTGAAATCTTAATTTTACTCATTTTTGCCACAATACCAGAGTTATGCAGTTTCTAATCTGCAGCCATTTTATTCATTACTGCATGCTATAGTGTGATAATAAACACGTGTAAATTACAACAGACAAGTTAATAACATGACATACTATTCAAACAAAAAAGCTGCACTAGCCATTCATTTTTCAGAATTGCATAGCTGTGGTCAGAGGGGATACACTCAGTGCAGCCTATATGGTCAGGAACTGTGTGCACAAAGCTTTGACAACACTTAATATAAATGCCAAGATTATTAGTCAGGCAATATGACCATGTCTACCCTAGAAGCAAACTGATCTTAGATCAGTATTCATACAGCTCCTGAAATAACATGATAGTTATTGCTTTTGATGAAGCAGATAACAGTTAAATAAATTTTACATGCATGTTTTGAGGTAGCAAAATTAAAGGATATAACTGTTATCTGATTGAAGTTTGATGACACTTTCAGCTCCTTTTTGAGTTGAAATGCTGTAAAAGGTGCATTGTCAACAAGGGGAATTGTTGTTTTTATATGACACAGGAATGCTCATACCTTCACTTATCTTTGGTATCCATCTTTCCATCCAGTGCTCAAGGGGCGTGTGCAAATCTAATTTTAATCTCGTTATAAGTGGCTGTCTGTCTAATCATTGATTAGACAGTGTAAACTAATACAAATGTACAAATGAATGTATAAATACATGGATAATAAGTATGGAAAAGTAAACTTCAGTAACTTGAGACATGTACTGTGTAGGGGGAGGATAAAAACTGAATAAATGGGATAATGCTGAGAAAAATTAAATCCATACTGTATAACATTTAATTCTCTTCACTCTAAGCCTGACCCTTACTCCTTCAGTTTGCTTTCAATGAAATCCTGAATCTTGTTCATTTTCTCCTCCTGTTGATCCAGAAGGTCCATGATGATGCCCATGGGAGTTTTTTTCAGCCCAGCACCTTCCATCTTGTTCTCCAGTCTGTTCTTCATGTTGCGCAGTCTCAGGGAGGCATGAATCAGGATTACTACAGTAACAGGAAGTTATTATGTTTATTATATAATAATTATTATTATTACAATGTCTCAAACATTATAGGTAATTTTGTCTACATCTATGGAAATGAGCAAAACTAATATTCTACTGCTGCGCGCACAGACTTAAAAAAGCAAGAGTGAGGATGGGTATTATCTTTTATTCCCATGGCAGTCAGATAGATAGCGAACGCATGACATCAGTCTTTAAATGTAGTTCTGTCCAAATCAACAACACATAGCAACCCAACAACACAAGTAGCAGTGGTCAAGGCTCTTGGGAAGTGAACAATCTGCCGTGTCAATCTGCCACCATGTCGGAGCTGCTATATTTGCTCTAATGATACAAACTACCAATTATCTAAACCACGCTGCTGAACCTTTGACTCCAACTCCAAACCTTTAGCTCTTAACTACAGTCAGAACACCATGCAGTGCAGTGCTGACTTTACTTCACAGCCTGTGTCATGAATAAAGGTCAGTGATACTGTACATTATGTTCAATTCCTACAATGACTCAACTGTTTGGAAAAGCTTGTTCACTTCCACAGAAAAAAAACTCACACATTCATCTCTATGTGACTCATCACATAGGGAAATCTAAACACCACACTATTAAATCTATTAATTTACTGAAAGTTGTACTTTACACATTCTTATAGGTCTCAATTTTCTCAGCCACAACTGAATATACAATTCAGGGGCTTCCATGTGGGTAAACCGGATAAAAACTTGGCTGTAAAATTGCATTTTTCCATTAAAGTTTTGGATTTCCTCAGAACAGACTGCCCATGAGCAATCAGCAAACAACTATAAGTCCACCAAATAATATTTTATTTGCTTTTTGATGTATTATTTTATAGTTTCTCCACTTATTTTATAGATTTTTTTTTATTTGTAAACTGATTTGTTACCATTTTTAAATATGTTTAGACAATTTAATGCCATATGTAAAGCAGAAACATATGGCATGTACTATTGCAATTATTTTAATATACTCCATACGGCTGGAGTAGACTAAATCGATTATAACTTCACTAATATGACCAAACTTTAAAATAATATCTGACACTCTACAATAGTAAAACATAGAGAGACTTACACAACAAAGGAAAGGTGATTCCAAAGATGAATACCATGACACCTCCACACAATGACAGCAGGAAGTAGCTGGTGACCATAACCCCAACAACAAACAGGGTGGGATTCTTCCGTTTGAAGTTCTTGATGGTGGCTTTGTTCTCTCCAGCCCACACTGAGCCCATGAAGACCAGAGTCACCACCGCTCCTCCCAGGAACATGCCAAACGGGTTCAGGAACCTGTCACAAAAACCTGTAAGATTTTATTGGTAACCTGCTGCTGTGGGTAACAACAATGGATCATGTGGCCAGTTAAAAGCAGTGTCTCCAAACACGGGAAGTAAAAATGATCCCATTTATCAAACATATGTATATCTTTTGCTCTGAAGACAAGAGATCTTTTAATTACAAACAGTTACACAGCAACAGTGTGCCTCTTAGTGGAGGACAAAATGGCGATTACAAATATTTTTATTTATTTATTTTTTTGCTTCAATTATTCAGTTTTTTTTTTTTTTAATATGATTTATTTATTTATTTTTCCAGTATCAAAAGCAGAGGTAAAATATGCAAAACACCCACAGTAATAATAATCAACACAGTCGATATGAAATGAAGTTAAATTAACCAATATGTCCAGAAGAAATTAAAAAAAAAAAGAGGTACAGAATCATACAAATAAATTAACTACATGACAATGACTAGACTAATTGATTATAAATCGATTACTAAATGAATCATCAACTATTTTGCAAATCAATTAATCGGTTTGAGTTTTTAAAAAAAAAAAAAAAAGAATTTAAAAAAAGTTTTTTGATTTTTCAGCTTCTTAAATATGAATACTTCCTGTGCCTTTGCTTCACAAAGCAAAGAAATTATTAAAACTGATTAATTTTAGTTTGTGGACAAAACAAGACATTTAAGAACATCATCGTCTCCAGGTTTGAGAAACATGCTCGAATTTTTTCATCTGCATCATAATGGACCGAATAATCAGAATAAATGGTCAGAATAAACGATTATGAAAATACATGGTTGTTAGCTACTGCATATTTAGAAAGCAAGTGTTAACAGGCCAAGAACAAAGAGGGCAGAGTTACAGTGAGGTGAACGTTGGCACAACAATGCCAACAGGAATAGCCTGTGTTGTCCATGATGGGTGTGGGTGGAAGCTATGCAGGCTGATTAAACACAGATACAGCTGCCATTACTCACCCCACGATGACGAAAACCACCACGGCCACGGCGAAATAATTGGTCTGGTAGTACATTAGGTTACTGATCACTCTGTTGTTCCACTTGGTTAAATCTCCAAACTCTGGTTTGGAGAAACGGTCCGCTCCGGGGAAGAAATCATCCCACGGTCTGAGGGGTGCGAGCTCCATTTTGGCAGCCATGGCTTCAATGTGTAGATTAGACACACGCAAAAACAAACATACCCACACGGGCTGCGTTATATTTTGACAGATCAGCTGCTCTAGTCTGTGTTTCTAGCAAGAAACGTAGTCAAACGCAACAGCTAACGATCTCGCGAGGTTTCCTGAACTCATTGGAGTGCTTGGAGCTTAGTCTTGCGATGTAAATGCGCAGGATTAGCGCATTTAAAAATATTATTATTATTGTTATTATTATTATGATCTGCTTGAAACGTACGGCCACAAACCAAATATATTTTGGTATATAAATAACGATATTTAAAATATATAAATTGAAATAACTAACGACAAAAAATTATAGTAAAACAAAAGTGGACAATAAACGACAAACCTGAGAATGATGAATTATTCCATGTACGAATCCGAAAGGGGGTGGGAAGAAGTACAATTTATTTAATCACACCCCTTCTCCAAAAAGTATTAGCAGCTATTATTTAATTAACTTCTTCTTCTTACATTGCTGTTCTTGTTTCTACATATTTTCTGTTATATTGAATTGTGCTGGCAAATATTATGAATAAATAAATAAAATAAAAATGCATATTCACGTTTAAGATACATTTTCTATCAACAAGAATCTGAATTGAATAATTAATAGTTCATTGTAATCTTGTGTAATGGTAGAATGCTAAATAAAGTTTAAAGATGTGAGTTCGGATTATTATATAATTATTATTATTACTACTACAGGTACAATCGGTAAAACAAACAATACATTTTTTAATAACCACAACACGTCTTTTTTAAATTATTTTATTTTTTTAATTCCACGCGTGTTTCCTACAGAGGAAGTCGTGCATGTAGCTGCAGCTGCGTGCGCAGCCTTGACTCTCGCGAACACAACAGTCAGAATCGAGGACATGGGACCGTGAAAGTATGGCGGATGCCGAGGAGCCGTAAGTCTAAATGGACCAAAAATATAATTTTTACCAAACCGAAACCTTCGCGGTGTATCGTCCACACGCCGTTTATGAACCCACCTTTCCTTTATTCTTCCAGGGAGAAGAAAAGAAGGCGAATAGAGGACCTGACCGAGAAGTTAGTGACGAATGCTAAATTAAGGTGTCTGACTGGTAGCAGGTTTGCGTTGCCCAGTGAGCAGCGACTGCTGGGCCAGGGGACTCGAGGATAAACATCTGAACGAGAGGGAGCCCTAATAATAAACCATGTAGCTCTTTGTTTTGTTCAGTAATAAACACATCAAATCAAGTAACAGTGTCAAAAATAACCCAGACCCTGCACTGCACCAATCATTAGCAGCATAAAATAGCTGTGCTATAAATATAGTTAATAAGACATCTTTTAAACCAGTGAAGGGTTTTAGTCTGTTTAAACTGATAAAATCACATTAATGATCAATCAGTCAATCATATAATGTGTCTTAAAAGTATTGGTGAGTCAGCTCAATATAGTTCAGGTGTCAATGGAACTGCACATTTGCACTTGACTTGATTTCTGATGACTCATGTTCAAATGCTAAACATTATACCATTAATTTCATATATGTATATATATATTCTTATTTATTTATATATATATATATATATATATGTATGTATATTTTTTTTAAATTGAGACTGCTTGTATTCTCATCCCTCTTCATTATTACAAATCTGGTTTCTTGATGAATAGCATTCAGTTACACCTGTCCGTACAGTGCAAGACAGTACAAATTATACTTTTTATTCTTGTAAATGAATTATGGGTTGCATTCTGAAGATGTTTTTTTTTTATTTACCCCTCATACTTGGTGTTTCCTTCTCCTTGTTGGGGTTTGGAGCTCCATTTAGGAAACATCAACGAAGTCAAAGATGTCTTGCATGATGTAATGTTCGCTGCTAAGTCAGGAAATAATAATACTGTACAACGGCTTCATTTACAACAAAGAAACCTCACAGCAAATAACAGCAGTTTAATTGGCTAGTTTAGCTTATGCTTTTTCCCCACAGCAGATCAGTTTATAAACATTTGTAATTCCCATCAATGTTATTAATATTGACCCTGCTTTTTTATTATTTACAGAAATATATGTACATTTTCAACTTGGAAATGAAAAATAAATTGCATATAGTAGTACAAGTTCTGTGTATCTTGGTGTATTGTGTGTCCAGAATGGCTGTAGATGGTGGACACATGGGCACTGGTTGCGATTGGGATGGCCGGTGGAATCATGTGAAGAAGTTTTTGGAGAGATCTGGCCCATTTACCCATCCTGACTTTGAGCCAGGCACTGAGGTGACACTGATACATGCATGAAACATAATACTAATGCTTTGACTTCACCCTGCCAGGTTATGGTTATGTTTTATTATACATGGTTCTTGAACATTTTGATTCTTCTTTTGTTCCAGTCTTTACAGTTTTTGTTGGAGACTTGTAAGATTCTGGTCATTGGCGCAGGAGGACTCGGATGTGAACTCCTCAAGAATCTGGTAGGAAATAACTTTATAGCTTCATTTTATATTATTATTTTTATTGTAGGGATTAGAAAACACAACTACAAAGACATTTAAATTCTCACATTGCCTCTTGTTTTAGGCTCTGTCAGGATTTCGCCTTATTCATGTGGTTGATATGGATACTATTGATGTGTCCAACCTCAACAGACAGTTTCTTTTCAGGTGGGTTAGAATCCTCATTTCCTCTCCTCACAGTAGTGCAATAAAAGACAAATTAAGCTTGCAGTGGAAACATTTTCTTCTTGTTTATATTACCCTAAATCATTTCTACAATGCTCAAAGAACATAACATAATTTTCTGAAATAGATTTAGTAACCTTTTGCATCCATGCTATAGTGTCTGTGATCAACTCATGGTGAAAGTATTTGATTATTTTACTTGAAAAAGTTAATTAAAATTAGTTGCGGCATTACTGTGTGACCAAATCAATGTCTTTTTAATTACCTACTTCACACATTGATTTAGGCCCAAAGATGTTGGACGACCAAAGGCAGAAGTGGCAGCTGAATTTGTCAACAGTCGAATTCCTGGTTGTAAAGTTGTCCCGTATCCTTTGCAGCAAGTGTTTTGGGTGTAACTCGGGTTCAGTGAAATTAAAACAGCTTGGTCACCATTTTAATTCCTTATTAATAACATGCAGTCACTTTAAAAAGATCCAAGACTTTGATGAGTCTTTCTACAGGCGTAAGTCCATCTTTTTACTCTAAGATCCATGTGTTAGTAAAGTTAATATCAGAGATTTAAAACACTCACCTTGACTTTGCAGAGTTCCACATCATCGTCTGTGGACTGGACTCTATCATTGCCAGACGCTGGATGAACGGGATGCTGGTAGAGAAGAGAAATCGGATTAATTTCACTGAATTGATGTGTTGTTCTTATGAATTAGACGTGTGTGAGCATAATCTGGTTGAATTATGCTGTGTTTTTTAAGATATCCCTACTGAGTTATGAAGACGGAGTCCTGGATCCCAGCTCCATCATTCCCCTCATCGATGGAGGAACAGAGGGCTTTAAAGGAAATGCGCGTGTCATTTTGCCTGGCATGACTGCATGCATCGACTGTACCCTGGAGTTGTACCCACCACAGGTCACTGTTCAGCTTCTATAAGACTTGTATAAATTCTGAATTGGCATGCCCAGCAAAAAAATGCTAGTCGATAAATAATCGATTTATAGCCACCCCCACCCCCAAACCCACATGCACACACACACAGATTGATAATCATATACAACCCCACCGGGAATGCTTTTTATTTCATTTTTTATTGTTCTGTTTCTGTTCAGTGTGTGTTTGTAGTGGATTTTGCTGTCTTTTTCTCTCTTCCCATGTGGGGGCACACATACAAACACAAATGCACACGCCCTGCCACTCAATCTGAACCTGGTCTTCACAGTCTCTTAGTAATGTATCTTTTTTTTTTATATACTCACAAATGATATAGTCACATATTGATTTTTTTAATGAACAAACAAATAATGCAATGTTCATGCCCATCCCCAGTATAAATTAAAAAAGATGAATCATACTAATTTAACCTGATAAGTTTAACAATCATTTTCACATTTGTTGTTCATCTTGTTCTTTGGGTGAAAGTGAAAAGGTGTGTTGCTGGATCTGTTTATGTTGTGGAATAATAAGACTGTCATCAGATAGCTATTTATTTAAACAGGGCAAAAAAACCCATTGATGCATCACCTTAAATTATGTTTTACCTCCGACAGATTAATTTCCCCATGTGCACCATTGCATCGATGCCAAGGCTACCAGAACATTGCATCGAATATGCCAGAATCTTGCAGTGGCCAAAAGAAAATCCATTTGGAGGTAAGCTGAAGTATCCATATGTATTTTATCATCATTATTATTTTATATATACCCGTATACATTATTACAACACAAGCTTACTACCTCGGTCTGCTTCTTACTCTAGATACTGGCTTAGATGGAGACAATCCAGAACACATTCAGTGGGTGTTTGAACGAGCCCAAGAAAGAGCTGCAGAGTTTAACATTACAGGAGTGACATACAGACTCACTCAAGGTGAACATGTGAAATGTAAACCAATGATTAATTTAGTGGGACAGTGATTCATCATTTTGGCTTTTTTTTTTTTAAAAAAGGTGGCACTGATACTTGTGGTTCACACACATCTACAAAAATTGTGATGAAACAAATAATGATTGTTTCTTCTGCCACAGGTGTTGTGAAGAGGATCATTCCTGCTGTGGCATCAACTAACGCTGTTATTGCTGGTATGAAACATTTTTTTGAGGCAGTAGGTGTTTGAAAGTTTGACAGTTTTGTAAATTATTACTGTTGGTTTGGAACCTCTTCGCGGTCAGGAGGAGACACAGACAGTTTAAAAACAAATATAATTTTTCTTTTCATCACCTCTGCTGCAGCGACACTAAGCAGTGTTTTAGCGACAGAAGATATCATGGGCTAAAAAGTTTGGGATATTCCAGGCAAACACCTGTATTTGTTTTATATTAATCAAGTTTTCAGTTGTTACATTGATAATGTTGTGCAGTCTATCAGAGGGAGGTATTTAGCCACTTGAACAATTAGATGATACAGTTACTTTTGTTCTCCACAGCTGCGTGCGCCACTGAAGTTTTTAAAATCGCTACAAGGTTGGACACCAGAGCACATCCTCAGTAAAATATTCAAATATGTTGACTGTCTTTACAAATAAGAATGACTAACCCAAGATGTTATCTTTCAGCGCATATATTCCTTTAAATAATTACATGGTCTTTAACGATGTGGACGGACTATATACCTACACTTTTGAAGCAGAGCGAAAGGTTTGTTTTGCGCTAAATGGAGAAAGTTAAACTCGTGTCCTTTCTCTATGTGAATAATAAACAGATTTCTCTTTGTACTTTTCAATTTGCAGGATAATTGTTCAGCATGCAGCCTGGTGCCTCAGGACCTTCAGTTCCCGCCGTCTGCCAAGTTACAGGAAGTTTTAGAGTACCTGACAGAGAGTGCTTCACTGTGAGTTTTCAGGGAAAAATTTTTTTTTTCAGTGCCAAAGGAGAAATAATAAGCAGGTAACAACTATTTATTAATGGTTTCCAGGCAAATGAAATCTCCAGCTATCACTACAACACTGGAAGGGAAGAATAAGACACTATATTTGCAGGTAATGTTAATATTTTTGAATGTTGCTAAATTTTTGAAATTTAGTCACTTACACTTAATTACCTAATTTGATTGAGGTAAAATTCTGATTTTGTTCCAGTCTGTTAAATCTATTGAGGAACGAACCAGACCAAACCTCTGCAAGACTCTGAAAGGTAATAATGGAAGCAGTCCTCCATCCTCAGTTGGTCCAGTATAAACTTTGAACTCCAGATATTCTCCCATCACTGTGGTCTTTCTTCCTTCTGATTTAGAGCTGGGATTGGCAGACGGACAGGAACTGGCTGTGGCAGACGTCACCACTCCCCAAACAGTTCTCTTCAGACTCAATTTCACCACCTGAACCTCCATTACAGCACGTAGCACTCATAATCAGATGGACTGAATCTGAATGACAACTGCGTGTTTTGTGTCAACTGCAGTATTGTGTCGTTGCAGTAGAATATATGATGACAGTGATTATGTAAATGAGAACACTCTCACTTGTCGAATAGGATTGTTCTTGTACGAATGAGAAATCAGTTAACATTTTTTTCCGTATTTGTTATGTTGTTTACTTCTTTGTGTATTTGGAATATGCTGACTAATATTGTTGCTATTTACATGTATGTCAGTTGCAAGGATATTAATGCGTGTTACGCTCTAATAAAGTTTTAATATCTTCATCATTGTGGGCTAGGCTTTTTGAGTTTTCTTCATTTAGAAGCAACAGATCAGTTGCACTTGAGCACTTGAGCTTGATTTCTCCTGCAATGAAAGTAAAGAAGTCTGTAATTAACGTTACAGTAAACAATTGTCTAAATTGCCCATAGGTGTGAATGTGAGAGTGGATGGTTGTTTGTCTCTGTGTGTGGTCCTGCGATGGACTGGCGACCTGTCCACGGTGTACCCCACCTTTCGCCCAATGTCAGCCGGGATTGGGTACCAGCGCCCCTGTCAACCCTCATCCAATCCAATCCAACTTTATTTATAAAGCACTTTAAAAACAACAACAGCTGAGGCAAAGTGCTGTACATTAGAGAAGAATAAGATAAACTACTGAAACATGCTAAAAGATAGACAACACGTAAAAACACTGTTGATTGTACATATGTACACACATATACAGTACATCCATGCAGCAGATGAAATGGGCTATATACACATACATATGCACAAACATGCATAAGAAACATACATACCTACATACACACTGCATAATATATACTATATACTGTGTATATATATATATATATATATATATATATATATACATACACACACACACTCACACATTCTCTCTCTCTCACTCACACACACCTATGTATATATCATGTGGAAAATAAAGCAGTAGAAGATGAGTGAGTGAGAGTGACTGAGTGAACAAAAGCACTCACAATAACTTTATCATGGATATTTCCCATGATTTTGGGAATCATGAATTGGGAAGAGTGTTATTAGTGAATGACTTGCAAGCTTACAGTCCCAGTGTTTAAAAATGTTTTTTTTTCAGCATTCATATTTACTTATGTGTGAACTGCAATTATATAAAAGGAGAATGGCAACTTTTTAATATTAGATGTCTACTAATAAAATGTGTTTTATTTGTTTTCATTTCGTAATTGCTTTATAGTTTACAGTCCTAAAGGACCAGTCCGACCATTTTATTACATCAGTGTTGGTCAGCTGTAGCTACAGAACTGGACCTCTCAGCATCTCTGCAGCTACAGTTACACGATAAACAAAGCATTGTGCGCAAATAAAGCCGTGGCCGTGGCCTTTTTTATCTGGATCCTCTCTGTCCACGCCACTCCTCACTTTAAGCTTCTTATGGCGCTAATGAAAGTGGCCGCACATTGTCCCAGGAGCCAGATGGTTTCTGTCTTGATTAAGTTTTAATTTACAGCTCGACACTGAGCTTTTGCTCCTCGGGGTGAAGCACCACTGTGACCACAGAGCGAACGCCGTCTCTCGCCGTCAACACCCTGCATGTGAGGGACATCAGACTCCAGGAAGAGAAGCAGAGGCAAGTTATTCTCGCGATCTTATTTTCATTTGGCGTATTTCTAAGTGATCCAGTCGCTTGTATTTGAAATTGAGGCAGGGAGAACTTGGAAAAATTGTGGCTCACATCACATTAGTGGGAAAACTTTTTTTTTTTTTTTGTCTTCTCACTGAAATGACGTAAACAGAGACGCTGATGGAGGATTCAGCTGCGGATTTCCATGTGTGTCAATAACCCGAGCAAAGGTAAGAGGTTACATATGACACGATGCACAGTAGTTAGACATTTGAACATTTGTTTCTGCAATTTTGAGAAACACTTTATTTCCATGTGCTCTCTTTCTCACTGACGATGACTGATAGTTCAACAATGGCACAATTTTTAAATGATCTTAATCAGGTATTGAATAATGAGGAAGTGGACTATTGCTTTAATTACTGACCCGAAAAGGCTTTATGTTTAATAAAATCAATTGCCTACAAGAAAAATTGTAAAACATTCAACATTTTCCTTTCTAATTGATTGGCCTTAGGTTTCTTGACTCAAAGCACAAGCAGAAGCATTGACTAGAAATTGCAATCTTATTGTCTAGACAAATTCATATATTTTTTTTTTTGCAACAATAACCATCAACAGACATACTTTACCCTGCATTTGTTTCCCCTGTATTTCTTAAACTTGGATGTTAACATGAACTTGAACATCACCGCTTTTGTCTGTGAATCACACAGAATATGTGATATAAAGCAGAACGTTTGTTGCTTAATCCTGCACCAGCAGTGTTTATTTAAGAGAGATGTGCTTTCTGAATCACGCAGAATATGACTTGTGTTGCAGGGACAGCTTAACTTTGAATGCAGGGATGTTTACAGCTGCAGGGATAATATGAGTGAGAAATGAGTGCAAGGACCCCAACTCTGGTCTACCTCCAAATCAGCCTCTGATCTAGCTTTTGTTGGCATTTCTTTGATTTGATTTGGCTCAGCTTAGTGATGTGAGAAGCATAATTGAGCAAATAGATGCAGTGATCCCACCACGAACCACATTTCAGGAGTCAGGAGACATCAGAAGCATGTCATTGTGAATATTATTTTACCTGGAGATTACATGTCTTGTGGAGAAATAGTGACCTAATTCTGTTAAAGTGTGAATAACGCTATTTTCTTTCTGTTCAGGCAAGATGACGCCGAACAAAGAGGCTTGGCCATTACACTTGGGTCTCCTGCTTCTCTGGATAGTAAGTCTCTGCTTCCAGCCAGTGTCCACTGGCAACCAAAGCTCCGGAGGACAGACAGGTAAGTGTCAGACCCAACCAGACCAATCACACACCCCGAGGGACTCATTATGGCCTGGTCACCAGCTTGGTCGCCTGGTACAGAGTTAAAGCATGAAGACCTTGAGACTCATATGTTTACAAACAGATAAAACATGGAGAAAACCAAAGCCTCTCGTTTGTGCCAGATGCTCATAACTGAATTTTATGTGCTGTCCGTCTTGACTGTTATTGCTCAAAACTGCTTTATGTAATTCTTCCTACATTATAGTACCGTGGTTTGCATGACCTAATGAGCATTTAATTTCTGCAGTGCCACGTGGGACACATTAGGCTCATTACCGCATCAAGTGCCAGTACAACAAAAACAAATAAATGCTAAATTACAGCAACAAAATCCCTATTTAAAATCATGTTACATTTAAAAGTAAAAGGACAATAAAAACAGATAGCAACATTCATTCCTTCCTTATTCTATCTCACTCCTGAACCCAAAGTAATCCCACAGGAACAACATTGAGAAAGTTTTTACTACATTCATTATGTAATTTTTTATTGTTTTTAGGGACTTTATATTTATATTTTGAATTTAAATGCATGTTATGGACTTATATATTGTACTGGCTATTTGTATAGCTGAATTTTAGGGTCTGATTTTGTATGTCTATGACTGTCAGAATAGTGAATGCAACACAAATTTTCTGTGCAAACAGATAAAGCATTAGCTTATCTTATATGATCAGCCAAGTCAACATATTTAATTTTAACATTTCCTTCTGTACTGGCTTAATCTTAACTAGCATCACTTAACTATTAGATGGTTAAGAATAATGGTGCATCAGAGTATCAGCAGCATTTGAACTACTTTTGGATGGTTTAGGTACAGGCCCCTTCCATTAGTTACTAGATATATCTAAGAGGTTGTGATATAATTATAGGGGCAATAATAATTATATAAATGTTATTTATGTAAAACAACAGCATTCTGCACTTGGATTTGGGACCTTTCTCAAAAACTTTTTAAAGTTCTTAATGCCTTGGCTCTTTACTGTATATACAATTCAGGTTTTTGCATGAAAATGTTTATTTAAACATAGTTGAATACATTTTCACATGGAATGTGTCGTGGATTCATAAAGCACAACATGGAAACAGTCAAAGTTAAGAACACAACACTGACCTCACACAAATAACCTCAATATGATTTCTGATTTTAATAATTACATTTTATTATTTCTTGCCCTTTGCTTTGATTGTGCCCTGATCTTAAACCCCACTGTAACAATAAATTAACCCTTCAGTCCTGCAGGTGCTGGCCCTACAAACAAACACCTCATGTCTAAATCAATAAGTGTGTCTGAGCCTTTTTTTGGTTTATTTTTATTCCTTTTCTCTGTAAACCGTCTGTGGTGTTATAATCATAAAAAAACAAACAGCGCACATTTTGCTGTAGACTAGTGAAAAACAAATCAAAAAAAGGTGCTCAAGAGAATTAACTGATTAAAAAGAAATTTCAAATGATTATTGTCACATAACAGTGCAGAACTCCTCGATTGGCTATGTTTAGTCATTTTCTTTCATACCCTTCTCCCTAAAAAGACGCAGATGTGTGTTTGTGTTTCTGATCACAGACGAACAGACACCGAGTAAATGAACATGCTAATTTTTGTTGCTATTAAGTTTTAAATGTAAATGAATCGCTCTCTCTTTGTCTCATGTGACATGGCTGCTAAGCCTCTTATGTCCACTTGGTGGTGCTGTAGATTCATGAAAATCCAAAAGGAAGTGTGAATACTAGTACTTTGCTTACTTGGTCACCGGGGTGACAAAAAAAGATTAGTGTGTAATTTTTATCACCCTATAGTGGCAGAAAATCAATTTTGCAATTTTTCTACAGTGCTGCCATCTCTAAAGGCAGCAGTCCTCCAGTCCTCCCCTACTTACATGCCAAAGTGGTACGAAGAATGGTCACCTTTTCCTCCAAATGTTCCTCCTCAGGATCATCACAGGAGAGGACAGGGACTTGTGAAGTGGTCGCCGCTCACCGATGCTGCAATAAGAATAAGATAGAGGAACGCTCTCAAACAGTCAAGTGCTCCTGCTTCCCAGGACAGGTGGCAGGGACAACAAGGGCTCGGCCCTCTTGTGTTGATGGTAATATCACTAGCACCCTCTTCTGCCTCTCTTAAACAAAGATATACTGGCATGACATGAATATATTATTTGTCAAAGTAGATTCAGGTTAGCCAGATCCTCCAGAGTCCACTCAGAGAGTGTGACATCTTCACGTTCAGCCCCAGTGATTCATAGTTTGAAGTCTTTTCATCTAAAAAAGTGACCTTCAACTAAAGGTGTATTTCACTCCAGCATCCATTGTGCGTCAAAAGTGGTGGTGTAAAATGGAGCCGTGTCTGGAGGGGGAGGAGTGTCGAGTTCTCCCTGACCTCACTGGCTGGTCATGCATCTCCGGGAACAAAATAAAGACCACTAAGGTGAGAAATCCAGCGTTAGCCTGAGTGGCACAGTGGCATGAGCAGTGTACAAAAGTGCCATGATATTTATAGAAATAAATGCAGTCTTAGGGTGAGCTTTTTTTGTTGAATAAGCTACTCTAAAGCACACAGCAGCTGACAGTCTTATGAATGCTAATCATAAAGCTTTATTTGACTAAGCTCTCCTTTGATGCTGCAAGATTCCACAATCGACCATAATCACTGCTCCCATTGGCCACATGCACTGTCTTTGCTCTCAACCAGGCACAGTGGAAACCCAAATTCTGTAATCTGGTAAATGATGGGGCCACGAGGACAAACTTGAAATAAGCTGGGAACTAATGCTGAACACTAAAACCCATGTAATTAAATGTGACGACCAAAGGAAACATCAAGTTCACTTTCTCAAAAGTTGTTTTTTTTCGTTAAACTACTTTATATGTGTGATTCCATGAGTGGGGGGCATTTTAGAGTGAAACACAGTCAGTGTGCAGCCAATGATCAATGGTTACCCAGTAGTCATTTGGCTGATCAGATTATACAATTGAACAAAAGAATAAACTGAACAAAAGAATAAATAAGAGGAGAACACACTTGGAGGTTTTTGATTATTATTACTGCTGTGCTGCCTTTCAGGCTGACTGTTCTTGAAGCAAAACAGTTCATGATAATACAAAACCAAAACTAAAACCGGTGTTACATGTCAGATTTAGGATATGCACCAGCATATAATGAAATACAATTATACACATCAGATATAATTGAAATGAAGTCTAATGAACTTGGATAACCTGTCACATATTCAGTTACTCTACCAAAATCCACACTGTATGCTCCTTCACCTGGCATTTATGTTAAAAAATATTTTACAGGCAGGACTACAGTGTTTATTTTTTATTACTGTTGTTTCCTTAAAAGCTGCTTCACCCAAGGTACTAAACAAATCTACATGCAAGCAGTTTATTTAACTCATGTTATTTCAGATTTGGTAAGACTAAAATGATGATATTCCACTTTTGAACTGCACGCACATTATTTCAAAGTGGACAAATCCACTGCTTACTTTATTTGTTGATACCTAATGTAGACTCTGAGCTACAACTGGACAGTAAAGTTTCAAAGTTGTAAGTTCTTTTTCAGACATCGCTTGTTTTCTTTAGAAAATGTAACATGGTTCAGTGTGTATTTTCAATAAACAAGTTAAAGTCCCTCCAAAATTAGAATAAAATGTCACTTCTGACTTTGGCACTAGACATGTGTCAGTAGCCAGCTTACCAAATTTGTGCATAACATTTTTAGGAGTTCACCACGCAAAGTGCATTTTGACAAGAAACATCAATAACTGTGGCTTTAAACGTTGTCACATGAAATGTTGATGGTTTCTTTATTTGAGTAACTGTTGAGTCATTTTTTTATGGCTAAAGATTTAAAGATATGTGAAGAAAACTGCAAAATACACAACTTGCTGTTTATTCTGTAACATTTTTTAATTTACTTTTGATATGATTTGTCGTGGAAATTATATTAATATTCTATATTTCCTTATAAGAGACATGATTTGAAGAAAACACTTGTGATATAAGAGGGCTGGGTTAAATTATTGACTGAAATGAAAAGGGATTGTCATTATAAGGCTGCTGCCAGGTGAGAACATAGCCCCAAAATGCAAGACACACAGACGTGTTCAAAAAATAAATCAAAAAGTCTTTAATAACAAGAAAATACAAACAAAGAGTCAGTCCCAAAAAATAACTAAAAACTGACAGCGAGACTGGGCAACAAAAACTAGATCTTAGGATGAGGAAAAAACCAAAAGGCACAGCATCAAAAGGAAAGGGGGCAACAAAAGGGCTAGTTATTGTGGAAAAAACAAAAAGACAATAAAACAAGAAACTCTGGCTGGGTTTGTTATTTAAAGAGCAATAAGGACGAGCATGGAGGCCAAATGTCACTGGTATGAAGAACAAACAATCTGGCAAAGACTGGTGGGCTGGTCTGGGCTTTTAAACAGGAACGAGTGGGTGGTGGCAATCAGGATAAACTGCAGCAGGTGAGTTGGAGGTAATGTGTGGGAAAACAGATGATGGGGTTTCTCTGGCCGGCCTGCTGGGGAAAAGACAAACAGACACAACCACTCACACTGACGGGGGGAAACAGACAAGACAGAGGGAACAGGAGGAAAGACATGTCTCAGGCAGATCCAAACAATCATTAAAAAAAAATAAAATCTTGTTTTTGAATGCATTCAACTAATTTTGATAGAAATTGAGTTGTTAAATGCAATGTCTGTTGTTTTATAGGTGGCGCGGTAGCAAACAGAAGCCCTTTCTGTCCTGCAGCAGTCTCCTTACTTTGCACTGGACTCTGAGGGGGGGAGTGAATGCATCATCAACCAGAGTAAAGAACAATATAGATTTTAATCATCTGCTGGCTACGTTTTACACCGCAGTAACTCATTATGATAATTTTATTTGCCTTGAACACAATTTTAGTTGAGGTTAATCCCATGGAGTGGGCGAGCTGTTTGCAATTAACTTAAGATAAAATGATGCAGCACCTTGTTCCAGTTCAAACATGCAGTTCATATACACTGAAGTCCGTATCATTGTACCAGTGTTTGATATGCGGGGCACATTTTGACTCACTCAATCAAATTTTGGATGGGCCTGCTGGCAGACACTTAAAAAGAGATTTTGTGGATTTTCACGAGGCAGAATGCGAATCCAGTCAGGGGCTTGTGACTCCCTCCGCTGATCAAAGCAGAGGGCCACAGATACTGAGAAATTCATGACTGGAGCATTTGTAGACAATGTTGTCCCGCATATTTTACTCCGAGCTTTATAAGGAGGTCACATCCCTTCGGACTAGTTCGTAACACAAAGAGTCTTGCGCACAAACGTGCACGCACACACGCTGCTTTTCGACTCCACTGGTTGGACAGGCCACCACCTGCAACGCTGTGATGGCGTGCGCACAAGCATGAAGCCCTGATGCAAAACGAGGACTGTTTGAAATGCTAATGCTGGGAAAGAAGAGGGGAGAAGAGGAGCGTCTTCACTGCTGTGAGTATTTACATCATGCTTTTTGTTTGTCTCGCTAAACTGAGTGCTCCTGTGGAGAGGACTTCTCCAAGAGTGTAACGAAGGAGACATTGGGGGTTTTCTGCCTCGAAGCAAGTGGAATATCTTCAAGAGGAAATGGAATGTTATTCATAATATCATATATATTTGATATTATTATTATTATTACCACAACATCACCTGCTCCTGAAAAATATTCCCTCTGGACCTGCCCTGATTGTCTCTTTTTCTGTTTCATTTATTAATATATTTATTTATTTATTTTTTGCCAATTTACAATGTAGAAACATTTTTTTTTTTTTTTTTTTTTTTTACAACAAACTGCAAATCGTCCTATCAGAGGCACTGGATTTGAATGAGCGCCACACATTGTGCTAGTTGAACAATTTGCTCAGCATTCACCTAACATAATTATGCATTATGGCTGTTTTCCTAGTGATAGTATTCCTCTCTGAGCTGTCATGCAGTCTAAGACTATTTATGCATGGGTTTGCTTTGTAAACACTCCAGTTCTAATTGTTATTTAATGTTTAGTGTGTTGTGAAGGATGTTATATTTTGTAGATTTTGTGCATAAAGGTTTTCAGATGTGCAGGGGGATTTTAGAAAACGGCAGACTTAAATCAATGTTACCATTCAGAGTGATGCACACGCCTTTGGTGACTTCTTGCGTCGATTCACTGACACGACTATTGCTGTTGTAAACACTGTGATTCTGTTCGGTGAGCGTCATAAAGAGCAGCGTCGATGTTACACCCGTGTAACAAATGTTGTAGCTGTTTTTTTTTCAAACCCGTCAGAAGCTTGTGATGCGACTGACAACAGTATTAACAGTAAACCCATCTGCTAATGTCGCTTAGCAAAGTGCAATACATTCAAATACATGTAAAAGCTGGACACAATAATAGAAACTGGCAATAAAGTACATTCCATGCAGCAATTAGAAAATTAAATAACCCTGGATTTCAGATACCACTTTGAAAAAACACATGTTTAATACATGTTAGTAGACAGGAAAGACCATTAGGACTATAATAGGTAAGTGTAGTTTTGTGCACCTTGTACAAAAGGATATAAAGATCTTTGATGAGCTGCTTTTAAACATTGTTAAAAATGTATTTAAGGACAAGATGAATAACTCAAACTGTAACCTTTCACTGTTCAACCCATTTTCAAGTGTGACCAGATGGAGACGGTAGATAAGATGCTGTTTATTTTCACCTTGGTCTGCCTTTAAAATCACTCTTTTACAATATTCCACATAAATGTTTCAAGTAGCAGTGACGTGGTTTCAAAATATGTTACAATCAATAGCGGAGTTGAACTACTATTAAAACAGTCACTTTTGTAAAATAATTTTCTTTAACTAAGTTAAATAGGACAACTGGATTTGAGATAAAAAGATAAAAGGAAAAGATACAGACATAAAATAAAATAGGCTGACATGTTGTTCTCAGCATGTGTCCTCCTAACACAAGTACAAATTAAAACTCCAGGTTTTAATTTTATGCCACCATGGGGTATATTTTGATGTTTGGTGTTAGGAATGAAATATATCTCGATTTTCTGGTGACCGTTACACCAAAAGATCATTTGAGAAAATGATGGGCAGACAAATCCTTAGTGCAGTTGCAGCCGCCATGTTTTTAATTGTTTGTCACATTTGAATTTGATTTTTGGCAGTTTTGGCAGCTGAATCTTTAATTGGGTTCCGGGGAAAATGTTTTGTTCTTTCTGATGTACAATAATTCGGAGAATAAAGTTACATGCATTTATGTTTGATCTCTTCAAACAAATGGGAAGTGATTGGTGAAGATGATTTTCCCTGTTTAAGTTAACTGGAAAAGGAAATTAACAAGAGTTACACAGAGGACTTACGCTTTTCATGAAAGTTAAACTTTGCCTGTGGTTAGGATCAACACTGGTATTATTATATTATTATAATACCATTATTCCTTATCAAAATCTTACACATATATACAAACTTCATTGAAGTAAAAGGTCCAAAGATTTCCTCATTATTCCTACAACCTAAGAAGACCAGGCCCAAGATTTGGGAAATAAGTCACAGAGATAAATTTTCATAATGATGCTACAGAAACTTCAAAATGATTTGAAATGACCGAATGATTGGATATACCGATATTGGAATACATATTTATTACATTATTACTTTCATTACCTGTTCAGTTTTTATGAACATGAACACAGTGGTCTATCTTGAACTGTCCTGGCTGTATAGTGGGTTGCCAGTTTTCCAACTCCAGCCTTGATCCTCAGCTTCTCTTTTGATACACAGCATTTGTTTCACCTCTTCCGTTTGCATTGACAGTTTCCTTTTTGAAAATTTCAATAAAAAACACATTTTTCAAATAAGAGATTAAAGTTTCTCTTTCACACCTCATTGGTTTACATCACCGATGACAGCATGCATCCTGGGATTTGTGCCTAATTCCCCAAACACCACCTGAATCCACAGCTTTCTATTTCTCTTCAAGGGATTCTCTGTGACAATCATTAGGTGACTTTCAAATGAGTCTTAGATAAACTCATGCAGGTTCTCATAAAAGTTTGAGAGACCTGCGTGGAGAGCTCCTTGATTAGCTTTTTATCTGTAAAATAACCTGAAAGCCAGGAACCCCCCTGGGCATCTGTCAAATATTTGGCTATAAATGGAATGAAAAAAAAAGAAAAATAACACATTTCAAATTTAAAATGGAAGCATCCAAAATGAGGTAATTAAGGTAGGAGTTACAGGATCCATAATCTTAGCAAATTGTCGCACAACTGAGGCAAAAACAGTCACGGCTGATGAAAATGATCAGAAAATTATCTTCTCGTCGTTCACAAACTTAGACAAATAAACCCAATATGAAGAAAGTATTAAGGACCTCAACAGTTAGACCCCATGGTTCACAAATGTCAAACCAGACTCACAAATAACATGGTTTCTGATTTTAGTTTTCAGTCGGAGTGTGGCAGGGAACCTGTGCATTCTGGAGTCTCTCGACTGATAATAGTAGTTCATGTTCACTAATAGAAAATCAAGTGTCTTGGGGCACATGAAAAACATAATGGAAACACTGTTCCATTCCCCTTTAACAACCTTTCCCTCATCTAGACTTGACACGTGTAATAAAAAATGTAAACACAATACCCCTTGTCTCTCTCTCTCTTTCTCTCTCTGTCTCTGTGTGTGGACATTTGTGTGTACAAACTAAATGAGTTCTTTTTCTTTTTTTTTACTGCAGGCATCTATAGCATATAGGGGACCAAGAGCAATAGATTGAGTGTAGTTCCGTCATGGCTTGGAGGTTTCCTCTCTACTTAGCAGTTCCGCTCACATACATTATGGGGCAGAGATTCTATTTTGCTTAATTAAAACAGAGCTGAACAAATACACTTTAATGGACATTCATTGGACGATATGAATGTCCAGCTGTATGTGATGCATTGGTGTGCCTTCATGCCTCATGGCTGTGTGTTACAGTAATGAAACAAACAGTGTTATACACCCATTTAGGGAATATACAATTATAACGTTAATGTCTATATGCACTTAGAATCACTCTATGTATACTGTATGTGTACATTTGATACATTTATTATTTAAAGTGTTTTTCTAGATGAAATGAAGTAATGATTATAATAATAATCGTTACTTATTGTCTTAATAATTTTCCACCCAAAAGAGTAAATAGACAACTTTCTTGCTCCGAGTGGTTCCTTTTTGGACACTACTGTATTTCTGGTAAGGACACAGGTACTTGTCCTCAGAGCGTCTTTTATTGTTTTATAATAAGCACCGCTGGGTGGAGAAACATGGGTGAAAACTATTCTCTCCATTGTTTTGGATATGGAACAATGTAGTTCCTCTTTGCTGTAAATCGAGTTGTGATTTTCCCATGAAAATCAACTTCCCAGTGGCAAAGAAAATAACATAAGGAAAGCCATGCTTATAGGGAATCAATACAAACATGGATGGTTTTTCTATTACCATTACACTATGCAATCATTTGTAAGATTTCGATTGCAAGTTATGCACCAAAAAATTATCTATTTTGCTTTATGTGTTTAACACAAAGGGAAAATGGCTTTTTTTTTTTTTTTTTTTGAGAACTTTAATTCCTTCATTGTCTACCACTTTCTCCACCACATGAGAGATGAGGGAGGCTGGAGCCATTCCCAGCTGACATGAAAAGTGGGGTCCATCGCAGGGCCAACATGCAGAGACAAAACATTAACTCTCGCATTCGCACCCACAGTCATCTGCAATTCGAACCGGCGACCTTCTTCCTGTGAGGCAACAGTGCTAGACACCTTGGATGAGAGCAACCTAACCAAATCACACCTCAAAGTTAATAAAACTTTTCAAAAACCATTCATGAAACATTTTTCATGAAGGTAAACATGCTGATAAGTTGCATATCAGAGGTGCATTTTTGTTTGCTTTCCCCGTTTTTTTCATTATATCAAGCTGCTCTAACTGTCTGATGAACCAGCAGCATCACACTGAATATGCAGGCATCAAAGAGTTATTGATCTTCAAAATAACTCTTAGCCAACAAAATGAAAAAGTGTTATTCCCAATATGTTGAACTTTTCTTACGACACCCTGAAGTGGCACAAACTTCTGAGGTATGTTTTTTTTTCTGCTGAGCGCAAACTTAACCTTCATGTGCTCAGCGTTCAGATTAAGACGGCCTCATTTCCTAAACTATTTTTAAAGTGTCCTGCGCGGGTAATTGTAATTTACTGTCAAACATCATTAATTTCATGTTTTAGGCTGAGGCCAGAGTGGCGGAGAAGAAAATAACCTTCAGCAACACAACACAACACAAACAGGGAGATGGATTGAACATGACGCTGGCCGCTGCTCATTTCACATCCTTCGCCTCAACAGATGATGGTCACATTATGTCATTGTCAGCCATACAAAAAAACAAAGACTCCCTGAAAGACAAGTTTCTTTTGGTGTTGAACACAAAGATCCATCCATCATCACCCACTTTATCCTCCACATGAGGGTTGCGGGGCTGCTGGTGCCGGGCCCAGCTGACATAGGGCCAAAGACAAACAGCCGACAAAAACAATAATCAAAAAATGTATTTGCACTTATACTCTTGTCCTGAATTTCCCTCCAGAAAGTGCCAATGTGAGTACATATTTATAAATAGCTTTTATCTGAAGAGATTATGCAAATCTGTCATTTGTTGTTTTCTGATTTAACTTCAAATATAAGTAGTAAGGACCTCTTATTAATCCTGTAACATTTTCATGTCAGAGTGAATCAATTCAACTTTTCCCCAAGTGGAATTTTTAAATTTTTTTTTTTTTTTTTGCACACCTGTACTTATTGTGTACATATGCAGTGCTTTACTAAAGGCAGGGGGAACTCATCTTTAATTCAAGAAAGGCTTTCCCACCTCACAGATAAATCCTCTGTCCACTTACATGGGGAAAAAAAAAACCTTCAAGTATCCCACCACTGAGGACTTATTAAGCATACCTGTATCCTCCACTTCCACAATGCTGGTGTCTCCATCCCACAACATATGGCTGACACGCGCTCTTGTCACATTCATTTTTAAGCAATCACGTCAGGTGCACGGCAGGTTGCACCCCATTCAAATTACCACACCTGGAATCAAAACAGTTGGTTGTACTTTGTCTTTATGATGCGGTGTGATTTAATTAGAAAACCATTTTTAGCCCGGTGATTTGATTTTTCTCGCTCCTACTTTGCCAGCATGAATGTCCGTGGAAACATCACTGCGGAAACACAGAACATCATCTGAGTGCCTCAGCATCAGTCTGACATTACTGGATATTAGCCGGCGTGGTAGACGCTGCCGGTGTCGTTGTAAATCTGTCCATGTTTGCCTTGTGTGATCAAGATGTTACTCCTTTGTGAGGACCAAGTCGCATGAAAGGCTTGGTGCTCTCTGCATGAATCATTTAGATGAAAGCCTGAGGAGGAGGGGGAAAGACGCATGAGGCACCTGATGTCAACTTTAATTAGAATCCAGTTTAGTCCACCTTGACTTTGAAATCCCAGAATCCTGCAGGGGCAGTGGAGTTGTGGGATGTGATTAGACTAATAAATGTTGCCAATTGCTTGATGCCACATAATAACTCTTACCTTGTTAACCGTTTTGAGATCTCTGTGAATGAGTATGGCTGACAGGATCTCATAAACACACATCCTTAAAGCATTCTCAACAGGTATGTTGTAATAAAAAACTAATAAAAAAGCATTTCGGGGATGATCTTCTCCAGAGCAGATAATTCCCGTTGTGTGGGGGGTTATCTTTTGAGAGAAGTCATTTCACACTTTACTGCTTATCATCACACCATCTTGCTTCATGTTGCACCTTAATATTCATGGAGACAGATCACCATCCTCCAAGTGCAGAGACTGGAGCATGACTGGACTGTCTGTGGATTTTGAATGAAATGTGTCTTCAGAACAAACCCAAGGGGAGCCTCAATTCCCAGGACGTCCCTGGTGCGTCATAAAAAGAAGTCAGGCCACATCACCATCAATTGTGATTTATTTCTTGCTGTTCTGCAGCCTGATGTGAGACATCAGAGCCTACAGCAGCAGCGAACACTCCAAACACCGACAGAGAATGGGATGCTGCTTGCCTCCATCATGCACACATTATGCTCATTTAGCGAACCCATGTTGGACAGGAAAACATGTTAGGTATTTCACATTGTGGGCGCCTGAAGCAAACAAACCAAGACCTAAATGGTGTTTACATATACTGCACTCACTGTTGCCTCACTTAATTTCAGTAGAGTGGATGATGGACACTATGGCGTTTTTATTACTTAGCATCTGTGCTTAATCCCAATGATCCACAATGTGGAATGAGTCACTCTTCTCAATAAAGCCAAACATGGTCGTCTCTCTTCATTTTAAACAGACGTTAGTTACAATGCAAACACGTCAACACGAAGACTATGTTTCACTCCTAGGCCACTTTTCGACTCCTTAAAAAACTGAAATTCAAACCAGGTTCAAATATTCTCCACACATTAATGCTAACAAGCTTAAGGGAAGGTCATATTGTTGTTTTTCTGCTTGTAATGCAGCAGCACATCCTTTAAAGATATCTGTCTTAACCCCATAGACATCGCTTGTTTGTCTGGAGCAAAACTAGTGTTTAAATCCAGTATTTCTACAGACGGCATCAGTGACTGCTGCAGACATGTGAGATGCCTTTGAACATACAACATCCTTCTGGATAATGCAGTTTGCACAGGGCATCCTTTTGGTGATAAATGATATGGGGAAAATTTTGGTTTTATGTTTATCTTATATCTTATATGCATTTCACCGTCAGGTACAATGGCAGCTTCAGATGCAGACGAATAATCTGTCCAACTGCAGCGTGGCTGGTGGACTGAACATGGTCAAACTGAGGTCGAGAGATTGATAGGTTTCTGCAAATCTCAAATTTCTTACATGCTGTGGCTCATATTAGATCAAAGACGGGTAAAAGACACGTCTGCTTACGCACTAAAATATGCAAAGGGATATATTTAACGCAGAATATTTCTATTTTTGTTCAAAGACTGTCAAATGCTGACAAATTTAAAGCAAACCAAAATAGCATGTAACAATGTAAACAAGTTGCAAGTTTGCTTTTTTTGTCAAATAAAGGGAAAACTACTGTATTTGTATTTTAAATAGGCCAAACAAATGATATACTCTATATTAATTCATTTAAGTGGGAGAAAAATTGAACAGGTTGAAGATGCAGGGGAAAATGCTCATTTTTCCTGAAGATGGATGAAGCCATGCTCAGCACCGGCAGTCACCGAGAGTTCTTCTTGAAATAATAATTCTGAGGGGCAGGCGCCTGCTGTTATACTGCATCAAAGTGTTGCAAATACAGGAATGAGTTCTGGTCCCATTCATCCATGTGTAGAACTGATCTCTGTCCTGTGTGTGCGGAGGGCAACAGTTAACTTAAGTGTTGAGCTTTATACTTTGATGTTAAATGGGACGCTGCTGGACATGGTTAACAAAACATACAGACTGGACAAAGGGGAATTGCACACAATTGCAATTGTTCAAAAGTCAGGCCCAGAATAGTTTATTCGCAGAAAATGTTTGTTTGCTTTGTGTGTAACAGCTTTAAAATAAAACGTTTTCACCTATGTTTCTCTTCTTTGTGATACAAAATGATTTCCCTCGGTGTCCTGAATGTTTTGATTAGTTCGTGTCGTATGTCTTGTTCGTCTCTGTATGACACTAAAACTTTGCACTTAAAAATAAAAACAAAAATAAAGTATAAAAAAATAAATAAATAAAACGTTTTAAATCTATGTACTTTAAACAAGGGCCTTGCTTTACAGTACAATTGTGTGATAATATTATATAAATGATGCTGCGATGATATTTTGTTGGCTTAAATTGACTGCTTATGTTTTGCTTCTGTTTGTTACTCGCTGGTGTTTCTCATTTGTCGATTACCTTCACCTGTGCTGTATCAGTTACACCTGTTTCTTGTTTGTTTTTTCAGTTCACTTCATATTTGGCACTCTCCTGTCACTCCCTGCCAGAATGTCTGCTTTGCTCCTCATGTTCTATTGTTTTTAGGGATTTCTGCTGCAAGTTTTTGACTTTGCATTGGATTGTTTTGCTTGAGTGGCTGCCTTTTGGTTTCTGAACCTGTGTGACTTAAAATCACAACCTGGGTAAAAAAAAACCCAACTTATTTTTATTTAATATCTCGATTTTTGTGGGTACATATGTCAATTATTGTTTTTTTTTTTTCATAGCCAGTTTTGTTGTTTACCCCATCTTCCGGTTTCACTGTGGCTTCAGCTTAATTCTTACCATAGACATATGGTAGTAAGTAATAAACAAAGAAATAAGCAAGTTTGCCAAAATTCTTGAAATCTTCCTTCAGAGAGGTGATTTAGCAACTTGGACATCCACAGTGTATGTACTCACTGCTGATACTTGACACCTGTGAGGCAATGGCAAAGATGCTTTCACATTTGTTACAGGAACAATGACTTTAATAATGACATTTTCACCACATATCAATAGATGGCTTGTACAATATCATAATGTGAATGATCTGACACAGATAAGGCATTTCAAGTATTGAAAAATCAACCTACATTTATCCCATTTTTGGTGATTCAGTCTGTTTCAGATTAGTTGATGCGGTACCGAGAATGACAAAAGTCATTAAAGGTGTGATCAAAGGCAGACTAGTACCATACAAACAAGTGGTAAAATGTACAGTATCGAGACACATGAGCCGTATTTGTATAACATGTCCCTCTTAATGCATCACATCCTTGAACTCTTCAGAAGTTTGGCTGTGTTGCGTTTTGTGGCTAAGAAGAGGGACTGACAATGCATTCAGGGACTCGAATGATCGATATTCAACACCACCATAAATCGAGTTTGGGTTCACAAAAACGTACAAACACTTTTTTTTTTTTTTTCCTCTTTGACATTTGAATGAAAAACAAAACCTGAGGGCAGTCAACCATTTTTGCTCAGTCAACGTCCTTTGATTTGACTCGTCTCCTGTTTGGTTGACGTGTCATCACAGATGTCTGAAGTGGGACGTCAGATGCAATGCAGACCTTCATCCAAACACAGACATTTATCAGCGTCCCATCGCAAACTCTGAACGAAGTGGTGACACTATATTCATTACACAGTTAGGATGAAGTTCCTCGCAGGCAGCTTGGAGCGTCAGAATTTTCAGAAGCCTGGAGCAGCACGTGCTTTGTGTATTCTACATTGTTTTTTTTTTTTTGTTTTTTCCACACTAAATCTGTGAAGTGTTCACATTTCTTAAAGCAACAGTAGGTTCATTGTTTTTGACGTTTTGCCCTTCACGAAGCATGTTCATGAAGAAGGTGGAGGAAAAATTCACAAGTTCCACAATATATGAAGAGGCTGACCTGTAAGTTCCTTCACCCTTGCACCAGAGGCATTTCCCTGCGTCCTCTCCCACGGAGTGTTAATACGTCGATGTTGTGTATGGCTGTGTGTTCTGACAAGAAAAGGAAAGAAGGGTTAGCCAGAGGTTTGAGCAAGTCAATTTGCAGTGAAATTCAATCTCAATAAATAGCTGCTTTATTGGTGCCACAACTATAGCATCACAGCATTGTACATTTCTGTAGCACTGTTATACAGTAATGCCTCGTTTTCCCATGCTCAAGTGAGGTTATTTTACCCTTGTGGTTTTGATCTTGTTGCCAGCGTAGCACATCCAGCCTGAGTTGTCAGGGAGCGTCTTGCATTCCTCCCCCTCCAGGCAAGGCTCCATCTCACACCACCACTTCCCAATTACTATAGATGCTACAGGCAACAAAGACAAGAACATAGTGAAACTGGTACCTCCCCCCCCCCCCCCCCAACAAAGTGCAAAGCCAGATAGCACAGCCCAGCAGTCTACAGCCAGATGACCATTAGGGCTTATCCTAATTATGAAATAAACAGTGTCTCATAAATATGTTGCAGTGTTTTGCTTATTACAATGTAGTTTCTGTGTTAGGAGTAATAGCAGAATTCAGAGGTTGGAACAAAGGCTTTTCACTGAGTGAGTGAATCAGTAGGTGTGACTGTGACTTGACTTTAATGTATGCCACATTTCTGTCAACCGGGGGAAAAAAATTGCCTTAAATACAGGGTAAGTAGACAGTTAATTGTTTGTAATGTGTAGCAGAGGAAAAGAGTCTGTCAGAGCTGACACTGAAAGACCTCAAATTCCCTCCATTCGCTCATGGATTGCAGTAATATTTGCAAAGGGATTTAAGATAAAAGCTGCAGTTGAAAGGTTTTACTTAAGCCAATACGTTTTTTAAGTTTGTCTACGACCCGAGCGCCAAATCCTTTCCTTACAAGGGACTGAACCTGTGTTCCAGATATTTGTCAAACTATGTATTAAACCACTATGGAATATCAGCACTGCTCCTATGTAATCAGCAGCCATTTTCCTCTGCATCTCTTTGCTTTATGTCATTTTTATTTTATTTCGTCACTCTTCCCTGAGGTATGCTTCACTCAGCGGTTGTGTTTGTCTGTCTGCTGCTAGAGGAAAGCGTACCGCTGCAGACACTTTCTGCTGTCTGTTAGCAACATCATTTTAGATATGGCATTATCCCATGTAATTTAAATCTTATCTGGGACAAGGCACTTGGTGACCTAAGAAAAATCCCCATCTTTATAACATGTAACAAGTTTGTTGGCAGGATTTTGAGATTTCATTTAACACAGTACATGCTGAACGGAGTTAAATATAAAAATGAAATGGTTCTTTTCCGTCAAGGCAAGCTCATTCATAGTCATGCAAACTTGGGACAACATTGAAAAAAGCTCTTATATGTTATCTGTATTAATCACCATCAACACACGAAGGTCTGTTTCTGGTGGTTCCAGCCACCTTCCCTGGGAGACAGGAACACTTGACCGTCTGCGACCGCTCCTCGATTCGATTCTTATTACAGCATCTGTGAGCAGCAATTACTTCACATGTGCCCCCCTCTGACAAGGAGAAGAAAAAACAATGGCAAATCACATTAAGTCAGTTATATTGTGATGATAAAACACAGAGAGACTGTCATTGGTGGAAAGTATGTAATTATATTTACTCACATACCCTTTTCAACAGATTTTTTCCATATTAATGTTACTTAAATGTGAAACATTCTGGCTCAAACTTCTCATTATGATGTTAAAACTGATTGT
Source organism: Brachirus orientalis (assembly GCA_016785285.1). Classification (NCBI taxonomy): domain Eukaryota; kingdom Metazoa; phylum Chordata; class Actinopteri; order Pleuronectiformes; family Soleidae; genus Brachirus; species Brachirus orientalis. The sequence continues at coordinate 18,113,279 of JAFBJR010000150.1, forward strand.
GATGGAAAAACACCATCCTTCGTTTATATTGGTCCCATATTAGTCTAGCTACTGCTGCATCTCTACAAAACCGACCAATCAGGAACCACATGGGACACAATAGTTGCTTGTTGTCACTTTAAGTTGAGTATTTCTTCATCTTGGCCAACATCGATTATATCATCTGGCAACAAATTAGCCTCTGGAGGCAGCAGCCATTATTTTGGGGGGTTCCAGTGTGGACAGAGGATATCTGGGGCAAAATGTCCATATTCTGTTCTCTGTATTACGTTTAGAGTCTGACAAAAAAACACGAGAGATGAGAACAGAGTTGCAGCTATTCTTTTCCACAACTGGCAACAGCTGTTTGCATGTGAATGTTGATAATTTTTTTTTTTTTTTTTAAAAAGCTGGTAGCTCATGCGTTTTGATCAATGCATTTTGCGTTTTTAGCCCTTTACACTTTACTGTACACTCTTTACCTGCAGGCAACCAAAGTGATTGGTCAAACTAGAAACCAGAAGGCCCAATTTCTGCTCCCCACCCAAGTTTTAATTCAGATTAGGTATTTCTCTGTCATGCTACTTTGTATTTCTTTCCCACACATTACATTAGTTTATATATTAGCCACATTATTCAAGTGATTTTTGAGTATGTTGTTCAAAGTACAAAGTAAGCTTTTAAAGAGACATAAGACAACCTTTGTGGCCCTCGTAGCAGATGATATCATTTGATCTCTGTGAATTTTTTTTTTTATAATAATGTCAGGAATTTGACAAGAAATGGCACTATTTCTGTTGTGTCAATGGAAGGGATCAACTGTCTAACACTGTAAAGTGAAATATAAAATAGTGGGGGTGGGGCAATTTAAGAATAAAACAGCTCGAGGCCAGCTCCAAAAAGGCGGCAATTTTTCCATGAGAACTACTTTACCTTAAGAGACAAAACAAGATACAAAAAAGATACTTTAAAATGTCATTTTTTTTGTCTGTTTTTTCTTCTTTTGTTGCCATTTGTCAAGTTTCCTGTGTCAAGCACGATTAAGTGTCATTTACTCATAAACCGCTCACATGGACTAAATGAAACACGAGGAGGGATAATCCATAAAAAACAAAACATTTTTGAGCATTGTTTTATTACAGCCATATTAACAACCTGATAATGCACAATATACAATGTAATAATATGTCACTCATAAGGGAAATATAAATGTAGAATACTTTTACTTTGATGCTGATGTGGAAAACCAAAAGTATTGCATTACAACATTTCAGAACTTCTCTTACCGCATCTATGTACATTTCTGCTCACAACTTTGAAAACCCTCACACAAGTTTGTTGCCACAAAAGAAGAATAATTGTTCATGTGCTTCACATTCTTTCAATCTGCACATGAGCTCCCCTACAGCTTGTTGCATGTTTAATGATGATGAAGAGATGGGTGAGAGCGGGCAGAAAAGAGACATCTATTAGCAGGAGGACAGGCCTGCTTCAGGGTTATCATGAATATGAGCAGTGGTCCCACCATGCAATTATCTGCAAACTACTGGCTGAGCCCTAAAGGATAAGGGAACTGGACCAAGCAAACTTGACCTTCCTCAACCACCGGCCTATCCCACCTACTGTGCTCAGCCTCTCGACATGTGAGAGCTGTGCAGCAAAGGACCATCTGACAATTACACCCATCAGCATGACACCAGATCAAGGAGGTTGCAGAGAGAAAGAGCAGCAAGAGAGGGGGAAAAATATCTGGTACACTGCAAGCAGAGCGATTCCAAATAATGTTTGACAATGAGCTGTGGGTTTGTGAATTATGGATAGATTTGCATATATCACTTTAGCAGCATTTGAATATTTTGGCATGAGAGCCCTTCCTGATGCAGTGCAGTTTTTTTAGAAGTAGAAACGCAGCAGTGCAAAGTGTCTTCTGAGAAAAGCTTGTAGTTGCAGAGCAGTGAGCGGCGTCGGATTACTGCAGCTGAAGAAACTCATTAATATACATTTATAAGCACTATGTCAACAACTGATGAAAAATAAAGTCATAGTTGTTCGTTGTTGACACATGTAAAGACAGCTGCATCTATCAACAAATATGATCCCTAATTATTAACAGATGCTTGACATCATTATATCACACAGTTATATCACCTTTATAGATCATTTGAATTATTCCACCTGTGCCAACTGTCAAACATTTGCAGTTTCTTAGATAAATCAGAATTAGAATTAGAACTGAGTCTATCACCAGGTATAGCTTACACAATATGAAGAATTAGTTTTGGTGGGTTTACTGTTTTTTGTTTGTTTTTTTTTGTTTCTTCATTTCAAACTAAAGTAGTCAGATGCATTTTATTAATCAAATTCAAAATGATATATCCTATTGAGAACAAAGCAAAATGCTTGCTGTCATTTCCCATAGCAGCAGGATAACAGATCAAAACCAAAGGACACTCAGGTAGGTCAGTGTCACAGATTATGAAGTAAAGCAATGAAACCTCACATGGTATCAATTAATGTTTGAGCCACTGGTGATCAGCATATTTAAAAAAATTAAAACAAATAATTATTTAAACAGGTAATTGCTGCATTTCTTAAATTGTAATAGTTGGTGTAAAACACGTCTAATCATACCTATAAAAGTGAAATGGGGCGACTAAAATAAAGATTTATCACACTACTTGGAATTGCAAATCTCAACAGGTCATTAAGAACTGAAACATAAATGTGCAGTCATTTTTAGACTCACACTAGTTTACCACTGTGTATGGAGTTGCATTTAATAAAACATTTGTTCAAGCAAAAGCCAAACTGAACCACAAAGTAGCTCAAATTCAACAAGGAAACAGGAAGTGATGTGTCGGTTTCTGGACAGACTGTAATTGAGCCAATCATTTCAGCTCCTGTGGGAATTTACTAACAGCCAGTGGATGAAGCCCCACTTCATCCAGTGGAAAGAAATAAATCTCTCAGCATGTGTCACACTACATAAATCTTTTCTTTTTACTGCATTGGGTTAAAATTGATCATTAACCTTTTCTTAAAACTCTCAACGGAAACCTTAGTTAGTTTAAGATAAACTAAGAGGCTGCAACAAGTAATCTAGTCATCATTTAGTAATCAACTACGGAATGTGAATGATCTTTTCTTAAAAACAAGTGTGATTTCAGCGTCTTAAACAAGACTAACTGAACAACTATAGTTTTTGAACAAAACAAGATTGAGGCCCTCTTCTTTTTGAACATTGGGAAATGGATTTTTCAGATTTTTCAGAATTTTTCAGAAATAATGGACAGATTAATAGATAATAAAGTAATAATTGATTGGTGTGTTTTCTCCTGAGTGGATATACAGTTTTTATGTAGTGGCAGGTTGTAAATCTGCTGAGGAACTTTTTAATAAAGTGGGAATTGACTGCATAAAGTTAAAAAAAATGAAGAATTGAGTAATATGAGACATCAATTAAGGGGAAATCCAAGAGGCCGTTAGTTTCCTTGCTTCATGTCACATCTGTCGAGCTCATTGGGGTTATCATGTTTGAATGAAACATATCCTGATGTTGTAGCTGGTCTTGGCCAATGTTGCCTGCTCTCTGATGCACTCAACACAAAGGGCATGTCTGCCCAACATTAATCGTGATGTTTGAGTAAAGGCAGTGGGGTATCATTTGAAAACAAAAGCCCACAGAGGTTTGAGCTTAATATATATCCTTGATTGCATAAGACTGCCACATACTGTATTTCCTCTATGTATTAAAAACACACTACTCAACAGAATGAACTTATACTGCTTGTTGCTTGCAAAGAGAGCGAACAATCAGGATGCTCTATATTTAGAAATCATCACTTCAAAGAATGCATTAAAAACGAATAAAAATGCAAATCAGCAGGAAGGTATTTCCAGCTGACAGGTGAACTAGTCTTGTTTAAACAAAAGCTATGCAGCTTTGATGAGAGCTCTTCAAGTTCACCCGTGGTTTTAGTCCGTGACTACAACACGCTGCATGCTTCGAGATCCATTATTTGCATTATAAATATTTCAGAAGTAGATGGAAAAATAACATGGCCGCAGATAAACGCACAAATCAGGTGCATGCTAGAGCCAAGCAAGGGTATAATTGTTTTGTATATTTCCATTTTCCCTCCCGTTGTCATCAGTGACTACCGACAATGTCAGCTTCAAAAATAAACACAAACATCTTCAGGGTGTGAGCGAATGCGTGTGTGTTGTCTGTCCAATGACACTTTGACTGACAGGGAACAAGGGTTGCACAGAAATTGTCTTTCATCGGATCAGAGGTCTCAACTGGAACCGCCTTGTTTTTGTTGAGGCACTCCTGCTTCTTGATTAGTCCGAGCCTGGAAACAGAGGTGACCACTGACAATTTTTAGGTCCAAAAAATATAATAGATAAAAAATAAATTTGAGCTACAACAGATGGTAGTTAGGTTATGTTTTCTGGGATGATTTATTTATTTATTTCCCCAACCACTGAGATTTTCTTCCACTCTTTTGGCCTTTGGAAAAAAAAAGATCCCTTACATTCAACTTGCTTGAATAAGTGGGAAAATATTGTTGGAAGTTGAATGTTCAGTCAAGAAAAAGTTACAGAACAGAAGAAATAAAGAACTAATATGAGGTTTTTTGTGTGCGCACAGAAATACTTAATGTTAGGTAATGAAACATTGGGGACACAAGTGACAAGTAGGGCTTTAACAATTAATCAATAATAATCTACTACTAGTTATTAACTATATTAATAATTGATTAATTGTTTTGGGTGTTTCTTTTGACAGTGAACTATATTAAATATCTTTGGTTTCATGGATAACACAAGATATTTGAGGACTCTTTTGTTGTCTTTTAATTAACTTAAAATGAAATCATTTTATCGAGAACATAATCATTAGTTGCAGCCCTAGTTACAACGGTAACAGAGATATAATTCCCATGCTTATAATACAGAGAAAAACCCTGGATTCTACATTCTACATCTCTCATTATTTTTTTTCAAACGTTGTACCTCCAGCTCCAGTTTGTAGAAGCCAAAACACACATAATACAGCTTTATTATTATTTTTTTTTTTTTGCACAGACTGAGGAGTCGTGCCTGATGGGTAAACTGAATTTCTAAAGACAATCAGTGATGTTTGCACACCAACAAACGCTCACCTTTTAAACTATGACGCAAATTCTCATTTGAGTCATTTAGTCCTGAGCATCATCTTTACTTTAATGGTGATTTTCTGAAATCAAATTCTATTTTACAATTACAGTAATATGTCCATTGTATGTATTGCATTGAAGAAAAATCTGTGTTAACAGATTGATTGAATAGTTAAATTAAGATATGTTTTTATGACCAATTACTGCCTTAATTGTCCACATTGTTGTAACTTTGACAGCTGGTCACAATCCACTGGCTGAGCAGAAACTTTGTTGTTACCTGCAGAAACCATTTGAATTGTAAATGTCGAGTTGGAGGAGGGACTCAAACAAGAAAAGGGACAAAACCAATACCACAAATGAATCTTGTGGTGAGACTGCTCCCTCAACTGCAATAGAACCTTTTATTATTATCTTTTATAGCATATGTAGTGGGATTGTTTCTTATCATGTGTAACAAGAGGAAAGATTTCTTGATGCCTCTGTTTCACTGAACTGATTTTGGAGTTTTTCCAACCTCAGAATAACATAATTTCATTTGTTATGTCAAGAAGTTTATGTCTATATGTATTGTGTCCCTGTCTCAGCTGCCGGATGGAGTGTGATGGTCTTCAGCAGCGTGAGTCATGCTGGAAGCCTGCTGCACTGCATCGAACTCCGATGAGTTATGGACAGCACGCCTGGATGAAGGCAAATGCAATCAAGTCGTGCATGACATGAACATGTAAGCAACAATTCTCAGATTCTGCATATCTGTGCATGCCCACTGAATATGAGCAGGGTTCGTGTGGTACGTATACTTTTTTTTTCCAAATATAATGAAACAGACTTTGTGCATAGGAAAATGGTCTGTCCATCTCAATAGAAATGTCACCGTGCAATAAGTAAGCGTTGACTCGCTGTCTACTGTAACGAGCCAAGACTGGGAGGTTGCCTCTGGACATGTTGATAACACGAATACATCAGAGAGAAAACACATTTGTGAAAAAAAAATGCACTGAGGGTCACTGAACACCATCTATCATTTGGGTAAAACATTAGAAATGTAGTTGGATTTATTGAATACAGAATGTAACTGTGAGGATGGATCTGTCAGTATGTTTCCATGCTCAGTTAAGTCAAATTTTCAATTAATGACGCATTTGAGCAACGGCTGTAGCTCAAATAAGTTGTGAAGTCATTTAATCTGACTAATATCCTTGTCCCAGTTTACAAGCTCTGAATGAATGAAGTGTAACTTCCTCCCCTACACTAGGTGGCAATATGCCCTCTTTCTGCTTCTTAGTATTCAGTGTTTCCTGGTTGACCTATTACGTCACAGACATAGGTCGTTTTCACACCAAATAGTCCAAAAGACTCCGTACGATTGGGTTCTGTTAGGGGTTGCAACATTCAGTTTGCTTACACGAACTGAACCTTTTGAATAACGTATTCCCCTTCTCACCTGATGCGGTGCTACACAGGAATTACTGAAGGAGAAGACAAGCAATGAACAAGAAAACATCTACTGGTTAATGCAGGGCGTTGTACCGACATTGCCCTGCGTTGTAATCCTTTCTGCATTGGTTTCATTTGAAGCAAAACAAAACCTACGTTTTTAGTTGAGTTCACTTCTTTGATGCAAAACCGATTTCGGCTGTGCATTCACACGTCCCCAAGCGGACCGGACTTTCTGCGCAAACGAACTAGGGTTTGATTAAGAAGGGCTGCTGTGAATGCACCTTTAAATGACTTTAAGCTGACGCATCATTAACTCGGGCTCTTTGTCAGTACAACGATGCACTGCACTGTATTTCACCATTTTTTTTTCCCCTAGACCAGCGCGAGTCCAACTGTACATACGTTATTTGTAGTAATTGCATTATCTGATTGTTTAAGTCCAAATTACATGTGTCGCGTGTGGAGAATGTGTGACACATTCTCAACCAATTAGAATCAAATTTTACTGACGCCGCTGAAGTTGTGACATTGTTTCAGAGATAGTTGCACCACCTTGGCGCGCCATAGTGACCTACTAACCTTACTCAACCGAGTAACCTCACTAATGGTTGATGGTAAAAATAAATAGCCACTCCACCTCTCTTCACTTCCAGTGGAAATGTGCACGCTTCTGGAAATCTCACCAAATGCATGACTGACGCAATAGACAACACAGGCAGGAATTGTACAAATCGTGTTGTATTTGGTGTGAAAGCACAATTACACTTTGTATACAAATAGAGCAAAAGTCTGCAATAAGCAGGTCTTTAGATTCCAGGGATTGACAGTGGCATTGGCATGTGAACAACCCTCACCACATACACATGCACAAATGCACCCCAAAGCACCATGTCCTTAGGGTCGCTGCAAACATGGAATCAGTACTTGAAAATGATTTTGTTGCTTAAAAATAATTTACAAGAGACAGCTGGTCCCGATCTTTAAACCACAGTAGTCCATGTTTTAGAGCAGCATGCCTGTCACCTTTTAATGGGAAATGCATCCAAGGTGACCTATTATGGTCTCCACTCTCTCTTCTTTGTGCATGCTGTCAGCAGACTTCCAAGCCAGCAGGCTACAGCAGTTCTGTAGCTGACAGAAAATGGGAGCATCTGATTGGAAATTGTCTAATTAATGCAGATAGAAAAAACAGTGAGACCCACAAAACATGACTGCGTGGTATCAAATCGACTGACTTTTTTTTCTGCCTTCTAACGATAATGGCTTGAGTTCCTGTAGGATAAGCAGCGAGACAAGTTTGTATGGAGGTTGGAGAAAATGCAGACTACAGTGTGTCAGTGTAAACAACTACGAAAAAAGGCTTGAGGAAACTTGAGTTTGATATGTTTCGAATGTTTGGCGAAACATAGACATTACAAGTCCATTTTTAGACATGTGTGCCTTCTAAGTTTACACTTGTGAGTGTTTCTTATCAGAGGGTGCATACTCTTGCCAGGGGAAGAAATCAAAGCAATTTACAGGCAAAGAAAACGACCAATTGCTAAAATCACTGTCCATAACAAATAAAAGCAAAGAAATTCATGAAATACAGCTGGCAGTTTTGACAGCATGTCACACAAAGAGGCCTTCTTGTGCAGTGGGCCAAATATGGGTGATACTTTATTGAAATGCAAACAGAGCGCTCAAAGAGTAGAGCTGGTATTGTTTTAAGATGCATGAAAACTGTGTGGAACAGAGGAAGCTGTGAGTAGTAGGGAATGGGTTTACTAATTTGCATATGAGCCTCAAAGCCTGTCGTGTCTGTTGTCACCTCATCACAGGGCCGGGACGCTGCCATACTGGTCCTCGTGAAGGGCATTAAATGCTCGTCTGACTCTCAACAACGAGGACCCATGGTTGTTTGGATTTTATGGTGAAGATTTGTGGCTTGTTCAGTATGACAACGATGCACTGTACAGCAGCATTCGTGGCCAGGAAGTACATATAAACAAAAGGCACTCTATCTACATAATCCTCCTAAAGTGCCCGTCCACTTGTGAGCTTTTGAAAATGGTCAAACGGAAAAAAATCACAGTGTAAAAAAAAATATCTCTGTCATCAGAGAAATGACTTTCCTTTTTAAATGTCAAGCTGTTCCTTTCCCTCCACCAAGCCCCCTTTTCCCAAGTGGCAAATGTCCAGAAATGGTATTTCAGGAAAAATTTTTTTTTTTTTTTTTTTTTTCAGATGGCCTGCTCTGATGAGAGTCTTATATTCAGCGAGAAGAAAAGGGAACAGAGATAGAGTCAGGACAGAGAGCCTTTAGAGAACAGCTGCTTGCCTCTGATGTGACTCCTGGTCCTCTAACTGCCAGGCCAGACAATGTGGCTGCAACATGTAAACTGTGTAATAATGCATAATGCAAGGGCTAAATGACCTTTTCATGCTGCATGACATGTACACTGAAGGGTCAGTAGCAATGATTATTCAAGACCTACAAGCTGATAGTGAGTGGGGGGGGGAATTATTCCATTATTCTTCACTTATTTTATATGGCACTCCAAAATAGGCTGGATCACATTACCAATTAAATCACATTGTGCTACACATTAGCAAAGTAATCAAAGTTTGTGAAGTTTTTATTTCAGCGCATACTGTATATGTCTTTGATTTGACACTGTCAGTGTGTTTATTTTCAGTTAAATGAGAAGATATTTCACAACAAAAAAAAAACAAATCACTTTACATCATTACACATTTAACTCCTTTATTTGGTCTTGTTGATTATGTTGTTCATATTTAACAAAAACACATTGTTCATGGATTTTGCATGAACTAAAACAGATTTGGGGATTAGGCCAATTGGACACGCTAAATTGCCCATAGGAGTGAATATACAAGTGGATGGTTGTTTGTCTCTATGTGGCCCTGTGATGGACTGGCGACCTGTCCAGGGTGTACCCTGCCTTTCGCCCAATGTCAGCTGGGATTAGGCACCACTGCCCCCCCGTGTCCCTCAAGTTGAGGATAAAGTGGTAAGAGGTGAGTGAGTGAGTGAGTGAGTGAGTGAGTGTCAATATGCCACTGAAAAATGGAAAAACCATTGTGAAAATCTGCACTAGAACCTGATAGACCCAATATTAATTACTTTGCGTATTTCTCGTGCCCTCCCCCTTGGAACCAGTTAGTAAGTTGAGATGATGCTTTTCAGTTTAATGATGTCTAAGTAATGATAATGAATTTCATATTCTTGCCAAGCATTTAAAACAGGCTTCTACAAAGGCACTGCCTTATGAAGTGATCTCTCAAGCATAATTCCCATTTGCAAAGAAGTATTTGTTTCATTGAGAATATCAAAACTGAGGAAATGAGGTCCTATTTTCACTAGGAGGATGAATTAATAGAAGTAGATTCTCTCATCACAGGAGCCATTTGGGGACAACAGGGTGTTAGTCACATGAAATGACTCTGAATTTATAGACCTCATAGTATTCTAACAAGATTTAAATTAACAATTTGTAAAAAAAAAAAAAAAAAAAAATGGATTACACAAATCATCTAAATTCTATCGCAAATAGCCGACAGTGAAGAGACAAAGCTCTGTTCCTTGTCTAAAAAGAAGGGGGAAAAAAGGCAGTAACAAACTCTATACCTCTATATAATGTGGGTTAACAGGAAACCTTGGATGAATTAATAGAAGTAGATTCTCTTCTCACAGGAGCCATTTGGGGACAACAGGGTGTTAGTCACATGAAATGACTCTGAATTTATAGACCTCATAGTATTCTAAGAAGATTTAAATTAACAATTTGTAAAAAAAAAAAAAAAAAAAAAAAATGGATTACACAAATCATCTAAATTCTATCGCAAATAGCCGACAGTGAAGAGACAAAGCTCTGTTCCTTGTCTAAAAAGAAGGGGGAAAAAAGGCAGTAACAAACTCTATACCTCTATATAATGTGGGTTAACAGGAAACCTTGGCAGCAGGGTAGCCTCTTACCTTGGCAGGGTGCACATCTACTGTACCAACTCCCTGACATAATATTTACAAGCTGTTGAGGACACAAGCTATCATTAATTCAGCAGTAGTTGTTGTTGTTTGTGGAACACTCATCACACACGAACCCACACAGGCCTGTGCAGCCACGGAAATCAGCAATTACTGTTAAGTGTGGTGATTGTGGGGTGCTTTTCATTGTGAGGGCTTGTTTAGGTCCTCCTGGAAACACTAGATAAAAGAGTTTTTTTTTCACATTTTTATCATGGGAAGTGCTGCCATTGTGGTACTGTTGTCCGAGACCCTGCAACTCTGTTTAAACCTATGACCCCACGTGGGGCAATCCAAAGATATGCATGTACAGAATCCAGGTGTTTCCTTACAGTAGCCTACAGTGGCAGCCAATAACCTCTCATTAACCCTCAGTGACAGATACAGTATGTTAGTTCCATCGACCTTGTCGTCTAAATATTCCTGCACAACTAAACTGCATTCTCTGTTACATCTCTAAAGGAACTTATTTTTGGAAAAAAGTTTGCACTGGGACTTACTAGAATACACGTGTGGTACCGACCACCAGCATCCCCCCCCCACATCCAGATAAGACTTATGGTCAACTACTGAAAACTATCGCTAACATCATTTATCAAGAACAAATTTAATTTTGGGCAAAAATATGTTCCTGATGAAATGTAATTTCAGAATGTAAGAATGTCTTACTTGTTTGGAAATTATTATTTGCCATTTTGTAAGATGGAGTTGGAATCAGGGTTTATTACTGATCAGGTCTATATAAGGTGCAGGACATGGATGGATGAATCTACAATCTCTGTCAGTGATATAAATAAATCACAATATTTACTGTAACATAAATAATTACAAAAATAATTTATGCATAAATATATGTATGTTTGATATTGAGAGAGATTTTGAATTTGCTGTAGAGTCGGGGATGCAAAACAAAAAGATTACAGACACGAAGTGGGAGACAAAAAAAGGGAGACGCATATCATTATGTGTAAGTACGAAAAAGAAATGCAAAATGATCACGACAAATATTAGAAAAACAAATCAAGCAGAGGCATAAAATAAGAAGTTCGAAATGACTGCAGACAAATAGAGGCACAAACTAAGACGCAAAATGACTAAAAGGACTAAAAAGCACAATCACCACAAAGAGAGCAAAATAGAGACACAAAACTAAGAAATAGGCTCAGTGGCTATTACACTTTTTGTAGTTATTTGTGTCTGTTGCAGTAGGAGGGAAAGTGTGAGGGGATTGTGTCTGTTCAGTGTGTAGGATGCACAAAATATGTCTGATGTACATTTACAGTATATACAGTATGTTTCCTCAAGTCTGGGCCTCCACCCACAACTTTTAATATCCTGCCCTGCTCTAATGCAGATGCACAATTCATAGTGATGAAAGTTTAATACTAATTACACCTAACGTCATTACACATTAATTAGTATGAAAAATGTATGTGATCCATAAACTCTGTTAAGAGACCATTTCAGCCACAGATAAATGCTCAATAACATTCCAGAGCATTGTTTAATTTGGTGGAAAATGATTGTGAGTGCTGTACACACACAGCAAAATAAATGGTATCTGTGCAGCTGAGCTGTTTTATGGACTATTTCTGGATTAAAGTGAACCAAAATGCTTTTATCAGAACTCAGGGTTTCAGAGTCAAATATCCGTCAGCTATGACAGCTGTCATAACAACATACTGTATTTAAATAAAGTGCTGCTGGCTAATGAACAAAACAAAGGTCACAAACACTCAACACAGGCAAAATGTCTACAAATTATCAACTAATGAAAGCATTTTATGGCTAAATGTCTTCCACCATTTTCAGCAGTAATTGCACAGCAAACGCCTGCAAGTGTTTAACAGAAATGCAGTTTTTTTGGGCAGCAACAGTGCTGAGTATGATCTTGACGAGCTGGTTCAGGATGTTTGAATGATAATACGGGTGGCTGATTTGATGGCTGCTGTGTGTTTAGACCTTTGCTGCGTTTTCTTGTTTTCGTTCATTTGATGCACGATTTGATGCACGCGACTCAGTGCAGACATAAGGATGATTATTTTTAATCGAGGCCTATATCGTCAGTGTGATGTGACAGCGTTAGGGCTCTGATACGTCGTTGACAATGAAAGGGAATGATGACAGTAAAAAAAAAAAAACATGAAGATGTGCCTGAACTGTTGGATGATAAGCTTATAGCTTTGTGTGAGATGATCAGCCAGATTATTTCAGAAGCAGAATTGAAGCGTGAGTTTGATAATGAAAGCTCAGAGGTCACAAACTTGACAACAGAGCTGCAGCCTGCTGCCAGCGGTGAGCACAATAGACTGATTTGTGATTACTGTGCTGGCTAATTTGTGTGCTGTAGCCTTTGTGTAATAGAATGTACATAAATATAAATATAAATATAGAAGCCTATATTGAATTTATATCCACATTTTCAACTGCCTGGGGTGAAACATTATCATGTAGCTCTGTAACTAGCAATTATTTTCATTTTCAACTAATCTGTTGATCGTTTTCTTGAGTAATTCATTAGTTGTTTCATCCATTAACTGCAGAAAATTGTGTTAAACCAAAGATATTTAGTTTACTGTCATAAGGGAACATAGAAACCACAATTCTTTTTTTTTTTTTTTACTAAAACTGATAAATCTGTGCAATCAAAACAGTTGGCGAGACTTAGTGATCAAAAATTGATTGTTGCAGCCCTATTATCATGAATTCTATTATGCTTATGTTGTCAGAGGCAATTTTCAGCTAATGTGGAGTACTTTTTTCTTTAAAGCTCCAGTGTGCAGAGAAGAACATCGAATGGTGAGAATACAGATTTCCCAAGAACATTAGGCAACTATGGTGGCCTTTGTACACCAGAAAGGATGTTTTTCTACTTAGTTTACATCCTAAGCTCTGTGACGAGCTCTAAATATTCTGTTAATATAATGTTTAAAAAAAAGGTTTCCTCCCACTGTGCCAAAAAAAAAAAAAAGCAAATAAAACATGATACCAAAAATACAGTTTGTATGGAAGCAGTTATTAATGTTTGTGGATTCTGTCTAAGACAAGAAGCAGCTGGTGTAGTTATGACAAGAAAGTTGGCTAATTAATTACGCTGAGGGCCACAGAATTTTATTTTGCATATAAGCATTGTGATCACACACCATAACCCTTGTAAAGAATTTTTCTGAAAGACTTCAATTAAACATGCTGTTTAAACAAATATCTACAAGCTTAGGAGCCTTATCTTATGAATAATTCATAGAATGAAAGAGGAAATAAATGGAAAATACTGAAATATGTAAAACCTATTTGGAGCTGTGAGCATACATTTATAATTAAGGCACTGATTGTCCTGAGGTTCATTTACTTATTTTTTCTTTCAGGGCTAATAAATAAAATGACATACATTATTCCTGCTGCAATATATGATTCAGCATTAGAGTAAGAGCAAGCTTCGCCTCGTCTTACATTTGAGCCATTAAAGCAAAAGAGAGGCTACAGACGATGTAGCTGGTGTTTTACAGATTGGACAGAGGCTCTTCAACGTCACTCCAACATGTGCAGCAACATCAGGGCAATGCAACTTTGCTGAGCTGCAGGTGTGGCTGAGGCTGCACGCCACTTCCCTGTGTCACAAGTGAGAAGGGTTAACAAAGATGTGCATCACAATATTGTGCTGGGCGGCACGACCAAAAATTGATATCACTATGACTATTTATATCAACTATGAGGTAAGACGTTATCAGCACATCGTGGAGAATCAGTGAACTCTCACTTATGAAGAGTTTGACCCTGCAAAGCCAACTGTATTTTTTAAAATTTCAACGGTTTCATGACAAACAATGGTGTGTGTGTTTTTTTGTTTTTTTTGCAAAAGCATGAGTAAGTGTGTGCATAACTGCATAATTATTGGTACTTTAATAAACGTTTTCTGCTCAGTTGATGGAGTAAAGTGCTCTGCGCAAAATACGGAAAATTCATATCATTAAAAAAAAATACCGGTTTTCAGTATGAACTGGTATACCACCCAGCACTAGCCTCAAGGATCCATTATATAAGGCTATTAAATTGTCTGTGTCTAAAACTGTGCGAGGAGGATACAACCTCTGTCTGTGACAGCAGAAAATCAATTTTTCATGTGTGCTTCGTTGTGAGCTTTACAAGAGTGTTTTCTTTTGTTGCAGCGCATGGGGGGTGAAAAAGTCCAGATCTTTTGTCTAAAGCTCCTGAAAGGGAGATGTGAGGGACTGAAACTGTACTTTTTTTTTCTTGAAAGATGGGAATATATAGGCACGGTCCATATATTAGAAGAAAAGTGTTTTTAATTTTGCCCAATATTAAAAATGCATACACATTGAGAGGGCACAAGAGGCACTGAGGAAGGAGGGTAACTATAGCTGCTACACAGTAATATCATAGTAGGCACAGTGTGAGCAGAAAGGAAGACAGTGAAATGGATATAGCACAGGGTAAAGAATTATAAATTATAACATATAATTATGCAAGAAGGAAAGTTGTCTCTCTCTCTCTCTCTCTCTCTCTCTCTCATCTGCACGAACAGCTCTTACAGCAACTATGAGGTAAGACGTTATCAGCATATTGTGGAGAATGAGTGACCTCTCACTTATGCAAAGCCGACTGTTGGTGGGAGTGAGTTCATGAGGGAGCAAGGCCACCTCAGGCTGCAACTATATGCTCTTTATCATACACTGTGCAGACACCCCCACATGATGCACTGCATCAACAGTGGCTTTTCTTTCAGTGGAGAAAGACCGCTACGCTACACATTTAACGAACCTTTTGTTTCTGTCTGAACTGCAGCAAATATTTCAGCCTTTTCCCGATATTTTACAAGCACTCTATTGTGACCCTAAAAAAAGGGTGTTGCCTGCCTTGCAAACAAGGAAGCTCTCCGTCCATGGTCTGGGGTGGGGCGGGAAAATGCACCACCCCATAAACAACATCCCTGCCCACCATTTTACAGATGCACTACATACACAATATGCTCTCTTTTGTGCAGCATTCACGCTCTTTGCACCAAATAAATACAGCACCTTATGAATCATGGCACATAGAGAAACACTGCCTGCACTGAGTGAGTGGCAGGCAGCAATCTGTATGTAGAGCTGTAGGGTGGGAAGCAGAACGCTTCGTCTGAACCACTGACCGTACACTTCTAGTCAAAAGGCGCTGAACTAATGGAGTTCTGGAAACACACCCTCTTTGCATAAAGGCTGACAGCATGTCACTGCAAGAGTGAAGAAATTGCTTTTACATTGTCAAATGAAATTATTACTGAGAGCACGTTTAGATCGAGCAGCAAAATGCTGCTTGTAAATCCTTTCATGTACGGCTTTTCCAGCTGCAGGTGTATTTACTCGAAACTAATAATTTATGTCGAATTTGTGGATTGAAAAGTTGCGATGCTCAGGTCACCATTTATCTGTTCCCAAAGTCAGTATGTGTGATTGACTTGACTAAACAACACCTCCCTATAGAGATCTAAATTTCTATTGGCAAGGGCAAAACTGATCTCTTGCCCTCTGTAATCTCAATTTCCTCTGGTAATACCATTCACCATGGACTTGTGGTATTTCGCTGCCTTTAATGATTGGACGAGTGGTCTGCAACCAGTGGCCCTCTTGCCACCAATTCATGACCCGTCAACCTCAATCCTCACACCAATCCAACAAGCACACAACACACAGCACAGAACAAATGTCCAAGTGTCAGAATCAATCCAGACAGGCATCCCATCCTCCTCTCATAAAACTGGCATCTCATTTATCCACGACTGAGGACTAGCCATACTATGGTAAATGGAATGACAGCGCATTTACACTTTTAGAGAGAACAGAGGGTCCTGAAGGATTTGAGTTTTTTTTTTTTGCTTTGAACTTAGTTTTGGCAATGAGTGTCCCAAATCCACATTTGAAACATGAGAACACTTTGTAGAAGATTTCTAATTTCCCAGTCTTCTCTTCCTTCTCTTTACCTGCTATGGTTTTCCCTCCCCCAATACACATGTGCAGACATGAGTAATGAAGCAACAGTGTTGGAACAGGAAGTCTTCTGACTCACAATATTGAAAGTATTGAAAAGACCTCTCGCTGATATGCTTGAGGTGCGCTGGTGCATAGAGGAAATAACAGACGCCAAGGACCTGCAACACTCATGCTGCTACTTCTCCCTTTTGAAGTTCTGACAGCGTTCGGCTTCCTCTCCTCTGCTGAATCGTGAGATCATAATTATTTACCACAACCATGGCTCACGTCTGCCTGATGAAAACAAAAGTTTGACCGTATTGTTACAGTCATATTCTATTCAGTGCAATTTCACAGGGAGCACAATCGCAAAGATCAAATTGAGAGGGAGCAGTGTAGCATGAATATCAACGGTAATAGCTCAAGAAGGAAAGTGCAAAAACATCTATTGTCTATCTGTTTGATCTTCAGTGAAGAGATTCACTTGCTATCCAGGCCAAATCTTAATGGAAAAACAGCCAGTGTACAATGTGCTTGCTAAGTAATAGCTTGATAGTCTAAGCTGGATCGCAAATATATTGAAGTAATGAAGTCAATCTGGTCAAATGAACACAGACTACAAAGAGTTTGTGGCAGCAATCATTTTCAGCTGAAATCGATGGACGATTCTGTCTCGCCCCGGCCAAAGAGGAAGCATGGGGACTCACCGATCATGTGAATGGTGGTTCGTCCGGGCCTCGTCCCATGATGATGCTGGATGGTTTCATAGAACGTGGCCTGGCATAGCTGAAAGGCAGTCACACTGACCCAGAGGCTCAGGCAGAGCAGCCAGGACATGACAGGACACATCTGCTAAGGAGCAGGTGAAGTCAACACAAGAGTACATCATGTTCTCGACCCCTACAGTACATGTCTTAACGAAACCCTTGACCCTGGCAACACAAACATTATTGTTTGTGCACTCATGACGAAAATAAGGAAACGCAAACAAAAACACGCGTTGCAACATTTCATCACTTCAGTCTATGATTGGCCTTATCATTAGAGTTTATCATTAAAAATCTCTTCAATCTCACACTTTAAACAGTTATATAAACACTATCTGATGAGAAATTATGCCCACTTATTGAAGTGAGATGCCATCTAGTTTATTTTAACCTGAGTCTTCACTGTAGTGACTGTATATTTTGTTTGTGTTTTTTTGTTTTTTATTGCTTTATTCTTGCTGAATTGTTTGTTTGTCAGCTATGTCATATATGCTACAGAGCTGAAGTTTTTAACTGAATCGGGCCGCTTTTACATTGTCACATTTTAGT
Organism: Brachirus orientalis; assembly: GCA_016785285.1. NCBI lineage: Eukaryota > Metazoa > Chordata > Actinopteri > Pleuronectiformes > Soleidae > Brachirus > Brachirus orientalis. Next base: position 18,131,169 of record JAFBJR010000150.1, read on the forward strand.
ATTTTTCCTGTATAAGAGTAAATACATGAAAAGAAAATGATTATATAAGCATGACTTATCCACTGTTTCATCTTCCAAGTTTGCCCTGTCTTGTCCCAAAGCCACAGTGCTGCAAATGTGGAGTGATCCCTGGGGAGTTTTTCCCATGCAGCAGAGATTTCCCCTGACAGGCTGACTCCCTTCAAATTTTGAGCTGTGCTTCTGCCTCAAAAGTGAATATCTAACTTAAAGGAAAAATAAGATTTTTTGCAAGCAGCTGCCAAGTCTTTTCTATATCTGTCAGAATAATGTGACAGTGACACAGCAGTAAGCGGAATCAAAAGCCCTGTAATGTTTTACCATGCTGTTTAGATAAGTTAGAAAAAAGAAGAAAAAGAAAAGCAGAACAACGAGGAATGCTTTTGGTCAGAGGAGACGGGAGGCTGTGAAGGAGAAAATACAAAATGTTTCAGCCCTGGAATTGTTTCACAACTGTCTAGTATGCAGCAAACTGACATGATTAATTCAGTATCAATTCATATTGTTGAATTGATACTGAATTTCTAACATTTATGGGCTATAGTTGGGTGACGCTGAATAATACATTGAATAAAACCTTAGACATAAAAAAAATGTGTATTGCATAAATGTCACACATTGATATACATGAGAAATATAAATCATTCTACAGATTGTACTCATGCTTGCACCATGAGTACAATCTGTAGAATCGTCCTTTCCTTGTTATGCTGCAATAACATATTATTATTTAAAAAAAAAAAAAAAAGGTTTAATGGCTCTCACTATGATCAATATCAAATCATACCATGAAATGAGGTCAAATAAACTTTGATTATCTAAACAGTATGCCACTAGCAATGGTTAATTTCATTTCATTATGCGTGCAGATTTCACGAGATTTGCTACTTTCACGCACGAGGACAAATCTCCTGACAATGAATCATTTCTGCACAGAGAGCACGAAGAATGGCAACCTCACCTGAGCAAACCCGACGGAGAGTTCAGAATTATCTCAACAGGATGACACAGATCCATCCATAACGCTGCTCACGCCGATCCCATCCGGTAACTCTGAATCTTGGCTCGAGGAGGGAACTCCACTGACTCTGACCGTGTCTCTGCTCCGCACTTTGACGGCAACAGTCCAGTGACGGACGAATGTCAAGACCGTCAAGACGCAGATTCACAGCTCCTTCACTTCCACCTCCGAAATGCCTCCTCCCCCACTGACGCCGGATTCATTTGCCCCTTTGCGTTTGCAGCCACGTGCGGAGGGCTCCTCGATGAAGTGTGATGGAAGCTCTTCTTGGAGCTCCTGCATCCTTCCAGTGAGAGGCAGCAGCTCTCACTGAGTCTCCCCCTCGCAGAGCACCGAGACACAGATGCTCCCGTGCAGCCCGACTGCGTGTACTGACACTGTCACATGTCTTAAAGCAGCCACGCTGCCTGCGGACGAGATGGCACCGGTCATATGCTTCTGACAAATGCAAAACAAACAAACAAACAAACAAACAAACAAAAACAAAAAGGTACCACTCACCACATTTCCGTGACCACACGATTCAACTCACCTTTGCATGTTTCTGCTTTCTTTTTCATCCGATTCTAAGAAAGTGCTCATTAAATTAAAGGTGGACTGTTTAACTTTTAAATATAAATTTGAAATATAAATCACAATGCTGATGAAGGGGGGGGGGGGGGGGTTCACATTAGGCCTGCAACGAACAGTTATTTTCATCATCATTTATTTTCGCAATTAGTCAAGTAATCGTTTGGTCCATCAAAAGTTGGGAAAATGTTCATCAGTGTTTCTCCAACCTGGAAATGGTGATGTTCTCAAATGTCTTGTTTTGTCCACAAACCTAAATAAATATTCACACTGAAGAAGCTGAAAAAAATCTGAAAACTTCACGCTGACAAAAACAACAACTCGAACCTAATCCTCGATTATCAAAATAGTTGACGATTATTTTAGTAATCGATTAATAATCGATCAGGGGAGTCATTGTTTCAGCTCTAGTTCACATGCAGCATCTTTTATTGTTTTTTTGTTAATGGAGACACACACACACAAATGAGCGATGTGGTCACAACCGCGACCTGTTTACGATGCTCAGTATTGTTATTTTTCTTGTACTTGTGAGGAGAGGAAAACATACACCCTTGGTCATCTGTTTATCTTAGCACCGTAACAGGGAGGCAACTGAAAGAAAATTAGTAAATAGCACGTCTTTCCATTCTCAGAAGAACAGACAATTGAAAGTTTATTGCGTTAAGAATGAATAGTATCCATTCAGCTAAAGATAATCTTCACCCACTGAGGGGGGGGGAGTTCTTCAGTGTGAGTGATCATAGCAAAAGAAGGGGAGGTAAGAGCTGTTCTTTAGGAGTAAATCAACACTGATCTCTATCTGTGAAAAGAGCTCGACACTCCCCACACTTCACCACCTTCACTACATGGTAAGCTCTACTTTTGCATTGTCTGGATTTTTCTTGTAATCACTGGTGTGCAGAACCTGCCCAAACCCTGCAGCTCATGCTGCCATCTCTATGGAATAAAGACTTCACATTTTATTTTGATGCTTACTCAGGAAGACAGGGTGCATTCCCAGTTCAGCAAAGAGTGAAGTATACCCCATGTGAGAAGAACAGCATGATACTGCATGAGATGTCGGCACACTGCAACCTAACCTTAGTGTCTGACGCTTTGGCAGTCGAGTGTGCAGAGGAGTTTGGCACATACATTTAAGGGAAAGCCAAATAGTATAAATTGCTGAACTGTTCTGAGCAGAGCAATAGTTTCCAGAGGTGGTGTAGTCACTAAATGTTCGTAAATATTTTTTCCGTGTTGACACAGTGCTTTGACACATACAGTGAAGACTGAAGTTAATTTAAGCTTTCCGTTTCACTCCAGGTTTTATTCCACAATGTGTGGAACTGTTGAAGCACACAGTGCACTATGTGTTACTTAAGACATACATTCCAAAAATCAATACAATCAGTGGTCTGTATTCCTGTGGCAGAAAGACAATTATCCACTTGGAAAAACATCAGCCTAAAAGCCTGTACACTACTGCAGCATGGGGGAAAGCTAAATCTAGGGCAGGCAACATATTTTTGTTGTTTTTAATCAATAATAACGCTACAGCATAATGTAAATCAATTGATTCCAGAGAGACTTCTGCACCTCGTCTTGGCTCAGTTTACAGCCGCGGGAAAAAATTGAAATGCGGGTAGTAGACTTTGACCAATCACAGGACAGTAGAGAGCGAGAGAGAGAGAGAGAGAGTAGGTGCTTCTATTGGCTATTCTCCTAAACAGCTGTGTGTACATATCCCTTTGGTGCAAAATTGATCTTCCAACACTAGTCATAACTGCCTACACTGCAAAATGACCTTGAAAATAATAAAAAAAGAGTTGAACAATAAATGCAATTAACCACACATGGAGCATCTCACAGTCTGTTGCATATAAGGCATGTGTCTGTCAATGTTTATTGGATAGGAGGGGCTCAAAACCTTGAATGAAATCTAGGTTTAAAAGGTCAAAAGCCTAATTTCCACTCAGCAGTACAGTGCATTTCAGCTCACCATCTGACTTCCATTCCTACCGTGGGGTGTGTGTGGGCCGGATATGTAAATTACATAGCTATTTACATAATATGCAATAGCTAAATGGCTTAATGTTATACCAGCGTGAAGAAGAATGCAACACAGTAAACAAAGAGCAACAGTGGAGGACATCCAGCACTGTTTCTTTTTTGGCATTTGGCTGTGGATCACGAGGACAAGCTTTGTTTCAGAGATGGCTGCAGGCTGCATAGAAAAGCATCACAAATGACTGTGAAAAATCACCACTAGTGATGATTCTCTGTTGACAAATCAACTGACTGCAGTTTGTATAGCTCCACCCTGTAAGAGCCAGACCCGCTGTGCTTGGTACCCAAACAGAAGGACCCTAGAAACAGGGATGTGCAGATCACTTATTTAGGTACGTTTCTCGTTGTTTAATAATGGAGGTGCAAATAACTGTGACATAACAAACTGAACCAAACTGTACCAATTGATGGAAATGGGGCTTCAGAGTAGCTTTAGTCCTGATGCAAGAAAAATAGGGAAGAGGATCAAGGACTTGTAACTTTGTGATGTGTCACAGCCCTCAACACTGCACAACTGTCGCTTTCCTCCCCCATTCCATGCAGCGCTTTAACTCCATTCAGGGGAGGAGATGTGGAAAATTTGCAACATGAACACTAAAACTCTGCCTTGGACTTTTCAGTTACACTAACATTCTTTTTTTTTGCATAAGGTTTTTAATTATTTACTGTGTTTTATCAGTAGTACTTAATGCATGCCTTTATTTATTTACTTATGTTAAGCAGAAAAGCACAGAAATAAGTTGAGGAATCCCAAGAGAAACACAGCAGCAGAAAACACTAGAGTAGCACATGCACATGAGCGGCTGAGACGTCACTGCTAGGTGAACCGGTGACAAACTGGCGATGAGTACAGTCAGTCCAGGGATTAAGAGCCTGAGCGGATGAGGAGCAGGTGCTCTCCCTGGTGCAGGTGAGTTGATTGCAGATAGTGTAGTGGGAAAAAAGTTATGACTCCACATCATTTTCCCATTTACAATATTTGTCACACTGCCTGTAGATGTTCCTTCTTGCCTTAATGTTGACACCAAACTTTCAGCCGCAGTCGGTTCATTTTTAAACTGGACATGGTATCCCATTGACAGAAAGATCCTTCTCCTCCTGCTTCACTCTAGCAATGTACTGGTCCACTCTGAGCCTCTGGCAGCTGAGGAGCCTGAGGTGGAGGCAGGAGACCAGTGCAGCTAGTTTGTCCACTGCTGCCTGACCATCCATGAGTACGCTGCACAATGAGGTTTAAAGCTTTTCGCTCTTAATTTGACTGTTTGGCTCATTTAATCACTGACTGATTGTTGTCATTGGTAGAAATTGGGCTACAGAGACAAAGGCGGAGGAATTTTCTTCAGCAAAAAGAGATGTTAAATTATTACTTGAACTCATTTCCCCAGAGACTGCATTGTGACTAGTGAGACATCAGGGGTCTGCATAGCTGAAGCAACAGGACCAGCAGGATCATCAGAAGCAGTTGAGGGGCAAGAACTGCAGGACAGGTAGAAACAGTATAAGCTGAAGATGTCAAATGGACAAATTGACTGTCATGTATGGAAATACGGCAGACCTTGGGTTGTTTGTGGTAGAGGTCTCTTCTGAAGGGAAGCATTCAGTGAATCGTTTACTGCAGTACAGTCTTGTCATCTCATGAAGCTGAGACTGCTGGAGCCCTTGGGCTGGAGAAATACTGTACCTTGGGAGAAACTATTAGTTTGGTGGATGACTTTGACTACAGTTTGCACAATATTTGTGGCACCGTATATGTTTACATTTAACAATGTAACAATTTTAGAAATATAAGCTATTGTATATTCCTTGCAGAAATAAGATGTATAGTCTATAATTGTATATTATATTTATAAATTCAAAGAATAGTGGGCTGTTTGTTAAATCCACTGGATCTTACAGGAACAGATAAATCATGTCTAGAGGCTGATTAGTGAAAGTGTGGTATTTTTTTACAGCCAATTTTGTGCTAAAACCTGGTCTGGACCAGGTTATGTGTCTGAGAATATCTTTGTCATTAATTCCAGGTCTAAAATAAAATGTGGGCGACACCGTCCATAGACTGTTGACTGCCCTTCATCTGTTCTTTTATTAACATAAAATAATTAGTGCCCACATGGTGTTATATAACTGACACTTTTGACTATAAATCTGTAGACCATTATGTATGATTTCTTTTAATTATTTTGCATGATTTTAAATATTGGTAGCAGAAACAATGTGTATTCTTTAATTATTATTATTATATACAATATTGCAGTTCAAAGAACAACAGGCTGTTAGATAACAAAAATAAAACTTCATTCTAACTTAGTTGTTTAATCTATGTATATTGCACCTCTAGTGCCAGAAAACAATCAACATTTTTTTTTTTTTTTCCTGACCTGTACACCACCGTTTTTTGTCTAAAGAAAGTTCATGCACTGCTGATTCAATGGTCTCCTCCCTGGAAGGCTCTGATGGCTGCTCCTGGAAAACTAACCCAGAAAAAAAGGGGCAAATTTTGAGATAATGTTCACATGTGTTGACTCTTAGTACAGATAAAGTGCAGACAGCCCATCTTCTTCCACAGGCTTTCAGCCTGAATGTTATACCAACAGTGATGGGGCCAGCAGACAGATCCAAACATCATGTTTCTTCTCCCATCTGCAAAGAGACAACATGCCATCATGTATTCTACAAATATTGGCAGCAGTATGGGCTCTCTCTTAACGCCTGTCCGATTCCATGTCAAATTAACTTTCAAAAATGGCATTCCTGCAAGGGAATATGTTGGTTGCTTCCTGTGTCGAGGGTGGCTAAGCAGAGTGAAAATGTCAATAAATCGTTGTGTTTTGTTCTGGGTGGGAGAGCTGGAGATGTCTCAGGAAGAACTATGGAGCAGTTTTCTGTTTAGCTTCCCCCCCTCAGCTATGCCTGGTCTTGTTGTAACAGGAATCACTAAAGGTTTAGCTGTGACATTTTAAGATGATATTACCACTGATTACAATGACACCATGCCTGGGAGCCTGAATTCTATCAAACATAGAGAACATGTCATATTGTAGACAAAGTCATGCAATGCCTTTTTGTTCAAAAGAGAGAAGTTATTTTTTTTAGATAAAAGTCATTTATGTCTACAGGCATTTTTTTCCTATCATATCAGAAAGTCGACACATGAATCACACATTCACACAAACAATTTGTTGGAAGTTGTGCTTTGACACAAGAGAAACATGTGGAGAGAATGCATTTTGAAAGACAGTAAGAAAAAGATGTTATCTTACTGTTGGTTAACAACTCAGATTTCTATTCTCTGAGATCAATAAATCACTGCCAGTAAATTACTTACAGTGGAATAGTGAGCGATGCCTTTCAAGTGATTCATTAGCATTTTCATTCAGTGTTTTTGTTTTCTGAAGCATCCTCTGCTCCTTTCCTGAAAGGTCAATGGGAAACGTTTGGTGTCTACTTTATCTGCATGAGCCAAATCTCAAGTTCAGCCAAGTACGAAATAAGATTATCTTTATAGAAGCCAGTGTGAGAATCTGGCCATTGAATCTTATTCAGAGAAGTATTAATGTCTTAGAGGGTGGAATCAGCCCAAACTGCTATTAAAGTAACTCACGTCTTGAGGGGGATGTTTTTCAATTCGCTGAGTCCCTCATGTTTAATGGAAATTGAATGTCTCACCTTTTACATCAGTTGATCTAAACGTTTAATAGATTCTTTTGAATGATATTAATCTTTTCCATTATATCTTTGTTGTGGATAAGAGTAAGGCATATTCTTTATTTCAAGCAAAGCAACCCATTAACTTCCTGGACACACCTGAGGTGTGGTATGTGAAAAATCTGCAAAGCAGAATTAAAACCTTTGCCAACACAAAGCAAGGTTTGCTCTGTTATTTTTTTTAAAGCTTATATTTAAAGTTAGAAATGCAAATGCCGTTTTTCCCCCCTCTATTATTTCCCGGGTATGATTGACATTTACTGAGAGCTACACTATTTGATCCCACCATTAAAGTCAAATGTCATTGCGTGCACTTTATGACATTTTCAAATTAACAAAGAGAACTATGGTAATACAGTGTCAGGTGGAAAAAATAGAGTCAGAACATAGACATTTCATCATAAGTAGTCATTCTTTTAGCCCAAAATTGCTGATGGCAGTCTCCAGAGAGAGCAGATGCTGTTGCCTTCTGGCTCTAGGCTTCACCGTTCCATTCCAGTAACTTCCTCTGTGCTGCCAGAGATTTGCTACTGTAAAAACTGCTCTCTCTCAGGGCATCCAGGTGAAGAAAACACTAATACAATAGGTGTTTTATATTTCTGCCTCTAAAAAATGTCATCACCAGTCAGCAGTTATCTGGGTTAAGCACATGGGGCTGTGTTAAAATTTAAAATTAAATATATATCACAAGCCTTTCTCATGTTGGCTGTCTATAAGATTGTAGTATCCGATAAGAAAACATTACAACAGTTTATATGAAAGGTCTTTGCAAAGGGAATAAATCTGTCAAGATGGAAATTTCTCCCCAAAGTCATACAATAATCAATCATTTCTGTGGATTTTATTGTGGTCTCCTCACTTTAAATACAGTTGACACAGTGCACTGAAGTCACGTTGTCTTCATCGCGTCACATGACAATTTAAAAATCGTGGCAGTTCATGTAATTGAACTTGCCAATCCTCCTCTGATGCCGGGATTCTTCTGCTGTGATGAAACCACATTTGCCCTTCAAATGTTTACACTATAGCAGCTGACTGGCATGAACATAATCATTCGGTCATGTCCCTGTAACAGCCATATGTTATGTGTCTGACAAGAAAATACCAGCTTCTGTTGGCAAATGAGCTGGGTATATGCCTTTGCTTTGGTCGATGATGGAATAATTGCATCTTCCTTTTTATTCTCTGCTGCTGCCAAAGACCAAAACTGCTCAGAAATGTTATCATTCTAAAACTGACACACACACGGACAGAAAGTTATATATGTTTTTTTTTTTAACCAGTCGACTGTTGATTCAAATTTCAGGAAAAGAAAAGAGAAATACTGTATGTCAAATCTCTGCTTGTCTACTTTTCCATCTGAGAAGAATTCATCAGAAATCTCTGTCTAAACCCTTATGACCAGGTCAGAGTGTCTCATGCAACCTTTTGTGGAAAGCACTCAGCCCGACAAATAGACCCTAACCTGTTTTATACCTGCTGTTTGCACTCCAAAGGCAGCTCACTCGGGCTGATTATGTAGACTCTCCCTGGCACTCTCCATCCCAGAGTATTTGTTCTGGGCCACTGCTGACATGTCATGAACACCTGGTATCACATGGCATAGTCCTTTTAAAAACCTTTCTACAAGTAATAATGCAGTTTCCAGTTATCCAGTGAAGACATCCTATCCTGTGGAAAGAATATGACACTTTTTCTGCAAAACAATTGTAAAAGAGTAAAGTCAAAAATTAAATTATGATGATTTTTGCAAAAAAAAAGTATTTAACTCAGTGTTTGTTTTGACTGAAAACCGACAAGAAGAAATGTAAGTTTTATGTTGTTTTTTTTTTTGCAGCAGTTCCACCTACAGTATCTCTCAAGAGAGAGAGGGTAATTTTGAAATTACCAACAATGATGGCACTTTTGTGTGATTGCTATAATATCTGTGTGGGTGGACACTATCCTCGAACCCGTTAAACATAACCATACACAGTATGAAATGAGGTTCAACCCCTGTATCTTTGAGCCAGTAAGCAAACATCATTGGCTCGACTGAAGCTGATTCAGACACGTCTCTTAATCACAGAAGGACACAGAAGACACAGCACAGCCTACTATCCATGTACAGAGGTAAATAAATGATAGAAGAAAGCATTTTGCATTTTCTTTGGCTGGTTTAAAAAGGATCTGTGCTCGTTTCCGATCTTTTGTCTCCTCCAACCTCAGGTTCTCGACCAGGGGCCTAGGAGCCTTAGGGTTCTGTGCAGTATCTTAGCTGTTCCTAGGACTGCACTCTTCAGGACACATAGATCTTATGTAGTTCCCGGAATCTGTTGGAGCCACTCTCCCAGGTTAGGTAATATAGCCCCTAGTGCTCTTATCACCACGGGCAACACAGTTGCATACACAGTTGCCTTTACTCCCCACATATTCTCCTGCTCCCCTTAAGCTGTTGGTATTTCTTGAGGTTCTCATGTTCCTTATTCCTTACTTTGCTGTCACTTGGGATGACCACATCTATCACCACTGCCCTCCTCTGCTGTTAATCAATGACCACTATGTGTGGTTGACTAGCCACCACCAGTTTGTCTGTCTGGTCTGTCCAGCCCCACAGGGTCTTTGTCTGCGTATACTATCTTGACCCCCGGACCTCCAGTTCATACTGCTAATATTTCTGTACACTATTCTAGCCACTTGGTTGTGGCGTTACATGAATGCCTTCCCAGCCAGCATCTTACGCCATGCTGTGATGTGCTGCACCTTCACCTTGGGTACCTGTGTGGTGTGATATACTCGAGCCTCCACTGATCTGGTGCTTAGGACCTGCCTGATTCTGTACAGTCTCTATGCTGTCTCTATGTATGTTTTTATAATATCATATAAATAAATTACCTGGAATCCTTTTTTTAATATTTATTTTCCGGTTTGTTCAAGTGAACTTCATTTCACACTTACCATGCACACAAACTCCCCCCCTCCACCGACAAAGGAGATGTGGAAAATGTCTCATATAAGAACTGAAATTGTATGCTTTCTTCTGTAAAAAGAGGTGATTGCATATCAAGTTGGCTGGTTGAAGTGCCTACTGTGTATAATTCCTGTGTAGTGGGAAGGGAAGCATTTTTCTTCCAACCAATGGAAGAGTGAGTCAGGTTTATGACTATGGGGAGCAGAGGGTGGCCTTTATTTCCCTGAGAAGAGTCATTATTATTGCCTTGCAAATTTATGGCTTTCTTCTGGAGAGAACCTACCAGCAGAGTTCCTGTCATTTCTCTTACTATCTTATGCATTATTGATAAGTGTATGGACCTATCATCCTTTGTGTGCCATTGCCATAACTCAACGACAGAAAACAACATAGTGTAGATGCGAAGAGTGACTCTCTGTATTTTACACCGCCATTTTTATGAGGACTTGTGAAAGAGAATTTATGACAATATCAAGTGCAATATCCACAATGCTGACCCCATTCTTAGAAAAAATAAAATAAAAATGTGGTCACTTTTCTGTTTATCGAAATATTTGAAGATAAAGAATAATTCCACTGTCATTTTTGATTGACTAATAATTGGGTCATCAAATAAATGTCAGTGTCATAAACCAGTTTGACATTTGGCTTCACATGGTGATAATGGAGACACATATAATGACTACAAACATATGTGGGCTAAAAGCAAAAAGCTGTGGACCAGGTAGAAAGAAGAAGAGCGGTTTATCTTTTTGTGCCACTGAAAGAGGTCACATGCATTAAATTCCAATTCCAGAGAGAGGCAAGATATTTAAATTTTATGGCTGCACTGGGCTGTGTAAGAGAAATGTGTCACACGATAAAGCCAGAACAACTGATTAATTGTGGGAGTCTGCTTTAGTGTAATTTGTCCTGATAAATGATCATTATGAGGTCTGTACATAGCCGTTATGGTGAGACAATTCTATCATCATACCACCATTTGTTCAGGGATAATAACATTTAGACTTTTCCAACAAAGAATGCTCTCCTCTGACTCTGTCCTTCACCTGTCCGTGAACAACACCACTGTTCAAAGAGAAGCCAAGAAGCAAAAAAAAAAAAAAAAACTGTCCACGCCCAGATATGTCTCTTTTTCGCTTTGTGAAAAGTACAGGTAAATCTGTGGACATGTGGAGGCATACAACGTACAGCTTTATATACAGTATACAATAGGGGCGATCACCGCATAATATTAAGAAGTTAATCAATTATGCTTTATTTGGTGCCTCCTACACATGTTACATCTTTCTCTCAGTCTCTCCCATTCCTCCATGTCTCCTCTCACTGAAGGACCCTTCACATCAGCAGCAATCATCCTGTTTAGACAGCTGAGAGGGCTGCCTTTTGAAGCATGGTATTGTATAATTCTGCCTGGGCTTGCAATCATGCTCTTCACTCTGTGATGATGAGGTTAATTTAGATCTTTTGTGTAAATTTAGCTTTTCAGGTTGTTTATATAAGCTGTATAATTCCACTGTTTAACATGTTCATTAGACTGAACTGTCAGATTCCAACACGGTCTTCATTTAAAAAATTTAAATTGATTGCATTGGTATTGTTTTCAAATCTAAACTGGATGGATGGATGGATGACTTTTGGATGGATGGATGGATGGACAGACAGATCTGAAATCTATGCCATTACACTCTAAACAATTATACTTTACTGCACTGCACTATTCTATGCTAAGCTGTACTATGCTATACTAGACTGAATTGCCCCATGCTATTCTGTACTGTACTATGCCAATCTGCATTGAATTGGTTTATATTGTAGAGTAATGTAGCACATATGTAATATACAATATGAAAATAATAATAAAAAATAAAAAGCTGTCAGCTGCAGGGTCCAACAAGCACTAAATAATAAATCAACAGCACTCCTTATGAAATAAGTAAATAAGTAAATCAATGTAAAATCAAATGTAAAAGTGCATAATACTGTACATATCAGTCTGTAAAAGCCAACTGACAAAAAATTGTAATATTTGTATTTCTGCTTTTTACATCTTCTGCTTTTAAACAATTGAAACAAAGTGTACTTAACAGTACAAGTAACAGGAATAATTATCTGCATCAGCGTTGTAAGACCAGTCCTGCATGACCTCTTTTGTCACATACATGATGACAACACGCAGCTCCAAAAGCATAGAGTTCAGAGATGACAATATTATCACTGGCCTGATTCCCAGGAATGATGTGACGGACAACAGTTAGGGGGTTGGAGCCCTTTCTTCAAGACAATAACATCCGTTACAGACATCTGTATTACCAAGGTGATGGTGTTGATTTTGAGTGTATAGGAAGCATATGTTCCCATTATCTCCACACCCACAGCACTGTAGAGAGAGTTAACAGCATCTGGTTCCTCAGGGTCTATATTAACGTGGACCTTGGATGCTCAACTCCTGTTGAGTCAGAGGTGAGGGCTGTTTCACTGATGCCCTTTCTTCCTCGGGAGATTGAAGAGGTTTGGCAAGGACAAGAAGATATCCTACAACTGATACAGATGTACTGTTGAGAGCCTCCTGTCTGCATCACAGCCTGGCATTAACTGGAGCAGCACCAGATCTGAACTGAGTTACTGACACTCGCCTTAATGCCGCAAACACAAGTGTAACTAGATGTTAATTAATACATTAAAATGTATCTGTGGAAGAAACATTTGGTTTGTATTCATTGCAACATACTGTATATTTACTGTTTTACTCAAATTGTTTTGTCATATTTTGCCTTATTTGTCTCATCTGATGTCACCTAACTTGACTATGTCCTGTCTTTATGTTTGCAATCTTTCATTTTTTTTTACACATTAAATCATGGAAATTAAATCATGGAATAAAGAGACAAAATTATTTTCAGGCCCTGTATCTAGTGGAGCAAACGAAAAGCATAAGGACAATAAATGTCACCAGTGTCTTACATGGCTTGTGTAATCTTCAGTGTTGTACTATGCATATGGGTAAATACAAATACATTTAATTATGTATGCATATATCCCAGATGTTGTTTGTAACATAGAATGTATGAGGTTTTAAGTCAGTTTATCAAGTAGAACTATCAAGAAGTTTATCTGACACCCATTGTTATATTGAAAATGACACATCCAAGACAAACTGAATCTGTTTTATTCTGGAGCTTTTATGACTGTACTGTTGAGAGTTTGTCTGAGTTATTTTATAAATCCATTTAATTTATTCATGCCGTCTTGGTTAAGCTTCTCTCTTTGTTTTATCAGATTTCTCCTGAAACAGAAAGGGGAAGTTTAGGTGTAAAGTCTTCTTTCTTATTTACATGTTTTTGATTTATTTAGTGTCTGCTTTTTTACTTTTGGGTGGATGTTTTTCCACAATTTTCTCAGTCTAAAATCATTATTCTTAACAAAAGCAAATGCATTGCATCTGTCATTTTAGCAAATGTCCAAAACAACAAATATTCAAGTGGCAGAATTGTCTGGTGGAGCCATTGTAGAGGCTTTTGTAGAGGGCAAATACTGTAGATCATGGATTATGGTCTTTAAATTAAAGACTTTGTTTTTGAAAGGACAAACGATTAATCCGGTTTTTCAAATCCCCTCATTATCCTCCCTTGTGGCACCCAAGTGGATTTGTTTCTACATGAAATGTAAGTTCTTATAATCAGGTCACAATTAGCACTGTATGTAAATTTATGTAAATAAGACTCAGTGATTTCCCAACCTGCTGGGCACCATATAGTACTGAGCAGAAGTAGCTCAAACAACAAATGTTTGGGACTGTTTTCAGTTGTGGGTTAATACACACTGGCTCTCTGGTGAGTAGCCAATTACAGATATGCATTGACTCAGAATAAATTACAGTGATCTATTTAGTGTGTTGAAGACACATGGAACTCACGTTTAATAGTTTAACAGCATTGTAGATCTATGGAAATGAGCAATATCAGACACAGATGCAATACCTGTTAGTGGAATCAGTTACACATTTGGTGAGTAAAAATGTGTGTAATGAGCTTAATTCTTTGTGAGGGGTTTTAAGTTTCTGATTTCACATTTATGTAAAGTCATCTCTGCAAGCTATACACATCAGTTTTCTTTTTTTTTTTAATTATTTTACTTCCAACTTGGCAACAATTTGTCAATGACATCTTAAAAAATATATTTAACATATATAACAATATATATTCAAAAAATGTGCTGCACACAGAGCATCCAGTTCATTTTCTATGGAGTAAACCCATTGGATCAACTTTAAAGACAATACCTTGACTTGACCATATGGTTTATGATTTTCTAAATGGCTCCACTTCTCTTTAGGAAAAGAATGGGAATTTAATCACACACCTTTGGCAGGCTTAGCAAGGCAGCTGTGGCCGTCAACAGTCTCATCGTGTCAGGAGAGTCTGCCCTTGAAATACAAAGAACCTCTGCGGACATCGATTCACTTCTGCCACTGTAGTGCTTGTCATGATCACAAAAGGCCACCACTCAGAACCTTTTAATGACACGGAGCACTCTGGGTAATAAAATAGGTAAGCTATTTATGCTCCCTACATACCCAGCAAACACTCTCATCAATGCCAGTCCCTGTTCACTAATAATTTCAGGTCAGGGCTAATGATATACTTAATTATCCTGGGTCCAAGCCAGAAACGTGAAGATGACACAATTTTGTAACAGAATACCAGTATTACAAGGTTCCTGATGCGTAATTACACAGCTGTTATGAGTAAATCAGGTATTGTATATGGGCTTGCAGTTGATTTGTGCCATCATGTCACATCCCGTTTTCCATTTTGAGCCAAGGACAAGCCGATACGCCTCAGTTGCTCTTATAATTATTTCTGCTTCTCTCCCTTTTCTATGCCCAGTCTCTCTGTCGTGCTCTCAGTCTGAGTCCAGGCCTTGGTGTCGATCCCTGAGGACATGAGGCTGGAATGCCTATCTAGTCTGTGTCTGAAGATGGGGACTATCTTAGATTGAATACAATTTTCTAAATCAAGACCGAGGATTTAAATGAAATCTTACAATGGTATCTCTTGGGTTGAGTTGGTCACTCAAGTGTGCTGCTCTGATAGACTGATAGCACAGCCAACTTATTATTATTATTATTTTTTTAAACACCCACATGCCACAGATTGTAATGTAGATGCTACACAGCTTATGAGTAGTTTATGTTGTTCGTCCATTCTTCAGCTCTTCAATCAGTTTTGTTTATACAGCCGTCTAATTTGTTGAGAAAGGATAGATTATAATCCATGGGACAATCCTTGAATTATTCTTGTAATATGCACACAGACAGAAGCACCGTCCCCAGACATGTAAGCTTCAGTGGTTGTCTGTGTTTACCAGATAAAGAGGAACAATGGTTCTAATAGGCAGCAAAGAGTCTCCCCAACCAGCGTTTTCAGTGCTACACATTTGTTTTCACAAAGACTAAATGGGTTTTGAGAGGCAGATTAAGGATACTGGTCAGGGGCTCTGCATTGTCAACTATGATGAGTATGGTAAATGTGTGTTGGTATGATAATTAACACATTTTCTGAGTTTGACAGCAGACAAAAAAGCCATACTTTTCCCAGTTTTGGGAAATTTGTTACACAGATTGTTAATTATTGTTAATATAATCTCATTTAGTCCATTTGCTTTGCAACTAAGCTTTAGTTGTGATTGAATAGTTTAGCAGTTTTATGTTCCTCTTTTGTCTGAGTTCAAAACAATGACCGTCTTCATAGGGGCTTTGTTTCAGCACATTTGTATTCTGCAAAGAAGCCTGATGTCTAACATCGGCAAACAGCACAGTTTGTCTGGTCAAGAGTGTGTGATACTAAATGGCCTGTATGACTTTGAAATTAAGAAATATTCGGATTCTTTAATTGCAACATGTATGATCAATAAATTTCTCAAAAACAATTGATTTAATGACAGCGTGTTAACATAGTGACACGGTCAAAGTAGTCGATTGGAGTGATGAATCAGTAGATAATGATCGCCTCTGAACTCCCCCCCCCCAACTTTGTGCAGCTTTAGCAAGGGGAAGCGTTGGGTTTGATTTCAGGCTGATGAACTAGTTGAATAATCTTCTCATAAATGTCTTATCAAAAATGCAAAGTTATTCATTCCAAAGTTTCAGGTTCTACACTTTTGTTGGATTTTGCAGTTACGTACAGAGTAAAATTGATGTTTGAAGGAAATTGGGACAGACATACTGTATTTCATAATTTTTCTGCCTCCCTCCTTGATACATATTTATTTTCGGCACCACTGCAATTATACTTTTATAACAACCAGTTTAACAAACACGAAAAGAAACAACATTCTCCTGCTTTGGTCTCTTTGTCTCTCTCTCTCTCTCTCTGTGTGTGTGCAGTCCAGGCCAGAGCTGCAGCATCTGACACACACATACATACACATATAAAATCTAGTGTGGTGCAAAATAAGTGAAGGTCCCACTGTTCATTTGTACAGCATATAAAAATAAAATCACCTATTTATCAAAATATGTATGAAAAACTAAACTTTAACCATTTTGGTAACAGAATACTGACATACCTCACATGCTTTCTATATAAAGTGTGAAGAGGTAAAGTGTTCTGTTCTTACATCTGATTTAGACTGCCCTCTCGGGATTTTGAAGGATGACACAAAGTCTAGACTTTCAGATGTGAATACTGTTACTGGAGAAAATTTTCATTTCATTTTATTTCAAAAAATATCTATGGAACACAGATGGTTTTACTCTGCAAAGTGTGACCATGGGAACTGTTTGCAAAGACTTTTTGTCCGCAGAATCTTACCGAAGTAGATTTTGTGTTTTGTTGGGTAAAGTGGTCAGTTGAAGCTGGGGACACACTGCACAACTTTGAAAAGACTTGGAGTACACACTAGCCGACTGAGAGACTGGAGACCACACATTTAACGACCGGGTCTGATGAGGGATCACAGACTACGTGACTGGTCAAACTAACGGAAGCCAACTGAATCCATCAAACTCTCACAAGAGCAACAATTTGAAGGGTAAACAAACATTGCAATTGTTTTTTTGTTTTTTTTTTTTGTTTTTTTGATATTCCTGCTACTTTCAGTCGACTATTTCCTGTGTCCCACCCACTCTTTTTCATTGGCTGTTGGCAACATGTGTTTAGAGTTGGGTCGGTACTCATTATCTATTTGCATCCAGAGTTGGCTGAAAAAAAAAGAAACACATTTGACTGACAGCAAGTGAGGTCGGGTCATGTCTGTTATCCTCACACACTTGCCGATTCGAGTCTTTACCCCTCACTAAACTACACACTTCTGTGCCAACTAGCCATGCCGACTGTTCCCAAACAGTGCTGACTGGTGCAGACTCGGGACACACTACAAGATTGTACCCACTATTCAAAGTTGGGCAGAGTCTGCACCAGTCAGCACTGTTTGGATTGGGTGTCTCTCGTCCCCAGGAGGTGTGACTGAGTCCTTGATAGACAGACATGACTGTCTGTTAGAACATGACAACATGCCCTCTTGCCTCATGTTAGCTGCGCTAGTCATCTATGTTTATTTTAGACCATGCGGTGTGTCATTAATAGCTCCAACCGCAGGGCTGATGATCTCTGAAGTCTCCGGTATACATCCCTCCACCCTATTATTTGAGAGTAAACAACACGAAGACAGATTTGTTCTGCTGCTGTGGGAAAAGAAGATTAGCAAAGATTATTAACAAACATGTTGGATTAAATAGACAGTGTCACTTCCCTCCTGTTTTTATATATATATTTACAGAAAAACTGTGGTTGAAAAGAATTTGGAACGCAACAGCTCAGACCAGCAGTATGGTTAAAACATTACGTCTCAGCTTGAAATCAGGCCGTGCATGCAAGCATTGGACACAGAGCTGCATGGATTCAATCTTCTCGGTCCCAATTAAAGTGAGATTTACTGACATCAGTCACAGTTCATCACAGTGATTATGCTCAAGCTGTTCTCTGTGGGGATGATACAGAGCTTATGGGAGCTGCCACTAATTGGAAGTTCTCACTCCTTCACTTTGTGTCTACTCATAACCTGTCCCTTTCATTGCGATATATCATATTGTTACCATTCTTTGAAGGGTATTTGCCCCCGACTAAGTTATAGTCTACATTTATTTATTTTATTTCTTTATTTATGTAAGTGTGTGATTTTTTCCCCAATTTTGAGTGTGGCATGGACAGTGGTGCAAATTAGCAATGTGCATTCAAATCATGTACTTTACTGCTTTACTTTATGTAGTGTCTGTACTAATACACTCCCATATTATGATACAGTCCCTTCATTTTTTTTAACACTGACTTTTAATCTAAATGATTACCATATAGTATATGTAATATAAAACATCAAAAATAGTAAATGTAAAACTTTTCATGGAATATTTCATGGTTTCAGACAAGGCATTGTTTTTATAAAGCATTTTCTTTATTATCATACATTTTACAATCCGCTAAATAAATCAATTGATCAACAAACTAATCTGATTAATCTATGATACAAAATATCAATAAAATACCATTGTTTCACCTCAAGCAAAAGTTACATTACACTTAAATATAAGGGCTCTGTATGTGCCACAAAATACATATACAGACCATCTCTCTATAATAAGTACAGTACCAGTCAAATGTTTGGACACGCCTTCTCATTTAATGTGGTCCAAAGGTGTGTCCAAACTTTTAACTGGTACTGTAGTTTTAATTAACAGTGATGAGGTTTTCAAACGAGGTATCTGTAAATACTTAAAACTTATAGAAGTATAAGTTATATCAAACAGTCAATGCCATTTCTTGGTCAGAGAAACATTGAGTTCACCCAGTCTTGCATTGGTGCACTGTTCACTCAGACTAAGTTCAATACTGGCCCAGTGATTTTTGGTTAATTGAAATTAAACCAGAATTTAAATAGAAGTCCCATAAGCCATGAACTTATCTGCTTTTCAGATAATGTTATCTAAGGTTGTAAATAAATGTATTGATTTACTTGCATAAGCAATTTTCACCCATCTGAAGACGAGAATCAATATGCACCTTGCAGGGACACGATAAGGAAGGATCATTTAAAGATTCATCTGTAATGATGGCATTGTTCTTTTAATCAAAGGCTCAGCCATGCATGTATCTTTTATTGCAGGTGCTCAAGGCCTGGGACTAAGGGATTGTAATCACGTAGTATGTTGACATATGGTCAGAATATTTGACCTTGCACTGTTAGGTTGTTAAATATGTAGAAATGTGTATTAGTCTCAACTAAAAATACATAGACTACTGAAATATTCGGTGGCCTGGCCTGTGGCCGCATTTAAATTGTATTTAAGATTAAAAATAATAATAATACTAATCTTAAATCTTAAGAATGCACAGTTTTCTCCAGTTAATCTAGTACAGTTCTTACGACTGTACTAAATTAAAGCAAAACTTTAGAATTCATAGTGATACTAAGAAAATACATTGATTTTATCTTGAAAAGTGAGATGTAAATTTGGTGGCAGGATGAGGTGAATTTTGGGAATGTTTTTTTTAGAGAAACTCTGATATCATTACACCAGACATTAAATATTCTAACTTATTTAACTGCTGTGCCCTTGATGACTCTTAAGCTGTGGTGGGGGCCCTTTTGAAAATAATACCTTTAGATAAAGTGCAATTTAATAGAGAGAGTCATGTTTCCCTTTGACCGGGTCCTCATATGATAGTGTCAGTCTCCAGTGCCATCTAGTGGTCCAAAGATAATAATAATAATAAAAATACATTATGTGATGCATCTTTTGGATTCTTGGTTTGACTCAAAAGTCCCTTAGGGAATTTATAAAGCCATTATTATAACTGTGGTGAAAGAAACATACACTTTTAAATGACTGAGGAAAAACCATTAGAGTTTACAGTAATAATACTATTGATATACATAAAATAACAACTGAAGCACAAAATGTTAATCTAAAGGTCCAAGGAGTCAAATAAACCTATTCAAAGTAAAACGATTTCTTTTCCATTAATAGTGAGTATACAGTGTTATTCATCCATCTGCTTCATGCTGGTTAATCATCTTGGATTGTTTGAAGTTTGACTCCCTCTTCAGAAGTCCTCATCTCTGCAGCCAAACTCTGCTTCCGCTCCTCATCCAGTTTCTTGTAGTTGTAGAAATGCATGACAAAGAAAAATATGCCACATGCCGTCATTACCACACCACAAGCATAGTACATGTATTTATAATCCCCAAAAGCATCCACCAAGGCTCCTGAAAGAAAAGAAGCAAATTTATAAATTATTGGTCACCATTTTACAAATTCCTTGATTTTTTTCAGTGTGGATTTACAAACCTGCAATTGGTGGTCCGAGAAGCACTGGTCCACACTCGATGATGGTGACAAGTCCAACTGCACTGGAGAAGCGTTGAGCTCCAATGAGGTCCATCAGAACTTCAAACAGCAGCGCACAAAGCATCCCAAAAGCCATTCCAAAGAAGACAGTATAAATTACCAGACCTACATATCCATGTGCCAGTGGGCACAGAAGGTGACACACACCATTGAATAAAACAGCAAAACTAAATAAATATTGGATCCTTGGCCTAATCCACTTGGTGTTGCCAAGGAGGCCAGTTGCTGGTCTGACAAACATGTCAACCAGAGCAAAAATAGAAAGCAAGAAAGCAGATGAATATTGATCAATCCCTTGATGTCTGGCATATGGTGCCAGAAATACCACAGGTGCAAAAAGGCCAAAGAACATGACCACATTACCAATGAGGTAAATGAGGAACCCTCTGTGTTTAAAAAGTGACAAATCTATGAATCTTTGCACACAGCTGCTCTCGTTTTGGTTTTCTTCAATTTGGAGGTTAGGTGACTGTGCACTGTCTTTGACAGTAGGATCTTCCTCGGAGGCTGCCTCTGATGTTTCAGTCTTTGGTTTAGGTCTAATACTTTTGTTGACTGGTCTCATTAGAGCACCAGCTACGCAGCAGTTCAAAACAATTGATCCGAGGATGAGGAAGCTCCCTCTCCAACCAAAACAGTCAAAGAGAAATTGATTTAAAGGAGCCAGAGTGAACAGAACAACTGGACTTCCTGTCATAGCAAGCCCGTTTGCTAGCGGCCTTTTGACCTGGAAGTACGTCCCAACAATTGTAAGGGATGGCTGCAGGTTGAAGGCAAGGCCAAAACCTGGTGTAACAAAAGAAAAAAAAAAAAAAGAAAAACATTTTTATTGGACAACATGAATAATTTGTTTTGCTTAGATTAATACAGAGCAAAGTGAGAAAGCAATGTAAACATTCATGCAAACTGAGAAACACTGAGCCTGTGAAATCATTAGTAAAATGTTTAAACAAAATCTAACATAAATTCCTGTGAAGGAACTGACGAAGCAACATAATCAGCAGCTGATTTAGCTAATTAATTTCTTAACCTTCAGTGTCACCTCTAAAGTTAGACTTTGGTTTAAACTTTATCATAAACCGCATCACAATAAAACTGTATTTGTAGATCCTCCCTTAAGACCACCTTAATTTTTTTACAGGGATTAAAGGACAATTACAATGTATAATTACATATAATTTGCAATGTTTTTGTTGCAAAATGTTAACAGAAATACATAGTAAAAAGCTAATAGTTCACTGCCTGTACAAAACTACAAATATGGCTTCATGTAGCCTATCTGTACTATTTTTTTAGAGAACACAAGTTGCCAGTTGAAGATAATATTGCTAGAAATGTTTTGATTACAAATTATTGCTTACTAATTTTTTAAAAAAGCAAAGCATTAGTTGAAACCCATTCTTATTATATGGTTGTCACGGTCCAACAGCTATTTTCTTGTGGTGTTTTTATCTGTGCCACTACTAGATTACAGATTAAGTTTAAAGTCTGAGAAGTTGTTCAGAGATCATTAGTAGTGAAGTTGTGTTATCTGGCTTACATGCATGCATGTTTGAATTTCCTTCATGCAACTCTGGAATGCTTTAAAAGGACTTATTTGACAAGGCATAAACATATAATAAATAAATAACAAATTCCTTACAAATATTTAAACATTGAGTGGCCAACACTGACCCAACTCAGTGAGGTGACACTGATGATAAAAAATGTACCAGTTAAACAACAAGCATGTGTGCCAGTTCTGACCAAGCAATATAAAACATATATTACAATGTAACAGAAGCAACCTTGGTAGCAAAATTACATATTAAGAAACATTTTACTGAATAACTGAAAACAGAATATATAACTATTGTGAAATAAAAATAATAATTTACCTCCAATAACTCCAACACAAAGATATAGATGTATGATACTAGTGCCAAAAGAAGCAAGCACCATGGCGGAACTAACCATCAGCCCACCGACCATAACCACTGGTCTGCTGCCATAACGGTTGACAAGTATACTACTGAGAGGTCCTGCACAGAGGAAAGGAAAAATCTCACTTTATAGCAAATAATGTGTTCAACCTAAATAGAGGGCAAAAAATCGATCATTACTTTTCTTCATTTAATGGCTCATAACATGTGGTATATGGGAATTGGAGAATTTGCTTCTAAAATATTGGATGCCACTGACCTGCTGCATACATAGAGGCAAGCATGACTGAAGACACCCAGGCAATCTCACTGTAGGAAACTGAAAAATATGCCTGAATTTCCTTAAAATAGACAGTGAGGGACTTGGGAAAGGCATAGGAGAACCCGATAGAGATGAAAGCGCCCAAGACGACAGCCCAGCCCCAGCCTCCATCTGGTGGGGTGTAACCTAATTTGGTTGCTGCAGCAGGGGGCATGATTGCGTCACCGTCTGTGGAGTGGGAACAGGTGAAAGAGTATAAATGGCTGCACATTTTTTAAAACACTGGTAAGAATAACATTATGAATCACCTCATTACATTAAGTTTGCAGATCACAGAAGCTCATCTATGTATAATCCTGGAAAACATATTGCACAGAATGCTGCTGCAGTGCCCGGCTTTGGCTGTTTGTCTCCCTAATGAAACACCTGGACATTTTGATTTAACCCTATCGACATAAATGTATTTTGACCTTGTCATTTTGACTGATCATCACAACTTTAAAGGGTCTTTTTGAGGGTTAAGACTTTTTACATTTAGGGTTAGCATAGAGTTTATGGGTTAGGGTTAGGCATTCGTCTATGTCTATGAGTGTCCTCACTAAGAGCTCTGTGCAAGAGTGTGTGTACACTTGTATTTGTGACCTCTTTAGGAGCTTTCTAGAATATACACTGACCCTTTCAGGACCAGTAGTCCTAGTGGAGACCAAAGTTGGTCCTAATGAGGCAGAAACTCATTTCTGAGGAACTGGCTACATTTAGGATTAAGAATTGAATTATAATTAGGTTAAGGTCAGGGTTAGGCATTAACTGGTAATGGTTTAGGTTTAGGTCAATGGTTTGTCTAGGCTGTCCAAATTAATGGAAGTCAGTACAATGCCCTAAGAAGAATAGTGGTGCAAACCTGTGTGTGTGTGTGTCTCCTTACATGTTGAAGTTGTATAAGAATAAATATTCCTTCAGGTCCAATTTTGTGGCTGCTTCAGATGACTTTTATTCACTGCACAGTGGAGACAGATGATAGCACCAAGGCAGTACACTCCAGTCTGATTTAGAATGAGGCTTTATATAGTTTCATCAAAGCAAGTCTAAAACAATGGATTGTGGGCCGGACAAGACCAATAATCTGTGTAACACACAGGTATAACCAGCTCTAGAACAGGAATTTTACTCCACAAAGTGCTGTGCTTTTTACAGCACATAGACCAACAATGTAACTATTTGAAAGATAATGAAAACAACCTAGAACATCAGTTTTTATTAATCTAATGAATATTATAGCTGATAGTTCAAGGTACTTAGTTGCAGTGCATAAACAATATCCAACATAACAAATCCAGTAATGATTTACAACATCTAATCAGTGTCCCAGAATGACCCAGAATGGCACAGTGGTCATGCAAAGCTATTAAAGCAATATCTTCTAGTTCACATTCTCTGACAGTTGACAATTTTATATCGAATGCACTGATTCAACAGACTGGTATTGTTGCAATCCAGTCTGTGGAGCAATGCAGTGTATTACCAACTTCAATATGACTAATCCAACTTTGCAGGATTTCACCATCCACGTCACTATAAATGTTAGTACCTCCTCTATTAGTTACATTGGTTCACACAGGACTGGCAGCCATTCATCTCACAGAAGGCCCTAGGACAAACACAAGTTGGTCCCCCACTGCCTCTGTACATGACAGCTTTATTCCCCAAGGCATCCTTAAAATCAACACCATATGACAGAAACATCAACTGCTTTCCACTTTTTTTGACATTTAAATAAAAAACAAATAATTTTAAACCAATAAATATATTAATCAAAATGTTTAAATTTATCTGAATTTTGAATCGTTTGAGCGTGACAAAACAAGTCCGTGCTCTATAAATAGAGTTTGTTGACGCTACGTCATCAGCGTGCGACCTCTTTTGGAGTTACCGAACGGCTTGTGTAACGGAGGGTAACATTTGCCAAGAGCAGTTCCCCTTCTGTATAAAGTCAAATGTTTTCCACGGTTAGACGTCGTTTGGTGTCGCCTTTAGGCAAGTTCCCCTCACCATGTGTACATTCAGCGGCACCTTCCCTCTGCAGACCCCAACAACACCACCACCGGACCTTCAGCTCCGAGTCTGCCGCTGTCAAGGTAAAGCTCCTCCGTCTTTGCCTCTGCTAAATCTACATGTTTATTTTTTAATTATGAAACGAACAAAAACGCAACGAACAAAACGCAATGGCAAGCCGTTTTAATATGTCCAGACTTAAATCTGTGCAGAATTGTCAGGAATTCACGTCTTCTGTGTCACATCCACAATACCCACGATGACTTCTTCCTGGCACAAATTTCATAAATCATAAAGAATGTGGTGACAGAGGCCTGTGGGTGTTTTTCCGGAAAGAGCACTGAAAAGTCAAACATTTTTAAGACTTGTAAGTTGTATGTCTTTCATATGTTGTATTGATATTTGGTCTTATTGTGTTTTAATGTTCTTTTTGTGGTTTGTACGGCTGCTTGCTATTGTAAAATAGACCTTTTTAAAAAACTTTTGTGTAAATTAAAGGTAAAATAAAAATATGGGGTTCACAACACATTCACATACTTTTATAACTTTTCTCACATTTTTTGTGTCAGCGGAACGTCAACATCATGTCAGAATCAGTGTTGTGTTGATTTAGCTTTGAGTATAGGCACATTTAAATACCGTGAACACTTTTCACTTACCAATCAGAAAACTCAGATTGTGGGCCACACAGTGTCATAGTGGCTAGTAGGGATGCAACTAATGATTATTTTCATAATTGATTAATCTGTCGATTAATAATTAATTAATCAATTATTAAGAGTTGTTGATTAATTTAATAATTGATTAATAACTCAATCGAGTAACTGTTTCAGCGATAGTGGCTAGCACTGCTGTCCTAGAGACATGGTTCTCAAACTGTGGAGCTTCCTCTGGTGGTACTTGGAGGAAAATCAGAAATACTGTTCTACTGTGTATATCTGCATTTTTGTTTGGAGTGAAGCTGAGGAATTTTGACTGGAATGCGTAGAAAATTAAAGGAATAACTAAAAAAAAATAAATAAAAATAATAATTAGAGTCACCTTTATATCTTGCTCCATCTTCATCAAATTTCGCTATACAAGTTTCTGACGTATATATTTGGAAGAGGGGGATGATGAGAGACCAAATTAACTTATTGGGAATAAATTGTCCTGTGAAATGTCTGGAGTTGACTTTGCTCGGCCTATTTGCACCACTGTATTTTAACAATGGTAATAGTGTTTCTTTAAGAGCTCAGTGTTTTCTCAGGTAGTATTTGGTATAAAGAGTTTGAGAAACACGGCCTTAGAGCCAAATAATAAAAAAAAGATAGTTTTGTGACCCGTACGATAAAATGGCCTTTCTCTATGAAGGTTAGCATGTTCTCCCCATGTTCATGTGGGTTTTTTCCAGTTTCCTCCCACAGTCCAAAAAACATGCAGAGGTCATAGTTCAAGATATCTATGACCTCTGATATATAGCTATGATATATGTAGGCTCAAACCTCTCCACATGCAAAAATCAAAGAAAGGCAAACACAATTCCAGAACCTCCAATCCCCAGCTAACAATACAATGAAAGCATTCCTCCGCAGAGGAGGTCTAAGGTCCCACCTATCCCACCCACAGTGCTCTCCTTTCATCCCCCACAACAGCATGAGAATTGTAAGACATAGAACAAGTACCTCCAAACAATATTAATTTATAGCACTTGAGTAAACACAATGGTATGCTGTTTACAGTAGCTAGGTTACACTATCAGTCATTTCTTTATGTACTGAAATAACATATTCAAGGGTTGCAACTAACAGTTATTTTCTCAATTAACCGATTAGTTGTTTGGTCCATAAAATGTTAGAAAATGTTCAAAAATTAGGATTGGTGTTTCCCAAACCTTGAATGAGGATGTTCTTAAATGTTTTATTTTGCCCACAAACCATATTATTTATTAAGTTTTAATGATTTCTCTGTTATATGGAGCAAAGAAACAATAAATAAATAAATTAATTAATTAAAGAAGCAAAGAGCTTGCTTAAATTATTAACAAAAACACTCAAACTGATTAATCAAGTGTCCAAATAGTTGCTGATTAATTTAGTAACTGATTAATAGCTGGAACCCAGATATAGTCCCCTTGGGAAATTTCATATTTATGTTCAAATAAAAATGAAGGCTGTTCTAATTGAATTATTATTTTTTTTATTCTTCCACTGAATATTTGACTGAGGATATCTTTGTTTTCTGTATTTTACTTTGTTATGTCATCATTTATTATTTCAACTGGTCTGTAACTGGTAAGTTGTTTGGGCCAGGTCTCCCTTTTAAAAGAGATTTCAAAAGCAATAAATTTAAAGTAAATGTCAGTTTAAAAAATAATACATATATTATGGCATAATGATTATTTGCTTTTACGAGAGTTCTTGCAGCAGTAAAGAAATGTTACAAAGTACATTTACTAAAGCACTTAATATCTCTGAAAAACTTTGATTTGAAGCCATTTATGCTTCACCCTGAAATGTTCTTTATACAAAATGAATTAATGTAGTTTTACTGCTTGAGCAGTGAATATAATTTCAGTTCAGTTCAGTTTTGTTTGAACACATTCTGCACGAGCTGCAGCATAATTGTCTTTGATGTGTAAATTTTTATTCAAGAGCAACATTTGGGTTGCCAGATTTTTGAAAAAAAACATTCAGGATATCTAAGTCATATCTTAAGAGAAAACCCCTCAGTGGACTGTATGACCACCAGACCATCATCTCCTTAAACAACTCACAACTTAATCCTACTTGCAGAAGTGAATGTTCCCACTCTATTGTCTGTATGAGGACTATATTAATTTAAATATACATGGTGCCAAAGCACAGCTTGCATTACCTCAATGCACTGGACATATTAATAGTGAGACTGCACAATATGTTGAAGATAATCACATTAGTATTCACAATCACTTAGCACTTGGAAAGGAAACATAAACTGTCAAATACATGGAAAAAAAAGTTCAACAAAGTCACAGACATGGTGGGTAGCCATGTGGTTGGAGAAGAGAAATAAGGAAATGGTGAGTGGATGGTAGAGAGGGCAGGAACAGTTGTGTAACTGTTGCATTGTTGTTAGAAATACGGTTTTTCACGATTTACAGTGTATGTGGATGTGAAGGTTGCTAAGCAGCTTATCAATGGAATTTGGTCGAAGAGTGCCCTATTGTCTTATCCCAGAAATCGGCTCAAAAACAGGGTCCGTCCGTCCCCCCGCCTAAGAGTTGTGCTGGAAGATTTCCCACAACCTGGCAACCCAAAAGTTGTCCTTGATTTGTCTGATCAGTTGAGTATCAGAGATCAGACGGTGATAAACGTGCAGGTATATAAAGGTATATAAAACTCGTTAATTGCATTACAAAAGAACAAACAAACCTTATTAACAATTGGACTAAATGAAACGTCTGGTAAAGTCCGCGTGCGAGCGACGTTACTTCAGAGACAAACTCGTATAATGTGTAATATTAGTAGAATATCAGAACGTCACTACGCGAATGGCGGTTGTCTTTTCTTGTCGTGGACGGCACCAGCAGAGTAACACGCCGTAATCTGAAGAATCAAAACGACCACGCGCGGTCACATGTTTACCGTAACGTCTGGTTTACGACATAACGTGTGTCCCATTCATGTCAAGTGCCCATCGTCCTCGTGCTTTTCGTAAAGTTTACTAACTGCTACAGTCCTCAACACATGTACGCGTCAAAGTGTTTCGTTTCAACTCTGAAGGAAACATTTTAAGTGAAGATTTAAATCACCTTTTAGAGCTGTGAACCTGGACCCCACGGAGCGTGTAGGAGCGGCAGCGGCAGTTGAAGCGGCAGCTTGCCCCGTCAGTCTGCAGCTGTGTGCTGTTTAACCCGGCCCGTCAAAATGGAGACTGTTATTAGTGTCATGCAGTAGCTATCAGATGTCCTAACCACTACCACCTCTACTCAACCCCCTATAGTCACTGTCCAAAGTCGTTGTTTGATTAATTGTTCGAACAATTGTGAACAAAATATTAGGTTTATTTATTGTGCAACTTCTCCTTGGTTTGTTTTTTAATTAAAAGAAATAAGTAAGATGTAAGTAAGCAATGATTTTATATATACATATATATATATATACACACACACACACACATTATGTTGCACCTATTGAAATGTTTGAAAGCAACAGCATATAAAGAAGTGGTACATACAGTTATAACAGTTAAAAGACAGTGCACATGTTTGACAAAATCATATGTAATATAAAAAATATAATTTTTAAAAGTGGGTGTTAAAATAATTAAGTTACATTGCTCATGAAATTATTGCATGTTGTGTTATTGATCATACTGTATGTCAGCAGTTTGATTCACTCGGATTAAAACTTGTCTTGAACTTCAAAGTGCATATTTTGGTGGACCTGAAATGCATTCCACTGAACAAGCAGGGTGAAAGGTGGTGACTTGGGATCAGTCTTTAGGAATATTTGTATCACACATAGCCATAGAGACCAGGTTTTGTAAATGTCCTGTTGTGATGGAAGCACAATGCCAGTGGTATGTAGTGCCTCTTTAATAACTCCCTGATGAGCTTTTTTGTTTGCTGCTCAGCTGTACAGCCACAAAAAGGCTCATCTTCAATTGTTATTATCCTTTTTTGTCTTTCTCTTCTTTTTCTTTTTTTTTTTTTAAATTAAATTAGTGTGTCACAAAAAAAAAAAGGATACAACGCATGCCCCCTCTGAGGCTCCAGCTTCTCAGGCCTCTTTTAGACCTGCCATCCATTTCAAGATCACGAGTGAACAGCATTGATTAAGTATGATTGTTTGCACCTAACTTTAGCTTGCATGCTGGATGCCTCTCCTGTCCAACCACTCGTGATCAGATGTCAAATCTCCACACTGTTGGCTGATACACCTTCACTTCTATTTGCAAGAAACATTTGTTATGTTAGGTCTGACA
The DNA here is from genome assembly GCA_016785285.1 of Brachirus orientalis. Classification (NCBI taxonomy): domain Eukaryota; kingdom Metazoa; phylum Chordata; class Actinopteri; order Pleuronectiformes; family Soleidae; genus Brachirus; species Brachirus orientalis. The sequence continues at coordinate 18,161,073 of JAFBJR010000150.1, forward strand.
GCAGACAACTGTCACTGTGTTTCACTGTGTCCTTGTGTGTGTGTGTGTGTGTGAGTGAGTGACAGATAGAGAGAGGTATAGACCCTGAGAAGTGTAAAAATCAGCTTTCTGTGATCACACCTGATGATGCATTCAGGAGTCATTTGTTGAGTGTGTCAGAACTGTGTACACAGAGCTGTCCACTTGTGATCAAAGATAAGGTCTATTCAGTCAGAACAAGACAGGGTAGCATTGCTAAAACAACAGTAACCACTGTCACACAATTAAACAAGCTGTCCGTAAATGTCTCAACATGGTTTCTCAAGTGAGAACAAGTTACTAACCATTCAGGTTTAGCCAGCTTTAAATTTGCTCTCTTCTCTAATGTTCACACAAATGAGTGAAATATCCCCGGTTTAAAAAAAAGGAAGAAATCAGTTGTTTTCATTGTTCTCTTATAGGTGCTATATGATGGGTTTGTCCCATATGTGTGACAGAGATCCGGTTCCTCCAGTTTCTGCAGAGAAACCAACCCGGGAAAGTGAATTTTATTGATATCTCCTTGCCAGACTATGATGCAGGGAAATATAAGGACGTCAGCTTTGAGATGGCCATGGAGGAAATGCATGTGATTGATGAGAAAAATGAGGTAAGTTTAATATTCTGTATGTTACTTTTTTTTTTTTTTGGAAGAGTTTGATAAGTTGCACTTATGACAGGTGACTAAATGTCTGTGTTCCGGCAGGTTCACCGTGGAGTCCCAGCGTTTGCGGTCATGTATGGTGCTGTAGGCCTCAGTTGGTTGGGTCGATTCATGATGTGGCCATGTGTGAGGCCAATTATGGACAAATGTTATGCCATTTTTGCCAGGAACCGCCTGAAGTGGACCAGGCGTGGAGGAGAATGCACCGCAGGACGCTGTGAAAAGAAAACACATTAACCTTTGACTCCAGGGGGAAAGTATGTTAAAGTTAAATTGTGAATAAGAACTATATAAATACCACACCGTTAGTTCAGGTTAAACATTGGTTTATCATGACCTTAACTGGAAAAGTTTTAAGAGTCTCCTAAAGGGTGGTGGTGGATAATGGTACTTTACAATGCAAACTGAAACCATTGCTTAGTTGTTCAGTTTGTTGGTGTGTCCTTATATTAAGTTATTTCACTTAAAATAAAACAACCATCATGTTAACAAATGCAAAAATGAAAATGTGTAAGAAATGATTGTGTAAGATATAACAAAAAGGGCTCTTAATGATAGAAAATATTGTGCAATCAACTGATAATGTCCCTTTTATGAGAACTGATAACAATCTTATGTTTTAAAGAAAAGAAATAAAACTTGAATCCTCACTATCCTAAAACACAATGGCAGAAAGTAGAGGCAAAACTTCCCATAGTAAATATACAGACTTTTTGCAACAGATAAAGAGTAATGTAATACTTCATATGACATTATTACAGCAAATGTACAGATAGTGATGTTCTGAGTCTGATATTTTTCTGTATTTATAGCCGTAGGCAATTGGACTTGTTTGAGAGTTCACCTCTCATCCAAGAGAAATGACTTCTTTACTTAAGCAAGTACAGTTGCCTACAGCTAACTACTGACAATGACTATGACCTAGAGATGAAAGAGAACCTTCACAAACATTGTTTGGTATTGTTTATTCAATGGCAGGTACAGGAATCTGCCACTAGATGTCTCTGTACATCCAATAATCACCTTCAAAGATATGCGAAAGATAAGCAGCAAGACTCTTGCAATACATTGTAGTGTAGAACAGTGTGTACTTGTGAAGCACCCATAAAACATGAAAGCTAAATCTTATGAAGCCATGTGATTGCCTTCCGGCATTCAATATGTGTGTTTATTGTTTTTTGCTTTCAACTTCTCCCTCTCTGTGGGTTGCCAAAGCGGATGATTTACATGTTTGGTTATATGGTTAGAGATTAATATGCTGGATGACCTTCCTGATGCAACCCTCCCATATATTTGGGCAAAGGACAGGCACTAGTACACTGGCACTGAATTTAGTGTCCTTGACCATCCGGTCACAAGCCTTCTTCCTTTCTGCTTGGCCATGGGCTGTCCCTTGCAGTACTCCCTAAAAGTACAAATAACCTACAGACTGTTCTTTTGTAGCTTTTACCACAACAGTCTTGTAATTGCTGTGCAACACATTTGGCCATGAGGCCAGTTCACTGTTTCTAAGAATCACATGAGCCTCCCTTGGTGGCGTGAGCATGTTTCATCAACAATGCACTGCAGCGCAGAGCATTGGTTACAAGGGGTTTAAAGGTTACAAAATGTCTTGGTCACACCAATGTTTACAATACACATTCTGTGGTCTAAGGCATGGTACTTGTCAGTTGTTTGTACATAATTTTGTATTTTAGCATTTAAATCTGTGTATCAAAAATGTATACAAATGTACAGAGTACTGATATAAAATAAATTAGGGCTGCAATGACTATTTAACTAATCGATCAATAGATTAATCATCAACTATTTTGATGATTTATTCATCGGCTTTCAGATTTTGCCACTTCTTAAATGTAAAAATTGTCTGTTTTTTTTTTGCTCCATAAAACAAAGAAATCTTTAAAACCGAATAATTTTGGTTTGTTGCCAATTCCAAACATTGTCATTTCCAGGTCTGGTAAACAGTGCCTAACATTTTATGGACCAAACAAGTAAATAATCAACAGATTAACTGATTGTGAAAATAATAGTTAGTTGTAGCCCTAAAATCAATGCTTTCCATAGTTTGGAATGAAGTGGAATTTGATCAATTATGCTTTGCATATAAGTTACTTGAGTGGTGCATTCATCTTTAATCACTCACTAGACTCTGCAATTCATTTCTTCTTTCGGGCCCACACAGTCTGTGATCTTAATTTAACACTATTGTATTTTTTAATCAGTTTTTACCATGAGGCCAGTGCTCACTTTGTAAAACCCAAGTGCATCACAGCAATGCATTTTTGTTCCCATGTGTAGTAAAGTGCTGCAATGGAATAAGCAGTTAACTGAGACCCTTTAAAAAATGATCACAATCTACCTAATTTTAGATCTGCACTTCCAGTGTTCAGTCAGCAGTGGCAGCACATGACCTTAAGCCTGTGTGGACAGGACACCGATTAAGCTGGCCCACCCCCTGCTCAGCTCAGCCAGTAAGATTTCAGCTCCTGCACCACTGAAGAATCAGGTGTCAAAACACAGTGGAAACAGTGCCTCTGAAAAATTGTCAAAATTGATGTGTTAACATTTTTCAGGACTGAAAATTGGTTGAAGGAAGAGGAAGTATAAGGAAAGAAGAACTAGGTGTTATGATTCAGGTAACTCTTGACTGTATGTTTAACCAGACATTTTCTCTCAAGGTTATCAGAGTGACAATGAGTTAGTAAGCTTCTTAGCTTCATGACCTTCCTCTGCTTAAGAGGAGAACAACCGTTGTAGATGTTTGACAGGTGTTTCATTCTGTCAACTGAAATAATAGTGCTTGTAACCATAGATTTGTGTCTTTTTTGTTTTACAAATAACTCATTTTAGTGGCCTGAGAGCAATTAAGGCCAATGCTGTGTGCAGTGCTGTATTCTCATATTAATGCTTAGACAGTTATAGACATTGTGTCCATACCTATGAGGTTTCCCATTACATGCCAGAGGGGACACAGTAGGGAAAGGTGGCATTGCTGTTGTTGCCAATGTGGATCAAGGTATTAGGAGTAAGCATGAACCCTCCTTTTATAGGCTTTAAGTTCAAATGAGTGACCTTGAATGGTAATTAATTTTTTTAATACCCGTTTTGTGTATCAATATTTGTGAGTTAATATTTTTTCAGATGTGGTCTTGTCATGAAAAACATTTTTGGTCTGTTAGTCCTTTCCTTGGTTCAGACTCATGCAGATTCCCTGAACTTTCTTCCAGACCCACCGAGTCGTGAACAGGAACAAATCTTAACTGATGGATGGGTTGTGAGGAAATTTGCTCTGTATATCTTAAGGTCTTGTGGATACCTTTTAATTGACTTAATCTCTGTTGTCACCAGCCAAAACTTAATTCTTCTTGCCTTTTAAATAACGTTGATGTTTGTATCAAGCAGTTTATATTGTGGCTATAAACTAATGTCTGTTTTTGTATGTTCTTCCAGATTCTTGAAGGCTATGCTGCTATGACCTTTACTGGAGGTAATGCTGACTCGTGGACTTTTACATCACCTGTGTACACCTGCTTCACTACCTCAGAGGCAACATGTGTTTAACTTTTGTGACTTTACGGTTATACTGGAAAATCAGGTACTTCATGAGCCTGCTCAGGAAGCACCCTCTTCCGGCCAAAGATGGATATTCCCTGCTGTCACCTTCTCTTTTCCCCAGATATACAAGAAAGGCCACTTTTAAAAGTTTAAATCACAGCTCTGCTCATCTCTACCTCAGAGATTTTAAACAGGAAGTGAAACATCTCCAGGTTGTCCGTCTTTACTCATCCTCTAAAAGGAATGTGTTCAAACCTGAACCTCCCATTGGTATTTCTGAGGAAACCCAGAACAGATTTCATTGGAATTCACTGGGAGGACACATTGGGCAATCATTTAATCAACTGTCCAAGCATATTAACAATTATTTCAAGAATGAGGAAGATGTAGATGTACCTCTAACAGAAAATACCAGTCTGGATGTCCCAACTCCAGAATATCTCAGGTTGCAGAGGCACAGTCAAAGCCAAACAGTAGCTGGAGAGAAAACAATATATGAGGGCAAAGGCACTCCACAGGTCCATAAATGCAAAGATCAACAAAAGAGCTCATTAACAGGACATTCAACCCTGCAATTATTTCACATCAGCTCTTTGGCAACCAGATTTGGAGAGAGCTACAGTTACGTTGCTAATCACATCAACTCAGTCTTTTTCAAAAGCTTCCAAGGGCAAGAGACTTTGCAAACAATTTCTTCCACCAGAGGAACACAGAGAAGGGGCAAAAAACGAAAAATGCTACACACTTTTAGTATGGACTCTAAAGATGCCAAAATGTCCCAAGTAAAATTGAATGCCGATCAGAGAAGTGTGGAATCTGGTGAATTCTCCAGCAGCTGGGAGGAAGGCTATCTTCACTTTGCAAGGCACATCAATAAATACTTTGGTGCTAAGGATACTGATGAAGTTCAGAACAATAAAGTTCATCTTCCTGTGAAAGATAATAGCATTTCCAAATCATCAACACAATCTACCTCACAAACTCCTGGTGCTACACCACAACTGAAACAAAGAGACCCCGTCACCCCCACAACTGAAGGCCTTTTCCATAGCAGCTATAATACTACAAACTTTGGGGAGAATTATTTCCAAATGGCCAGATATATCAATCAGTATTTCAAGGGCCAAGGTACACCAGATGAGGATACTGACAGAAATGTCATAATGCAGCCCGCACCTGTGACTTCTGAGAGAACCAAGACTGTTGCCTTCATGGACTGCCTCCGACAGCCAACAAGTGCCATTCCTCACTTGCTTGGTGCTTATCTAAATATGGGCCTCTTGAACCAGACGAGTAAACCTAAAACTGCCATGACTTCAAATGAGACAATTATGAATAAAACGGTGAGTGAAGGTCACATTGGTATGTAGAATCTGAAATTATTAAAACAGAATAGTATGCCCCTGGCCAATTTGTTTATCTGATTCTAACTCTGCCTGCTGGTATTGCTTCATGTAATCTTTTACTTTAAAGTATTTTACTTTCAAGTTCGCCTGTCAGAACCACTCAACTATCTTTGTAATTCTCAGTATAGCAGTGTTTCCATCTTGGGTCACCTGGTGACATTACCACACTGCATACAGGAAGTGATTTATTTTAGCTCAAGACAGACAGAGGTAACAGTACCAATGCATATGTAAAGTAAGCTGACTGCAAACAGTTTGGAGTTTGACTGAAAAGACAAAGAACTGGCCATAAAAAGTCTTCAGAAGCGAATTCCACTTCTCCAAAAACCTGATAAATGTATCTTGTCCCTGTTTGCCCCTGTGCTGCCAGTGTATACACAAACACACCGTCAGTCAGGTCTCTGTGTATTGCTTGACAGAGCCAAACACTGATTTTTACAAGAAAGAAAATCACAGATTTTTACAAGAAAGAAAATCACTGCTTTTTATACGTACACAATGATAAGAGAAGCTAAAACAAACAAATTTTTTAAAAAAAGTCAGGTAAAGTAAAACTGTTATGTGAATGTTTAAAGGTAATGTCTATGTCTGTTTGCTGTCAGCATGTCCTGAGTAGGAGGCAGGCAGAGGAAATCACACATGCTTTGATTGGCAGTCTGAGACTGGCTTCGACTCCAGGGGCTCTGGTTGCCTGTGTGGAGTCACTCAATGAACACCTTATCTGTCATCCCTCATGCAAAGCGTTGATGTGGCAGGTCTGTTTGAGATGTAACAGTCATATCCCTAAAGATTTCACAGATTTACCCTGAACAAACCTTAAAGATGTTTCTAATTCCAGGAAAAAACTGTATGCACACTGTTGAAAAAGCGGCGGAGCTACAGAGATGATCAGGTGCTCCAAAGTGCCTTAAGAGAAACTCTGGCCCTAATTGGCTATGTGGATCCTGTAAAAGGCTGTGGTATTAGAGTGCTCTCAATTGATGGTGGTGGAACAAGGTAAAATTACAAATTATTATTATTTTATTTTAATAAGTGAATAAGTGAAATTTTTTTTACCATTAGAACATCTGAAATTTGAGAAAATTGTAGACGACATGTACACAAAGGCCATGACCATGTCTTCAGTACTCTTATTTTATCTACTGTATATGGTACAAAGTAGTAAAATAGCATATAAGACAATGATAAACCCATTAAAAAAAGCAGCTAATACTGAATATTTAGACATATACACACTTTGATGTGTTAATTCTTCTCCATGTAAATACTGTTCTGTCTGTGTCTCATGCAGAGGTGTGGTTCCCCTGCATATGTTAAAGCTATTGGAGAATGAGACGGGCAAAAAAATCCACCAGCTGTTTGATTACATCTGTGGAGTGAGCACAGGTGTCAAAGGGCAGCTAAAAATAAGAAAATTATATATTCTCAACGTGCCTGTGCTTCCTATAGTTTGGAATCTGTTTAAATCTGTGCCTCACTTCTTTGTCTCTGCATGCGTTTATTTAAGGTGCTGCTCTAGCCTTCATGCTGGGTCTGGCCCGTTTTTCTGTGGAGGAGTGCGCTGACATGTATCGGCGATTTGGCTCTGAAGTGTTTCGTCAGAACCCACTGGTTGGCACTATGAAGATGGGCTGGAGTCACTCGTACTATAACACTGAGACATGGGAAGGGATTTTACGGTATAGGTTTAAACAACACTATATATATATATATATATATATATATATATATATATATATACACACACTGTACAATATGTATATATGACCACAATATAAGCAGCTCTGACTGAAAGTTCTGTTTTTATCCTCTTTAGAGAGAAGCTAGGAAATAGAGTGCTCATTAAAACGGCCAGGGATCAACTCAGTCCCAAGGTAAGAACATTGCTGTAACCATGAGCAATTTATTTTTTGGTCAAAATTACCATTCGAGCATCACAGCACTAATGCAACAGTAGTACAGGTCCCACCACTGGTTATATTACTCATAGCAACATTTAGTGCAGGTTTGACTGGTTGTATTGCTGGTATCTGCTCAGGTTTCAGCAGTGAGTGCAGTGGTAAACTGGGGCACCAGTCCAAAGGCCTTCGTCTTCCGCAACTACAACCACAAGCCAGGCTCACTCAGCCGATACGCAGGAGGCTCAGGCTACCAGATGTGGCAGGCAGTGAGAGCATCATCTGCTGCACCGGGATACTTCCAGGAGTTCCCCCTGCAAAGTGATATTCACCAGGTACAAAACTGCTGGTGCTTTCTGACACATTCATTTGTTGTTTGGTTTTATGTTGTTTTTATGAGAGTGCAACAGATTATTATAAATAATGCTAAGGGTAAACTTTACGTTTCACTTTGTAAAAATGCATCCTCAGCAATGATCATACTTTTTGTTAATTAGATGTATTTTTAAAGTGACTCACTGTGTGAAAAACAGTATATATTTTTTATTATACCCCTTACTTATGATAATATATATTATTATTATTAAAAAATGATCAATATCTTAAACAGAACTATGATATTTACAAGGAAAGAAGAATGATTTAAAGCATAAATACAGGATGAGTAACCTGCTCTCTCAAAAAATATTAACTACAGCACAAATGCAAAATACATTTTGTAAAGGCACTTTTATGACTTATAAAATGTGGTTTTGTTAATATTTAAGCTTTAATGTGTGAAATGAAGAGAATGCATGTTTTTAGTTTGTTCAAAATAGATCATTGCTCAGGCAAGTTGTAGATTTAGTTGTAGATTTATATCAGTGTCTCTTTGTAGGATGGGGGTATTATCCTGAACAACCCATGTGCCTTGGCAGTCCATGAGAGCCGGCTGCTGTGGCCCAACCAGCCCTTCCAGTGTGTGTTGTCCCTTGGCACGGGTCGCTATGACAATGCTAAGAGGGGCCCTGCCACCTCCACCAGCCTGAGAGCCAAAATCAGCAACCTGATATGCAGCGCCACAGACACTGAAGGGGTCCACACTCTATTGGATGACCTACTTCCCTCAGATGTCTACTTCCGCTTCAACCCCATGCTGAGTGCCCTGGTTTCCTTGGACGAGAGCCGCCCAGGGGCCCTGGACCAGCTTGACTGGGACACCCGGACTTACCTTGAGAGAAACAGGCCCAAACTGGCTAGGCTCTGTTTGGTGCTTGGGGCAGAGCGGTCAGCTGTGAGCAGAACTAAAGACTGGATGAGTGCGAGAGTGTGGGAGATGAAGCAGAGATGGTTGTGAGTATGTTTAAGGCCCGTCTACAGAAGTGAGACTCCCTTTCCCACACGTGTCAGAGAACTACAGTGGTTTTTGCGTACCAGATAAGATGTGGCACTTCTTTTTTGACGTAGTATGCCTCTGCTTCAAAATTTGAAGCATGCTCTGACTGGTTTGCTGGTTTGGACTGCTAACATGGCAGTGGGAAATCCAGCCTCTTTAAAGCAAGGCCCTTGCCTAATGTAGACAATAAAGGCTTATATTAAGACTACATAACCCAAGATTTTTATTTTAAAGTAATGATATATTTACACATATTCTGCCAGTAAACTCTCCTAAATTATGTATTACAACTCTGTATTACAAGATAATTGTTGGTTTGTCATGAACCATTGGTAAAGACAGTTACTGTCAGTTACTACTCCAGGATTAATCTTAAAATTTATGTTTATGTGTTATTTTGTGTTAACAAAACATGCAAGATATATAAAAGAAAAGAAATCAGCTTGTTCATAATGTCCCTGCGAACATTTCTCTGGGAACATGCCTCTGTTCACATTTACCTCACGGCACCACTGTGCGACAGCCACATAATCATTACCATTGCTGCAAACATGTATTCATTTTTGCTTTAACTTCATTTTTCATTAATTTACCCTCTTGGTCAGTAGCATGCATGAGTTTAAGATGTGGAATAACTCCTTCCTGTACAAAGATACCACACAGCAGCTGAATCTCTGAAATGTGCATTTGCTATCTATAATTTCAGTGTTTTTGTGTAATATTGTATATTATATGTGAATATAGTATTTAAAAAAATAAATTAATATATATTATGACTTGTTTACTTGTGATTAAAAAAACCTAAACATACAAAAAGTGTAAATATTTCCTAAATCACCTTGGTCTTTGCAAATTATTTATCAATGAGGGAGAAGCCATGTAGTCATGTGTCTGGATGCTGTTCCCCATCCACAATAGACTGACTTTGTTCCAGACAAAATCATCTTTGTTAGGGAGAGTGTGCATTTGTGCCAGCCAGAGTGAAGATACAAGGTCAGTAACCCACCCTACTTTTAGCACACTGAAAATTCAACAACATGCAGTACATTAAAGAGAAAAAGAATCTTACATGCAAGCTGTACTCTACTATTGGAGAATAGACCTCAAACTATCATCACCAACTTGTGCAATATCACGTTTGCTCACTTCAGCTTTGCTATCTTGTCACAGTGGTGATTATATTTATGTATGGATTTCACAATGGATTTATTATAACAGGCTCTTAGGTCCTGTTTGCCAAGCATGAGAACCAGGCTCCAGAATCAAGAATCTGTTATTTTGTCCATCACCTGATTGCTTAAGATGGTGGCATCACCAAAAACAGATGATGCTGAGGTAGCGGTGATGCTCAGTTGGAAGATGCTGCTGTGAATCCTTTGTCACACTGGATGAGTCAAAAGTAGGAGTCCTGCATTCATTGCAACAAGAGGAACAAGGAGATGAGAGAACAATTGAAGGTAGGAACTGACTCTCTCACCCACTCACTGTACTTTTAGTCTATATTTTATATGGGAGGTCTTGGACAAAAGCACTGCAATTCATGTCAAGACACCACGAATATGAGCATCAATGAAATGTCCAGGTCTTAATTGTGTCATAGTCTGGAGCTGAGAAGTGGGATGGGTCTACTACTGCATCAGCAGACTTGTGTGTGAGTGAACACATCATGTATGGTGGTGTTGTTTTTTAAAGCACTTCTAGCAGGTTGAATGTTGTGGTTTGAGTCAAGGATTTTCATTCAACATAGGGTACTGTACTATACGGTATATAAGTACTGTATAATTTAGCCATTCACGTACAAGTACAATAAACTGATGATCATTTATTCCAGCCTCAGCCTAACTGATCAGTATCATTTGGTTTATCAAACACCTTCAAATTGTTATATTATAGAATATCAATTCATTATTAATTAATATTTTTTTAAGTAAAGGATCTGAATACATTTTATCAACACTGGTAAAGCTGATGTTAACCTCACAGACAGACTCACAGAGTATCTGGAGAATTTTTAGTCTTTTAGAGAAAGTTGTGTTGTAGTTTATTGCTGTGTCACTGTGAAAATGCTTAATTTTATTGGACAGGAACTTGATTTTTCTCCAGCCACTTCTTGTGGTTTCCCTGATACAGTGACGTAAAACTGGGGATGATAGGTGCTCTGAGTCTGAATGGGCAGCTTGTGTGGTCAGACCCACCCTCCCACATACCATCTGCTCTTAGCCAAGCCCTGGGCACACGTGCCAAAGACGGCCGGCAAGCATAGAGACCTTCTTGTCGTCACCGAGCTGGCTCTGTCGCCTCTCTGCCTCTTCGCTGTGCGATCTGGTGCATGGCACTGATCACTGCTTACTGTCAGGCTTGTCTCAGTCCTATGTATGTGGAGAATAGTCTATCCTGAGAGCCAAGTAGCTCAACATGCCCGTGCCTCTGCTTTTGTTTTCAGTGTGAGACAAGTCAAGTTGTGTTTCAGACATTCAGAGCAGATCAAGACCAGAGGACAGAGAGTCTTGGTCGTTTATGTCATGACTGCTCTGATACTCCTGGGAAATGTGAATGAAAAGAAATCCATTTTGTGTTGATCAGTGATACATTTATTCAAACCACCCACTTTAAGTTTTGTTATTAGACTTTCACCAAATTGAATTGTTAAGTACCTGTAGGTATCAATGCCACCTCTCTGCACTTTTACCTCCCTGGCAACAAGCTGTTGTTTGGTCCAGTTTCTGCTGGCCTGTATATCCATTCATCTCTGTGCAGATTCCTAAAAGCCTACACTGGTCTGAAGTCTGCTGACAGCTGTGAGGCGGCTTTTGTCTAACACAAATACAGCCTCTCCTGCGTCTTTGGCATTGTTTCTTGAAAAGAAAACAGCTCCTTCCGCTGAATGGTAATGACCCTGTCCTCCTTTCAGGATGTGAATGGCTGAGTGCATAAAACTAAAAAAGCGGAAATATAAATATTTTGATTTATATTTTACAAAAATTTAAAACACAGGAAATAAAGTTTACATTAAAATGTTGGATGCTTTTCATCCATTGAATCATGTAAACTGAGAATGACCACATGTAAAATTCATAGAGAGAGAAACAAAAAGTGCTTTTATACTCTCTCCCCTGGTTCTGTCCAGGCAACAATGAAGCCCACAATTTGATGTCATCAAAACCAACAGGAATGCAAACTGTACAGTGTATGGCTTGTTTTGTGCTCTCATTTGGCCCACCCTAGTGTACTGAAAATTAATGGCTTAAACAGATCAAATCAATGCAAAATTGTCTTCAATTCATTTTTCTCAAAAAACACAAAAAAAATCCCTGTGATACTTGACTTGTTTATTTGTGTGGACAAACTTTGGTTTATGGAAATGGGTTGTTCAGAATTATGAAAGCGTGGTCAGAACAGTGAAGTGGTGGCTGAGGCGTAGGTGGTGTATGATGCTCATTCATTATTCATGATGATGGGTGGGCAGAGCGTAAGTGGCAGTGGCTGAAAGAAACTCTATTACTGAAGAGTATCAACTTTCCTAGGGTTCTTGACCTGATATTTGAAGGACCAGAGCATTGATTGATCCACTGCACAGACGAGAATATTTTCCTTGAGAAAAGACATCGGAATCAGTGATGCACTGCGGAAGTCAAAGAGATGGGGAGGAGGGAGCACTGATTTGACTACTGGACAGAGGTTGGTGTTTACTTCTTGTTTGGCTCACACTAACATGAATAATGGCTCTTTTTCAGCACTGATGACAAGAATCTGTAGAGAGACATCCAATGAAACAATCCAACATTTTCTAAACAAATACACCTTCAATTATCTCTGTTACTGTGTTTGAGCTGAGTGAAAATTATGACAAATTATAGGCTCAGAGAAACTGTTCAGTTTGGAAAGAACTGAAAATGAAAAATAACTTTGTATATACTTTCACATACTTTAATTCAGAGCAATGGTTTTCATTGTAAACTCCATTTATTTGACAACTACAGTTACTACAATTCCATTACAAATGCACATTAAAATAAATATACAAAATGGAATGTCTTATAAATAAGTTACTAACATTAGTTCCCCCCCTCAAACAGAATGGTTAACTAATTTAATGACCGCCTGACATAAAAGTCAAAAGTCAACTAAAGTAACTCTTTTCACTGCTGTCACATATTTACATCTGTGACTGAAAACCATTAGTGAAATCCCTCAATCTAACATTTTTTATTTATTTATTTGATGAACAGGAAAACTGGAGCTGAAAAAGATTGCTGGATTAAATGAAATATAAAGATGGGTAAACTGGTCCTGCCAGTGCTGCTGCTGCTGCTCCTGTGGCAGAGTGTTTGGTCTCTGGACATCCCACTGGAAAGTAAGGCAGAAACTTCACTTTCTGTCGTAAGCTGCATTGCGTGTGTGTGTCTGTGTTGTTTGATCGCCTGCTTTTCTAATATGCTAAGCTGATGAATTCCTCTGCAGTCAGACAACCTCCAACTATTATCAAGCAGTCACTGAAGGAGCATATTGTTGACCCTAAAGACACGATGGTCATAGAGTGTGAAGCCAAAGGAAACCCTCATCCCATGTAAGAGCTCACACAATCCACTGAATTGTTTTCTTAAAGCTGACATCATTATTTGCCAACAACAACACCAGTTTTTCCTTTCTGTCTTGCTTACACTCTTTTTTTTTTTTAATCAATGATGAAGATTCTCATGGAGACGTAACGGGAGATACTTCAATGTGGCACGTGACTCTCAGGTCTCGATGCGCAGGCGCTCGGGGACGCTGGACATTTATGCCTGGAACGATCCAGAACAATATGAGGCTGAGTATCAGTGCATTGCTTCCAATGAGTTTGGATCTGCATACTCCAACATGATCAGACTACGACTGTACAGTAAGGTCATATTTGGGACTGTTACAGAATATACACTTACGTCTAGACCACTCTTTTTACGGTGACCTTGGTGTTGAACGTGGCTCACATCCGCTTGAGTAAAATATCTCTAACAATATGGTTACATCAAACACATCCAGTGTACTCCTGCTGCCTGTCCCAAGCTTGAATAAATTGGAAAGTTGTGTCAGGAAGGGTGTCCAGTAAAGAAAAAAGTCCACCAAATCAAATTCAAGTTGAATTGATGGGTGAGTGGTGGGTCATCTTCAGCGCAGTCATATAACCATGATATGACCAAACCAAGAATGTGTTTAAAAAAATTTCCTTTAAGCAATCAGGGCACAGGCAATTATCTTTTCACCACTTGTAATTTTTAGTCTGTTTTAGCCTAAAACTTTTTTTCTTATAGCACTGAACCAAAAGATAACCCACTCTACCCCATGTGCTCTCAGTTATTTTACAATTTTATTTCTATGCAATTTAAATAAGCTTTAATCTCAAACATCCGTTATCTGGTGTTTCGAAAAGTCTTGCATGCTCTGTGCTGCAAAGCAAAGTGCCTCTTTGAGGACATTCAAGTTTTTCCAAGTCGAAGACTAAGGCACTTTCATACACACATTACTGGGTGAAACAGAAAAGCCAATAGGCTTAATCAACACTGTGTGAACTGAAGCAGTTTAACTAATGAATCTTAACTAATGAAACAAGCTGATTTGGTTGAATATTTACAACAGAATTACTTGCTTTCACCATAAAGGCTATCTGCAGCACAGAGGAATAGTAGTAGTAGCGGTATCAGTTCACTGTCATGGGATTTGTCAAGAACGTATGGCAGACTTGTTGATTAACCTATGAGAAGGACTCTCCATGTTTGTGCAGCAACCTACAAACAGTGAACCCATAATACACCGATTCGTCTCCAAACCTTTTGGATCACTGATGATGATCCTGATATATTGTATATCCACTGTTATCTATCACATTTACACATGCACTATCCTCAAATGGCAAACTTGTATTTTGCTTTGGACATGTGAATGTGTTTCTGTATAGGAGCTCCTGTGTGGCCGAGGGAGATTCTGGAGCCCGTGGTCATCAGTGCTGGGATGCCCCTGGTCTTGTCCTGTGACCCTCCACCTGGTCCACCTAAACCTGAAACCTACTGGATGTCCAGCTGTAAGTGTGTCACAAACTATCAATGTACTGTTGAAATCTAGAATGAAACACGGCTTTTAGCAAGTACCTATTTTTGTCATCACAGGCTCATATGCGAGACCTTTCAATTGGCCGATTCAGACAGCTTTCCCCACCACACAGCCTGTGCAGCAGGACCGTAGAGTTTCCATGGGAGTCAATGGAGATCTTTACTTCTCCAATGTCCTGTTTAATGACTCTACGACTGATTACTGCTGTAATGCTCGTTTTCCATATAAGAATGTCATCCAGCAGAAGATGCCTGTGGTTGTTAAGGTGCTCACCAGTAAGTATCGCTGTAACTTGACCTCATTTGTTCACATTTTACATATGTTAAGTGTATTAACAATACAATAATAATATAATATTTTTGTAGTAGGGAACTAATATCATGGGAATACCATCAATAATCCCCAAGAAATAGCTTGGTAATAACAATAGAAATTGTGTTTGAGACATAAGGGAGGATGAATGTCAACTTTATTACACGGCAATTTTCTAATTTGATTGATAAATATTTTGTTGTCACTGTATTATGTTTAACCTAACTGCAACCACCTGTATATTGCTTTGGACAGAATGTTGTATGACTAATATTATCTTACTATTACCACTCTTATTACCAAGCTGGAAATTGCATAAGAAATTAGATTATTATCATAGTATCATCTCCCTATTACAAAATTATTACAATGTTAGTTTGCAATTAGCTGATCTCTTTGGTCACACATTTACAAGTGTTTCCAAAAATAACCTGAATGTCATTCAGGTCATTTTAGACATAGTCTTAACATTCTAGAAGAGCAAACTAATGAATGCACTGAGAGTTTTAAAAGGTACTCAAAGTCAGGTGGTTGCAAACAACATTATTTTCTTGTTGAAACAATATCTTAGTTTATACTTTTTATATACATGTCTAATTTCTGTAAAAGTCATTTTTAATACGTGCTTTGATGAAATACCTAAAATTGACTTGTGAACAGATTCAACTGACATATTTTTCAACATTTCAACTTTTTAAGTAACTGTTATTAACAAAATGTTCATGTATTTTAATGTTTTTTAACTATACTAACTGAGAGGACCGTATTCTTTTTCTTTTTTTTTTCAGACTAATCTCAGATAAGACTTTTCACCTCCTTTGAAATAATCTTATTAGTTATGGTGAGTGTTTGTTATCCTTTATGGTATAATTACAGTAGATTATGGTAATTATAATTACTTTTATTCTTCCTCAGTGGTCCTCTACCTTTCTGAATTAACCAGTGATCTCTAGAACTAACAGGTGTCAGAGCTGTTTGAAGTGTGTGAGTGACTGCTGTGTTGTGGTTGGTTACCTCCACAGCTCGAACAGTGGCTGAGGCTGCCCCCACCTGGTTGTCTCCTACAGGCTCGTCCAGCTCCATACTGGTCCTGCTGGGGGAGGAGCTGCTCCTGGAGTGCATTGCTGCCGGAGTGTGAGTGTTGGCTTTTGTTTTCAGTACAATGTTATAAAATGTTGTAGTTTTTGAACATCAAGTATTTCTTTGACTTTGATTTGATCTAAGTCATCCAGTGTAAAGCCTTGTTTGTTATCATCAAGGCCAACTCCTCATATTACCTGGGCCAAGGATGGCGCAGACCTGGAGGTCACACCACGAATGAAAATCAAGAATTTCAACAAGATGATTCAAATCCCAAAGGCGACATTTGAAGATGCTGGTGAATACGTGTGCACTGCCACCAATAGGATCAGCTACATTCAACACACAATTACTGTCAGGATCAAAGGTGAGACACACACACATTCAGAAATATTCATTGCTTTATTTTCTGACTGTACAGTAACATTGGATTGGAAAATCTCTATTGTCCCAGAGAGACAATTTAGTTTGCAACAAGAGTCTCACCACACACATGCACAAATACAGAAGAGCACAGAGAGAGTGTGCAATGCATAGAATACATGGATGTTTTCATGACGATGTGCAATGAGCCGTCACCTAATGGCAGCTACAGCTTCCTTTTTTTTTTTTTTTTTTTTTTAAAAAACAGCTGATTGGACAATTTACTTTAAATTTTCTACCCCACTTGATTTTAAAGCTGCTCCGTTCTGGTTGGAGAAGCCCAGTGATTTGGTCTTGGCTCCTGAAGAAAGTGGACGTTTGGTGTGTCGTTCAGATGGGGCTCCTCGTCCCACAGTCACCTGGTTCATCAATGGGGAACCAATTGAAAGTATGTTGCTAAGTTCTTGAAGATCATGACCAAGAGCTGAATAGTATGAATATTTTTGCATATTGTGTTTTTTTTTCAGGTGATACACCTCAGCCTAACAGAAAAGTGTCAGGAGACACACTGAGCTTCCACAGTGTGACTGCTACGAACACTGCTGTCTACCAGTGCAATGCTTCAAATCAGTATGGATACTTATTGGCCAATGCTTTTGTCAATGTGCTACGTAAGTTACCACCATGTCTTTCATGATATCTATACAGTACAACACAGAGTTATGATGCTGTCTGTTGTGGTGGTAGACTTTATATGGGTGCTTAATGGATCACCAATGTAAAAAAAAATTTAAAAAGTGGGTTTATTTTAATCATCTGGTAGTGTCACAACTGTTTAACTTAAGTTAATGTTTTACAGTCGTTAAAAAAGTTGACATGTTTTAAAACATCTAAACCCCACACCACAGTCTTTAGAAGTTTTATTTATATTACCAATTTCTGTATGGTGGATATTTTTGAATGTGATTTCATCCCTGTTTCACAATACTGTAAAAGAGTTTACCAGTATGAGTGAAAACCAGAAGAAACGATAGGAACTACAGTTAATTAGTGCATGATAGTTAGTCATTAATGATATTTAAAATGTTCTTGTCTAACTTTCTTGTTTTGATAATACAATTAGTTGATATAAAGTGATAGTGTTGCAGTTCTTGTATTTGTCACAACATAACATACAGTATATCATGTTAAATCTTACATATTAATATTAAGACTGTCTTTTCCTTTAGATGCAACACCGCGCATCCTCGCCCCCAGGAATGAACTCATCAAGGTGGTTGAGGGCAGTCGTACCTTCTTGGACTGTCGTTATTTTGGCTCCCCTGTGCCTGATTTGCGATGGTAGGAACAAACTGACACTTAAAATTTAAGAGCAAGATCAGACTGAAAAGCTCACCTTGTGTCTGTAAATGGTTTCCTGCAGGTCCAAATATGGTCAGGGAAACCTTGAGGGTAATCGTTTTAAGACCCACAGTAATGGGACACTGGAGATCAAGCGTATACGGATAGAAGACCAAGGAACGTATTTGTGTGTAGTCAGCAACGTTGCAGGAAGAGATGAGAGTCAAGTCCGAGTAGAAGTCAAAGGCGAGCATCACAGTCTTTCATAATAAAACTCTATGAGTGATGAATATAGATTTTTTTTTTTTTACACAAATTTGTCTGCATTCTTCTCAGAGCCCACACTACTCGTCACAAGACCTCAGAATATGAAAGTGATTCGTGGAAGCGATGTGCGTTTTGAGTGTGCGGTAAAAGCAGATGTCACAACTCCTGTCACAACCATGTGGCTGAAAGACAAAAAGCCGGTCAGCCTGGGCTGGAGGTTGGTCCTCTTTTGTTGACACATAGAAATATCAGCTGCATGTGCAAATTTCAACCTTGTTATGCACTTGTGTGTGTGATCCTCAGGATGTCTCTGGAAGAATCAAATCTTCTCATCACTAATGTAAACAGAGGTGACGAAGGCAATTACACCTGTGTCATCAAGAGCGAGCTGGACCAGAAATCTGCCTCCGCTCGGCTCATGGTGATGGGTATGACACTTTTAACATGGATGATGTTTCCTCCACCATGACCATATAGTGTGTAGCCTTCTAATTGTTCATGCATTGTTGTGTGTAGACCGTCCAAATCCTCCCACTAATTTGGAGTTGTCAGATCCATATGAGCGCAGTGTAAGACTCAGTTGGGTTCCTGGTGACAGCAACCACAGCCCAATCACAGGTGAGAGCTGAGAAACTAAATAAAGTTAGAGAAATAAAAGCATTTAAAATAGGTAATATTTTAACCAGTCTTTTGATCAATCCATTGCAGAGTATTTAGTGCAGTACGATGATGATGATTGGTTGCCAGGGAAGTGGAAAAACCTATCAACATACCCAGGCAATCTCAACTCTGTCTACCTGCATCTGTCACCTTTCACTTACTATGAGTTCAGGGTCCTCGCTATAAACGGAATTGGATTAAGTCGCCCCAGTCGTCCATCCATGCGCTTTCAGACCAGCGGTGCACGTAAGTTTTTATAAGTGCTCCTCAAGATGCACTTTTATTGATAACTAGTTGTCAGGAAGCAACAATTGGAGAGGCTTATAATAGAAGACCTCAACATTTTGGGAATACTGCAACTGTATTGTCCTGCTGATAATTAGATGGGAAAAGTGATTCTGCTGTCATGTCTGGGTACAAACCATTTCTTGTGCCCCTTAGAATCGCTCTCTATATGTTATATACTGTTATATGTATGATAATTTGCAGGGTGGTGGTGATATTCTTCCTAAAATGCAAACATACGGTTCACAACTATGCAACCTGTCAGTGTTGAGAATAGGTTTAGCAGCTGACACATATAGTATCAGAGCCGATTTTGGCAAATGCACAGCACAAGCCTCTCTCTAAGCCAAAACTTTTTAACTGTGCCAATGTGTGTTGCTGATGCCTCATCATGCAAATTAAGTCAGCACGAATCGAACATTAACCACACATGTAGTAAGATTCTCACAATACTGTATCTCGTCATGATCTATGCCACAAACCCTTGAGTTTCAACACAACAAAATAAAAAGGAGGTCAGGTTTACAAAAATTGTTTGAATCCTGAAAACTGAAAATTGTTTGGCTGTTTGAGCAGCTTTTCAAGCTTTGTGCATCTTGGACTGTGGACTGCAATGAATTGCAGGAAGAAACTTGAAACACAAAACTACTTATGTAATTCATTGTACAAATGGTAGATATAATAGTGAAACTCTTTCTACCAAATTAAGGGTTCCTGGTTGCTATTTGTTATTTATCGTACCCACATGGGAGGAGATTGCTTGTGATCTTCTCATCCAGCAGCAAAAAATTTTCCAACAAATCACAAACCTTCCTTCCTTCCTTCTTCATCCAGTCATCATGCATTGTTTTTTCTGCATAGCCCCAGATGCCATCCCAAAGAATGTTAAGGGTGTGGGGACATGGAGGAATAATATGGAGATCAGTTGGGAGGTAAAACTTTTAAAACTTGAATTTTAAATACTGTATATTTTCAGTTGAATATTTCAGTACTGGTGAACTCTGACCCTGTGAACTGCTCTTTCAGCCTCTGACCTACAGAGAGTGGAATGGGCCCCACCTTAAGTATCTGGTGTGGTGGAGAAGAAGAGATTCTCGAGAGGAATGGAAGAATGCCACCACTAAATGGCTGAAATATTACATATATGATGCTGATACCTTCACTCCTTATGAGATCAAAGTCCAGGCTGTCAATGACTTTGGGTTGGGCCCAGAGTCTCCTGTGGTCATTGGTTACTCCGGGGAAGACCGTAAGTACTGTACCTGAATGCGTCGAAAGATATTGTAATATAAAGATAAGTCACAATTTAGTTAAGTTCTTTTACAATGTCTGTTGAGGTGGTTGTTGCTTGTCAATCAACTAACCCTTGTAAAAGGCAAATATATATAGATTTGTAAGTGAATGGCTATATGTAGTTTTACCTTAAAACATATTGTATGTATACTGCTGCAGAATTGAATGATTTATAAAGTTTTAATAAATATTTGCATTGTTTTTACTGACTGGATATTTATACATTTAATAATGGAATTAAAAAAAAAAAAACTTGTGTTTTATTTTCAAATTTTTAATAAGAAGCTGATCTATCACCATAACAGAAAGCAGCGCAGACTCTGTACTGTTTCCAGCTCTGCTGTAGTCTGAATATAAATCTACAGGGAATCATGAATGCAACCAGATGTGGTTTGATTTGAGTTTTTCATTTTTCGTATTATTATTATTTCATATGCCAAGGTTTTAAATTAGTTTTCTTCCCTCAGGGGTTTAGTAATGTTAATTCTTTTTTCCCAGGTCCTTTAACTGCACCTCTGAACTTGAGAGTGTCCGACATCGAGAGCACTCAGGTCACTGTGCATTGGGACCCAGTGACTCGTGACTCTATCATGGGAGAAATGAAAGAATATAAGGTGTGTATTATGAATTCAATATGGTATAACAAACTTGACTTGTTACATTTACATTTTTTTGGATGCCAGATAAAATTTGAATGCACACCTTGGAGACAGTTTCGGCACAGTGTCAAAACCCTCTTTTTTCCTTAATTGTATTATTAATGCAGAATGTGGTTTTTAGTATTAGGGTGTGAACTTGATGCCTGACCGTGGTAGTTGACTTGTGCCAAAAAATGTACCAGTGCACAGTGTCCTGGACTGCAGCAGAATAAAATACTGATCGTGATGCTTCTCATTTCTTAGGTTTACTACTGGAGGGACAGCAGTCAGCTGAGGTGGCACAGAGTGAACAGAGCAATGAAGTCCAAAGTATTTGGAAGCACTGGTCCAGAACCATCTGGAGTCCTCACTGAGCTCATCCCCTACAGCAACTACAAGATGTACATAGTGGTGGCAAACAATCGATATGAAGGGCCGCCCAGCAATAACATACACTTCTCAACACCTGAAGGAGGTCAGAAGTTTTTTATTCTTATGACCCAGAACCTTGGAGTATATATCAGTGCACAAGTAAATCCTTAATTATGTCTTTTATCACAGTGTATGGTAATTATCTCCTGCCGTGTTTTTGTCTGTAGTCCCATCTGCTCCCAGTTCCTTCAGGATCCAACAGAGACATCTGGACAGCATTTATGTCGACTGGGACCTGCCAGCAGAACCCAATGGTGTCCTCACTGGATATTCCCTCAAGTACCAGACAGGTGACACTGACACTGACCCAACACCTGAAGCACGAAAATATTTTCTCGTCAGTTGTAAAGTCTCAGAGTGCTCTGTGGTTGTCCTTGGAGATGCAGCAAAGCTGGAAATGGTTGCTGCGTTTATCACTTGGAGCCCAAGTCCTGATTCATGTAGCATATAATACAGCACTTATATATGCTGAAAGCCCAGAGCACTGCTACAGTATATTCTCCTGAGGGTAGTGACTAGTACTTATATATTCACTGCACTGAGCAGGTGAGATAATTAAAAGCTCACTTGTGTGCACTCAAGCAGCAACAACAGTTCTCTTGGCCCACTGATATTTTTTTAAATCTTGCCACAGTGAATGCCACCAGGGGGGAGGAGCTGCGAGTTGAGGAGTTCCCTCCAAATGTAACAAGCTTCTCAGTCCGCCGATATGATCGCTACACTCGATACAGATTCTCAGTGGCTGCAAGAACGCAGGTTGGAATAGGGGAATGGCATACAGAGGAGTCTCCCCACTACACCACAGAAAGTAATTCACTCCTTGCTCCATTTATCAACATCTTTGTGTGTGTGTTCTGACTTTGATGACCTATGTGCTGTGTGTGTTTCAGTATATGCTCAGGACCAGGTGGACATTACCACACAGGGTTGGTTCATCGGGATCATGTGCGCTGTGGCTCTCATTGTGCTCATACTGCTAATAGTCTGCTTCATCAAGAGGAGCCGAGGAGGGAAATATCCAGGTACATTGTTATCAAAATTTTTATTCCGTGCTTTTTCCTTATTTTAACTTTTAATCCAGACTTATAAAAAGGAGGTTTGATGCCCCCTCTTTCTGGACCAAATCATTAATTAAGGAAATAAGAGGCAGATTAACTGGTGATGACAGTAATCACCAATATTACCACATTATTTCTTTTCTAATGAAGAAGCTGCTTCCATTTCAGTGCGGGAAAAAAAGGACATTTCACTGGAGCCAGTGGATGACAAAGATCAACAGGGATCATTTGATTATCGGTAAGCATGAGAAAACAGGTGGAAAATGAACAAAGGACAGAAAAACACACATATTTCAGATTCTGTGTGAAAGACACTGAACATTTTGGCTCATACAACCACACTATGTTTTTTTTCCTGATGTGTGTGACCTTATTAGAGAGTTATTTGTTTAAATCCCAGTTCAACCATGACCTTTGCATATATCTGCATGTTGTGCATGGGATTAAATCAAATTAAATGCCAGTGAAAGGCCTTACAAATGATAACTGATCATACTTACGGTACATTATTTAATTTTTTCTTTGTGTGTGTGTGTGTCTGTATTTACCTTTTTTTTTTTTTTTTTTTTTTTACCTAAACCCTTGAACCAAACCTCTCAACCATGTTCCTTATGCACTGAACCACTCAAGGTCTCTTGAAAGGTATGAAAGACTAAATGTTGACACTGCTGATCAACTACTGTACAATCCTGCATAATTTCCTGCACCATTAAATAACTACTAGAAGTATTTTTTAAATAAATATGATTAATGAAAAATGATCCATTCTCTCATGCAATGATCTCAAACAAGCTTATGTGTTTTAGGATAGCACGCGTGTCCACTTTACCCTACCCTTGGAGGTATGTACATGCATATGTAATGTAATGTATCACTGCCAAGTAATAGGAAAAATAAACCCCCATACATGTGTACTTGTCTTCACAATTTGCAGGATAAGATTTGAAACATCTCTTCTGGTGTTGACAAAATATATCGCAAAAATGTGTATTGTTTCATAGGGAGGAGGAGAGAGGGCTTCAGCGAGGCCAGCCATCCATGGAGGCAATGATGAAGCCGTCAGACAGCGATGACAGTCTGGTGGATTATGGAGAAGGAGGTGAGATGCCATTCAATGAGGATGGCTCATTTATTGGCCAGTACACAGGAACCAGGAGGGACATCAGAGATCTGGACTTTGGTGGAAGTCTAGAGCTTCACTCTCCGATGAATACTATCTACTCCATGGCATGAACCTGAAAATAAAACACATTTCGAAAAAAGAAGGGGAACTTGAAAAGGAAGCTTTACCATTTGTCTTGTAAATAAAACATTGTTGATGCACACACCCACACCTTTGTTGAACAATGGAGCAACACTGACTGCAAACTGAAAGAGACAGCAATGGATTAGTTTATCATGTTGATAAAAGCAGTTGCAAGGACCCACTGAACCTCATTATTGCAGCTTCTTTCATGTCTACTAATTTATATTATGAGATTTCATTTTGTAATGAAACAAAGGTCATACTTTCATTATTAGGTCAGCTGCAATAGTGTCAGAATTTAGATACATTTGGCAACTCATACCTTTGGTGTATAAATAGTCTGATAGGTTTATCTATTTGAAATTAGAGCTCATATCGAGCAGCTATAAACCAGCTATAGAATCTGAGATGCCCATTTTTTTCACTAGAGACCTGTCTCCCATTTTCACTTATAGTGGAGATAGAGATTATTAATCTTTATGTAACAGTTTTGTTAATTTGATCCTTCATACCAAATATTTGTTACCAGAGTTATGGCCTAATGTAAATAAATATTTATTTCTACCTTATTTGATGTGATTTTTTTATATTGGACTTATCTACATAAACAGAATTGGCTTGCTATTCTTGCAAATTCAAAGTGATAAACATTTCAATTGTGTAAATAATGTGAAAATACACATAAATGCAGCATCTGCTGTATGTTCTGCTCCTTACGGTAAAACTATTACATCTACGTACAGGAGAGTAATGATTTCCCTTTAACATATTAGCCCACTATATATTTATTTGCTGTTGTCAAAGTAATTTACCTAAATAATTAGTGTTGCAGAGGAAGCTTAACCTGGTTTCAACCCTGACCAATCTGTCAGTCATACACAAGCTACAAAAGCAAGTTTTGCTAAGGTTTGCTTTCACGTGGTCAGTGACATTGTGCAGAGAAATGTGTGTAGTTTAGAGCATTAGAGCAGGTATTTACAACTGTGCTTTGACTACTATCTCCCAATAAAGAGGCCTATAAAAGGAAAAAAGTAATATCATGGATTTACAAATGTCAAAAATCCATTGAATAAGGAAATATCAAGTATAGCCCAAACAATTCTACTAATATGAACATTTGCAATTTGTCTGAAAGATCCGATATATATTGTTTCTATTACGTAAACAAATAATGTGGATAAAGATCCCATATCCATTGGACACTTTTAAAACAATTATGACCAAGAATCGTTAGAAGCAGGACATTTTACGGTTGAGAGGTCAAGTTGGCAAAAAAAAAATGACCCCATCACTGACTGACATTCTTGAAATGTATGTTGTCAGTGTTTTTCAAAACTAATGCCAGTATACACTAAATTAATTTGAGAGATATAGTATATGTATGAGCCTGACTAATTTATCTTATGTTCAAACTGATATATTTTCACATTTATTAAAGGTAATACCATATTAAATCCCATATTGGAATATTGGACCTTTGTATTGTGATGCAATATTGTATAACATGAAAACAGATGTACTCCGCCTGACATGACAAACTTCTCCCAACATTTAGTTCAATGACATTCATTTTAAATGAATTTAAATTGTTGTCACTAGACTAAAACACACAATCAATCAAAGAAAACACTAGATACACTGATTTACAGCCGATCAGTGAGAGAATTAAATTCCAAACTCATTTTAAGGCTTCTTTAAACATGTGTTTAAACAATTTAGTTCTCCTATCACATTTCCACTCTTACAGTATTTATTCACCCAATAAACTGCTTAGAGTGTGATTCAAGGTTGATCACGATGACAGCTAGGGTTGAAGTTGAAAAGACACATCCTCTGCTTTCCCACTGTTTGTTCTGTTATTTCCAGTATTATGTAATGTTAATTAAAAACAAAATTGAAGATCAGGCAAAAAAACACATCTTTACTGTGAATAATTTGTGCTACCAAACATACGTAATGTGAGTTCTTCTGTTATTTGACATTACTGATAAACCAACAGCTTTGAGACCTAAATTTTGATGATAGAAATGAGAGAGTGAGTTTGTTCCTGGTTAATAGTTACCATGATGTGTACACATTTCATCAACTTGACTGAGATTGCTGTGGTTCAGCAAAGTACAGTACATTCACCATGAGCAACCGAAGCCTAATAGCAGGTAAGGCACAATAAAAGCCTATCCTATTGTTTTGCTGTTTTCCTCTCATATCACATAATATTAATGACTATATGTGCAACTTTAATAGGTATCTGCCTTTGCCTTTGTAGTTTGGGTAAGTTCTTGTATTATATCAATATTTAACAGCCTTATTCTAGTATCTTTTACTAACTTTACCAATAACAAAAATGGAAAAAAAAACTACTTTCTTCTACATTTAGTCTCAGCCTCTAGACTGGTGTGTTATTTCACTAACTGGTCCCAATATAGACCTGGCAATGGAAAGTTTATGCCATCAAATGTTGATCCACTGCTGTGCACCCATCTGGTCTATGCCTTTTCTGGTATTAATGAGGCAAATGAGTTGGTCACCATAGAATGGAATGATGAGGAACTCTATAAAGAATTTAATGGACTCAAGCAGAGGTCAGTCTAAAATTATTGGGCATCAGTTGTAAACTGTAATGAAAAATAAGAAATTGCACTTAAGTTCTATATTATATATCTATATTCTAAGTGCTATATATATATATATCTCACAGGAATCCAAATCTTAAAACACTGTTGGCAGTTGGAGGCTGGACCTTTGGAACGCAAAAGTGAGATATTTGCACATTAAACAGCTGGTGAAGTTCAGTGTGCTATATCATGTCTCCTTCACAGCATTTTTGTTTTCCCTCCATCCAGATTTACTATGATGGTGTCAACACAAGCTAACAGAAATACGTTCATCCAGTCATCTATCAGATTACTGAGAAAATTTGGTTTTGATGGATTGGATCTAGACTGGGAATACCCTGCTGCAAGAGGAAGCCCCCTGGAGGACAGGCAGAGATTCACTCAGTTATGCAAGGTCAGTTCCAGAATTAGGACTTTTCTTATGTTCAGCCATTGTTAAGCATTCGGTTTTACATGAGGTAACTTTGATGACTGGTTACTTTTGTATAGGAAATCCTTGAGGCCTATGAGGCTGAAAGCATAGCAACTGGCAAACAAAGATTAATCATCTCTGCAGCTGTGTCTGCTGGGAAAGGAACCATCGACGCTGGTTATGAAATTGCAGAGATAGCAAAGTAAACCAAAGTTAGTCACATTATTCCAGTGATTGTTGATATGTCTTTGGGAATTTGATCTCCTTTTTTCATCAGGTACTTGGATTTTGTTAATGTGATGACATATGATTTACATGGATCCTGGGAAAGTGTGACAGGACATCACAGCCCATTATACAAAGGATCCCATGACATTGGTGATCATGTTTATCTAAATACTGTACGTAGAGTGATTTTTTTTTTTTTTATCATGGCATTTTTTGTAGGAATATGGTTAAAATTTACATTAAATTTAAACTAAAACTCAATTTCTGTCAATGTTTTTACATTTAAATTTCAGGACTTTGCCATGAGTTATTGGAGGGACAAGGGAACACCTGTAGAAAAGCTAAATATGGGATTTGGCACATATGGACGAACATTTAAACTGTCCACTAAATCTAATGTGGTTGGAGCACCAGCATCTGGCCCTGCAGCTGCCGGTGCTTTTACAAGGGAGGCTGGGTTCTGGTCCTATTATGAGGTAAAACTGGCAACTATTTATTGCATTTTACTTTCAGTCTATATTTTATTATTATTAATATTATTTGTTTTTCAGATTTGCCTTTTCCTTCCAGGGGCTAGTGTCCAGATGATTGAGGACCAGAAAGTTCCCTATGCCACCAAACAAAATGAGTGGGCTGGATATGACAATAGAGAAAGTTTTGACACTAAGGTAGACTTTCATGTGTTTGTTTACAAATATTCTTTAAAGTCAAATTAAATATATAGTTTGTGAGGAAAAGTTGTTAATGATTGTTTTATTCATTTTTTTTTTTAGGTACGTTACATGAAAACCAGTGGGTTTGGAGGAGCCTTTGTTTGGGCTCTGGATCTGGATGACTTTAATGGACAGTTCTGTGGACAAGGAAATTACCCCCTTATCAGCCATCTTCGCATGCTTTTGGCTTCCGGTAAAATACAACAAGTTTGCGAGATTATATATGCTATTCTACTTTGATTCTACTGATGAGTAAAGGGTTCCTGTTGTTTCTCCAGATCTTCCTCCGCTTCCCACTGAAGGAAGCTTACCAACTCTAGTCACTCCATCTACAACTATGGATAAACCACACATGACACCTCAACCACAACCCAGACCTACAATACCTACAATACCTACAGCCAAAACTCATCACGACAACTTTTGTGCTGCAAAGATTGGTGGCATTTATGCCAAAAGTGATGCCCCAGGCTCTTTTTACAGCTGTGCCAATGGCATCACCTGGGTCCTAAATTGCCCAGCTAATTTAGTTTTTCGTGAAAGCTGCAAATGCTGTGATTGGCCCTAGAAGTTTGCATATTATTATTCATTCAACATGCTGTAATTAATAACATTGATGAAAAAAAAGCAAATATAATTTCATGATAAATTTAACTTTACATATTTAAATTTAAATTTACATATGCTACAATATACAGTACAAAATAATGATACATTTCTATAAATGTAAATGTTACACAGAAGGTTGAATACACTGCATACACTGTGTTCTTTTAACTTTGTGGTTTCTCTATCCTGCAAGATAAGCAGTGTAAGTTGTGTATATATCATTTTAAAAACAGCAAAATAATCAGTTTTTATCAGTTTTAGATGTCAACCCAGAATTTGGCTATAGATCCTCCATTTCCTAAAGATCCTGTCTGTAAACCTGACATTGACATTTGACAGGCAATTAACAAGAAATGAATAAATTATTCAGATCAATATTAACACACATTTAAATTTTCACACTATTATTCAGCTAACAGTACACATTTAAGCTTCAGCAGTTCAGATGTGGATGGGAGCTGAAAACGTATAATTTCCTGCTAATTTTGACATAAATACCTGCTGCAGTGAATCTGCTGCAGTGAAGTCTCTCCTCTATTGTCTCATTTGTTCATTAGTTTTCTACCACCTTGTCCTCCACATAAGGGTCATGGGTGGGCTAGAGCCAATCTATTGCATCATAAACAATAAGTAATAAATATTTATGTAAAAAAAAAAAAAAAACAGGAAAAAAATATAAAATTGTGTAATGCTTGTGTAACAATGCAAATGAGTTGTTGGCACAAAAAACACAGATAGTACATTTTAGATAAAAACACCGTTTAGTAGTTTTCATTTTGATTTTACTGATACTGATGAATAGAAATATCTTGGCTTGATGTTGTATCCGCATGTTTAAAGATGTAATGTTCACGATCAGTCAGCAGATAGAGCATAGGATTCTGTACTGAATAAAATTAAGCCGTGTGGTAATCCACACTAATGCTCAGCTCTATAGCTCTATAATTAATGTGTCCTTTGTCTGATTATATTTCTGACTCTGGTGTTTGGGTTTTCTAACTCGAAATGTAGGTCAAATTGAGCCATTTGATCATTCCACAAATTTATTTCACTTATGGCATTTTAGAGGTAATTCCTTTGCTAAGGGTTAGGTTGGTTAAAATCCGTATTTTATTCTTTCATCAGATTATTCATTTTTATTTTTAGCTTTTAAAGTGAACCTCAGTGTAGCATCGCTTTTAAACCTGCTGTGCCTGTTTCTGGCAGTTTGACTCATTGCCTATTGTGACACACTTCTTACAATGTTCCTTTTCACTTAACCAAGTTACACATGCTGGAAGGACAGAATCTCAGGGTGCAACACACATACAATTTTCCTTACTAAATATTATTTTGAACAATTAATTTAAACAATTACAAACAATCAGATCGCTAGTATATTTAATTTCTGCCAATATATCCTCTTAAATGTTGCTCATTGTGAGTAGAATCGAAAGTAAGTGAGTTTAACTTATTGTTCCAAAAATTACAAGTAAAGAGCAGAAACTTCTCTGACATTTAATTTACTTTTGTTATGGGAAAAGTAAAGGTACACTCTACAGAGAGGCCAATCAATGATGCAAAATTTGAAAAATGCAGAAATAGTTTATAGAGTTTATAGAACCATGTACTGTATCACCAGTAGGGTGTGCCATAGCAGCCTACAGGTACATCACACTTAACTTATATAAGAATAGTGCTTTTTTGCCCAAATGTATAGCTTCCGCATTTAAATGAGCCCAACCTGAGAAAGAAATAAGTCCAAATGTCCTGAAACTTTTGACGTATGTGTCCATTTTGCAGCTCAGCCAGGCAGAGAAGTCTGAATTTAACACTCTTTAACAGAGCTTCGGCCTACAGCTGATATCTACTTATCATATGATGCTTGTATTGAACCTGATCTTGAACAATTGTAGTCATACAAACTGCCCCATCCAGCTTGTGGCACTCTGGATGAAGCACTACATATTCTGAAGTTGATTATGTAGGTTAACTTTAACTAGTATCACCCCATGAACAATGTTTTCCTCCTTTCTTCCTGTTATAGCCTTATTAAAGGTGCCGCCAAATGTTTGACGTGTGAGAGGTCACATGTTGATTGCATGCATTTGATTACAAGACAAAGACACTCTCTGACGTTCTAGGCAAATGTACAGCTTAATAACAGGGCTGGTGTACCATTAAATTAAATGTAATTAAACAAAGGAATGCCTTTAATTATACCTCAGCAAAAGTATGTCCTAACTCACACCCAGTGAGCAAAATGTCCCTAATTACTTGTCAAAAGAATGGCATGTGTTTTTCCTTGTGGTTAACACCCATTGCAAGTGCTGAACATGCACAGGTGGAGAAACGTGGAGTCTCTATAGCTAAGATTAGGTAACACGTGATTCAAAAAGGTGATCAGGCGTTCTTGCTTGTGTTTTTAGGTCACTCTCGATCTAATCTGAAGAAACTACACAGTGCTGATGAAACAGAGCGTTTGGGCTTAACATACAGTATAAAATTGAATGCCCCCCCCCCCCCCCCCCCCGTCATAAATACTTCATTCCCCCCCCAAGCTTTGTCATAAATACTTCATTGTAATTTTGTGAACAAAATGTTTCAATCTCTAGTATTAAGGCGAACTGAACAAAACCAAAATGCTAACACTCTAAAACCACTTATGTAATTGAATACATTTCTTACAGTTTTCCAATACATTACCATATGATTGAAAAGTTGAGTTAAAATAACAGCAATGGAATTTTCTCAACTCATCAGCTGATTTATTCTATTTTAAATCCACTGATCATAACAAAGTCACTGCCACAGTGGTCAGCCTGCTGTAATGAATAAGGCTCAGCAGTCTCATGAGTCTTATTTACCCCACCACAAAATACAGACCGCTTTTCCTAACAAATAATGTACACCCCCCCCCCCACACACACACACACACATACACATACATACCCATGTGAGTGGCCAAGTCAGGGTGTTCTAATGTTAGACACACCAGTGCTTTAAGTTTTCCAACATTTTGGTTTAGAATGTACACATGCTAATATTTGTATTACTTTGTTTTCACTTTGTACACTTTAATATTTAGCCACACATGTGGACTCATAACATTTAGGCCAAACCAACATGGTCAGGATGATGACCTGCTGAAGTTCTATTGTCTACAATTATTAGAATGGTTAATGCTATCTTGTCTTGTCTTGTCTTGTCTCGTCTCAACTTATCTTGTCTCGTCTTATACCAAGCATACAACACATCCAACCTTGAAGCAGATGGGCTAAACTGAACTACGTGTATCTAATAAAGTGGCCCCTGAGTGTCTTTTGTCATACATTTACATATTTAGCTACCTAAATGCTTATTAATGGCAGCAGTAGATGAAAGGTTAAGGGAGCACCAGACAACTGCTTTAGATTCCTCATCTTATGATATCTAGAAAGAAATACCCTAACAATTTATATAATTTTGTTAGCTGCAGCATCTTAAGGCAGCGTTGCAGAGAAGAGCACCTGTAGTCAAGGGCAAACTTGAAAAAAAAAATGACCCTACAACATTCATCTGACAGCAGAGTGTCTGAAAAGAGGCGTACAAAAGCAGTGTGACAGAACAGGGCAACTTGTTCTACCGAGTACACCCTCTTAACCAGGGCAATGTCTAATTTGTGCTGATCTAAAAATGCCTGGTGTAACCTGCTTTACAGGAACTGCAAGAGGAGCAGGAGTTTGTCTTCTTCTTCTTCTTCTTCCTCTTCTTCCTCCTCTTCTTCTCTATTAAGGCTTATCCCTACAAAAAGAGATCAAATTTGCTCCACAATATATGTCAACTCTTCATTACACATACTGTTTCATCACATACACAAGTCAACGGGTGAAAACAAAAAGGTTACTGCTCTCCCTTTCAGTTGACAAGCATCAGTTAATTGTCAGCAGAATTTATTAGAAGCATTTTGTTGTAACAAGGTGGCTGGAATAGTGTAGTGAAAAATCTCTGCTGAGTATGGCCTGTAAGTCCAAAGGTCAAGCTGGAAGATACCTCCTCCAAATCTGAATGATTGAGCAAAGATCCTTTGGGACTTCAAGTTCCAGATTGAAAATCTGGAATGATGATAGCTAACCGAAAGGAAATTGTTTTGGTTGACAAACAACAGGAGTAGGCAGTGGTGTAGTGATGTGAATAACAGTTCCTTTAGGTGTACTGAATCTTTCCAATTTGTTCATTAAAAAGATTCCTTCACCAAATCGTTCAGTTCTTCCTACATGACTGGAGCACAGACTAAGTCTGACGCACTTGCTGAACTGATTTTGATCTGCACGGGTTGTGATTCATCTCACTATCGCCAAGTGTTGGCAGTGCTGTCGCTAAATACACCAGACTCCACTGTCAAATGTTAAGATTTTAGGAATTTGCTCAATAAACATTGGAGATTAACACATTTTTTGGGGGGGTTGGTTCTTTTAAAGTGATCTACATTTCGGCATGAATTGGCATTGTTTCTGGATTCGCTGAGGCGGATTCTGAGAGTTTAAGCCGCTGATTCTCTCAGGGTGCACATACTGTAAGTTCAGTCAGTTTACCAGTACGTATGTGGTGAGGGCTGTCTCATTAACTGATGAACCAGTTCAGGTACTGTTTCCTCGCTGTGAGAGGGACTGGGAGCTGAATGGGTTGTGATTCACCTCACTGTCGGCAGTTCATGAATCAGCTGATGAACCAGGTCACGTACTGTTTCCTCGCAAGGAACAAATGTAATTAGTTAGCTAAATTTGTAACTAATGCTTACAAATTTGAAGGTCATCAACGTGCATTTTAATTTTACTCAGAAATGTAGACTTCCGCTACAGCTACACAAGTCTTTTGACTCTCTTGATCTTCCTAAACTGGATGTAGCATTCAGGAGTCTGGATTTGGATTTCTCACTGTCTGAATTGCAGGATGCTATTAGAACATTCCCCACCAGCAAGGCAGCAGGTCCAGATGGGTTCAGGCCAGAGTTTTACAAAGCCTTTCATGGTTTTCTTGCACCCTCTCTGCTGAGAATGAACCGAGATACTTTTGAAAACTTTTGAAAACGGATTCCACTCTCTCTCAGTGAAGAGAATACCTGTGTTCTATTTAAAAAAATAGGATGAAGCAGACCCTGATAGCTATAAGCCTATTGCCCTACTAAACTATGATATGAAAATAATTACAAAAGTTTTAGCAACTCAGCTCGGTAAGAATCTAGCCAATATAATTCACCTGGACCAAACTGGCTTTATTCCGGGAAGGTACTCCTTCTATAATGTCCGCAAAATCCTTAACATCATGTATGGAGACTTCAGAAAGGATGACAGAGCTGCTATATTGTCCTTAGATGCTCATAAGGCATTTGATATGATAATTGTGACACTTAAGAAATTTGGTTTTGGTGGTAATTTCATAGCATGGGTCAAAATATTATATAGCAACCCAAATTCCTCCATTCTAACAAACGTCGTCCCTGCAACGGGGTGTCCGTCGGGGGGGCCCATTGTCCCCCATGCTGTTCAACATAGCGCTGGAGCCCCTGGTTATTAGTATTAGAGAGCATCCATGCATTAAAGGAATTAAGTTAGGCAGCACCAGTGTGACCCTAAATGCGGACGACCTTCTTGTTTGTTTAGGAGACCTGGAGGTCTCCATCCCTATCCTACTAGAATATATGAGCTCGCAAGCATCTCTGGCTATACCATAAATTGGAAAAGGAGTATATCCATGCGAACAAGGGGCCTTCTGCGAGGAGTTTGCATGTTCTCCCCGTGGTGCGTGGGTTCTCACCGGGTACTCCGGCTTCCTCCCACAGTCCAAAAACATGCAGATTTGGGGACTAGGTTAATTGGACACTCTAAATTGCCCGTAGGTATGAATGTGAGAGTGAATGGTTGTCTGTCTCTATGTGGCCCTGTGATGGACTGGCGACCTGTCCAGGGTGTACCCTGCCTCTCGCCCTATGTTAGCTGGAGATAGGCACCAGCGCCCCCCCGCGACCCCTAGTGGATAAAGCGGTAGAAAATGAGTGAGTGAGAGAGAGTATATCCATGCCTTTAACGGATCAATTCACTGATGATTTTTTGACCAAATTGCCTTTTAGAGTGACACTTTTTAGTGAGTGACCAAATCACTTTCACCCCAGCCCACTACCAATGGCCGCTGTCTCACTCAAGTCACAGCAGAGCTCAGCTGAACTGTGAGATGAACGAATCATTTCAGTGATTCAGTTCAGTTCGTTCTCCTAAACGATATGCTCTTTTGAGCTAATCTTTCGTGAGTGAACCAACACTGCAGTGGTAAAAGATGTAGCAATCAAAAGTAAAAGTAACATTAAGAAGAAAATAAACAAGAAATACCACAGTCTCAGAGAGGAGTTACAAAAGAAGTGGGGGGGGAGTGGTAATCAGAGCACAGGAGTCAGTGACCCACAAACTGGGAGTGTCGCTCATCTGAGATAATGTTTATCTAAATTCTCAGATGTAAAGTGAAAAGGGTGTAGGCTGATATCAAAGCTTAAATGCAAAGAGAGTCCTCTGCGTTTCCTTCCGTGTTCTGCTCTGTCACTGTGAGGTGTTTCCATTAAAAACCTCATAGTGTTTTGACCTCACCTTTTTTTTTTTTTTTGAGGACTTCTTTGTCCCAGACTTGACCACATCTCTTAACAGTAGTCTAAAAAGGATTAGTACACTAGATACACGGTAGTGTATTTATTTATTTTTTCAGTGGGGTTGTTCTTTTTTTTTTTTTTATCAAAATTGTCTTCCTTCTGCTGTGTATCCACCTTTTCATATGTATACCACCAAAAGGTACATATGACATGTATACACATGACAACGACAATAAACTAGATTAGTTTGTGTCAGTACTCATTTCAACATACTTCCTTGTTTACTACAAGGTTAACATTTTCAGAATATTCCAAGTATTCAAAGTATTCGACAGTTTGGACACCTCCCCCTCACTGACAAACTGTTGTGTTCAATATTGTTTAGCACAGATTTGGTATAAAGAAATAATGACAAAGTAGTTGATGGGTGTTTCCTAACCAAGATGGGTGTGTGTGTTCTATTTGTGCGTTTGTTTGGGACATGTGTCATTTAACCACAAGACATGTTATCCAGGTGAACCAATGTTGTGGGTGTGTTCTTACTGGTTCAATTTACACTGTGTAATTAGATGTGCGTAACAAGATTGGTAATTTCTCCGGATTGCCTTTTCCTGCCGATTATGACTCTATATTCCATATTTTGTACATACACTATGATGTATGTTACACTAGATTATGACCTTGGTAACATACTGATGTCAAGAAGCCAAGGAGATAACTCTGTTGTCAGTTTCTGAGATGTGCTGTATTTACTTTTCCCCTACAAAGATCACAAAAGACCTGTAATGTCAACTTGTCTGGATGAATGACTTGAATTGTCTGTCTGTCTGTTCATTTAATGACTTTCATATATGTAAAAAAGTTTGGCCCTTAAAGTTGACTTGGACTATTGTCTATTGTGATGAAATGGTATATTTTGCCATCTTTTACTGCCATCCACCCATTGTCAACTGCTTTATCCTCCACATGAGGGTTATGTGGCTGCTGCTGAAAATCCCAGCCCCACAGTCTAAATAATTGGAACACTGTTACCATTTTTTCCTACCTTCAAATGATTGACATTGGGTAACTTTCTCCTTTTGTCTCTCTTTTTTATTAAAGGATATAATTACTTTGGGCATTGCAACACTACATTCATTACTCACACCCCATTTAACTACCACACCCTCAGAGCTACTTATTCAATTAAAAAGAAATCTCTCAGTCATTCATCAGTCACACTGAAGACAGTTTTTTGCTTCCTTCGATCTTTAGCTTTGTAAGTATCAATTTTGCTTTTAAAATGTATCCTATTTGCACGGCTGTTGCTGTTATCTGCTCTTACTCTTTAGTTCACTAACTTAACTTGATACCTAAGTTCAATCGGTTTTGCTGCATGACATAAGGAATTATTTGATCAAACCGGATCAAGCATACTGTAACAACTTGTTAGGGTCACAGAAGATTGTGTGACACCATTCAGTGGTCCTCAAACAAGTTCAATAAAAATAATCTGATATCCAGGCAAGAGCATTTTTGGTAAAGCCTAGAACACAGGACTTGCTGTAGCTCAAAAGCAATGTTAAATGATTTAGCTTTCACTAGAACAACATTCAATCTTTAAATGTCTTGAATTTATTGTGATAATTACCTATATTGACTGATTAAAACTATAGACTATATCATCCAGGCCTGAGAAATATTTCCAAATTACTTTTTGTATTTCCTCTAATACATTTATACAACTGTGGTTAAAGTGATATTTTATTTGTGTGTGGTTTCAGGTCTCTGTGTCCTTTCCACTTGTTGTTCTTTTGATATTTGGAAGCTTTATTGTTACATGTTTCTTTAAAGTCTTGTAGTCTGTTTGTATTTACTCTAATTAAGGTTTAAAGAGATATTTTGTGCCATTGTAAAATGTAATCTACATCTTTTGTTTAAACCTTTTGGAAATTCTGTAGCTGTTTTGCCAGTGACTGAAAAGGTAAAAAGGGGGAATAAAAAGAAAACTATATATGTTCTTACTCTAATTATAATGTGACATAGTTTACAGTTATCAAATATTGCAGAGTTAATAATTTAACAGCACTAAATAATGCAAACTCTCCTGCAGTGCAACATTTCTTACAAAGCATGAATTATCTGCCCAAGCCTGTTGTATTAAGACAGCTGCAATCCAAACCTATGTATCTGTTTATCTTATTCTGAGGTATTCTATCACTCAATGAAGCTAAAACTCCAAAAAAGTCCAGGTTCAGATGAGCCCCATTACGTGAAATATTTTCACCCAAACCTTTGGGCCTGAGGCCTGATCTGAGACTTGGGCTCAAACTCACATTTCCTATGTGCACAGGTAAACCATATATGTAAAACAAGTTAACCATCAACATAGCTGCCAACAACTTTTTTTTTTTAATTATATACAAAATAAATAGTAAATAATGGCATTGCAAGCAAAGAATGAGGTCACAGTCCTTACACGCGTGTTGTGATCCAACACACACATTTCCTTATATCCCTGTCAGTCGAGTTAATGCCAGTGCATGTAAGTCGCATGTTTGCAAAGTGAGCTGAACTCTGATCATCTTAACAGTGTCACCTGTCCTACCCAATCTGTTGTGTGACTACCTCCTGTTACCTCTAATGTAATACAACAGTTGTGAAATGACTACTAAAATGAAAGGCAATATAAAAATGTAGTTTTATAGAGTTAACTAATAGATTGACAGATATCAAAAAATATTCAAAAAGAAGTACTAAAAAAAGAAGAAAAGAAGTACTATGTAAGATTGGCTGAGTGGTTGTTATGTCAGCTGTTAAGTGGTTCGTGTA